>OU744720.1:58536405-59179392 GCA_916613615.1 Steromphala cineraria | reverse complement strand
ATATAAGAATTGAAATGATTTTGTTTCTAGTTTTACTGAATTGATATATTGTTGGTAATTTCAGGAAATGTTGTATGTTTTCTCTATTGATATTGACTATTCCAATCTTATATTTTGAATACCTTCTAAATAACTTATATATTGTTATACTCCATGTACTTGCCAAACAATATTTGAAACTTTACTCACTCCATAAACTTGATGATATTTACAAAAATGTTCATAAATGCTTTTTCGTGAAAATTCTTTTTTTTAATAGGGGTAAATTACGCTTTTTTGGTCAAACATCAACATTCACAATGTACCTCCCTTGATATATATCCATTAAATCATCTTCATTAAAACATTTACAAGATAATTTAACACGCAAGGACATAAAAATGTCGAACTTGAATTTCACTGTGCCCGAGAGATGTTGTCATAAATTATTTCTGCAAATTTTGTCAACGAATAAACCATAAATCCCTACTGCTATCCATCTTGAACATGGAACACACAGGTCTGCTTTGAAATTTATACGCACCCCGGACTAAGAGTTAATCACTTTGTAACATTTTACTGATTATTGCTTGTTTTATTTCCCTCAATATTAGATGTCAAACAATAGCACAATAAAGTATCAATATTCGTACTACTTGCCTAACCACGCCATTTGGCAAAATTCGTGTTGAATTCTAACCGACGCAAAGAGAAGTAACAGTTGTAAACAAACTTAACTGGATTTTGACTGCATCGGACTGGAGGTAATGATTTAATGTCAATACACTGGTCGGTCTCAGTCTAACCGTATGATAATAATCACATGCAATATGTTTGTATTTTGGGCCTGTGGCCCCAATACTGAATACTGTTTGTCTGTCTGATAATAATCTAATAAGGGTCAAAGTATGTCCGGACTATATATTTAGTCCCCGCACAGCCAGACGTTCAAAAAAACTTGTTTAACATGCAAAAACACAGGTGTGCCTTGCAATAATGAAACAATGACTTTGATGATTTTTGTCTAAAAACGAACATCTTGTAAATAACACATTGTTGTATAAATGGATAAAATGTGTTTTCGGAAATTCCAGTCAAGAATTGTTTGCATCGAAAAAGCAAATTGAGAGTTTAACATATTTGATTGCCCGTTTAATTTAACTCCATTTTTGGGGGGAAAATGCATATGAGTTTATATAACAATTCAGTTACTTTTTAATGAGTTAGTAAACTCCACACGTTTTCAGTGACTTTCATATAGTCCTCGAAAAAATCATTATGAATTTCAAGTTTGATTATTTTTATCTGAAATGAAATGCTATGGAGCCCTTAACAAGGAAAAATTATGTGACTTAATTAAACCTTCGTTTTACTGTCGGATCGGCGTTTTTGAATGTGACTATAAATGTATTTAAAGCAAACATTTTTAATACGAATTTGATATCATTAAGACATCCACAACCAGTGAATAAAATGTACGTTGAATAAGAACATATAACCATTCAGTTTGTTATTTTTTCTTTTTCAAATCCCCACGGTAAAATAATCAACAGTAAAATTGCTTATTCGAATCTAGATAAAAAACTTGTGGTGTGTTCAGTCACAAATAAGGGGTGATAATTGTCATCGTTTGAAATGATAGTCATTGTATGTGATGCAAGATTCAGATTCAAACACCGGACCTTCAGATTATCCCTCAGAAGATACATGTCTTGCCAAAACAGCGCAATATCAACAAATCAGTCTATCGAGGAGAGACCTTGTTACGTTACGTTACGCCATTAATGTATACAACACTACATTTATATAATGACCAATTGTTTGATATGACGAGTAAATATTTAGTTTGATATTTAAGCTATCGAATTTTCGAAAATTTGAATTATATTGGTGAAGTTTTGTATGTTAAATCGACAGACTATGAAAAATGATCATTAGGTGAAGCGCCAGCACTACTGACGCGTCATAGAAGTGCAGACGGGCATTTTGTTTGCCTGGATTGAATAGGCAGTGTATGCCGTTTTAGGCGGATACTGTCCGATTTTAGAAATTCTAAGTCTAGTTAATGTCGTATTACAATCCCTTCTATTGAATCAAGGAGTGGCCATGGACCGTTTCAGTGCATCTTTAATTTCCTGAACATTTCTTGACAACATTTTCTATACATAAAGGGACAGTCATATCGGGGTATTTCTTGTAGAAACAAATTTCAAGAGTACTTCCCTGTTTATACTTACATATGATTATTACATGATTGTTTCACACTTATATTCATAGATGTTAGTGAGGCTAACATTTTAGTTATTCTAGATTTAACAATTTGACAAAGAATAGAATGCATTGCTGCGTTCTCTAGAAGTTCGTTTCCACAAAAATACCCCGATAGGACTGTCCCTTTAAGAAGACTCATTTCATAGTTTTAGTTTTAGGGTCTTGATACCCCACTCGTCACCCTTTAATTTTTCCAAAATATCCAATGTACATATTTTACATGTAACATTGCAATGCATGTCATTATGTTTTTTGATGTGTTTTATACTCCTTCATCAATCTTCAATATGTACGATGAACACCAAAACTGTATTGTTTTGAAATTAGAATAAATTAAAGCTATTGCATGATTGTGTAGAATGATAATCATTAAATTAGTTATTGTCCTTAATATACCATAACATAGAGTATTGTTGATTTTTTATAAGATAAATGATGGACATAAGGCAAATAAAATAACGACTTTTCATAGATATGTTACATGTATCAATATAGTTTTGGAAAAGTAATTTTTACAGATATATTTCAAGATGATCCTTTACACTATAAAGGAACAATTTACGAGACCATGCATATCATTCTTTTTTAAATTTACGCTTCTTCTTAGAGGAAACCGCTAGGACAAGTGTTCATAATTACATTATTAGAATGAAAGTAAGTTTGGACTTTGATCATGTAATACATAAATATACATAATTTATTACGAGTTAAGAAAAATATAACTATGATTAACCCTGTCGTTTGAATCGTTTTACCTAATACATAAGTAAAGCTTCTGTTTCATCAGTTTCATTATTTTAGAATAAGCATACATTGGAAAATATATTCGCAAGGTAAAATAATTTTCATATACTTACATACAAATTTAGTGTAACCTAGATAATTTTCATGGGTTCTTGTTTGATCATTGTAAAACTTTGCAGGTTTAATCGAAATCGTCTCGGTTGAAGTTCATCATTCAAAATAAATTGTCTTACCATTATTTTGCTATTGTTATCAGATTTTCCTACAAAGTATATAAATGAATAAAAGTCTCCCATAGATTAGTGTGTCTTACGTTATTACTCCTATGTGTATGTTTAAAATGTTGTCGCTTCTAAGATAAATAATGGAGGATTAAACAGAATTTCCAAAAAATATGCAGAATGTTAATATGTTTTGACGAAAAATAAATCCATGAAAATTATTGATGCTACACCAAATCAACAGCAAGTTTATGTAGAAAGTGTGTACCACTGTTTACCACTGTGTTCGCATGGTGTTCATTGACTGTAAGGAATTCTGGAATTAATTTAGAATCAAAAGACAGGATGATGAAACGAGGATCCGACCCATGCATTTGGTATCAAAGTGTGTTCTATTGAAGCTGATATCTGATATTTATAACGTTTTTGAATAATAAAGGTTTTTGGTTCCGTCCCTCACACGTTTTTCTATATCTATTCTTTAGCAATTCACACATCAACAAAATATAAACAATGCCTAAGTTGTGCAATCTTTTATTCAGAATCGTTAAAACGTTCATAAACGGACACATGGTGACACCTCAACGTGCAGAGAATATCAGTACAGTGAAATAAAAATCTTTCTAATGCCCAGGTTATGATGAACATTTTGTAAAGTAAATCGGTGAGTGATTATGTCAGAGAAACAAAAAAGTTACCAAAGCGAAAAGTTCCGTAATATCAATGCACTACGTTAGCGACAATTATCTTCAAAGCATCAATGTCCATTCTTGTTTCCACTGTTACCGTGATTGTTACCTTTGTTCATGTTACCATTTGGCAGCTGTGGCACTTTCATGTTGCCACTGTTACCGTGATTGTTCCCTTTGTTCATATTAGTATTTGGCAGCTGCGGCACTTTCATGTTGCCACTGTTACCGTGACTGTTACCACTATCCACATTATTACTCGGTAAATGTGGCACTTTCAGAGTAGGTATGGCAAATTTATGTACCAAAGTACCACCCAAAGCATTCGGGGCCTTCACAGGAGATGTTGGCATATTAACCGGCGGGAAAGTTGGAATAACCATTTTAGGTTTCTGAGAACCACCCAACGCACTCGGAGCCTTCACTGGGGGTGTTGGTTTATGTATCACCGGGAAGGTCGGGGCAACAAATTTATGTGTTGGAGAACCACCTAATGCCTTTGGAGCCTTTACTGAAGTGGTCTGTTTATGAACCGCGGGTGGAGTCGGAATCCCTGGTATATGCGTTGATGAACTACCCAAAGCACTTGCAGCCTTCATTGAAGTTGTCGGTTGCTGAGCAGCTGGTAAGGTCGGGACGGCAATATTTTGTGTCGGCAGACCACCAAAGGCGCCTGGAGCTTTCACTGGGGGTGTTGGTTTATGAATCATCGGTAAAGTCGGGAGAACAAGTTTATGTGTTGGAGAACCACTTAATGTCTTTGGAGCCTTTACTGAAGTGGTCTGTTTATGAACCGCGGGTGGTGTCGGAATGCCTGGTATATGCGTTGTTGAACCACCCAAAGCCATTGGAGCCTTCATTGAAGTTGTCGGTTGCTGAGCAGCTGGTAAGGTCGGGACGGCAACATTATGTGTCGGCAGACCACCAAAAGCGCCCGGAGCCTTCACTGGGGGTGTTGGTTTATGAATCATCGGTAAAGTCGGGATAACGAGTTTATGTGTTGGAGAACCGCCTAATGCCTTTGGAGCCTTTACTGAAGTGGTTTGTTTATGAACCGCGGATGATGTCGGAATCGCTGGTATATGCGTTGATGAACCACCCAAAGCACTTGGAGCCTTCACTGAAGTTGTCGGTTGCTGAACAGCCGGTAAAGTCGGAACGGCAACATTATGTGTCGGCAAACCACCAAAGGCGCCTGGAGCCTTCACTGGAGGTGTTGGTTTATGAATCATCGGTAAAGTCGGGATAACAAGTTTATTTGTTGGAGAACCGCCTAATGCCTTTGGAGCCTTTACTGAAGTGGTTTGTTTATGAACCGCGGATGATGTCGAGATTGCTGGTGTATGCGTTGATGAACCACCCAAAGCACTTGGAGCCTTCACTGAAGTTGTCGGTTGCCCGGCAGCCGGTAAGGTCGGGACAGCAATATTATGTGTCGGCAGACCACCAAAGGCGCCTGGAGCCTTCACTGGGGGTGTTGGTTTATGAATCACCGGTAAAGTTGGGATAACGAGTTTATGTGTTGAAGAACCACCCAAAGCACTTGGAGCTATAACTGAAGTGGTAGGTTGATGAGCCGCCGGTAATGTTGGTATAAACATGTTATGTGTTGAAGGATTGCCAATTGATACGGGAGGTGTTGGTTGATGCATCACTGGCAAAGTTGGGATCACAAGTTTATGCGTTGATGAACCGCCCAAACCACTTGGGGCCTTAACTGAAGTGGTTTGTTTGTGAACAGCTGATGAGGTTGTGATAGCTGGTGTATGCGTTGATGAACCACCCAAAGCACTTGGAGCCTTCACTGAAGTGGTTTGTTTGTGAACAGCTGATGAGGTTGTGATAGCTGGTGTATGCGTTGATGAACCACCCAAAGCACTTGGAGCCTTCACTGAAGTGGTTTGTTGATGAACCGCTGGTGGGGTTGTGATAGCTGGCTTATGCGTTGATGAACCACCCAAAGCACTTGGAGCCTTCACTGAAGTGGTTTGTTTGTGAACAGCTGATGAGGTTGTGATAGCTGGTGTATGCGTTGATGAACCACCCAAAGCACTTGGAGCCTTCACTGAAGTGGTTTGTTGATGAACCGCTGGTGAGGTTGTGATAGCTGGTTTATGCGTTAATGAACCACCTAAAGCACTTGGAGCCTTCATTAAAGTGGCTTGTTGATGAACCGCTGGTGAGGTTGTGATAGCTGGTTTATGCGTTGATGAACCACCCAAAGCACTTGGAACCTTCATTGAAGTGGTTTGTTTTTGAGCTGCCGGTGTGGTTGCAGAAGGAGATTGTGTGGTTTGCGACACTGACACTGTTGTTTTGCCAAGTGGACTGATTACTTTGGTGGTTGATGCCGATGAAGGTGTTACAATCATTTTCAATCGATGAACTTCTTGTACCAACAAGCCTAGAGAATTCTTAATGTCACTTAGGCCAATTATATTACCGGCAACACTACTATTTGTCAAACTCTTGAGCACTTTGATCTCGTTGGAGTCAAATGTTGTAGTGAGTTTATGGACAAGGCCCTGGAGTTCTTTGATGCGTTGAGTGTAACGTCCTGTCTCAGTGACGATTATCTGGCTCTTGTTCATCAAGACACTGAGCTGCTCTGTCATTTCCTTAGTTTGGAGTCCATCCTTCAGTTGCAGACCTTCAAGGTCAATCTGCTTGTTGGATAATTTGTCCATGTTTGTGCTTAGGTAAGTTTCCTTATTAGAGAGGGAATCGACCACAAGTTGAAGGTTCTTTATGTTGCCGTCGTTAAGGTGCAGATGGGACTTCAACGACGTATCAACCCCGTCAACTCGCGTTTCGATGGCTTTCAGATGAGCAAAGAAAGCTCTCGATGACAAGTCCTGGCTGCTAAGCTTCTTGTTATTTTCAAGCAGATTCTGTTTAATTTTACTCACTTGCCCTTGCATGTCAGATATAGCCATGTCGAGATGGGATGTGTCCTTAGCTTTGATGGAGTTCTCAAGTTTCTGTAAGCGAGTCTCAAGAGCGCCCATGGCTACATTGGGTGTCCCTGACGCATCGCTGTGGTTCATGGCAGCTTCGAATAGGTTTTCTAGGTCGAGCTCCGTATTTGACACACGTACCATTGCATCTAGAAAGTCCTTATAATGTCGAGCCATTCGTTCTTCCACAGCTGCAAAATGCTTCCTCGTATCCATCGACTCTTGACTCACAGAATTGCTTAAGCTGATCATATTGTTTTGGACATCGTGCAAGGCGTGCATTAGAAATTCCTTCGCCTGGTCGATCTTCTGCAGAGCCTCAGAGTGATCTCCCTTTGAGCCAGTGGCAGTCGTCAAAAAGCTTTGTACTTCAGTTTGAAGGTCACTCACTGTTCTAGCATGGTCATCCATCTTCACCCGAAGCTGCGAAATCTGGTCCTGGAAGATGCTGTTGCTGCTGGAAACGTGTTTACTGCTGCTCTCCAACTCTTTCATAATGGCGGACAGTTTGGCATCAGTCTCCTGTGAAGATGAGCTGCAAGATGCCATGTGGGATGGCACGCTAAACTCAAATCTGCATTGTCCCTGGTTGTTGCTGATCCTGGCTGCCGTGGTGACCCCGAGGACCAACAAAAAGGACAGGAGAAAATGAAACCTTGGGCTCTTCATTGCAATGATGTTGCATGAATTTCACGCAATCAAATGGTGGCTTGATCTAAATTTTCTCCAGATGTATTTAACATTGCCTAAGAAAAAATATTATGAGTTAAATTTGGCCTGGGATGGGTCGTCTTTAATCATTGGTTAGCATACATATCATTCAGTATCAGAAGAAATAGTTTTAAAGTGACGAAGCAATGTGGAAACTGTAAAGACGTTAAGAAGCTATGGCCGGATTAAGATGTTGGATATGTTAAAACGTCAATTACAAAGCAATTAGTTGGAGCAAACACCAGATATTAAGTAAATGTTGTGCTGCTTGTTGTGTGCACTGGAAACCACCTGGGCTGAAACAAGCTTTATCTTTGCCTGTAGATGAAACTCGGAAGATAAACTAACGAAACTGCATTTTTTCACACCTCCAAAGGTCACGGAGTTCTAGCATGTGACTAACACGATTTCGAAGAATCTTGATGAGAAAATCTGGTCTATTTTCACATCTTTATCTATCTCCCTTTTTTATTCTAAGATTTTGACTGCATTTGATCAGTTTATTAACGAAATTTGACAGCTTCTTGTAGTTCAATCAAATCATATTTTATATTATCATCAACTTTAATCAAAACAATTTAGATACGAAATTAACAGAAATATTGTTGTAATCTTAATTTGATTAAATCCGTTTTCACTTTTTTCCTTTACTTGATTCTTCTTCTATGAATACTTTGTTTTTCAATCTTTGTGAAAACCTAGATTGAACATAATACAATAGATGAAGTCTTTTTTTTCAACTATCACTACATAAATACCTTTCGTTTTTATCCGCTGCTGAAGATTGCATTCAGTAACAATTGAGATTGTACCAAATTATGTTAAATTCATGGAAACTTTTTTCTTTCTTTTATCTATTTAAGTGCGCGGATATACTTCATCTACATCTAAAGCAAGAGTGGTCATTAATCTATTCAAATGTTTTCACTATTTCTATCAGAATAAAAGACAATATTCGAACCAAACCGTAATTTATGGTACTTAATGAAATAAAGGCATGTTCTAGCCATTGAAAAAGTTTTTTTGAGTCAATTTTTTAGCTGGTTTGATGACGAAGAACAAGTTCTTATGAGTAATAAACTTTTTATTGCATGAAATGCGACGTTTCGGTGTAGATATAACACCTAGAAACTATATAGCGGTGTTAGTATCTACAACGAAACGTCGCATTTCATGCAATAAAGAAGTTGATTATCCATATTTGTTTTCTACATTGAAGTTGGTGCCCAATTAATCGTCGTTATGAATAAGCCATTTAGATGAATTATAGTCCATAACTACTGTAGTCTGGAATAAGATAGAGCAAATTATTAACTGTAACTGCCGGAAATACAAGAAAAATAATTTTCGGAGTTTATTTGATTTGACTGAAAACAAACGATATTTTATGTAAATATCTACTTAAAACAAGACTACCCCCAAAAAAATTATTTGTAGTTGTAGAATATTTTCAACGAGAGTTTTACAGGAGAAGAATTTGTGGGAAAGGAACTGCACGAAATCCAAAACATTCTTTAGATGTATGCAAATGAGGTCCCAGCTATTAAAATTCAAGCTACAAAAGACAAATGTAAGATATTTACACTCAATTTTAGTGAGATAGCTGTCGATATTAAATAAAGAAAATAAATAATCTTCACTCAACACAAACAACCCTTCACTGCTGTCAATCAATCTTTATTTCGGTACTTATAAGGCCACAGGCCTGTAGTACATTCAAGAGTAGATCACATTACAGATTTTGTTCTGGTACAATGGTTTTTCTATATAACATTGCATAGTGAATAAACATTGCAAGGTTCTGTAGTACTCGAGTATAAGTATTTGCTAACAATGATAATAGTTTTGTTACACTAGGGTACATGTAATAGTATGATTTAATGTATTTCATCCGAAGAATTTTATAGATTGGGCAGATTAACAAGAAATGTAGCTCATCTTCGACAGCATTCAAATTACAAACTTGACATATTCTGTTATTTCTTGCAATGCCTACATATCTGCCAGTTTCAATAAACAATTCATGGGATGAGCAACGAAACTTTTTTACATCACTGCTGTCAATATCGAGCATTGAGAATGTCATCTCCAAATCGAATTAGGAGACAAATTCCGATTTTGTAGTTGAATGTTTTTCTCAACTTTAAAAACAACTTTGTCCGTAAGATTTTGAAAGAAAATATTTATAATAAATAAATAGAAACAGATTATTTGAGACGACCCCTGCACGCCTGATGACGTATGGTCAGGATTATGTGATCAGAGAAGATATTACCTGATTCAGAAAATATCTCTATATTTTATCAAACTTTTTCGTTTTGAATCTGTAAAGAAACCGTTCTTGTGATAATAAAGTTGGAAATCTAGAGAACTATTTCTTATTCATGAATCATCTAACAATTTCTAAATGTCTCTTAAAGAAGTCACTGTAACTTTGTTCAATAATATTCTTGATAAGAAAATATCACCATCATCCGAAATAGGCAATACTTGATATTATCTGTTGGATAACAATCTATTATAAGATCTTAAAGGGGCAGTAGCACGTTTTAGGGGGAATAAAAGGTGATGTCAGGAAAATGAAAATTAATGGTTCCAATTGAAAGACAATGCATTTACACTAAATGAAGCAGTAATAATTCAAATATAATGTACAATTTAGTCATGCGATTCCTTTTTCTTTCACAAAATGAATTAAAGGTGTTCACAAAAAAATGGCCGCCAATGGATTTTATGTGAATCTTCATACTTCGATGTCTTACTATGGAAGATTGGCTTGTGTAATGAGATTTTTGACACTATCAAAATAATACATTTAGCTTAACGTACAATTATAAGTGAAAATTTTAAAATATAAAATTATCAAAAAACGTGCTACTGCCCCTTTAATGTGAAAAGGCACACTTTCAATATTTCCAAATTTGTAGTCATGCAAGGTGAAAGTGATATCAACTATGCCTTACCTAGATTTTTTTAATAGTTATTTTCTTCAGCTTGGCATGATTCACCTTAAAATGTTAAACATAAAATTTGAAAGCCTTATATAATCTAAAATCCAAAGAAACGTCCCTCTATATTTGATTCTCGATTCTCGATAGAACAAAAACTATAACAAAACGATACTTTTTAACCTTAACCACTGCATTTTGTGCGTTTAAGCGATGTGTTTCTTCAGATAGTGCCTTGGCATATATACCAATGGTGTCATTTTTTAATTATCTTTCGTGATTTTTGATGTGTGTGAAAAAACAAAAGGGGACGTTTCTTTTGGATTTTAGTTTAGCTTTAATATTAACTTTGTCCTGAGTTTTTTTAAAACATCAATGAATTCATTATAAATGCATTAAGATATCAAAAATCAAATGTTGCTGAACTCAACTAACAAACTGTCCATTGAATTTTAGTAAAACATTGCACTCCTCATTAAGTTATCAAACTTGTTTATTAAGATATGGAATTGTGTGCAATCACTGTTAAAAATTCTTCCTTCTCTTTATACGTCGAATTTTTGTTATATTAGTCTGATAACATACACTTTATGAGGTATAATTACTTCAAATGTTTGAATAAAAAACTGTCTGATAGCTTTTTCTAATAAAAGTGAATAAATATAATAGAATTTGAATGCACTTTTAGGGTTATAGATAAAATAGTGTCTTTGTTATGTTTATGTCTATCTTAATCTAAAAGAAATAGTAGTCTTACATAATATAACTTTATTTTGCAATTGCCCTTTCATACACTCAGGGGCAAAAGAAATGATGATTGCATGATTGGTTAAGCTACAGGTGAAACAAGGTTATTTTATGTTATCAAGATTTAATTTCAAAACTATTTCATTAACGCTTTTGAAATACAGCCTTTAAAAAACTCTCCTAAACAAGACGAGATAGGATAACCAAAATGGCCCTTTTGCTTGTTTTTAAATCAACTTACAGGCAAAATGCGCGAACAAATTAACTTCTACCAGGGTTATTTATATTGATAACATCTTAAATTTAATAGATTTTTACATTTCATAATTTTTTTTATTCCAATTCCAGAGATTATGACTAAAAATAAAATTGAAAAAGCTGTTTTTGGACCCCACGTGTATTTGAACAGTCATACAGTTATAAATATCATACTTTGATGTTTGAAATTGTGAGTACTTCTTAACAACTGATGTGCCTATCACAATGGTTCGTAGTCACATTTCATTTACAACAGGATTTTGTTTTGTACTCTTTTGAAAAGTTGGTATTGATTCTTTTGCCCCTGAGTGTATATTCAGCGCTTTTCAAAATGTTGATGAATCCATTACCTATAATGGTGTTTATTTTTCTCACACTAATTTGATAATTTATTCATTCACGGTGTTACAATGTCTTATAAAATGAAATAAAAAAACCTTAGATACATTTTTGTTTAAAGAAAGTTTGATAACGTCCAATGTCCGATTTCCCGATGTATATTCAAGGCAAAAGTTATCAATTCAAATTTTCATTTGTCACAGTAAAACATAGTACGACAGTTTGACAACATAAGCTATGTTTTCAATATCAATCTGTAAATTAACAAACCACATTAATTTAATGGCAAAGTTGCCATATGGTATTCACAATCTGTCGGCAAAAACATGTATATAGTGGGATTTGAGATTTGTGCACTTTCATATTCTAAAATTGATTTTCCCACGTTCATTGACGTCATAGACTTATGAGCTGTATGCCCTTGATATACATTTGTTGCGTGTTTTAAAAATGTTAATTGAAATTGTCGATGATGTCAACTTTCTTAATTGAACTGTCATCACCATTATAAAAGGCTGTTTTATATGTTGGCATGGTTTGCTATGAAGTTATTCAAGTTTTCTTACATTTCACGTAAAGTTAACTAAAATGTTATACACAAATTGCAAACAGACATTGCTTGTATGTAAAGTTTACTATGAATGTCATTTATGTTTTACAAACTTTACATTTAAGATCTTATCTTTTTGTGTCAAAACATGTTATTCCATCATGCATGCTGAAACCTGGTAATTGATTATTCCAGCAAACTTGTAGGGCTTTTAAGGGAATTGAATAAACATCATAACTTCACTAATGCCTGACTGTTGACTTTCTATTCTTCCGCTCACTATTCAGTTCGTCAAATAGCAATTTTTAAACGGACGTATTAGACATAACGTTAAATTATACTTTTGCTGTATTTCTGTATTTGTCATTTTGAGAATTTCATTAGTTTATTTTGAATACAAAGAATACGCTACATATTTGAACGAAATAGATTTGAAAGATCTTATATAAACCTGCAATCTTATTGAAATAATATCATAATTTGCTTCAATGTGTTACGTAGATTATGGATCATGTTTGTATAAGATTCACAAAACAAGCGAGGTAAATTCTCAGACTATTCAAATGAGATCTTTCAGAATTCCTACGTATTAGTTGTAGCGTCCCCAGTTAACTCTCAAATGATACACTTCATTTGTGTGGTATACTTGTTTGGGTATTTAAAGAGGCACTCCGTGATTTTCACCACTGCGCTTTGATACGAACGTTAATGGCATACCCCATATTAATTCAAAGTATCTCACATATTCATTTCCACATGCCAATTATATGATAAAACTTGTTTTTAATGAGATTCTTGATAAAGTTCGATTACATTTTAAAAGGTACTTTTCTTCACAATCTATACTTCCTGTTAAGACCATAACTCACGGAGTGGTTCTTTAACTGCATTGTATCAGTTTCAATACAAGTACTTGTACATTCCTATTATCCTTATCATTTATTTCCACCAATGTCGATCTTGTATTGTTACCAATTAGAGCTGAGTATTCGTTATATCTCTGTCAAAAATATTCTAAGCAAAAGTACTTCAGGCGATTTTTATCAAAACAAAACTCAGAACAATTCTACGGCAAAAGTTATCTTTAAAGATTTCCAGCTTGAGATACATCAAAACTACTTTTCTAACTGGCTTAACCCTATGATAAAACAAGTTTTACTAAAATCGTTGTTTTGAGAACTTACTCTTATAACCTTTGATTGTTGAATATTAGATAAACACTTTTATTCGCAATTTGTAAATTACATGTGTACTATTTTTTTCACAAAGTGGGATTTATGTATTGAGAATATTGAGTCTCGAAAATTAGTTATGTTGGAGGCTCAATCGTTGTTATCCGTTTTTCATAGAATTTGTTATTTTCAGAGACTTAACGTAAGACAAACGAATATAGTAAGGTTCAATATCAATGTATCTCACTTTTCAGGCGGTCATTCAATGCATCACGTACGAGAAGATTCATCAAACTTGAACATCTCGATCTCAGTAGGTAACTATTTTACACACACTAGCTTCAAACTACACAAAACCCTGTTCCACGTGACATTAGTTAAAATAATGTGGATAATGCATGGCTTTCTATGGATAAAAACGTTCCCGAAATATTCTGAAAACGGGAAGCGGGAAGCAATGTCTATTTCAGGTCGCTGTCATAAGCATGAACATCTCGTGCTGCACGTGCATCCCACTGGAATGTCCAAGCGGGACCGTACAAGCTACGATAACAGCTCACAGAAAATACAATTTCAATAGTTTTATATACATTTTGTAGCGACGGTTATTTGTTTTATCAATGTAGTTAGTATGAATACGGGCATGTTTCTACTCAGACAAAACATGACCATTAATCATTGGGTCGTGCATATGTTTATGCATTTTACATATCCGGTCATGACATTTGTGAAAGAGAACGTCCCAGCTATAGTTTAGTGACGTTTAAATGCACCAGGGCCATCCCATTTCAATGGTTCCAGTATCGGATCTTGCAACACATTTTACCTCCCAATTCATGTCTCTATAAAATGGGATACATTTACAGCGTATTTAAAAGGGTAACTTTTTCTGCGAATGCACCTGCGAATGCCCCGTTTGGTATGAATTGAAAAGTTGGTTGTTTAGCGAAGCTCAGATAAGCATTTACATATCTTTGGACAATGTATTCCTTGGTTACGTTCAAAGAAATAATTGCCCTTTAACATCATAACAATCATAATTAACAACCTCATTTTTAACAGAAGAGCACAGTAAAAGAAACTATATTTCAATGATATCTATACTTGCCAAATACTGAATTAACAAAATATGCAACAACTATATCTTCTGATGTTGAAAACTTTCACAAGTTTTGGTGAAGTTGTCATTTGCTGTTTAGATAACATAGTAATAATTGTATGATGTATGCGCAACTCTGCAAAATGCAACACAATTAAAGAAAGAAAAGGAACTAGGTCGTTTAAACATCTCGTAATTTCAACGGGTCCTCGTGGTCAAATGGTTAGCTCACTGGGTCTGTAACCAACGAACCCATGTTCCGACCGCTACCTTTGTGAATATATTGTGTTACATATATATACATGAGTGTCTTAGTTCTGATTTGTAAATCAAAGTTAAAACTTCATTACATTCCTTTAGTGTCGTTGCTCTTTTGTTTAGCGCCGTTCCGAATAACCTGGGGAAGGATCAAAACGTATCTTTCTGTGATAGATGATAGAAAGACTCATACGAGATCCTTAAATCAAAGATAGACCTCTCCTTAGTCACATGATTTAACCAGTGTATGAAATAAGGCCTGTCCGCCAGCCCAACCTGGTGACATAGGTACGGGCTGGTAACGTTTTGAGTTTATTTAACTAATTTGAACATTAAAATCTACAAAATACCACTTTTGAGCTGGCTACTTTTCAAGCTTGTTTCATACACTGATTTAACCGGCTTTTTTTTCAAATCTAAGTGGAAGATATTTCTGATGATAAAATCACAGAATATCAATACTAGAAGTTGCATATATTTGAAACGAACCATGGGAATTGAATCAGTGAATCGAACTTGACATGGAAAATAAGCACGTCGCCTGAGATGACAAATTGTGTACGGCACTTTGTTATGAAAACAATTTTTTAGGCAAACAACTTGAATTTAAGTTCAATTTAAAATATCATGTTGCTGTCAAGTGAAATCATTTTGCCAGCTTTTTATACACAGAGGGGAAATCATATTTCAAGTTCAAACTATACAGAATTTCTTTAGAATCCATTGTTTTATCGGTTTATAAGTCCGTTAAGATCCTCACACTTGGTCTTTGTACATACGGACAGACCTCAGTGTGGGTCGGGTATTTTAAAAAGTAAACCACCCGCGGCCTATCTGGCCTACCTGACCCGCCCTGTGGTCTGTCTACATCGATCTGGTGCGAAAATTATCTTATGAATCGAGACCACTATCTTCATAAACATGCATGTTAAATTAGTGTACTATAGATAATTTTCATGGATTTATCTTTCGTCATATCCTATTCAAATTGTACATCAGTTGGGCATCATCTTAGCTACAATATCATTATTTCGGTTTATTCCTCTATTCTTTATCTTAGAAACAACACCAATTTAAACAACATACACTTAGCAGTGATCTATGGGAGACAAGTTTTATCTCTATACATCCGTAAATAATTTGGATAAAATTACTTAGATACTTGTCAGAAATTATAATGAAATTATCTACTTTTAGCAAACATGATTTCGATTCAACCTGCAAAGTTTAACAATAATCAAACAAAACCCCACTTAATGCAAATTAATTAATGTTACGATACTATTGTAAAATGTTTGTATCTCGTGATTTAATATTGGTGCAAACGGGTAACTGAAAGTTCTGAGTCTACTTGATATAAAGAATATTTTAATCGTCTGTTTAAGATAATTTGAAGAGTGCTGCTTAAAGTTGACTTCATTTGTAATCTTTATTTAACTCCACGGATCAATGCAAACGTGTTCAGGTCACATTGTGACATATAACTTTGATCAAACATATTTTCAATATTCAAGTTGACCATTAAAGATCGACTTGAACTTATCCATGAAACGTCATATGCGAGTCGGGATTGTCAAACACAAAGGATCGACGTGATCGGACATTTTTAGGGTTTGTCACTTATTGCAATACATTAATTTTACTATCTTCGGCAGACATATTAGAAAGCCTTTTACAGCATTTGAAATCATCATCAGATGTTATCTTCAAACTTGTGTGAGATTACCAATGTGATCCTTCACATAGTGTACACATTCTTACTGCAACAAACACAATATCTTGGAATTAATTACATTTCGTTATTTACTTCAAATTTATTAAAAGAGCATCTTCAAAAACCGGAGAAGTATTTTACGGAAAGATTTTCCCTAGATACTTGTTGTATTTAACCCTTAGATTTTTTCTTTAGAATAAGTATCATAAAATGCGAAGATTTAAAGAATGTTTGGTTAGGATTATATCTGACGATGAAATTCGTTGTAATGTTAACGACAGAATCACGTATTCCAACATGTTTAATAACATCTTCGACAAAAATCATGAACATATCACAATGGCATTGCAGAATTGTATTTCGTCAACGATACAGTGATGAGTTACTTTATCACAAACAATAAATAATCATGATCACCATAACAATACTCACTGCGAAAATAATACAAATAGACGAACACACTTCAGTTTTTAATCCAACCGAAAAAATACACGTACATTAAAAATTAGAAGTGTGTTGGCAGAGACGAACCATAGATACATTCTTAAGGCTTATCAAAATGTTCCTTTCATGTCAAAACTTTTTTACAGTCAAACCAATTATGACAATTCCACCGCCCATAAATGTCAGATGACTTGTTGTTTTGAGGGGTCTCCGTGGATTTTCGCAGAAGCGAATTCACATATGACTAATTCAGCGTTCACATTTTGATGAATATCTGATCTATGTATTGTCTATATCGTCTCTGACAGCTACTGGTTACTGGCTACTTCTTGTTGTTCACCGGAAGATGAGGAACCTTAAATGGAGGAGCTGTAGGGACGTTGATGACAACAGGCCCCAGATCTGGTGACTTGGCTGGTGGTGTTGGAATCTTGAAATGCATCTTAGTTGTTTCTTCAGTTGGTACCTTTAACGTTGGGACCATGATAGGATTGGTTTTAAGAGAAGGCATTTTGAAAGTTGGCACCATGAATGGCTTGGCTGTTGTTTTCAGATCTGGAACTTTCAGTGTTGGAACCATGAAAGGTTTCGCGGTTGTTTTCATAGGAGGAGGTTTGACTGTTGTTGAAGCGGTAATATGAGGCTTGGCGGTCGGCATGGTTGGAACATGGAAAGATGTTGTTGGAGGTGCTTTTGTTGTTGGTGATGTTGCGGGATGTTGTTGTGGTTGTGGAGCGTGCTGAAGCCCGTTCACAATCGAATTTAGTGAGTTGATTTCGTTCTCGACCTGTTTGAGCTGGGCTTGAGTGACTGTACTCAACACACCTGTGTTCTGCAGCGCTTTAAGGGCATCTTTCATCTTCTGTAGCTGCGAAGGGTTAATGTTGTTAGATATTGTTGCAAGATCGTCTGCAAGGTTTGTGATGTCAAGGGACTGGTTGGCAAGCTGGCTCATTATGTTGCTTACGCTCATTGTCAGCAGTCGGATACGAACTTTCAAGTCACTGATACCGGAAGCTCCTTCAAGACTGTGGACATCGGCGTTCATCGCTTTGCTGGCAACTTTAGAAATTTGAGATTTTAGGTCTTTAGCTTCACTCTTTACAGATGTCATATCGGCTTCAAGAGTCTTGATCTTTGGCACATCCTTTGTCTTAAAGTCATTTATATCTAAAGTCATTTTATCGATTTTCTTTTCAGCTGTCCTGACTCTTGCTAAAGATACGTTGGCTTCGAAACCAATGTTATTGATACTGTGGCTGTGGTTGCTGACTTTGAGGAAAAGGTCGTTAGTCTTCGATACCAGGGATGAAAACTGTTGCTGTGCCATCTGGTCGTACATCTGAATCTGCTTGTCGAAGTCTGCCAGTCTGTCGCTCACCTGCTTCAACATAGCCGGGTTCGATTGTCCCTGGTGAGGTTGCAGAGGTTGACTTCCGGTCGAACCGGATATCATCGCCAAAGCATCTTTAAGTTTCTCCTCCAACTTTCTTGCCTTCTCATCCTGAATCCTCACCTGCATCTCAATAGCAGCATTCACTTTCGACTGTTCAATAGCATCTTTCTGGAGGTGGAGCGACACATTAAACACCTTGTTTTCCAGATTATGAAGAGCCCGATGGAAGGAGTCCTTCGTCTTTTCAATCAGGCTATTGATATCGTTTTTGCCATTTGGAAGATTTGACAACTGGCCTTCCAGCTGACGAAGGTGGCTGTACAGGTCATTCACCTGGCTTCCGTAGTTGTTGACGTTATTCTGAACCTTGGAGAGCTGGTCCTGGACTGCAGTGTGTTGAGACACATACTGGAGCCGTGTGGTGTCCAGATCACTCTTCAGCTTGTCCACCTTGCTGTACAGAGCCGCGTTTCCAGAACTGCACATCCCGACCTTGTCTGGAACTGTGAACTGATATCGGCAACCTTGAGCAGCTGGTCCATTTCCCACAGAGTGGGACCAAGCAGGCGGGTCCTCGATCTCTTCACTTAGGGCCTGGGCCAACACGATGCAGACTATGATGGCTTTGAAGGCGGCCATGTTGGGTTATTTCACTGACCCAAAGTTCATAGGTGTAAACACTTAACGGCTCTTACACAGACTGGACTCAACTGCGGGATTTGTTCTTTAAGTATGAGGGGCCAGGCGGATCTCACCACGGGATAGGGGATGGTTGGTCGAGGTTCTCACCGCGTCACAGGAGCCAGAGGACTTATCTTATCTCTTGATTGACTGACTGGCTGGCTCTCGCGTGATGATTGCATCCACTTAAGGTGCGCCAAGTACGATACCCGTTTGTTTACGTATATAATTGCTGGCACCTCTTCCTGATTTGCAGAATCTGTATTTTTCATTGCAGTGTTTAAAACAGTGAATCTACACATAGTTTGGCATGTCTTTGTGCAAGAGTGATAAATTTGACAGTTAAAACGTTTTTGTTAAACAATTATTCAATCTTCAATAAACTTCCTTGATATTTGTCTTCTTTGTTTACGAAACATTGAAACGGGTTTAAATGTTGGCACTAATTTGTTTTAATTCATTACTTCTTACACATTTTATTTTTAAAAATCGAGTTTTGTTGTTGAAACTTAATCTTATACAAACACAACCTATTCTTATATCCTTAACGCTTATGTGTCTTGGTCAATTATACTTCAAACGACCATTGTAACATATCTATAATTGTTGTCTGTCACGTTCTATATTTCAATTTATAATATCAAACTTCCTGAAAGTTAAAATCCAGGGATTCTTTTTCTAGTCTGGGTTCTTTGTAAATATTTACCTTCCCTTCTTATCTAATAGTTGGATGTATATGATTTTCTTTAAGAAAACAGTTGAAATATCGTATCGTTTTCTTTGAAGTGTTGATTCTATAATACTCAATCATTCAAACTATGCTTAGTTTTCACTTTATTTCTTGTTTAAACAGGTTTATAATACTTACAATGTTATAGCATGGAGAAAATCGGATGCATGATTAAATACTTATGAAACAGCACCAAGATATTTAAAGAGTTGAAATACTAAGTTTTAAAAGTTTGTACGTACTGCAAATGTAAATTTTTTAATATTTTCATGTATTAAGGGTATTATTCTACTCAAAGATCAGCGGAATAAAAGACGATCTTTCAGAACAAATAATGCATCAACATATACATTGCTATAAAAACAATTTAAAGTGAAACTTCACTTACAAAATCACATATAGTGTTATGAAATGGTGAGTGTGATGAAAGATATACAATTTACATTTATATACAATTAAATAGAATTTGAAAATGTCGCATCTATCACACCTTCTTTACCTTTAAAGGGGCAGTAGCACGTTTTTAGGAGGAATATAAGGTGAAAAAACGTGCTACTGCCCCTTTAAGGCTTAACGTCGAAGTATCACCAAAGTTTACTAATTAGCATCATTGACGTAAAGCTACTTCCTGAGTTGTAAAACAGTAGGCAGCATAGCTCCTGTAGTTCACTGCTGTAAGTGGTGAATCTTCCTGAATTGCTATCCCTAGTCAATCCTACACAAACTGGGAATGAAAACATGGCTTTATCAGCTTTACTTAGCGAACAAACACCCGGGCTTCACACAAGGATCGCTTGTTTGTAAGTGTAAGTAATTCCTAGTTTGCATAAACACACTTTACATGTCACTGGGCAATTTTCTTGAAGATTTTGAAAGGACATGAAGTTCAAATGTCCTTTAACCGTTAAACTGATGATACATAATTACTCTAGATTGTTCATAATTGTCTTTTGATTACTCTGTTCCAAGTTTTCTACTTAAAAGTAGGAGTTTCTGTTCATCTTTTCTTTTGAACCTCTTGATGATCCCAGTTTTGTATAGAAAACAAGCACATGTAAATGTAGATAGATAGAAGTTTAATTAACTGTATACAGTGATAAAAACCTACGCTAGTTAATGTAAATTAGATATGAATGAAAATATCCTTTTAATCTGAATATGAAATCTTTAGGTCGAGAAATGTTGTTTAAACATTTGAAAACAATAAGTACAGTGTTTGGTAAATTTCACGACAGAAAGATGTAAATTATTTTTGTTATGAGTAGATAATATGAATCTAATTTGCATGTTGACATGAATGATATAAATGTAGTATATGTAAGTTGAAACATTAAATGTTATTTCAAATAGTAAATAAAACTTGTCTTAAAGACAAGTTTGCTGTCCAGTTGCCTTTTAAAGGGGCAGTAGTAAATTTTTTGATAATTTTATATTTTAAAAATTTCACTGATTATTGTTCGTAAATGCTAAATGTATTAGTTTTATAGTGTAACAAATCACAAACCAATTATCCATAGTCAGAGGAGAAAGTATGAAGATTCACCTAAAATCCATGGGCTGTCATTTTGTGTGAACAGTACTGAACACCTGTAATTTATTTTGTGAAAGAAAATCCCATGGCTTAACTTTACATTATATATTTGATTTTATTACCGCTCCATTTAGGTTACATGCATTGTCTTTCAATAGGAACCATTCATTTTCATTTTCCTGACATCACATTATATTCCCCCTAAAACGTGCTACTGCCCCTTTAATATCTACGAATATTTGTATATCGCCAAATGTTTTAGTCAGATAAGCGAGATCTTAAAAGTGTATTTTATAACCATTTTTATAATTAGATTAAAACTAACACCGTAAATGATGAAGATGAATTCTTCACTGTTAGGCTGATTTATTGCCCCTTTGCGTGACCTCGGAAACCAAATGTTGACGAGCAATTAAATAACATATGTATCGTGTACGTTGATATGTCCTACAAAATGACCCGTAACTAAGTTTTTCCGAGCCCGAAGAATGTCTCCCGACTACATGTTAGGTGCCACAAGTTAAAGATATTTGGTATGTCAATGCGTAAGAATTGCAAACTAGCGTCTTAAATGTTCAAACAATAATAGTTTATGGAAACATGCGAATATAATTCGCCAAATCCATTTAGAGACGGCTTCTTAATGAAATTCCTAACGTTGTTTGCTCGTTTGGATAAAATATGTTATGTTGATAGTTTCCTTGAATAAGAATGATATCTTAATTGAATTTACAAAAATAAGCCTTGCATCTATTATGTCATTGTAAGGATGCAATTTTCCCATTGCCATCTTGAAAACATTCTGACATGTTTATTCATCTATGCATGAATAAACGATTTGCAAAATAAATGTCAAAAATACTATAAGCCTGTTTTGTGACCTCGTTGACCCCTGTAGACTTACTGACTGTCCGATTGTTTACAATAGAGTCGTAAGTGTTAAGTATGAGAATGGTTTAGAAGTTAAGAATCCACATAGCAGTGATCTCACAGTGATATGAATGCTTGTTTTTCTGAACTACAGCTGCGTACCTTAAGTTTGTTCACTTACCTGCATATTCTAGTGCAAATATCATGTAATTTGGTATGTCCTTGCAAGTGACCAGGGGTCGAAATTTCGAAAACACTATTTTTCTTTTTCTCTACAACATCCTTCATAAATGATCAACAGCTTTAGACCTAAGTCATATTTGTTCCTCTGCACTAAGGCAATGTACTTGTGCTTACTTTTTTCTTACAAAGTTTATATGGAACATTTTAATCGAAATTTGTATAAATTTGAATTTCACATATATTCTCCCATCTGTCTTTTTATCCTTCCCAAATATCAAAATTGAGCCCAAGTGTCGAGACGTTCGGGAAATATGATCTGAAAATGGTTATTTTACATATGGACAATTGGTGATTCTTAGTTAGTGCTCCTAAAGTAATTCTCTCGACGTCAAAACGAACCAAAAATTACATATATTTGCACTGTGATACACAAGTAAGTGAACAAACTTAGGTACGCAGCTGTAGTGTCCATACGCTACAACCAAATCGCAAGACAATTTAATTCACAGGGATTGGTATGAATGAAATATAGTTACATAGTTTCACTCGAGGTCAACTTACTTTGAATTATAATAACGAAACTTTATCGTTACATTTTAGCGAATAATGAGAAATTGAAGTCTTTTGCTAGTTAAAAACGTCCTACAGCAATGAGGCGTCAACAAATTAATGTCAAATAAAGTGCATTGTATCGACAACAACGTTATCTAACTTAACTTCCATACTTTATCAATTTCAAACTCAGTCTGATTTAAATCGGCCTAGTTCCGATTTTAATCAGACTGTTTCAAACTTATCACTCTGTCCAAACAAAATTGAAATTGTTATTTATCCACCCTAGTTGTGCTTAAACAGCGACAAAACCACAACTGTCCTAAAGAATAAAATTGCGTTTTCTTCTTTAAATGTGTTCGAAAACGGTTCTATCCGGTACACGAATTGTTTTGGGCGATGTTTGGGATAGTTGTTCCTGGGGGCGTTCCATTGCATTTGATAGCTGGCCTTGATGAGAAAACGATAGAAATGCAGTTGTTTAAATTTGTTTATTTTACTTTTGGGTACCTTCAACCTCCAGGAACTAAGTACTGTTACATGTTAGTACCATGATCCCATTTTGTAATCTTTGAATGTCGGTACCATCAAATTATCGATAAATATGTAACACTGTTTTTTTTTAAAGAATTGTTTTTATTAAGTATTTTAGTGTTTAAGATAGTGAAGTTACTGGATGTTTTGTGAACTTTAATGGGGCAGTAACACCTTTTTTGATAATTTTATATTTTTGTAAGTTGATAATTGTAAGTTAATGCTAAATGTATTATTTTGACAGTGTCAAAAATCTCATTACACAAGCCAATCATCCATAGTCAGAGGACAAAGTATGAAAATTTACATAAAATTCATTGGCGGCCATTTTGTGTGAACACCTTTAATTCATTTTGTGTAAGAAATAGGAATCGCATGGCTAAACTTTACGTTATATATTTGAATTTTTACTGCTCCATTTAGTTTAAATACATTGTCTTTCAATTGGAACTATTAATTTTCATTTTCCTGACATCACCTTATATTCCCCATAAAAACGTGCTACTCAAAATACAATCATCTGTTATAACTTCTACCCCTTTTATATCTACCATAGCAAGACGATTCTTATGTGAAAACGACTGTATTAAAGGACTTCACTTATCATATTTTTTGTCAAATCTAAAAAATTTCAAAGCTAAGCTTAGGCTTAATCCCCGGGTTTAACCAATGAACATAACAGACTTAACCTCAACTTGTACAGTTGCTATCTCTACAATACACAAACCCTAGCCTGTATTATACTATTAGGGGAGCCATTTAAAACCTCAGATACGATAAATTGTGTCCAATTCTCTTCTTGAATGAATAAAATACGTGTCAATCAATCATCATGTATTTGTTTCCTGTCAGGATCTACAACCGTTTCCATATCCGAGGTTGAATGGTTCTTCTAGATTATAACGTTATATTATTAAATAATTATTTAAAGAGCAACGCCTTGAGTTATTGGGGGTCACATATGCAAAAGTTTACCAATTGTGTAATTTGATCAAAAGTATCTTCTTTTACAGGACAATGTCATTTTATAGCTAAAGGTGTTGTATGGAGACAATAGGAAGTATAATACGAGTCAATAACCTTTGATATATAATATAACTAGTATCCATGTAAGTTGGACGTGGCTTATGGGAATAATATGACTGTTTTCATTGAAATCAAGAATTTATCATATACTTGCCCTTTTGGGATGAACATGTGAAATTTTGAGAATTATATGATGAATTATGTCATTAACGAGTTAAGAAAGCAAAATAATATATGATGAAAATCGAAGAATCGCTCTTAAGATAATACATGTATATCACCTCGATACCAAACGCGTTAATGCCTAATAAAAGATACATGAAATAGTAGGTTGAGATCATCGACAATCTCGCCTTACCGAGGTCAGTCCGACTTTCACGAAAAGCTCGTGCTCACCGGACAGGGTTTACAATTGCCCTTATTTACCTTCCTGGAGGGATTAACATTTACATATACATAGAGATTATAGAGCCACTCCGTAATTTTCATGACATATTCTATTCACTTTTTACGAACCTTACGGTAATATGTGGTGATATAATGTCAAAACATCTTTTCTTCAGTTATTGACTAATATAAACTACTCAACAGAAATCAAGCAACGCTTCAGTGGTATGATTAATACGTCAAAAATTCTACTTTTCTCTTTCCTTTGAACTCATATATTTCGGGTGATTTTACAAATACTTTTCAAAACAAAGACCATTGTTGAAATAAAATTTCAAGTTTGTTTCGATTAAAGAAATAACCGTCAAAAGTAATATATTTTTATTTCCGAAGGTTCTATAGTAATATCACCTATTAAACAATATGAACTCATAAGCGTCTATTTGCCAACCTTTTTAAATTGACGCGATCCACTGTCCGTTTTTAGATCATTTATTCGCTGCCTTACCTTGCGTCGTCATTGTAAAAAACTGATTAGCCTTCAATGATACTTTTAACCAACAGTCGATATTGCTCGATCAAATAACACTCTAGATAGAAATTGGTATATGCGACTCCCATCAACTCAGGTATGGTATATAACACAATCTAGTTAAAACTAGCTGTAATGTATACGACTCCTAAGTCCTCACGTTAGGACTTGGCATACATGGCAGCTAGTTTTAACTAGATTGGTATATAACACGTCTTACTGCAGAATGATATTTTCCTGGGCGAGCACAACTGGCACAAATATTGTCAAAGTGTGTAATTTCTTATACAATACTTTGCATTTGCTGCACGCTTTTTGCGAAGTCCTCGAAAGTACTCTGGCGTGATAAAGCAGTAGATTGGGCAGCTGGTCACGTGGTTATCTCAACCGACCAATGCAATTACCACTAGGGTTTATCACACATGTGCAACATATCTCGTATATGTCATAACACATTTCCTCAATTTCATCACATATGGATAAATTTTTTTACCAGTTACCCACGAATTATTTCACCATTGATGATGTCTTTAATTATCGGGATTCTGACGCTTGGCGCTGCTAGTACAACTACTGTTAATTCTTTAACTACTACTACTGCTACCACTTCTACTACTAAAATGTCTACTACTACTACTACTACTAGGCCTACTACTACTACTACTACTACTACTACTACTACTGCTACTACTACTACTACTACTACTGCTACTACTACTACTACTACTACTACTACTACTTCTACTACTACTACTACTACTTCTGCTACTATTACCACTACTACTTCTACTACTACTACTACTACTACTACTACTAATGCTACTGCTACCACTTCTACTACTACTACTACTACTACTACTACTACTACTTCTGCTACTATTACCACTACTACTTCTACTACTACTACTACTACTACTACTACTACTACTACAATTTCTGCTGCCAGTACGTCTACTTCAACAACTGCTGATTAATTATTAATGCTGCTTCTACTGCTTCCATTAATACTCCTGACACTGCTTGTGAGGATAAAACACCAATAAAGCACAACTAATTTCACGTTTCATTGATGACCTAACCAACAACAGAATCAAATCATTTGTCAAGAAGCTGAAGTTAATGTTTGATGTGACCAGATAGAAGAAAGCTTTTAACCAACCCTGAATGTAATCAGCTAACCTGTTTAAAACATTTCCTTTAGCTGAATATCGATTATCCATTAGATCTTCTCACTGACTCTTTCAACACTTGCATCAATGGCTAAAATAATACTTAGCACGGCTTATAGCCTTTGATGCAACTAAAATCTTGTGTTGAACGCGCGTACCACCAAAGGAGTCTGAATACTTTCGTTTGAATGGCAGCCGGATATTCTATGGTATTTTCATTTTATCTCCTGTTTTATGTCTGTCTAATATATACAAACATTTTTAACCTATCGTAATAATTGTTTTGTATTAAACCAATATAAGAAAATTTTATATGATGTTATGTAATCTTATTTTGTTCTGATTTTCTTCGAATGAGATTCAAGAAAAAGTTTTAGAAGCTGGTGTATTCGAATAATGTGGAAATATTGTTGGGATATACTTACCGTTCCGTTATACCTTGAATGTTTAGAGAGGATAACTAAAAGATTTTAAGCCAAGGGTAAAAATACAACATATAATATTGTTTTAACGCTACAATTGCTTCTTACATCGTTAATATTTTTAACACAGATTTTCAAATAACAGACCATTCATTTGCTTCCAGTTTTCCGAGTCTCTTTCATATGAAATTGATTCTTAAATCCTTGGTTTATAACTCAAATTCATATGCCTCTGTTATAACTACCTTCTCTCGTGCGGTGTTGTTACCCTATAACAAACGTCTATACCAACGTGGTCAAGATTTTTCCATGACGATTACTGTAATATTTTCTCTTAGCTCTCCTTTTAACGCTCCCAAAACCCTTCTCTTTCTTCTCTCAAATGGCCTAATATTATCCTAATACCGGTTAAATTAGCTTCTGTAAATTTGATTTCACTTGCTCGAAGTGTTCTCACAAAGGAACGGCCATTTCATGATAATGGGAAGGGAAAATATCGGTGCTTCAAGGAAAACACAATTTGTGATAAGTTAATGGTTCTGAAAATGTAATAAAATCATCAAGATGTTTTACGTTTTATTTCATCTTGTAATTTTGTCGAAAGGATTTGTGAAATATATGACAAGTACTTTGTTATTACATAGATCTTATTTCATATTAAGCTATTAATTGGTTAAAGTAGTTGGCGATCCTTAAAGAGCCACTCCAATGTCATGACGATGGCTTCCATATGAACCTCAATGCCGCCATTCTCTCCCCACAGGGCCAGCTCAATGGTATTACTACGATCTAGCCCCTGTTCGCATTAGACTAAATCTGTGGTTTCCTGCAGTTCCCATGGCATCATAATCTATTTGAATTTTTTAGTAATGGACAACGCTTTTTAACATGGAAAGGGGGGTTTATATCACAATGCCTTTGCCATGATTCAGTGGCCAAAATGATGACTTTAGGACAGCGTCGCTGATTGCATCCAATAAAGCATTGCCCACAAACTCGGCTAATTGGAACAGAGGCTAGATCAAGGTAACATGATTGAGCTGCCTCTGTTGGGAGAAAATGCAATGCCGTATAAAGGTAGAAATTCACAACATCAAGTCTGCATCCCAAAATGGCAGATTCAAAATTTTGATTCTTAAGAAACCTACAAACGGTTTTATATATGCACAGAAGCCGAGATCATACGTTAATTAACATGGATACCAGTTATATAACCTATCGACAGTCTACTCCTCACTGCCCTATAATAAGTTTTAGAATACATGAAGGTTCTTTATTACGCAAAGCAGCAACGTTAAGCAGTGTAATACTGAGCAACACGTTGGAAACGATTCAAACATAATTATTCATCATTATTCACAGTTGATCAACAACCAATATAATAAATATAGAGCAACAGGTATTTGACCTTATAGAAAACTTCGATGTTAATTTATAAATTTAGACTCTTTTCAAATTTATTGGAGCACGAGGCAGAAAGCTTCCTTTCAGGAGGTGTTGGAAATACTCTTTGTCGTTTCTCTTTATAATGCAACACCAAAACCGTGATAGGTGACGTTGGCCTTGACAGAAGTGTTCAAGAATGAAATTACATTTTTGTCAGGACGTTTCAAAAGGCACTATCACATTTTTTGATAATTTTATATTTCAAATATTTTTTACTGATAAATGTAAGTTAATGTTAAATGTATTAATTTGACAGTGTCAGAAATACACATGCCAATCATCCATAGTCAGAGGACAAATTATGGAGATTCACATAAAATCCATTTGCGGCCATTTTGTGTGAACACCTTTAATTCATTTTATGTAAGAAAGGGGAATCGCATGGCTAAACTTTATGTTATATATTTGAATTAGTACTGCGTCATTTCGTTTAAATAAATTGTCTTTCAATTGAAACCATTAATTTTCATTTTCCTGACATCACCTTACATTCCCAAATAAAAACGTGCTACTGCCCCTTTAAGCTTACGTTATGTTAAGACATTAAAGTATATTTAACCCTCCATGGTTTTTTGGTTAATCAATAAATTAAATTCACTGACTAACAGAAACTTGCATCGACCGAAATCGTTTTGATACGATTTATGATCTTCAGCACATTACGTTTAAACTTTAAGGTACTATTATTTCGTTTTGCGCTGTTTTAACTTCGGAATCTTTAGCTGATGTAATTATTTCATTACTCACCAATTGAAGCTATCGCTGTTAAATAAATTTACTCAATATTGAATGGCCTGACTTCAACATAACGTCAAAATCGTTAAGAATGACGTCATGGTCATGTCGGCGAATTTCTTTATCTTTTCGACGATGTTGTTAATGAGATTAAATATCAAACCATTCATTCGTTTCATGAAAATGTTATTTAACGGGATCGAGTGTAGTATTCTCTATTTAGCATATCATTCAAAACTGACCTTTAAACATAAAGCATATACACAGCTTATATAATATAACACGTTGTCTATTGTTTTCTGTGTTACCATCTTGTATTTCATGAATGCTTCAAAAAGGGACTTCTCCGAAACGCTATTGATTTTTATCAGGGCATCTCCTCCAGTTCTTCTTTGTCTTCTCCTAATTCAATTTTCCTCATGCACTTTTAATGCTCATGTAATTAAGTTTGCCTCTGAGAACTACACTGTATTTTTACATTGGATTAAAGTTAAATGATAAAATCACTCCGCGGGTAATGAAACATTAGCAATGATCTTTCTTTAAACAATTTAATTTGGTACTCGAAAAGTAAAAGTATTTTCTTCAAGTATAAGAAATTGATCTAGTTTCTTCAAAATACGTGTTTTATCGTGTAAAACAATGCCATTGTCAATAAATGTATCTTTATGTTTCACTTTTTTCAAACAGTATTTGCAATCGACATGGATGTCCAAACACACTGATTTTCCCGTCATGAGCAAAAGATATTTCATATGTTTTGTTACAACCGAAAGGCTCTAAAACGATTTAATCTGATTTCACATCAAAAGTGTCAGTTTTAACCCTATATGATTCAACCTTATTAGAACACAATTTTTTGGTCATGAACCATGAGAAATTATCAATGAAAAGCCAATGATTATTTATGGGGTCATGTAATGCAATTATAGTAATTAAAAAGTGAAAAATCGAATCAATATCCTCAGGCAGGCAAGTTTCGCCTGACTGTCCAAAAAGCTTACTAACACTGCAGCCGATACCTCGGCAATGACATCATGACGTATATATATAACATTCATTGTATCTATTTATTCAAGATTTTGTATTATATAATTTTGTCAAAATATTTATCATTGCGTGTGGATAAATTCATGTTCAGTGACAATGGTAAACCTAAACTAACGCAATACCATTGATTTGAGTTTTGATTGGTTAGCTTTTGGATCACGTGCACATAGTTTAATTTATCTATTTAGGGCCTAACGTTTTAGCCAAAACATGACTTTGCTGCCCTTTAGTACAATTTACCGGTTTTATTACATCTTACATCGTAACAGCTCTTTCAATCCAATCGTGATTGTTTCATGTTCAAGGACTTGAGATACATGCGAGTGATCCCTCCATCTCTTATTCAAGTCTCAGGAGTCATTTGTCTATTTCAAAATCCAGTGTTTTGTTTAACACAGTTCCATTTTCGTATAAAACATGGTTGCGTGAATAGCTGAAACGCCAAACATGAAACAACGTCATCTAAAGAAGAACTGGGATCGCAAGTAATCAGCATTTGTTATTTTCGCATAGAAATTCTACGTCATGTAACAGAGATTACTGTTGGACGAAAAGTCTCAAAAACCCACTGTATGGACTGAAAGGCGAGCGGTATTCTGATACCTAAATTCGTTAGACTCGATTTTAGCAAATGTGTATTGAACACATAAGTAATAATTTCTTGGCAAGAACCAGAGGTCCAGAATTCTATAAGTGAGGCACAGAGATAATAAAGGGGATATGTCATTGATTACCGATTGAAATCGAACAACAGTTATCAGTATTAATTCGTAAATACGTAACTATTGACTAAATAAAAAAAGAGTATTTGAAGATCTTGAATCTCCGTTATTTTATATCACTGAGGTTAGGCTCCACATTCACCAACAATTGATTTTGGGAAGCGAATGGATAATAGTTGTACATCCTGAAATTATTTCAAAACCAAAACGTAGCTATCTGATGCAAACTAGAGTCAAGTCAAGTCAAGTTAATTGTTATCGAGGCCTTCAGCCCATATTCAGTTTACAGAATTATACATAAGGTTTGAATAAACGACAGTGTATAATTATTATTTTAGCAATTCCTCTCTTAACTTACAAGCATATTTTATATACTAAGACAAATTTCTAATATGTTTTTCATCATATGATGATACTAATGACCTACTTCAGAAGATTTGTCAGGTAAAAAACAGGTACACTTTTCTTTCTTATTTCATCATATGGTTTACAGATAAAAATGAAATGAATTTCGTTTTCAACTGCATCTTGGACCGAGTTAATGGTTTCATTGCCATGAACATGCAGCTTAATTTATCAGTAACGTTTATGAATGGTTAAAATAATTAGACACAACATTATATGAAAACAAAATATCAAATGAACTCCGGAAACGTGTTCACCGTTTTTTTTAGGTACGAGGTTCCTTCAGTCTAAGTAAACCTAGCCTCAATAATACTCACTATACTCCCATACTGAGTCTAGCGAGATACAGTAAGAAGTCGCTTTCAGCCGACCTTCGGCGACCTATGACCCTCCAACGTTATATTTGCGAAAGCAGACTATTGTGGTATGGTAAGCCGAGCCCTGATTGCTCAATTCGATAAGACGGCTGACGGGAGCCCTTACTACACCTAGCTAGGCTCAATATGGGAGTATAGCGAGTATTACTGAGGCTAGGTTTACTTATCCAGTAGGTATGAGCTCCTGTCTGATATATATCATCAATGACCACAATGCTTTGCGTGTGGAAATTACATCCTCGATCTATATGTTACTATCTACGCTGAACATCCGATTGAATGAAACACGTTGAACAAAAGTTGGAAATAAGAGGAAACACATTTTCTTATTAGTCCGATTTCGCGGATTTTTTGGGTCCTCTTTTTTCAACTTTTGTTCAACGTTTTTCATTCAATTTGATGTTCATTGTCAATGTAAATTATGATAAAAAGTTCCAAATGTGATGATGTTTTTGCTGTTAACTTTATGTATTTAATCTCAAAATGATCACCACATGTTTCTGATGACTTTGAACCGTTTAGAATCGTTGATTTGTATAAACATGATGAATTCTGACTTTGCCTGTCAGAAACCTGCCCTCGTAGCTGAACCCTTATTGAATATGTTGAATAACTAACACCTATGATGGGAAACATTAACAGTTTCCAACAAATCAAGTTTACTAATGCTTTCCTTGACCAATGCTTGATTTCTTTAGGAACTACAGCTGCGTATCTGAAGTTTGTTCACTTACCTTCGTATTCTAGTGCAAATATCATGCAATTTGGGATGTCTTTCAGGCATCCCAGCATTGCAAAAACGAGATGGATCATGTTGAAATTTCACTTCATAAGTAAGGATTCATTTATTTTAACATATTCTTATGTAAAATTAAACAGTTTACCGTAATAAATTTGGCAGGACATTGAAGTGACCAGGGGTCGAAATTTCGAAAACGCTTATTTTTCTCTAGAAAATGATCCATACGTAATCAACAGCTTCAGGCATACGTCATATTTGTTCCCTTGCGCTAGGTCAATGTAAAGATGATGATTATTTCCTCAGGGAATCCATACGGAACATTTTTATCGACAATTAAGAAAATCGAAATTTCTAAAATATTACCCCATCTGTATTTTCCCCCTACCAAACTGTGAAATTCTGTACCGATGACAAGACAATCCCAGAATATGGTTTGAGAACAGTTATTAAACACATGGACAACCGGTGATCCCTTGTCATTGCTGCTGGATTTATTTGACTGACGTCCAAACAAAACCCAAATAACATGATATTTGCACTAAAGTACACTAGCAAGTGAACAAACTTGTGGTACTTAGCTGTATATACAACACGTTATTTTAAAAACTTTTGTGATAATTGCTCAAGACCAAGGATAGTTTATGGAGTGTATTGATATAAAAGTGGAAGAAAAAAATAGCGATGGTAATATCAATTGAAACGTCAAAGTTATTGAATTATTCGCCGGTTGCGACTTGTTAAGATTGGATAAACGGAACAACAAAGAGAAATCAAAGGGTAATTGAATAATTCACAAGTTCATAAATCAACTCTGAGTCAGTTTCACACGACTTTTTGAAATGTTGTAAATAATGTCGTTAATTGTTTTGAAGAAACACGAGGAAGAAAGGGGTTGGTTTTCGAAATATGATATCAACTTTACATCTAGGTTTTTCAGATCTAACTAAATTTAGATCAACAGTTGAATGTCGATCTATCGTTGACCAGTATGAGAGGTCATCCCGATGACATATCGTGTGCAAATTAGGAAACTGCAAGTAGATCAATCGAATTCGGCGTCACAAACAGTCCCGAAATCATAGAATGAACTGAAGAAACGTATGCTCAATATAAGCGTGTAGAGTCTGTCGACTGATACATTCTGAAAACACAAATTTCTTTTTATGTTACGGATAAGGGAAATTTTATTAGATGATTAAAGACATAAAAACGTTAGTAAAACAATTTAATAAAACAGTTGCAGTTACTCTAAGTTTATCAAATTCTGGTCAACCTGCCACTTACTGTTTAATGACTTACAAAACTCCGCAAATACCTTTGTTTTCACTTTATTTTGAAAAAAGAACCTCGACTGTAACCCAAGTTTGAAACTTCAAACTCTATCAAGTTGTTGATATAAATCTGTATACTGCATCCTGTTACTACTACTATGTTGTATGTTAAGAGAAAAACGCATGTAACCATGCGTACCACAAAAAGATTTAAAAAAAAGCAACAGTTATATCCCCTAACACGCAGTAAGTATTGCATTTGAATACTTTGAGTTTATCTTTCGCCACGGAAGTTTCTTTGCGATGTGCAGTCAGTTTTTGTCATTGACAACTAGAAACACTATAAACTATTTGAAATCAAAAATGATAATCTGTAAGTGCATTACGATTATTTATCAAGATGTTCTATTTGGTGTCTTGAACATGCACTCCGTACACCATCAAACTTTGAAAACAGTGCGTTGAGCTTTCGGAATCCTCCAGCGAAAAATGTTTCTGATTGGCCTTGCAGCGGAATGTTCAGTTGACCTTATCGTCAATGACCACAATAACTAGAGCGACGACGGAAAGATAATGCTTTTATTTGTTAATTGAAGACGATCAGTGCCAAATTATCCATATCGGTGAAACAGCACGAAGTCACAAACGTTGATACAAAATTTGATATGAGTGTCACGATTTTATTAATCTTGGTGAAATATTCTGGAAACAGAGCTCGTTTGTACGATTAGCTTAGAACCTTAAGAAAACAGGGTTTGTGAAATACTTCCGAACACAAAATGGCAGCCAATGAATTTTATGTGAATCTTCATACTTTGTCCTCTGACTATGGATGATTGGCTTGTGTAATGATATTTTTGACACTGTCAAAACAATACATTAAGCATTAACAATTATCAGTGAAAACATTAAAATATGAAATTATCAAAAAACGTGCTACTGCCCCTTTAATATCTCCATTCAAATGTAATAAGAGAACACCTTCGTGTAAATTGTAATTAAAAATTCAATATTTACTGAAACTAGAAAGTTACACCAACCTATGCTGTTTTTCTTAAACTGCTTATCGTTTTATACAGCACTATCATGTCATTTGACATTAATACAATATTTTTATAGTTGATATTTTGCAGCTATAAGTAAATAAACTAAAAATATACAAAACATTAAAGGGGCAGTAGCACGTTTTTAGGTGGGATATAGGGTGATGTCACGATATTGAAAATAAATGGTTCCAACTGAAAGACCGTTGTTATTAAACTAAAAGAAGCAATAATAAATCAAATATAAAATGTAAAGTTCAGCCATGCGATTCCTTTTTCATATACAAAATGAATAAAAGGTGTTCACAGAAAAATGTCAGCCAATGGACTTTATGTGAATCTTTATAATTCGTTCTCTGATTATGGATGATTGGTATGTGTTATGAGATTTTTGACGCTATCAAAGTAATACAATTAGCATTAACTTACAGCTATCAGTGAACAATTGAAAATATAAAATTGTCAAAAAACGTGCTACTGCCCATTTAAACGCTATATCATGTTATGCAACATGTGTTCATTTAACAAATATCATATATATTATGTTCTTCCACCATGAGCTTTTATCTTGATTTACGTGCTGCAATTCTGTCTTTCATTTGTATTTCAAAAAAGATCTTTCAAGATGCCATGGATGAGAATTCACTTCCAGTGCTTCTTTGTCCTCATAGAATTCAATTTGCCTCATGCACGTTTAATGTTCTTGTGAGCCAGCTGACCTCTGAAAAAGTCAACATTAATAAAAAATGAAGTCAAATGATTAAAACACATAGCACAGTGCTCTCTCAGCATGAATCAATTTGACAAAAGAACAGCAAATGCGTTTTCTTCCTTTTTAGGAATTAATTAACTCACAGTTGCATGATCCACCTTTTAAAAGTGTGTTTCATACAATACATGTAAGAAAATAGAAATGTCAAAAACTATAACTTACTTATAATTTTATTGAAAAATAATTTCCCATTGGCTCAACTAATCAGCTTTACTTCATGTGTATTTGAATAGACTAGAATAGACCCTCAGGGAATAATCCTTTAGTGAAATTCAATTTGTTGTCATGGATCATATGAAATTATTAGTGTAACTGCCTGTGATGTACCACAGCTATCATAATATTATATATGGGGTTATATCTACCTGGCCCAACACGTCACCAAAATCGCCTACTTTACATCTGAAATGTACAATCATGGTCAACGTATTTTAGATTTAGAATGATTAAATTAGGATTTCAGTCTAATGGGGCGGTACCACAATTAAACGGTTAGCATCCCATAACTGAACCCAACTTTCCTACTTCTTCGGGAAATTATCAAGTATCAAGAAACTATTTAATGTGAACACCCTTTTCATAATTTACGATAGGGAAATGAATCAGCCTTTTAAAAATTTACGTTCGTTTTAGGACTGCCTCTCAAAAGTTGTCTGGCATTTGGTTGTATTATTTTTCTTATCACGTTATCTTTCTGAAAATCTAAATAAATTTAGATCAACAGGTTTTAAATTTGGTCATACTGTTTGACAAAATAAGAAATCTGTTGATCTAAATTTATTCAGATTGTCTTTCTGGTCACCTTAAACATGACACTGTGCCCTTGAAAGTTGAATATATTGAGGCTGGTCTTGACGTTATTTGTGTAATGTTTACGACAAGACATGACCCTGTTGCCATTCCGACGTCCTGTGTTACCGAGCCTAAGTACTTAAGTGCATGCAAGAGATCACTGCCTTTCTCAGTCAAATCATTTCATCCTCTGCCATAAATCTTTTCTTTAAAACCTCTCTCGGTTAAGCAATACAGTTACTATCAAACTATGTTATCCATTATGTTTTATGCCTGCCTAGCAAGAAATATGTGTGCTTCTCACATGTGTTGAAAGCTCAACAGTTAAAAATACTCAGTTTGAAAGAACGTCGCTGAATGGACGACTAACTTATATAGCAACCAATCAAATTTGCTGTGCTTAATGAAGAAAGTGCCCTAGTGTAGCAGAAGTATTTGTGAAGAACATGGCGTAATTTTTCACAAACATGCAAATATATATCTCACTTGCCTAAAGCACTCGGTGTATTGAAACAATTAACATCACGCAGACAAATTAAAAGGTTCGAGTTCTGAATTATACATAATAATCTTTCCCTGAATATAGATCGCTTGCCCTTATAAAACATCTGTGTATTCCAATAGCTTCATCCCTATTTCCTGAATTTATTTTTATAGTTTATCATCCATTTGTGATGAAATAAGTCTTGGTAACAATTACGATATTTTTCAATTTTGTAATAAATCCTAGCGGTAATTTTATTGGTAAGTTGAAAAACCACTTTACATCGGAATATTGGACTACTTTACAGCTACTCAACGTATTGCTTCAGTGCTGCAGCCAGTTTCCGGGTAGCGCGCGAAAAGCGTGCAGCACATGCAAAGTTATGTGCACCGACACAGCGACCGTCAATCAGTTCAAACGTGTCAATTTATCTGCCTGACTTTGACACAAAACAACTGATTTCGAATAAGAAGAACGTCAATTTTGAAATTGATAGATTACATAAAATGACATTTCGTTTGAGAGTGGCCGATGTATTTGGCGCTACACAATTAGTCTCTTAACCATGTTTGCTGTTACCGAGATGGATATGTATCTATACACGCTGACACGGTTGATTTAACCATTGACGATGTCATCGACTATTCTTACAATCGGAATACTGTCTTTCTGACCTTATGGGTAATAAAGAAATTAACACACTCGCGAGATGTCATATTTTATTTTACAACAGTAGTGCCAGTGAAACGAAATTACCCTCGCCGGAGAATATAATTTTACAGTCACTCGTGTTGTAAAACAAATCGACATCTCTGTTTGGGTATTGAATGCAGTTTTCTGTGAGGCTTCTTTGCTATGAGTAGTCAAACTGGAGGTCAGAACCAGCACATAGATCTCGTAACCTGGTCATTGAAGACTTTATGTATTCCCTCATGTGCACCGCTCTTTAACTGAAAGATTTATTGTCACTTAAGAATTTCCCAACTCTCACGAGAAATCATGCATTATTGAGGTTACAGGGAGTTAATAGCATGCATAAAACACCTACACATATAACGTGCTCCTGTGTGGTGATGGATATAATCTTTTAAGCGAAGATTGATAGATATCTTCAATGGAACTATCTCTACGCAACAAATTAAAGGTGTGAAAAGGGATATTACACAATATAGCTAATTCTGCATCTACAAGAAGCATCAATACATGCAATCGAAAGTTTTTCTGACCCTTGAAGTAAAGACTGACATGCGATTATACGTGCACATTATTTCAGTGATATCTGATCTTCTTGCTTTAAACTAACTATACTAGAGGCACAATTAATACGTTAATGATATTCACAATATCGTCATTGTCAATCGTTCACTGCTAAATGATGTATATTAATACATTGAATGACGTTCAAATCAATTCATATAATTTTTCATTTTTGATTATTCTACTTTACCTCATACAATTAATTTGAAAGGATATTATGACAAAACCAAAAAGTTAGTATTCATTTCAATACGTTGATTATCCTACCTTCCGTAGCACAAGATGCATTAAAGACCTATTATCAAAAACTATTTACTGTATTTGTGGTATTTTTAGCAATATTTTGCGACCAACCATGAGAAGATAGGACCAAAATTCATTAAATAAGAGACAGTTTACCAAAATAGCCAAAAGGTAAACCTCGGCATGTCGACATGAAAGCGAATCAAGTGTAGTCATCTCACAATTTTCGATTCCTAAATATACGCATGTAAGCCGTTTTTGCCGCGCAAAATTACATTTTCTTTTCTTTTTATCCGAATCAGGCATTAGTTGCCGCCCAAGTTGACAGCCATCGGACGCAATTGCGGTAACTGAGACGCATTGTAAAACCTACAGACATAATGATGATGTCATTGAAAGCGGGTTCGTTAAAAGCTATGGAACTTTTGCAGAGGGTACTGTACTTTTGACATCGAATTAAGTACTTTATTGTTGATTAAAACATGTAAATATGATATCAAACTTTGGACGAAAGATTTTTCTACCGAGTGACGTAATTCTTTGTTCAATAGCAAAATGAAGTGTTACAAAAACTGAAACATAAATTATGATTTCTGATTTTTTTCAGTTAATAATAGTCATCGCCATTAGGTTGATACTCCTTCTCTGTACGTTGTTAAATACTTGATCAACAATAGGTAATATCAAGCCACAAAATACTATGGAATCCAACATTAAAATAATTGATGTTGTTTTACTGACATAATTTTCGGAACTAGTCAAAAGGAAACCTACATATAATTTGAATCATGTGAATAAATCTTATTTTTGTTGCTCATTGTTAAATCAAAGAAAATTTGAGAGGTAGCAATTATCGAATAAAAAATGCTTATAGTATAGTTGCTTCCAGATTTGTATTGAGTAAGTTTAAGGACAGCAAAGCACTAGTATTCATCATTTCGTTAGAGTTCATAAATATTTATAAAGTTCCATTAACGGCTTGTTTCAAGATGAAAGAGATCTTTCAGAAGTACTTAAGTTTTTCTTCAAACATCTGCTCAACATCAGTTCTTTCTAATTTCCTGAATCCATTTGAAACGTACACTTTTTCGACCATGGCTTTTTTTTAATAAAGATATCTCCTCATTACTATTTAATGCAAATGCGCTAAGACATAAAACATTTAAAAAAAAAATCTCAATTGAAAGTTCCCTTCTCTCGGGCAAAATAAAGACCACACTTCCGACTTCTCATATTTACGATTTCAAATTCAAAATATGTCAAGTTTTGATGTTGTATCTAAAACAGTAATGGCGTTATTGTTTGAAATTTAAAAAAACCAAAAACTTGTTCTGGTAATGAATTGTTTCCAAATTAATTTTGATGTAACATTTAACTGTTTGTCGACATAAAGATAATTTGTATGTTAAAATTAAAAAATATACTTTTTTCACACATGTACATCTCAACATGGAAGTAGTTGTTCTTAATTCTATTTCCTACATCTGCCTACATTATAAAACATATTTTAACAAAATATTAACAAGAAGCCCATAAATTTATTGAAACTAATGAAATTAAGTGTTGTTAACGTTCTAGAAACAAATTCATCACTTGTTTCAGTTTTTAAATAACTCACAATAAACTATTGTGTGTACTTTCTTTTGCATGGTAGTTAATATATAACGTTGCTGGTGAAGTAACATGGTCTTCAATGAGTTTCTTCTTGTGAAGTAGGCTATTCAATTTGATAATACCAACAAGAAGTTAGTTATCCTACAAAACAAATGAAATTATTTCCCCCTTTTTTTCAGAGATTGTCACTTGAATTAAGTCACGAAGTTTTATGTTTTTAAGTGCTTTGGTTTGATATTCCATGGAATAACATAGATTTATTTGATGACGTCAGAGAGGATAAACTTCACCTTCAGAGCAGTCGAAATTGAATTTGTCTATTACACTGTATGCTTTTGATAAAATAGTGAAAACCGACAAAGCCGTAGTCATGAAATTTGGAATCGTGGTTGATATTGAGGACGATTGTTATTTTAGATTAAAAGTTCTTACAACTCTTAATTTGATATGCATACGATATTGTGACGGGAAAAACGTGTTGAGTCAGTTGAGAATGATCAAGGAGATAGAGAACATTGAATGTTGATCAAATCATGTTAACGTAACCACATTATTTGTTGGTTAATTAAATTGACCCAAAATGTGAAATATAATTTATCTGAAAATGCAGTTAGTTTTGCCCATCGTTATTGTTACAATTCCAAAATAATGTTTGTCTAGGAAACATAAAAATGAAGTTTTGTGGTGATCATGTTTGGATATGCACCTTGAGTCAGCATGTTAGGAAAGCAATAATTTTGGAGCTTAAAATGTATCTTTGATCAGTGTTGCAGACACAGTTTCCTAACGTCTGACAGTTGTATTTTGTTATCTCATTTATAACAGACAATTTTCTTCACAAATATATGAATGTATATGAATAGATATGACAACGTGTTATATCTCTCTGATAATGGTAACTTTAATATCATTTCTTCAAACTTTTACATTTGCTCAGGGGGGTGTTAGCACGTTCGGCTTTGGATCAGGAGGTCCCCTGGGGCCGCCAAGGGATCAGAAACTTTGAATACAGTAGGGAACTGTTCCACGCGCAGTCAGGTTTGGATGCAATGCTACACTGAATTTCAGCATTACCACCCATGGTTCGCAATGCTCGCAGGTTTCACCGCAATGCTTAGCTGCAAAAGTGTTGCGTGCCTCTCTGCAATAATACCAGCAGCCGTAATATAAGTGAAATACTATTGAAAGCGGTGAAAAACCCCAAATCACCTCCCATCACACTTGCTTTTTCAAGATAGATGATATTATATTCATCTGATATAGATGTCAATAGGACATCCAAATTAAATAAGTTTAAGTTTTCGTTAATGTGATAAATGGATCATAAACGTACCTAAGACATGCCTTTCAATAAGGCTTCCATGCTCACAAAGGTTTGTCTCTCTTCAGTTAACAACAGAAACGCCTTTGTCAACGAATTTTTATGTTTTTAAAAATTTATTTTCAAAACTATTAGTGTTTATTTATCATTACTTTTTTAACAATTGTAAACTATTACATTTCCTCAAAATTGTACCCAGACCATACAACATACTAGTAAAAATCTGAGCTTAAGAATTGATTTTTTTATTGTAAATGAATTTTAAATATGATGTTTTGTCAGAACATCACCGCTAACTGACAACATTAAACACCACAGTCGTCATCACATCTTCATCACCAAAGCAATTGATTGTTGTCAACAGTGCACGAATGTTTGTTCTTTGAATATACAGGAGCACATCTCGGGAAGGTAGTCAACTGTGCGTGGTGCTGTACTTGAACAATGCAAGGATGGTTGTTTATTGAATATAAGAACAAAACTAAGGAAAGTATTTTAGAAGCTGCTGTGATGAAAGCTCAAGAATATGGATAAACAAGTGACATGTTTTCACGGAATAAACTTGTACTTGTCACTTATCAATTAAAAATGTATAAACAGCGGCTTTTAGTTATTGATGTGAAGACGTTAATACAAATTGTGTTTTGAAAATATCTAAATCTAAACCTCCCAATCGTTGAATAAATATGAATATCTACATTGAACTTGTAATCATGTAAGCTTACAGTGACAGACCAAGCAACGACATCCAACCAAATTTAACCAATGCAAATAAATTATGCACTGTTTCGCATATTTATTGTGATGTTGTCTTTTATTTTTTAGTTACAGTTTCAGCACGATATAACAAGAAACTGAAAGAATGCCTTAGTAATAAAGTGTTTGAAAACATGATACTTGCCTGCTTTTCATTGTATTTGGTTTGGTAACATTCTTTTGAAAATGACTAATAAATATTGCTTTATTTGTGTATTGACCACACAAATGCTTCATCCTTCATTCTGTTAATCAGCACGAACTTATTAACGTTGATATGAGCTTTGCTGCGGAAAACACGAATTTAATATGTTGATGGCATACTCCGCACTTAAGAAATTAACTTGAAAATGTCAAATAGGAATGTCGATAACCACAAGAAAGGTTTAGACAAAAAGACATTTTACAACCTCAAATAGCAAGATTTGAATGTCTTCCGTAAAAAAAGTATCTATATTTCATTGAAGTATGTTTAACTAAAACTCGTTTTTTGTAACTGCAGATTCATCACAAAAGCGAAACATGTGACACTTCATATTTTTTATAAAAATCGAAAATAGTAACATGCGTGTGATGGTGCCAAAATACACGTCAAAGTAATTTTGGAAAAGACTTAATAAACCCTTCGAAACTATACGATGTCTTTTTATTTTATCAGATTGAAATGTATCATGATCCTTTTAGTAGCTTATGACTTTAGTAACGATGTGTTCTGTTAATGATTACAAATAATTCTGGATAGGATCCCAATAACAACTTTGACAACAAGGATATATGTTATTTAGTTTGTGTACACATCATAATGAGATGCATTGTTCACAAGAGTTGTGTTTGTAGTTGTGATATTTGTAATGAAACGTTTTACAGCAGATATTCGTGCTCAATCATTTTCTAAAAACATCAATATTTCCATTTACTTTAAGCACCAAAATCGCATTTGAGACGCAAACATCTTTGGTAAAAAAAAAGACATAATGTATTTGCAAGACACCATGAATGTATCAATACCATTCACATATCATCCCCATGAGCCCATGATTACCGAAGATTTGACTGAGGGCTGTAAATGCAACTAAAAGTTAACATCGATACCAATTTACAAAAAGTCGTATTCAGATATATTCCTACATCTGGGGATTGAGATAACAACCTTGCATTTTTCAATTGCGTGATATGCATAGGAATTCAAGCATCAAACCAACCCGACAATCCATCAGGGATGCATATGGAAAGATGTCTCGTACTTTCATGCAAGGAATAGTTATTAGCAGCTTTTGTATTTCTTTATCAAAAGCAAACATCTTTTTTAGTCTGGAACTTTACATTTCAGATATGAATTTAAATACGGTTAGTGACGTGTTCAATTTAACAGTGGCATGCAATGTTTTTCTAGGTCATGTGACTTGAATTCATCACTGAAGGCATAGCATTTCCATGCACAAAATCGATCGTAGCTACAATCAATTGGTAGACATGGGTAGAGCAATTTTTTTACATAGAATGTGTCGAATTATCGAACAGATTTCAGTCTTATATCTAGGTATTTTTTTAATTGCTAACATAGAACAATAACAATTTAAAACCAACCACTTACGCAATGTAAAATGTAAAAAGAAAAATTGTATTAAATAAACGTTTGACTCTGAGCAATATACATATATTTTCAATGTGAAATGTTGAACTCGGTTTATCAATTATTTAATTAAGATAATCTTCTTGAATGTGAAAACAAATATAACAGTACCCATCATTGTATGTAATTTCTTAGTGAAATAAAAGTCAGCATGACAGTGCTATTTTGTTAATACAACTTATATTTGACCTCAAAAGGAAATAGTTATATTCTAGGAATAATTGATCAAGAGATAACACTTTGTTCTTCGTAACTTTTTGGAAACTACTCAAAGGTTTTCTCCTGGTGTTATGTATTGATTAAAGCAAAAAAACGTCCCTGGCCTTTGAGGAATGTTTGGTAAAGGGCTTTCATGTTGGTCAGAGGTTCCATGTCAATTGCCTCTACAGATCTTTTCGTCTGTTGATCCAACAGAGTTCTGACAAAAAGCAACTTGCGATTTCTTCCAATTGGTGAGTTGGAAGTTTGAAAGATGATAACAATGTAATTAACTCTTGGTTTGGAGCCCTGAAGACAGATTTTAATATAGGTCTTTTTAACTAATAGAATCATTAAAGAAAAAGCATACCAAGCAGACATAGGGCAATTTCACGGTAAAGTATTTGAATTTTGTTAATGTATAATTTTAACCTTCATGTAGTATATGATTTAACAATCAGTGAATTTGGTAAAGGCTGGTTTGGTGGTAAATGGGTTTTATAAGATCTAGAGTAAACTGAAGGAATTACACTTGAGCTTTGACAATTACGCTGCTTGGAGACTGATCCTGTAACAAAAGCAGGCACGTTCTTTAATTCACCTTTTAAATCTATTTATATTTCATCCTCGGTAGGCAATGGCAGAATGTCCCGACACTCCAGACAACAGTTATGTTGATGCAAAGAAGAATTTACCTTCTCTGATCGGATAGTCATGAAAAACTCTCTATTTCAAGGATAATCGGTTGTCCAACAAGAAGGTCAAAACAGAAATAAATTGAACACTCGACCATCACTGTTGTTGCGATCGATGAAGGTGACGTACCTATTCCTTATTTTGGAATGTTAATTTGAAGTAAAATTTCTGATTGTTTCTGTAGAAAACAGATTTTCTTGGAGAATAGTCTAATCATATTTCTTTTTATAAATCACCTATGTTTTAACATTACATGGAGTAACGAATCTGATTCTGAAATATTTCAATCGTTAGAGTAAACTTAATGACATGAAAGACATGTCCACCTTTTACTTACCAAGAACAATCTCAAAAATGTATTGACTTTGTTTTTGAAACCTATTTTTCAAAGAAAGATGTTATCAATATGAATAACCTTCATGGGTCTCATTTCGTTTACGCATGTATGACGCTAGATAAAGCATCAAAACTAGGTTTCAGAAACCTATATGGTCTAGTCTGGACACATGTTGAAAGGCGATTTAAAAAAAAGTGATGTATCATTTAAATTCATAATTTAATTGAGGTGGCCACTGAAGACATGAAATATCCATGTTTCCGTAATAATTATGCAACGTGGGTGAAACTTTCTTGCATTTCATATGGTATCGTTTCTTTTGAGGTATTCTAACTACTCCATAACTTTAATGCCGATGCAATCCATTGAATTAAGCTGGTCACATGATCGGTCTATATGTAGCTTGAAGGAATCTAACGTTCTGTTTATGTTACAGTATTATTGAGAGTTGTTGGTTAGAATTACCCTTTCAAAAAATTCCAGAGTCGATACTTTGCAGACATGAAACGCATAAAATGTTTCCCAGAGATAATAGCTTTCCTATATAGGTGTCCTTGATGTCATAACGTTGTTACACAGACAAACAGAACCGGTTGTAGAAACATAAAGTTTGCAGAAGCAAGAAGTCGATGGAAGCAATAGACACGCATCCTGTGACCTACATAAATAGACATGTTTATTATTCTCCTAACAGCCTATTGAAATGTTTGGCACCAGAAAGTCTTTAAACATGAGTAGTTTATCTAATGTAACACAGCAAAGTGTCAACTTGTTTTGAAATAGTGACTAATAGCTTACTAATTGTTTCAATATGCATACTATGATATTGTTGCTCTATTGAAATGAACAAATGTATTAAGAAAGACAATTTTCAATTTCTGGCGCTTGAAAACACAAACAGATCATATCATCATAAAGCAAAATACATACAAAAACAAATATACTAGACATTCCTTTCTATAGGTAGGCCAATTGCAAAATTTCTAATGATTGGTAGAGGATAGATAAGGACGTGATCACAATGAAGACGGATATGAAAGAACATGTTTCTACTGTGCAAGGTCAGGATTTACACACATAGAAAATATGATATGATATGAATATGAATATAATGATTTGTAATACGTATTCATATTGGAGGCCCAAGTACATAGATAGTTCTTATTTTACAAATCCTACATACTTTAAATTTACTAATCTTACGTCAACCAAAAGGTATTCTACACTTTATCAATTATCCAAGTTTATATTTTTTCCTTAAAGTACAGAATGTCACTAAAAGTTTGATGTTTATCATAACTGTGTTACATGTTAAATGTTCATAGGGCCTGTTGCCTTTAAACTTCATTACTAAATCTATTTTTTAAGATAAGTAAGATTATGCATTCTGATGAGCAGGAATTACAAATATATTCTAATCTTAGTCGGTTACATGTTTTTTCATAACTTTGGTTACAAAGCCTTTTTGAAAAGTGACAAGGTTTTCAAAATGCCTCAAGTGGAGATTAATCCATGGCATTAAAACGATGTTTCATTCCAGATATTGATTTCAGAGAAAAACACTACCCCATCTCCTAGATCCGAGGCAGCCCTGAACCTAATACCAGTACAAGCAATACAAGTGGTTAGGCAACATTGCTAACATTATCCTCCAGTGATGTTTTGACATTTGTTAAAGTAAAAGAACTCAGTTGGCATCTTAAAGTCAATGATGTTGTTGCCAAACACGGACTTCACATTTTTTTAAGTTGTACGTGACTTGAATTCTTTGCCAAAACACTTTTAGCTCTATAATGTTTCACATGTGATAAAAAAGCAAACAAAATGGAAATCTCAGAATACGCTGGTTGTTTGTTTGATTCAGAACATCTGGTCTTAACAATAAGTCATGTCAAAATAAAAAACTTCATATTTTCTGTTTCATTTCCGTTTTAGCAAATTAACGGCTAGCCTTATGCTTATGCATAGAATAAGCTTTGGTCACGAAAATTGACTCACACAAGTCTGTTTAGTTTGTCACGAACATGAATAAAACATTTCTTTGTAAATTGTTTTTCCTTCAGATTGTCAGCAATAAACATCCAACTAGGAACAGAGGAAGCAACGACACTATTTCATTTGAATTTTGACCCAAAAAAATAAATATGGCATGCAATGTCAATCTAAATAAATTTAGATCAACAGATTTTTATTTTGTCATACTGTTGATCTAAGATTGACCAGTGTGCGAGGTCGTCCCGGTGACCTTTCGTATGCAAATAAGGAATTCGCGATTTTGATCAATCAAATTCCACGTCACAAACAGTTCATAGTCGCACCCTGAAGGTGTGGACGGAAGAAACATATAGTAACTTATGGCCTGTTCTCAATAACAGTGTGCATTGTGAAAAATAAACCATGCTTTTGATACTGATAAGAAAAATATCAGTATGTTGATTTTATTTTGGTTGTATGAAATAGTTTTAGTTTTCTGATTGACAAAAAAGCACTATTTTTTAATTATTTGGATGGAAATGAAGGACTTAGTGCAAACGAGTTTGATTAAAAAAAGAGTTACCTCCCCTTGCATGATGATTTTCGTAAATATTTACATTTATGATGTTCGAACTTTGTGATAATTATTCGCCACGTTAGTATCTGTGCGATGTGCAATCATCATTTGTCATTGACAACTAGCAAATACGCTAAATCTTTTTTTTTAAATGAATCTATTAATACATCCAAGCAATCGGATTATTCATTGAAATGGTCGCTCTGCTCCGCTCCGAATGACATAGCTCCGAACACCGTCCATTTCAAAAGATGTGCTGCTGAGTTTTTCGAACTTCCAGCGAGCTAGGGCAACTTTTCTGATTGGTTGAGCGGCTGATTTCAGAGGTCAGCGGGATGACCCGCCTTACGGGCCAATCTTAGATCAACAGTATGACCAAATATAAAACCTGTTGATCTAAATTTATTTAGATTGATGCAATGTTTTCTTTCAATTCTTACAAATGAATAAAAAAAGAAAATGCATTAAAAATACATTTTGCACAAAATTGTCAATGTGTCATAATTAATTGTCTGTTTAACTTTAAGTGGATACATTTTCTGTCAAGAAAGTCGGCATTGATTAAAAACGAATTTTCAAAAATAACAGTAAGCAATCACAACAGTCTTAAAATTGCCTCACAAGATACAGTGTATTGCTTTCCGATTTTGATTGGGCTTTTCTTTAAGCAAAATTAAAACTTAAGTCAAGCATGACAAATTGTTCAAAGGCAATTAATCATTTTTCATATAGATGAATTTCATTCTGTGTATTTGTCAGCAGGGTCATGTCAATTGCTGTATATATTTTCAGTATTGAATAGCAATCCCTCTTAAATGGCAACATTGCGTTTTCGTTTGAAACGTGACACGTTGGGAAATGACAACAATGAGTTATAAAATATCTTGTTCTCTGAAGATAGGATTTTAAGCATACATCTTAAATCAGAAAAGTGCCTTTGAGACGTTTTCAGAATACATAATATTTCAATTTTCTCATTTGCAGAGTTTTTTTCTTTTGTAATTTCAGTACAGATGTCCATTTTATTGAAGTAGGCTGATTTGTAATAAGCTGAATTGTTTGTGGGATATGAAAAATCTTACCAACGTTCATAAAACGAAACTTTTTTGGCATTCTCTGACCTACTTAAAAAAACGTTAATTATTCTCCTTACAGTCTATTTGAATTTTTGACACCAGAAAGTCTTTAACCATGAGAAGTATACCTAAGGTAAGACAGCAAAGTGTCGACTTTGGAATAGTGACAAATAGATTACTATTTGTTTACAAAATGTAAACCATGATATTTTGGCTATACTGAAAATATTTAAAAATTTATTTATTTCATTTTGTTTCCATTTTCCGGTGCTTGATTAAGCAAACAGATTATGTGAAAATAAATTCATACACATGCAAACACAAATCTACTAGCTGTTCCTTTCTATGTTAATTTGGCCTGTGACCTTTTGACTCCACTAATAAACATATGCTTCAGTTGAAATGAGATGATGCATTCTGTAATCTAATTGAGTAGGAATTAAAGATATTCTACTCTCAGTTCTGAACATATTTTTTCATGGCTTTGATTCCAAAGCATTTTTGAAAAGTGATTAGATTTTCAAAATGCCTCAAGTGGAGATTAATCCATGGCATTAAAACAATGTTTTATTCGAGATATTGATTTCAGAGCAAAACACTCTGCCATCTTATGAAATGCCTCCATATTATCGAATATTTCAATCTATTTCAAAGTTGCATTATGTTAAAAGATGTTTTATGTCATTTCAGCAACCTCATTTCAATTTTCAGTAGTAAAGCGATACTAACAATATACAGTGAATAGTTTTCCTGATGTATTAAAAACCCCATGACACTTCGAACAAAATGAATATTTGAGCAATTCGAGACAATACGAAATATACTGGACAGATGCACACTCCCTATATACCTGTTGGAAATCGATAAAAGGATAAATGGTGGTTAACTTGAAAAGACATTAAGCACAGTTCAATTTTGATCGTCTAATGATTGATTCAAAGAATAGGTAAGGTTGTTACCATTCTATTATAATGAAAACAAATAAATTGAACATAGGCAACGAGTTTAATGCGTTTTTATTTGCCACAATAAGAAAATTTTATAACAAAGAACATACAAAACCTGTGTGTAACATGATTTGTGGATGAATTGTGGAAATTGTGCAATCCATGCCTGAAATAAGAGGTTAAATTTCTGTTTATGAATGAATCATTTATTCAGGCTATTCTGTGGGATGCCAATTATTGAACACCATACGTATGCACACTTCATTTAAGTGGAGCAAGTCAGAATGGCATTTTCTCAGTTTTAAAGGGTTGTGCAGTCAGAGCTGCATCTAAAAACAAGTATTCAAGAGTCAATACTTCCAAGACATCCATTGCATAAATGTCTCTCAGAGATACATGTAATAACTTTTCCTAGCAACTAGGCTTTATATCAGAAAGTTGTTACATCAACAGACGGAAATGTCTACATTCTGAGGGAGACAATTGTGCAGCAAGTTAGAATGGCGATGTTTTCAGTGTTAAAGGCTCAGAACTTCATCTGAATACAGTATTCAAGAGTCAATCCTTCCAAGACATCAATTGCATAAATGTCTTTATGAGATAAAAACTTTTCCTTGCAAGTGCGCTTTATGCCAGAAAGTTATTACATCAACAGACGGAAATGTATGTAGAAGCAATTGACATGTATCCTCTGACCCAGACTATTGAAGTGTTAGGCTCTTGGAAACCTTTTCCTGTTAGTAGTGTTCCCTATGTAACGCGGCAAAGTGTCAGCCTGTAACACAATAGACCTTCAATGTACAATTGCGTAAGGAAAGAATTGCAACAAAAACAGGGAAAATAGAATTACAGAAGAAATCAACTTTTGGAACAAAAAGCTTCCATCCAAAGTAATTATGTTACCATGAAGATTGATGGAAGCTTAAGTGCCAACAAACACATAAATGAGCATACCTTTTAGTTAGTTTTTTTAATTAGATTAGAGATAAGTTCTGCTTTCAAGATTGTAAAGTCATGTGAAAACAAAAACGCATGAAGGGTTTACCTTTGTGTTAATGTAATATGCAAACTAAATTGATTTCTTTCAGTAATCTCAAAAATGAACATATTAGTATATAATGAATAGATAATCTATACAAAATTAATATTTGAAAGTTAAGTTTATTGGCATTGAACAGAAATAAACAATATCTACGATATACCAATTCTAAAAAACAGATTTTATGAAAGTCATGAATGGACTGTTATAAAAAAAATTCACACATTATTTTCACATCATACACATTTTAGAATTAAATAGATTCAAATATGGAATCATTTAGAATATTCATAAAACTTAACGCTATCACTAAGATTGCCATTTTATTTCAATAGTGGCTAACTACCATGCATGTGGTGAACAATATTGAACACAGATTTAAGATAAAACAGTTTCTGTGAAGTAAGAAATATGTAATATAGTAGAACCTTTTTCTGATTTCGTTCAAGAATATCCTTGTGACATTAATTCTTTTGATCCATTCTAGGCTTGAAACAAAGAGCCATGACACACATTTCAGTCTATTATCAGTGTATTTTTATTAGTGTATTTTTGCATTGTTTCATACCTTTCCGCAGTGTAACAACCAATGGATTGTTTGAAAGTTTGAAGCACTTTACATATATATTCATTGTTAATGTTAAACTAGGAATATCAGATTTTGAATTAACAGAATCTTTAGGAATTTCTTGCTGATACAGTAGTCATCATGACAATGTCAAATTGCAAGATTTATCTGGCCTCAAAAGGAAATAGTTATATTCCAGGAATATTGATCAAGGGATGAAGCTATGTTCTTTGTACCTTTTTGGAAGCTACTGGAAGGGTTTCTCCTGGCGATTAAAGGCAAACTGCGTTCCTGGCCTTTAAGGGATATTAAGTAATGGGCTTTCATGTAGGTCAGGAGTTCCATGTCAATTGCCTCTACAGTTATTTCCGTCTGTTGATCCAACACATTTCTGAGAAAAAGGCCAGTGGCTTAGACAAGTTTTTGCCCCCATAACGATTTTTCATTTGGTGTATTGGAAGTTTGATAGGTGTTAAGAATGTAAATAACTTTGTGTCCGAAGTCTTGATGTCAGATTAAAGAAGTTTCCTTTTTATTAATAGAATTCATTAAAGAAAAGGACATGAACTCAAAGAGACAGAAGACATTAACCTAGATGTTGTATGTTATGTTACAATAAATGAATTTGATTAAAGCTGGGTTTTCGGTAAACAGAGTTTTAAATATCAAGAGTTAACTAAATGATTACACTTGAGATTGACTTGCGACTTATCCTGTAACTAAAGCAGGAATGTTCTATCTTACATTCTGGGTCAGTGAAGGCAGAAAGAGCAGACACCCTAGACATTTACAATAGTTATATAACTGCAAATTTTCATTTTGTTCTGCAGGTGACTTTAGATTTGATCAAGAACTGAGTTAAATAAATCTTTTGTCAGAATGTTGTGAATTGAAATTGTGTTTAAACAACAGAGATATTTTACCAACCTTAATATGTTCAGTATATTACATTTAGATTATGCCTTCGTGTAAATTGTAATGCATTAATTATTCTGAATTTATAAAGCTTCATCAACCTTAAACTGTTGCTTTAACTGCTAAACATGTTGTAGGTTTTCACAGCACTATCATTTCATTTGACAGTTATACAATTTTACAAGCCTTTTTTAATTTTATAATTTAAGACATGGACATGTTTTGCATTATTTTGTCAGACGTACACCAAAACTTTAAACGCTACAGCTTTACTTGAAACAGGTCATTTAGTATTTCATTGTACAACACGATCTCTTAACTTGTTTTTGTGCTGGCGTTTTCATGAGTGATTCAAAAACAAAAAGGGCTTTCAAGATACTATAGGTAAAGGCATTACCCGCAGTGCTTCTTGGTATTCTCCGAATTCAAATGGCCTCATGCACTTTTAATGCTCTTGTTATTCAGTTGTTCTAGTGTAGCAGAAGTACTTGTGAAGAAGTGTGGAACTTATTTCACAAACATGCAAATATATTAACTCGACTAAAGCACTCAGTGTATTGAAGCCATTAACCTTCATCGCATAGACAGGTTCCTAGTTCTGAATTATACAAAATAGTCAAGTTCCCGTGAATATAGATTAAGATTAAGATTAGTTAAAAACTGTGGGTACTCCCATAGCTGTATCCCTCTTTCCTGTAATTCTAATTTTATTGTAGTACTAGTTCAGCAGCAATTTTGTGTGAGGCTTCCATGCTGTGAGGACTTAAATTGAAGGTCACAACCAGAACAGAGATCCCCTAACCTGATGTCATATAAATTCATGTATTCCCTGATGTGCATCGCTCTTTAACTGAAGGGATTTATGGTCATTCAACTCTAATGAGAAATCATGTATTATTGAGGTTACAGGAAGTGCATAAAACACCAACACATATAACATTCTCATGTGTTGTAATTGTTATAATCTAAAGTGTGTCAGTAAAGATTGATGGATATCTTCAGTGAAATTATAGGCGGCAAAAAGGGCACGGCACAGCACAAGTTATTTTGCATCCCGAGAAACATCAGTGTATGATATTGAAAGTTTTTTTTTACCCATGAAGTAAGAAGCTGACATTCGATTTAATGTGCACAATATTTAATAGATATCTGATCTTCTTGCTTTAAACCCACATTACTGTTGGCACAATTAATACATTAGCTTTGTTTACAATATAGTCCTTGTCAATCTCTCTCTGCTAAATGATTATCTTATCACATTGAAGGATGTTCAAATAAATTCATATAATCTTTTACTCTTGATTACTTTACTTTACCTCATACATATATTTTGAACGGATATTATGACAAAACCAAAAAGTTGGTATTTATTTCAATAGGTTTATAGTCACCTTTTCGTAACACAAGGTACATTAAGCAAAGTGAAGTGTTACAAAAACTGTTTCACTTTACTCTGAAAAAAATTAAAATTATGTTTTCTGAATTCATTAATGACATTCTTAATGACATTTATCTCCATGATATTAATACCTCTTCTATGTTACGGTATTATATTCTTGCTCAACAATTGGTAATAATGATCATTGAGATCGAGAACATTGAATGTTGATCAAATCATGTTAACGTAACCACATTATATGTTAATGGATGAAAGTGACCCAAAATGTGGAATATAATTAATCTGAAAATGCAGTTTAGTTTTGCCCATCATTATTGTTACAATTCTAAAATAATGTTTGTCTTGGAAACCAAAAAATGAAGTTTTGAAGTAATCATGTTTTGGTATGCCCTTGAGTCAGCATATTAGGAAAGCAATAGTTTTGGAGCTTAAAATGTATCTTTGATCAGTGTTGCAGACACATCTTCCTAACGTCTGAAAGTTGTATCTTGTTATCTCATATATAACTTTCTTTACAAATGAATGAATATATATCAATAGATATGACAACTTATACTGGATATTTTGATATCATTTCTTCAAAATTTACATTTGATCAGGGGCTTGGGATTAGCAACTCTGTCTGCAGTAGAGAACTGTTCTACCCGCAGTCAGGTTTGGGTGCAATGCTAAACTGAATTTCAGCGCAGAACCACCAATAGACCGATCCATTAGGCCCCGCCCCTTCAGTCTTTCGACCAATCGGCACGCCGTATTTCTGACCTCCTGCCCCACGATCGCTTCCTCGGACATCGACAAGCAACATGGCGGGCTGTCTGCTTGACGGAAGGAATGTCGCCGATACATTTTTCGAACGTAACGAGTCCTTCAAAGTGTTATATATTCCATGACAGTGTAAACAACTTGAAAAACGGGTGCTACCTTCCGGTAATCTTCATTAACAACGGCATATCTGTTTTATTTCGGAGATGTACACACGAATTTTCGCGAGGCGATGGAATGATTCTCGGTTTGTTTACACTGAAAAACATGTGCTGCAGACTGCGATAGGCCTTTATCTGTTTGTCTGATTTTCATCAAAGAAATTTTTTTCAGTACATGAAAAAATGTTGAAAAATTTCGTTTCACGGTTAGTTAACCATAAAAACGACTCAAAGAAATATTTGCAAAATTGAAAATGATTTCTAGTTATCAAATGGAAATTAAGTATAAAAGTGAAGGTAAAATGCAGCAGTCAGGTTTGAACAAGGCACTATAGATAAATATCAAAATAAAAAAATTATTTCATAATCAACACAATAATTATAATGATTTTATCAAGATTTATGAAATTTATTTATGATTTAATATTCATATTAATTTGTTAAAGTGTTATTATTGATTATAAATAATATATATTATCAGGGTTTGAATTTAAGTCAGAGCTAGTTAATTGTATCCAAATAAAGAGATTCATGTGGACATAAATTCAAATGTCTCATCTAATATCTTCAGGTAATTTTCCAATATTTGAATGACATGGAAGAGCCAATTTGTAATCCAATTAAGTTGATGTAATACACACTTTCTTACTTTTAGATAATTAAAACATTAGCAAATAATCATCCAGTACCTTAAACATTTGAAAGTATGTGTAATAAAATAGTACGTTTTTGATTAAACGTAATTATTTTTACTTACCATAGATAAGTGACCTTAGCCTTGTTAGCCATATAACATGTAATCGACTCATTCCCACAGAAGTAATGAAAACATCATTACACAGATCAATCAGAGTTACCCGCCCGTCACTAGTCCACTGTGTGGGGTGACCTGTCATCCAATTAGATTCATTCACATTACCTAGGAGTCCTAATTAACGACGGATGCGTAAGAGGGGAGGCGGGACGGGTATGACGACGGTCACTTGTCTACGGTAAGTAAAAATAATGACGTTTAATCAAAAACGTACTATTATTTAGTTACTTACCTCCGACAAGTGACCCTAGCCTGATACCACTGTAGGAGGCTGGTAGAATTCGTCGCATAGCGGTAACTCTCAAGATTGCTCTGATGATCGACGACCTAGCGAGCGATCGTTCTAATGAGGATTAATTGTCTGACCTCTCGCGGTCGACGATCTCTAATTAAAACACCACAAAACCACTATAACCATTCAACAAGCAAGTTTATTCAATGGGTTAAGAGCCCCTCTCAACTCGTGAGGCCCCGTTAGCGTGGATGGTTGCACCCCCTGCGATAGGGGGCCCCGTGGTTCGCTGCTGGGCAAAGACCTGCGCCCCCCTCCGTAGAGACAACGCGCAGGTAATGGTTGGCGAACACCAAGCCCGACTTCCAGAAGCAGCCGGCCATGATGTCCGCCACTGACAAGTTGCTGTGTAGGGCCATAGTCGCCGATATGGCCCTGATCTCATGCGGGTTGGTCCGCGCCGGTGCCGGCAGGCCAGCCGCCTTGTAGGCGTCCACTACTGCCGACCTGAGATAAACTCCCAGCTGCCTCTTGTCCAACTCCTTTGAGCTTGTCTGGGAGTGGGGCAAGAAGAGCCTGCGCCTCCCCTGTCTCAGCGTGCGCGTCTTTTCCACGTAGATGCGCATAGCGCGTACTGGACAGAGGAGGCGTTCCTGTTCGTCCGTAGGCTCGATAGCCGAGGAGATTGACGGCAGTGTGAACGTCCGTCCACGCTCGTCAGCGCCCTGGTTCTTACACAAGAATTTCGGTGCTAGACCCAAGGTCGCTGACCCTCCATCTCTCACCTCAAACCTGAGCAAATCAGCTTGCAGCGCGTGCAACTCTGATATTCTGGCCGCTGACCCCATTGCCACTAAGAAGCAAGTCTTAATGGTGAGACGCAGCAGCGTCGTGTCCGTCAGCGGCTCATAGTGCTCAGACTTGAGGTGATTCAAAACTATCGCCAGATCCCACTCTGGCGGTCTCAGTTTGTGGCGGCCATCCACGTTCCTGTACGTCCTAATGAGCTCCTTAAGGACCGAGGTGTTCAAGTCGGGATCCTTTTTGCGAAGGACGGACAATATGGCCGCGAGGTTCGTGTTGATGGAGGAAGCCTTAAGCTTCCTCTCTGTGCGTAGGTGGACCAGGTAATCCGCGACCTTGGGCACCGTTACCGACCGCACATCGAACCCCTTCCCTTCGCAAAAGGTCATGAAAGAAGCCCATTGAAAATCGTACAGCTTGCTCGTGGATGACCGCTGTGAGGTCGCCACAGCGCTGGCTACCGCTTCCGAGAACCCTGCGCTCCTCATTCCGTCTTGGAGACAACCTATACGTGCAGATGTAGATCGAGATCGAGAACATTGAATGTTGATCAAATCATGTTAACGTAACCACATTATATGTTAATGGATGAAAGTGACCCAAAATGTGGAATATAATTAATCTGAAAATGCAGTTTAGTTTTGCCCATCATTATTGTTACAATTCTAAAATAATGTTTGTCTTGGAAACCAAAAAATGAAGTTTTGAAGTAATCATGTTTTGGTATGCCCTTGAGTCAGCATTTTAGGAAAGCAATAGTTTTGGAGCTTAAAATGTATCTTTGATCAGTGTTGCAGACACATCTTCCTAACGTCTGAAAGTTGTATCTTGTTATCTCATATATAACTTTCTTTACAAATGAATGAATATATATCAATAGATATGACAACTTATACTGGATATTTTGATATCATTTCTTCAAAATTTACATTTGATCAGGGGCTTGGGATTAGCAACTCTGTCTGCAGTAGAGAACTGTTCTACCCGCAGTCAGGTTTGGGTGCAATGCTAAACTGAATTTCAGCGCAGAACCACCAATAGACCGATCCATTAGGCCCCGCCCCTTCAGTCTTCCGACCAATCGGCACGCCGTATTTCTGACCTCCTGCCCCACGATCGCTTCCTCGGACATCGACAAGCAACATGGCGGGCTATCTGCTTGACGGAAGGAATGTCGCCGATACATTTTTCGAACGTAACGAGTCCTTCAAAGTGTTATATATTCCATGACAGTGTAAACAACTTGAAAAACGGGTGCTACCTTCCGGTAATCTTCATTAACAACGGCATATCTGTTTTATTTCGGAGATGTACACACGAATTTTCGCGAGGCGATGGAATGATTCTCGGTTTGTTTACACTGAAAAACATGTGCTGCAGACTGCGATAGGCCTTTATCTGTTTGTCTGATTTTCATCAAAGAAATTTTTTTCAGTACATGAAAAAATGTTGAAAAATTTCGTTTCACGGTTAGTTAACCATAAAAACGACTCAAAGAAATATTTGCAAAATTGAAAATGATTTCTAGTTATCAAAATGGAAATTAAGTATAAAAGTGAAGGTAAAATGCAGCAGTCAGGTTTGAACAAGGCACTATAGATAAATATCAAAATAAAAAAATTATTTCATAATCAACACAATAATTATAATGATTTTATCAAGATTTATGAAATTTATTTATGATTTAATATTCATATTAATTTGTTAAAGTGTTATTATTGATTATAAATAATATATATTATCAGGGTTTGAATTTAAGTCAGAGCTAGTTAATTGTATCCAAATAAAGAGATTCATGTGGACATAAATTCAAATGTCTCATCTAATATCTTCAGGTAATTTTCCAATATTTGAATGACATGGAAGAGCCAATTTGTAATCCAATTAAGTTGATGTAATACACACTTTCTTACTTTTAGATAATTAAAACATTAGCAAATAATCATCCAGTACCTTAAACATTTGAAAGTATGTGTAATAAAATAGTACGTTTTTGATTAAACGTAATTATTTTTACTTACCATAGATAAGTGACCTTAGCCTTGTTAGCCATATAACATGTAATCGACTCATTCCCACAGAAGTAATGAAAACATCATTACACAGATCAATCAGAGTTACCCGCCCGTCACTAGTCCACTGTGTGGGGTGACCTGTCATCCAATTAGATTCATTCACATTACCTAGGAGTCCTAATTAACGACGGATGCGTAAGAGGGGAGGCGGGACGGGTATGACGACGGTCACTTGTCTACGGTAAGTAAAAATAATGACGTTTAATCAAAAACGTACTATTATTTAGTTACTTACCTCCGACAAGTGACCCTAGCCTGATACCACTGTAGGAGGCTGGTAGAATTCGTCGCATAGCGGTAACTCTCAAGATTGCTCTGATGATCGACGACCTAGCGAGCGATCGTTCTAATGAGGATTAATTGTCTGACCTCTCGCGGTCGACGATCTCTAATTAAAACACCACAAAACCACTATAACCATTCAACAAGCAAGTTTATTCAATGGGTTAAGAGCCCCTCTCAACTCGTGAGGCCCCGTTAGCGTGGATGGTTGCACCCCCTGCCAGAGGGGGCCCCGTGGTTCGCTGCTGGGCAAAGACCTGCGCCCCCCTCCGTAGAGACAACGCGCAGGTAATGGTTGGCGAACACCAAGCCCGACTTCCAGAAGCAGCCGGCCATGATGTCCGCCACTGACAAGTTGCTGTGTAGGGCCATAGTCGCCGATATGGCCCTGATCTCATGCGGGTTGGTCCGCGCCGGTGCCGGCAGGCCAGCCGCCTTGTAGGCGTCCACTACTGCCGACCTGAGATAAACTCCCAGCTGCCTCTTGTCCAACTCCTTTGAGCTTGTCTGGGAGTGGGGCAAGAAGAGCCTGCGCCTCCCCTGTCTCAGCGTGCGCGTCTTTTCCACGTAGATGCGCATAGCGCGTACTGGACAGAGGAGGCGTTCCTGTTCGTCCGTAGGCTCGATAGCCGAGGAGATTGACGGCAGTGTGAACGTCCGTCCACGCTCGTCAGCGCCCTGGTTCTTACACAAGAATTTCGGTGCTTTGCCGGCCAGTTCGGTGCGACCAGGAGCAGACACAGGCGTCTCGTCTCCTGGACTTTTGCCACCACTTGAGTCAGAATGGCGGGGGGGGGGGGGGGCGGGGGGGGGGGGGGGGGGGGGGGGGGGGGGCGGGGGGGGGGGGGGAACGTAAGCGTCCATCCCCTCCCATCCTAACGCGAGCGCGTCTAATCCCCATGCCCATGCACTGGGGATACATATACCGGCAGCTGGTGATTGAGGCGTGTCAGAGATCAATCGCCAGGCGTATGGCATTCAACTCTAGGAAGTTGATGTGAAGCCCGACTTGCGCCGGCGACCACACGCCCGCCGCCTGGTCGGTCCCCAGGTGCGCACCCCACCCCTGGGTAGAGGCGTCCACATACAACTGGCTCCCGGCGGGGGGTTGCCGGAGGGGAACCCCCGCCAAGACGTTGCTTTCGTCCTGCCACCATCGTAGGTGGTGAATGAGGTCCTGCGGCATCCTGATGTGATGGCCGCAAGATACCTCCCGAATGTGTTCGTTCAGTACTATTTGGAGGGGCCGGAGGTGAAGCCTCCCCCTCCTCGTGAAGTCTTGAGCTGAAGTCAAGAATCCTAGCAGACGTTGCCACCGTCGGAGCGAGAGAGGCCCGCGACACGCGTCCGCCAGGAGTTCCCTGTAACGGCCCATCCGTTCCTCCGTGACAAAGGCCTTGTCCTGCGTCGTGTCCAGACGGACGCCTAGGAAGACGAGCGACGTCGTCGGCACTAGGTCCGACTTGTCCAGGTTGACAAGCCAACCCAGGTGTCTGAACAGAGCGATCACAAAGTCCCTTTGTTCGGCCAGAACTGACGGGGAGCAGTGGCTCCCGAACCCGTCGTCCAGGTACATCGCGAACTGGATGTCGTGCATGTGAAGGAACTGGACGATGGGTTGGGTCACCCGGGTGAATAACCAAGGAACTGTCGCAATCCCGAAGGGCAACACCTTCCATTGGAAGTGACGACCCTCCAGGATGAATCAGAGGTACTTGCAATCCGCGAGGCAGATTGGGATATGCAGGTACGCGTCCTGGAGGTCCAGTGACACCATGCGGCTGTATGGTTGTAGCAACCGCATGATAGACCACACGGTCAAGAGCCAAAAATATGGCGGCCATTCGAGGTTGGAGCGGTTGAACTGTTTCAAGTCGTGAATCAGCCGCCATTTTTTCGCTCCAGTGTCTGACAGGCCCAACTTCCTCCAGTTGGCCACAAACGTTGAGAGACGGCCTCCAACGGCCCCGTCCCGAACCTCTACCGCTGCTGGCGGCAGGAGAGGAGGCGCCCAGGAGTCACCTCTTCTTGTGGGTTCCTCCATAGGCGCGTCCCTTACCCTGCGATTTGCTGGGTGTCCTTGGAGAGGGGCCGGCGTTGTAGCTGCCGCGGCCCTTGCCTGGCCGGCCCCCGTCCCGAAAGGAAACCCCACCGGTCCTAGAGCCGGCGGGGGATTGCCGAGTGCCACCCTTCCGCTTCTTGGGTGTCATCACCGCCGAGGAGACCCTGCCACCTCCCGCTGCCAAGCGGTTGGTAAGCTCCTGTTGTTGGGTCTCCTGGTGGTGTCGCAGAGCCTCTGCGACTTGTCCGTCGAACAGCGTCGACGACGCTGCTGGAGCGCTCCTGAGGCGGGTGCGCATCTCCGCCGGGAGATTTGTGCGCGCGAGAAATCCGTCCCGCCTCAGGTTAGTGACCCCCGCTGAGATGTGGGAGGCACTGATTTGGGCTAGGTTCCCTGCCACGGAACCGAACCCCCGATACAGAGCTCTCGCCCCTTTCTCCATCCCCGCCTCCTTGGAGAAGGCTGCCATGGCCTGACAAGAATGGGCGACGGAGTTCGCCATGCCCAGTATGCTCCTGGCCTCCTTGTTCAGGTGGGACAGGTGCCCGTCAGACACTGAATGGCCAACTCCTGGCGCTGCCACACGCCTGATGTCGTCATCCAAGACGGGGGGAGAAAGCGGTATGGGAGAAGAGGCGACCGGGAGCCCCGACCTCTGACGATCCGAGATCACCAGAGGCGGAACAAGACAGCGGATGACACGTGGGTGTCAAAATCCTTTGCCGCTGTCAGGAGAAGGCGGTGGGGAGGGAAGCGGACGCTTCGCGGGCTCACTACCTCCTCCTCCTGACAGAAGGTCTCGAAATGTGCCTGTTTCGAGAAACTACACTCTTCGTCCACCTCCTGTAGGGTCAGCTGACACCAGTCAGCGATGGCCGCCATCCTCTCACCCTGATTAGGTGCCTCCTCCTCACGTAGGCCGCCTGCGGCGGACAACGGAGGAACGCGAGGGGGGGAATTCCCCTCGGTTCTGTCCCCAGACAGCGACCCTGGTGAGGGAGGCACTGACGTGTCCAATGGGGAGGGAGGCGGCGACACCAGCGTAACCCGGCGGACGCGCCGGTTGGGCGGCGCCACAGGAGGTGGCGAAGGCGGGGCCTTCCCGCCTTGATCCTCAGATCTCTTCTGGGTGAACTCCTCCAACATCGACTTGACCGATGTGAGGACATCATCCTTAAACGCCTTGGCGTCGAAGGAAGCTTGATGCGACTCCATGGCGCCCTTCTTCGCCTTCTTCCGTCGCTCCTCCCGAGGGGGGGAGGGGGGACCGGGATCAGAAGGCTCCTCTGGTGACGAATCACGAGGCGGTGACCCGTCAGGGGACAAGTCCCGAGACAGCGGGTCGCGGACCGACTTGTCCGACCGGAGGGACCCCACGTCCGACGCCAGGGAGGACAGAAAGTCAAACTCCCCTGCGTCCTCGGAAATGATGAGGTCCGACCTCTCCGACGACATGCGCCTGCCAGCGGCGGCAGACGAACCCGGGGTGGGGCGCCTAGCGTGCTTGCAGCGGCTCTGCGACTCGCTCTTCCGGTAACGCCTGTGCTGCTCTGGGGAGAGATCCTCACACTCTGCACACCGGTTATCCTCCGGGCAAGTGTTCCTACACAGGCTACAGACGACATGAGGGTCGTAGCTCGCCTGCTTGCGTGACCCGCACCGTCCGCAGAACGCCCGGTACGGGGTCGCTGAGTCGCAGCGAAATAAGTCCATCTCCTGTGAGGCGACAAGCGCGACCTACAATCCAAGCGCCCCTAGCGCGCGAGTGTCAAGAAGACGACAGGCGGCAGGCGGTAGGCGGCAAGCGCCTATCCAACAACCCCGTCAAGAAGACGACAGGCGGCAGGCGGCAAGCGCCCGTCCAAGCGCCTAAGAGATCTATCGCCTAGAAGACGGCAGGCGGCAGGCGGCAGGCAGCAAGTGCCCGTCCAAGCGCCTAAGAGATACCTATCGTCAGGGAGACGACAGGCGACAGGCGGCAGGCGGTAGGCGGTAGACGCCCGTCCAAAGCCTAAGAGAACCTTTCGTCAGGGAGACGACAGGCGACAGGCGGCAAGCGCCACTCCAAGCGCACATGAGATATCTAGCGCCGGGCAGGCGACAAGAAGATCAAGTGAAGGCCGTAGCGCCTAGCAGACGGCAAGCGCACAAGACAACCAAAGCTGTCACGTAGAGGGGTAGAGCGACCGTCCAGCCCCGGGCTGCACGGGCAGCACGTGCAAGTCAACCCGCGCTCCACTAATCCAGGTCAACACGGCTGTGTTAACCACAAACACCCCTGTCAGAACACCGAATTCACTCACGAGGAATGAACACGACGAAGGACAGCGGGAATACCTAACTAAGGTAAGTAAATAGAGTCAGAAACAACAAAACACGTTAATTATATAGCTCAATACAATCGGGAGAGATACAGAAACACGTCTGCACACTACCGACTCTGTAATGTGAATGAATCTAATTGGATGACAGGTCACGCCACACAGTGGACTAGTGACGGGCGGGTAACTCTGATTGATCTGTGTAATGATGTTTTCATTACTTCTGTGGGAATGAGTCGATTACATGTTATATTGCTAACAAGGCTAAGGTCACTTGTCGGAGGTTAGTAACTAAATAATATTGTATTGTATTGTATTGTATTGTATTGTATTGTATTGTATTGTATTGTATTGTATTGTATTGTATTGTATTGTATTGTATTGTATTGTATTGTATTGTATTGTATTGTATTGTATTGTATTGTATTGTATTGTTTTGTATTGTATTGTATTGGGTAAGAAATTTACTAGACATCTTAGTCAAATAAGTTTGAAAACACTGAAATGTTCAAATTCAAATCTTTGAATATGTTAATAGTTTCTGTAGATATCTTGAACAGTTTGGATCTGCATAAGATGTTTTGCATTATCATAAATTCCTATTATGGTTTATTCATGAAAATGAGCAGACCATGTTTTGGTTTATTTTACATTTGAAGAGGGGATTAATGAATACTTTCATGTTAAATAGTTAGGTTTTTTTTCCGACTGATAGAGCAAAGATTTAAGTGAATGGGGAAACCATCTACAGAACTTGCATAAATAAAAGATGTAAAAATTAAGTGAATGGGGAAACCATCTACAGAACTTGCATAGATAAAAGATATAAACATTAAGTGATTGGGGAAACCATCTACAGAACCTGCATACATAAAATATGTAAATAATTGGGCTTTGAACAATAAAGCAGCAGGGCATATGGACTTTATTCAATTTAAAAAAAAAAAATTGAATAGAGTAATTTGAACCTAAAGGTGAAATTATTTTATTTTAATGTATCATTTCTTAAAAATAGTTTCAAAGTTTATCTGAAATGATTTAGCATATCTAAGTAAATTGATATCATATGCATTCACATGAAAATGTATATTTAAAAATCCTGTTTGCTAATTATTTAGGTTATCATACAGGTTATTTTAACTGTTAATATGTTTATGAAATTACAAGTTGTTCAATCATCTGATTTTAATGTTAATTATTGAAATAAATTAAGTCTATTTGATTTGTTATTGAATCAAATTATATTACATTAATGTAAAACATTTCCAAAACAAAATAAACAAATTACATATAGTCTTCATCAGTTCCATATTAATTATTGATATTTTTACATGGTAGATGAGTATCCTTGGTGCTGTACAGCAACATAAAGAATACCTTTTCTTTTGTTGTGTTTTAAATATTTTAAACTGTCAAGAACCAGATTGACAGGTAGATCTACATCTCTGTCCCTGAAATTGCTAAAATAATGTTTGAGGCTCAAACACTGTTGCTGGGCTACATTCAGGAATAACTTTGACAACCACATTTTAGAGGAAATTTTTTATATTGTTAGAAATTTGACCTGATATAAAAAAGATGTTGAAGAACATCACGTCGACTCTATATGGCCCGTGTGTTGCTATTTATAGACTGAATATGTATCGTAGCTTGTGAGATTTCTTCGGGGTCATATTTTCTTAGTGGCATTAAATAATTACATGTAAGTATCAAACCATCATTTAGGCAATGTAAACATGCAATCAATCAAGGGAATTATTGGTAAATTCACTGCGTTTGACAGAAAATAATGTTGAATTTTAACGTTGACCCTTGGCCTTCTTCTTGACGGTAGAGAGCCGTTCTCCTTGTGTTAAAATAATTTCTGACAGTTATTTTGTTCGAAATTCCTCAGTTTCATTATCAGTAGACGGTATTTTCATAATTTCAATCCTTTCTGAGGCATGACAAATCTGTAATTAGCCATAGTCATCAACAAACCACTCTGAGTCGACAAAGCAAACCTCAGACACTTCCGCATGTTTGTCCGAGGTTTGTGGTTGCTAGGGACGGTTGCTAGGGGGCGGGGCTTAATGGATCGGTCTATTGTTCGCTAGTTCCGACTGATTCCGACTAGTGTTGCAGCCCTCTTCCTGTAATTAAAGAGACACAGAGTATGTTGATAGGTTCACATATGTCAAATTTTGAAATCGATGTTATAACATCGGGAACCATTAAGTGTTACTGAAAATAACAAGTTAAAGGTCAATCAGTACATTAGAGCGAAAATACGGCCATTCAAAGTCTGGATTTTGATCGAAACCCGGACAATGTGGCTCGAGTGGCTCGCGCCAATTCGCCAAACGTAATTTTGAAACCTTGTCATAAGCTGACAGGAAGATATATTCGATTCGATAGTGTTTATTAGGTATTGTAACTAATAGGTAGATTAATTGGATGCATAATTTCAAATATTAAACGTATTTGAGATGTTTTCTTGATTTTTCCATAAAATCAAGCATTTTAGAGATATTATGCATAAATAGATATATCTGCGTGACGAGATATGAACTTCAATTAGCATATTAGATATTTTGTAGCTTATGACAACCAAATAAAATTTTAAGAAAGATACTCTGTGTCACTTTAAACTAGCAGCTGTGATATTAGTGAAATACTATTGAAAGCGATGATAAACCCCAACACATTTTTTTCAAGATATATGAAACATATTCATGTGACATAGTTGTCAATAAGACTTCCATGTCAAATAAGTGTAAGTTTTTCTAAATATGATAAATTGATCATAAAAGTAACTAAGCAGCTCACTGAAACGGACATAAATGTTTTTCTTCCAGTGAAATAATTAGAATGTTTGATGCAGGTTACAATACCCATCAAACAATATAGTAAGGAGAATGTTTGACCATTTGAGTACCTTAAACATTTAAAATGTGATATGCAATTTGTGTTCATGGACACTAAAATAAATAGTAACTTTCTAAATGTCAGTTGAAAGACATCAGATAAGAACATATTCATATATAAGAATTGGGCTAATGCAGACCAGAAGTGCTTAATTAATCTATACCAGAGACAGCGAAACAAACACAAAAAGAACTGTTAGTATTACGTTTATTTGTAAAATATTTTGAAAAGTTTTACTATTCAAATTCCTCGAAGATACCAATTCTTTCATTCATTCGTATATCATGACATTGATATTGGTGTTTCATCAGTTATATCATCAAACACACCAGAGTTAACATCAATAGATTGATTTCCCCTAGTATATATGTTTCAACTATTTAATAGTTCATACAAAATGTCAAAGTTATGTAAAGTCAACAAAGGTAATTGTTCAAAGCAAATTGAAAGGTCTAAAATAACTTTCTTTCATATCATAAGTATTTTGCTTTTCTTTCAAATTTCTTTGATCTTTTCACCTTTATATTTAAAATTCAAGCACGGGCCGTTTAGGTCAGAATGAACATTTGGCACTTTTTAGTCTTCACAACTTCCAACTACCATTTAATCAAACCTTTGATTTAGAAATTTGGATATATAGGCGTGAAACAATTCTAAAAAATCAATTCGTTCAGCTTCGGTCGATGTCTTTGTATCGTATCAGGTTGAAATATATCATGATCCTTTTAATAGCTTATTACTTTAGTAACGATGTGTTCTGTTGATGATTTCAAATAAGTCTAGATAGGATCCGACAACAATTTTGACAACAAGGATGTATGTTATCTACTAAATGACAAACTTACAGATGCTTTTGAACAACATAAAATATAGATTAAAGCGAATATGTTACTCAAATTTAGTTGACATAAAGTTTTTGCACACATCATCATGTGATACATATTTCTTACAGGACTTGGGCTTGTATTTGTGATATTTGTAATGAAACGTTTTACAGCAGATATTCGTGTTTCTAATCATTTTCTAAAAACATCAATATTTACTTTATGAACCAGACTCCCATTTGAGACACAAACATCTTTGGTAAATAATACATAATGTATTTGCAAGACACCATGAATGTATCAATACCATTCACATATCCCCATGACTATGAGCCCTTAGTTACCGAATATTTGACTGAGGGCTGAAAATGCAACTAAAAGTTAACAATGAAAAAATCGATACCAATTTACAAAAAGTCGTATTCAGATATATTCCCACATCTGTGGATTGAGATAACAACCTTGCATTTTTCAATTGCGTGATATACATAGGAATTCAAGCATCAAACCAACCCGACCATCCATCAGGGATGCATGTGGATAGATGTCTCGTACATTACATGATTGGAATCGTTATTAGCAGCTTTTTTCATTTCTTTATCAAAAGCAAACATCGTTTTTAGTCTAGAACTTTACATTTCAGATGTGCATTTAAATACAGTTAATGATGTGTTCAATTTAACAGTGGCATGTAATGTTTTTCTATCTCATGTAACTTGAATTCATCAATGTGACTGCAGGCATAGCATTTTTCTTAAGCAATTGTTTTACATAATATGTGTCAAATTATCGAACAGATTTCAGTCTTATATCTAGGTAATTTTTCAAATGCTTACATGGAACAGTAACAATTTACAACCAACCACTTATATTAAGATGATTTTGATCTCTCCTTTAATGACTTAATAAACTTGCATTGTATCATACTTTTCCGCGATTTAAAATGTTAAAAAAAATAGTTGAATAAACGATTGAAGCAATATACATATATATATTCATTGTTAAATGTTGAACTAGGTTAATGATTTATCGAATAAACAAATATAACAGTACCCATCATTGTATATAATTTCTTAGTGAAATAAAAGTCAGCATGACAGTGCTATTTTGTTAATACAAGTTATATTTGTCCTCAAAAGGGAATAGTTATATTCTAGGAATAATGGATCAAGAGATAACGCCATGTTCTTTGTAACTTTTCAGAAGCAAGTCAAAGGTTTTCTCCTGGTGTGATGTATTGGTTAAAGCCAAAAAACATCCCTGGCATTTGAGAGATATTTGGTAAAGGGCTTTCATGTAGGTCAGAGGTTCCATGTCAATTGCCTCTACAGATATTTTCGTCTGTTCATCCAACAGTTCTGACAAAAAGGCAACTTCCTAGGAACAGTAACGATTTCTTCCAATTGGTGTGTTGGAAGTTTGAAAGATGATAAAAATGTTATTAACTATTGGTTTGGAGCCCTGAAGACAGATTTTAATATAGGTCTTTTTAACTAATAGAATCATTAAAGAAAATGGCATGAACCAAGCAGACATAGGGCAATTTCACGGTAAAGTATTTAATTTTGTTAATGTAGAATTTTAACCTACATGTAGTATATGATTTAACAATCAGTGAATTTGGTAAAGGCTGGTTTGGTGGTATATGGGTTTTATAAGATCTAGAGTAAACTGAAGGAATTAAACTTGAGCTTTGACAATTACGCTGCTTAGAGACTGATCCTGTAACAAAAGCAGGCACGTTCTTTAATTCCCCTTTTAAAGCTATTTATATTTCATCCTCGGTAGGCAATGGCAGAATGTCCCGACACTCCAGACAACAGTTATATTGATGCAAAGAAGAATTTATCTTCTCTGATCGGATAGTCATGAAAAACTCTCTATTTCAAGGATAATCGGTTGTCCAACCAGAAGGTCAGAACAGAATTAAATTGAACACTCAAGCGTCATTGTTGTTGTGATCGATGAAGGTGACTACCTATTCCTTACTTTGGAATGTTAATTTGAAGTAAAATTTCTGATTGTTTCTGTAGAAAACAGATTTTCTTTGAGAATAGTCTAATCATATTTTTTTATGTTTTAACATTACATGGAGCAATGAATCTGATTCTGAAAAATCTCAATCGTTAAAGTAAAATTAATGACATGAAAGACATGTCCACCTTTTATTTATTAAGAACAATCTAAAAAATTTATTGACTTTGTTTTTGAAACCTATTTTTCAAAGAAAGATGTTATCAATATAAATAACCTTCATGGGAATAATTTCGTTTATGCATATCAACTGTATGATGCTAGACAATGTTTAAACATTTATTATAGTTTTCACAAACCAATCTGGTCTAGTTTGGACACATGTTAAAAGGCGTATTTTTAAATAAAAAATGATGTATTATTTAAATTCATAATTTAATTCAAGACATGAAATATTGATGTTTCCGTCGTAATTATGAAATGTGACTGAAACTATCTTGCATTTCATACGGTATTGTTTCTTTTGCCCATGATTGTAGTGACTCTTATCCATATTAATAAGTAATAAACACGACAACTCATTAATTAAAAAAAGTGACCATTTATTTATTTTTTCTTTTTTTTCTGAGGTATTCTGATTACTCTCTACCTAATGCTGAATTAAGCTGGTCACATGATCGGTCTATATGCAGCTTAAAGGAATCTAACGTTCTGTTTATGTTACAGTATTATTGAGAGTTGTTGGTTAGAATTACCCTTTCAAAAAATTCCAGAGTCGATACTTTGCAGACATGAAACGCATAAAATGTTTCCAAGAGATAATAACTTTCCCCTGCAGGTGTCCTTGATGTCTTAACATTGTTACACAAACGAAATCGGTTGCAGAAGCATAAAGTTTGCAGGAGCAGAAGTTCGATGGAAGCAATAGACACGCATCCTCTGACCTACATAAATAGACATGTTTATTATTCCCCTAACAGCCTATTGAAATGTTTGGCACCAGAAAGTCTTTAACCATGAGTAGTTTACTTAATGTAACACAGCAAAGTGTCAACTTGTTTTGGAATAGTGACTAATGGCTTACTAATTGCTTCAATATGCATACCATGATATTGTCGCTCTATTTACAAATGTATTAAGAAAGACAATTTTCAATTTCTGGCGCTTTAAAACACAAACAGATCATATCATCATAAAGCAAAATACATACAAAAACAAATATACTAGCCGCTCCTTTCTATAGGGATAGATGAGGACATGATCACAATGAAGACGAAAATGAAAGAACATGTTTCTATGTGCAAGGTCAGGATTTACACACATAGAAATTTCATAATGATTTGTAATGCGTAGTCATAATGGAGGCCCAAGTACATAGATAGTTCTTATTTTACAAATCCGACATACTTTAAATGTACTAATCTTATGTCAAACAAAAGGTCTTCTACAGTATATCAATTATCCAAGTTTATATTTTTCCTTAAAGAACAAAGTTTGTTTATCATGTTATCTGTGTTACATGTTCATAGGGCCTGTTGCCTTTAAACTTCATTAATAAATCTATTTTTCAAGATAAATAAGATGATGCATTCTGATGAGCAGGAATTACAAATATATTCTACTCTCAGTTGTTAACATGTTTTTCTCATGGCTTTTATTAAATAGCCTTTTTGATAGGTGATTAGGTTTTCAAAATGCCTCAAGTGGAGATTGATCCATCGCATTAAAACAATTTTTCATTCCAGATATTGATTTCAGAGAAAAACACTACCCAATCTCCTAGATCCGAGGCAGCCCTGAACCTAATACCAATACAAGCAATACAAGTGGTTGGGCAACATTGCTTACATATCCTCCAGTAATGTTTTGACATTTGCTAAAGTAAAAGAACTCAGTTGGCATCTTAAAGTCAATGATGTTGTTGACAAACACGGGCTTCACATTTTTTAAAGTTGTACGTGACTTGAATTCTTTGACAAAACTGGTATGATAGAACACTTTTATTTCTATAATGGTTAACATGTGATAAATGCAAACTAAATTGAAACCTCAGAATACGCTGGTTGTTTGTTTGATTCAGAACATGTGATTTTAACAATAATAAGTCATGTCAAAATTAAAACTTCATATTTTCTGTTTCATTTCCGTGTTAGTAAATTAACAGCTAGCCTTACACTTTAGTCACAAAAATTGACTCACGCAAGTCTGTTTAGTTTGTCACGAACATGAATGAAACATTTCTTTGCAAATTGTTTTTCCTTCAGATTGTCAGCAATTAACATCCATCTAGGAACAGATGAAGGACCAACACTATTTCATTTTAATTTTGGTAAATAATTTGAAATATGGCATTGCAATGTTTTCTTTCAATTCTTACAAATGAATAAAAACAATAATGTATCGAAAAGACATTCACAAAATTGTCAATGTGTCATAGTACATTGTCTGTTTAACTTTAAGTGGATACATTTTCTGTCAAGAAAGTCGCCATTGATTAAAAAAGAATTTTCAAAAATAACAGTAAGCAAAAACAGTCTGAAAATTGCCTCAGAAGATACAGTGTATGGCTTTCCGATTTTGATTGAGCTTTTCTTTAAGCAAAACTAAAACTTCAGTCAAGCATTATAAATTGTTCAAAGGCAATTACAAATTTTTCGTATAGATGAATTTCATACTGTGTATTTATCAGCAGGGTCATGTCAATTGCTGTATATATTTTATAGCGATCTCTCTTAAATGGCAACATAGCGTTTTCGTTTGGAACGTGACACGTTGGGAAACAATGAGTTATGAGCTATCTTGTTCTCTGAAGATAACATTTTAAGCATACCTAAATCAGAAAAGTGCCTTTGGGACGTTTACAGAATATGAAATATTTCAAATTTGTCATTTGCAGAGTTTTTGTTGTTGTCTTCATGTCCAATATCTGAGAGAAGTAATTTCAGTACAGATGTCAATTTTATAGAAGGAGGCTGATTTGTAATAAGTTGAATTGTTTGTGGGATATGACAAATTTAACCAACATTCATAAAACGAAAGTTGTTTTGCTTAAAATTGCATTGAAAATTATGAATCATAAAAAAAACAAACTGAAAGTATAGTTCTTCTGAGATATTCTGACAGCTCCCTAACTGATACAATCAATTGAATTTAGTGATTGGTGTATACTCAGCTCCAAGGAATCATGCAATATCTTTATCTAACAGTATTATTGAGAGCTATTGGTCAGAATCATCCTTTTTTAAACAGTAATCCAGAGTAGATACTTTGCAGACATGAAACGCATAATTGTCTCTCAGAGATAATAACTTTCCCGTGAAGGTGTCCTTTATGTAGTAATGTTGTTTTTGTAGACCAACAAACAGAAATGCCATCAGAAGCAAAATGACCTACATAAAAAAGATTTATTATTCTCCTCCCAGTCTATTTAAATTTGTGACACCAGAATGTCTTTAACCATGAGTAGTTAACCTAATGTAACACAGCAAAATGTTAACTTGTTTTGGATAGTGACTAATAGTTTACTATTTGTTTACAAAATGTAAACCATGATATTTTGGCTATACTGAAGATATTTAAAAATGTATTTATTTAATTTTGTTCCCATTTTCCGGCGCTTGAGAAAGCAAACATATTTTACGATAATAAATTCATATGCATGCAACCACAAATCTACTAACTGTTCCTTTCTATGTTTATTGGGACTTTGACCTTTGGACTTCACTAATAAAGATATACTTCAGTATTATAAATGAGATGATGCATTCTGTAATCTAATTGAGTAGAAATTAAAGATATTCTACTCTCAGTCCTGAACATATTTTTTCATGCCTTTGATTACATATCCATTTTGAAAAATCATTAGGTTTTCAAAATGCCTCAAGTGGATTAATCCATGGCATTAAAACGATGTTTAATTCGAGATATTGATTTCAGAGCAAAACACTCTGCCATCTCCTTGAAACCTGAAACAAAAATATTTCAATCTATTTCAAAATTGCAAAATGTTATAAGATGTTTTATGTTATTTCAGTAACATCATTTCAATTTTCAGTAGTAAAGCGATATTGATATTGTAAGTTAAAAAAAGTGTGTAAGTAAAGATTAAAGAGACACAGAGTATGTTGATAGGATCACATACACATGTACATGTATGTCAAATTTTGAAATTGATGTTATAACATCGGGAACCACTAACTGTTACTGAAAATAACAAGTTAAAGGTCCATCAGTACATTAGAGCGAAAATAAGGGCATTCAAAGTCGGGATTTTGATCGAAAACCAGACAGTGTGGCTCGAGTGGCGCTCGCAAATTCGCCAAACATAATTTTGAAACCTTGTTATAAGCTGACAGGTAGATATATTCGATTGGACAGTGTTTATTAGTTATTGTAACTAATAGGTAGATTAATTGGATGCATAATTTCGAATATTAAACCTATTTGAGATGTTTTCTTGATTTTTCCATAAAATCAAGCATTTCAGAGATATTATGCATAAATGGATATATTTTGAAGTCCAGTGATGATATATGAACTTCAATCAGCTAATTAGATATTTTGTAGATTATCAAAACCAAATAAAATTTAAGAAAGATACTCTGGATATCTTCATTGAAAGGGTATGACAGCTTTAAACCCACATTACTGTTGGAACAATTAACACGTTAGTTTTGTTCACAATATAGTCCTTGTCAATCTCTCTCTGTTAAATGATATATCTTATCACATTGAAGGATGTGCAAATAAAAATCGTATAGTCTTTTACTCTTGATTACTTTACTGCATACATATGTTTTGAACGGATATTATGACAAGACCAAACAGTTGGTATTTATTTCAATACGTTTATAGTCACCTTTTTGTAACGAAAGGTACATTAAGTAAAGTGTTCCAAAAACTGTTTCCCTTTACTCTGACACAAAAATTATGTTTTCTGAATTCTTACAGTTAATGACATTTATCTTCATGGGGTTAATATCTCTTCTCTGTACGGTATTAAATACTTGATCAACAATTGGTAATATCAAACCCAAAAATACCATGGATTCCAACATTAAAATAATTTCTGATGTTCTTTTACGGAAATATTTTTCTGAAACAGTCAAAGGAAAACCTACATATACTAAATTTGAATCATTTGAATAAATCTTATTTATGTTGCTCAATGTTAAATCAAAGAAAATTTGAGATGTATAAATTATTGAATAAAACATCCTTATGATATAGTTCCTTCCAGATTTGTATTGAGATAAGAACAGCAATGCGTTAGTATGAATCAATCCGTTAGTGTTCATGGATAATTATAAGCTCCTATTTCATGCCTTTTTTCGAGATGAAAGAGATCTTTCAGAATTACTTAATTTTTCTTTCAACATCTGCTCAACATCAGGTCTTTCTCATTTCCTGAATCCATTGGAAACGTGCACTTTTTTGACCATTTTTTTAAAATAAAGATATCTTCTCATTACTATTTATTGCAAGTTATTTGAAAGTTCTGCACTCCCGGGAAAAATAAAGTACACATCTCCGACGATGTTTGCTTTTCAATAATAAATATCTCAAGTTTTGATGTCATATTCAAAACCGACAGTACAAGTGTTACTTCATCATTCAAAGAACACTTCTAGTTTGTGTTTGAAGTAATTTGGTTAATAGTTATAAATGGTTCCTGAATTAATTTTGATATAACACATAACCTTATTTCTCACATGTACATCTTAAAAGTGAAATCAGTTGTTATTAATTCTATTTCCTACATCTGCCTACATTATCAAAGAAGCCTTAACATTTATTATGTGTAGTTGTAAGTGTTATAGAATCAAATTCTTTTAGCTTTTAGAAATAAACTATGAAGTGTACTTTCTTTTGCCAGGTAATTTATATACAACGTTGCTGTTGAAGTAACATGGTCTTCAATGAGTTTCTTCCATTCTGGTGAAGTAGGGTATTTAAATTGATACGAAATACGAACAAGAATTGAGTTATTCTACAGAACACATGAAATTATTTTCTCTTTTTTAGAAGGTCACTTGAATCAAATCATTGACTATTTAAGTTATTTGGTTTGATATTGCAAGGAATAATTTATTTATTTTGAATGATATGAGAAAAGTTAACTTAACACTTTAAATCAAATTTGTCTCTCACATGTTATGCCAGATAAGTGCAAAACGTATTAAGTCACACGACTTTGAAGCGTGTTTGATATTGAGTACGATTATGTTATAAGATTAAAGGCTTTTACAGTTACAATTCTTAACTTGATATACATACCATTGTGTCAGGAAAACGCGTTAAGTCAGATTATATTGAAAGGACGAATATGTCCAAATGGGGGAACATAATTTAATCTAAAAATGCAGTTAGTTTTGACTTTCTTTATCGTTAAAATTTTGAAATAATGTTTGTCTTGGAAACAAAAAGATTGAAGTTCTGCAGTAAAAACGTTTTGCTATCCACCTTGAGTCACCATGTTAGGGAAGCAATATTTTTTGTAGCATAAATTGCATCATATATATGTTGCAGACACATCTTACTAAAGTCTGAAAGTTGTAGTTTGTAATCTCATATGTAACAGACAACTTTCTTTAGGAATAAATGAATATATTGAATAGATATGATATACCTGTTATATCTCTCTGATACTGGTGATTTATAATACCACAGCGGTATTTAATAAACAACATCAAACGCCATGGTCTTCATCATATCTTCCTCACCAAAACAACTGATTGATGTCAACAGTGCGTGGTGCTTTACTTGAACAATGCATGAATGTTTGTTTGTTGATTACAAGTACAAATCTGAGTAATGAATTTAAGAAGCTTGTGAAGAAAGCTTAAGAATATGGATAAACAACGGCTTTGAATTGATGTCAAGATGATAATATAAAGGTTCTATTTGTTAACATATCTAAATGGAAACGTCCCAATCATTGAATAAAGTTAAATCTTATGTTTGAACTTGATTTGAAGCTATATTTCAAGCACCGACAATGACAACCAAATAAGAACATTGCAAATGAATTATGCAGTAATTTGCAAAAGTGCTTTAAATCATTAAAGAGATGTTTATATTTTACTCTTTTTTTTATTCAGCAGGATTTTTTAAATAACAAGAAGCTGAAAGAGTACTCTATATATCAAGGAAACTGTATGAAACAAAGCCAAATTGATAACATCGGCTGGATTTGAAACACGATATTAGCAAGCTTTTCATTGTATTTGGTTCATTTGTTTTTAGTCCACATTCTCTTGAAAAATGACATATTGGTTTTACTTGAACATACAAGTGCTTCACTCTGTTTATCAGCACGAACTTATCAACGTTGATACGAGCTGCGGGAATCACGAACCTCATATGTTGATGCCATACTCTGCACTTATGAAATTAACTTTAATTAAAGGTCCTATAGCATTGTCAATAATCACAAGAAAACCTAAGGTTTAGACAACAAGACATTTTACAACCTAAGATAGTAAAACTTAAATGGCTTCTGTATAAACAAGTATGTATATTTTCATGGAAGTATGTTTAAGTAAAACACGTTTTTTGTAAGTGCAGATTCATCTCAAAAGCCAAATATGTGCCTGTTCATATTTTCAATAATAATCGTAAATAGTAACATGTTTGTGTCGGTGCCAAAAACATGTCACAGTAACTTTGGAAAAGACTTAATAAATACTTCGAACCTATACTGGACTTTAATCCGACATCATACACGAAAACAATCAATATGAAGATAAAAGAGAAACAAAGTTTTTGCATCGACCATCCGGTGATAGATTGATTTAAGCAGCTCACTGAAATGGACATAAATGTTTTTACTCAATGAAATCATTAGAACGTTTGATGAAGGTTACAATAGCCTTCAAACACTAATAAGGAGGAGAATGTTGGTATCTTTGAGTGTTACGTTCATTGACACTGAAATAGATATTAACTTTCTAAATGTCAGTTTAAATATATTAGATAAGAACATATTCATATGTAACAATTAAGTTAATGCAGACCAGAATTGTTTAATTATGCTATACTGTAGACAGCGTTACAAAAAAAGGACTGTTAATTTAGTCTTACGTTTATTTGTAAAATATTTAGAAAAATTTACCGTTCAAATTACTCTGAAGATACATGTAGCAATCCTTCGTTCATTCCTATATCACAACATTGATGTTGGTTTTTCATCCGTTATATCATAGAACACACCAGTGTTGACATCAATAGTTTAATTCCCTGAGTATACATTTCAAACCTTTAATAGTTCAAAATGTCAAAATTATATTAAGTCAACAAAGGCAATTGATCAAAATTAATTGAAAGGTCCAAAAGAACTTTCCGTCATATCATTAGTATCTTGCTTTGCTTTAAAATTTCTTGGATCTTTTAACCTGTGTATTTAAAATGTATATCAATCAAAATAATTCAGGTACTGCCGTTTAGTTCAGAATGAACATTGAATTCTGCATGCTTATTGGCACTTTTTTGTCTTCAACTGCCTCATTACCATTTAATAAAACCTTTGATTTAGGGATTTGGATAGGCGTTAAACTATACTTAAAAATCACTTTGTTCAGCTTCGGTCGATGTCTTTGTATCTTATTAGGTTGAAATGTATATCATGATACTTAAATAGCTTATCACTCTAGTAACGGTGATTTCTCTTGATGATTACAAATGAGTCTGGATAGGATCCCAACAAAACAATTTACAAGGATATATGTTATCTACTGACAAACTTATAGATGCTTTTCAACAACAACAAAAATATAGATTTAGGCGAATATTTTCTCCAATTAAGTTGACATAAAGTTTGTGTACACATCATCAATGATGTATATGTATGTAATAGATATACCCAAACTTCCCGAGTTGTCTCGCTCAATATACCTCCTGTTTTAATTGTGAGTCTCCGAGGCGTAGCATAGGGAGCCTAGCATCACGATTCAAACAGGAGGTATATTGAGTGATGCACCGAGGGAAGGGTGGGTATATCTGACTTATACCCCACTTCGGTCGAGTTATGTTTGACGAAAAAGAGCTATCCACCCTTCTCTCCATGACCTGACTAGATAAAACATTTTTATAAACAATACTCTTCTTATTACGTTTTAAAAAACATAAACTGACTTCATTATATTGAAATATGGTACAAACTAGTACCTATATGTAGGCTGATATAGGAAAATACAACAATCAAGACTTGACACAACAAAAAGTAACGCTACCTGTATAAAGCCTCAGTAGCTCAGTTGATAGAGGCATTGCATTGCAACATTAAGGCCCCTCGTTCGATTCCCACTTTGGTCGTTAACATTTCTCAAAAATTCTAAATTTTACAATCCTTTGATTTGCCAAAGTTGAAAATCTCTAAACCTGACTTAATGTGGATGTGCAAAAACGAATAGGTGTATAAGAAAATTTGTGGTGTATCGGTCAATATGCCTACAGTTAGAACAAAGGAAACCATAGCAACAAGACCGGAAGTGGGGTATAATTCTTACAAGACTTGGGCTTGTAGTTGTGACATTTGTAATGAAACATTTTACAGTAGATATAAGTGTTTGCAATCATTTTCTACAAACATCAATATTTCCCTTTACTTTATGCACCAAAATCCCATTTGTGACACAAACATCTTTGGTAAAAACGACATAATGTATTTTGCAAAACACCATGAATGTATCAATACCATTCACATATGATCCCTATGAGTGTGAGCCCTTGCTTGCCGAATATTTGACTGAGTGCTGAAAATGTAACTAAAAGTTAACAATGAAACAATCGATGCCAATGTCAAAACGTCGTATTCAGATATATTCCTACATCTGTGGATTGAGATAACAACCTTGCATTTTCCAATTACGTGATATACATACGAATTCAAGCATCAAACCAACCCGACAATCCATCAGGGATGCATATGGATAGATGTCCCGTTCTTTCATGCTAGGAATCGTTATTAGCAGCTTTTTTATTTCTTTATCAAATGCAAACATCTTCTGAGTCTAGAACTTTACATTTCAGATATGCATCTAAATACAGTTAGTGACCTGTTCAACTGAACAGTGGCATGTAATGTTTTTCTATGTTATGTGACTTGAATTCATCACTGTAACTGAAGGCATAGCATTTCCTTGCACAAACAATCAAACTACCATGGTAGACATGAGTAGAGCAATTGTTTTACATAAAATGTGTCGAATTATCGAACAGATTTCAGTCTTATATCTAGGTATTTTTTTAATTGCTAACATGGAACAATAACAATTCAAAACCAACCACTTCCGCGATGTAAAATGTAAAAAGAATAATTAAATTGAATAAACGTTTGACTCTGAGCAATATACATATATTTTCAATGTTAAACTCGGTTAATCAATTATTGCATTAAGATAATCTTCTTGAATGTGAAAACAAATATAACTGTACCCATCATTGTATATAAGTTGAAATACAAGTCAGCATGACAGTGCTATTTTGTTAATACCAGTTATTCTTTGTCCTCAAAGGGAAATAGTTATATTCTAGGAAGAGATAACACTATGTTCTTCGTAACTTTTTGGAAACTACTCAAAGGTTTTCTCCTGCTGTGATGTATTGATTAAAGCCAAAAAACGTCCCTGGCCTTTGAGGGATATTTGGTAAAGGGCTTTCATGTAGGTCAGAGGTTCCATGTCAATTGCCTCTACAGATATTTTCGTCTGTTGATCCAACAGAGTTCTGACAAAAAGCAACTTGCGATTTCTTCCAATTGGTGTGTTGGAAGTTTGAAAGATGATAATAATGTAATTAACTATGGGTTTGAAGCCCTGAAGACAGATTTTGTAAAATGCCCTAATAGAATTCATTAAAGAAAATGGCATGAACCCAGCATAGGATATTTTTGTGATATAGAATTTGAATTTTGTTATCTTATAATTTTAACCTGCATGCAGTATATCATTTTACAATCAGTGAATTTGGTTAGGGCTGGTTTGGTGGTTAAAGGGATTTTATGAGATCTAGAGTAAACTGAAAGAATTACACTTGAGCTTTGACAATTACGTTGTTTGGAGACTGATCCTGTAACAAAATCAGGCACGTTAATTAAATCAGCTTTTAAAGCTAACTATTCTTCATTCTCGGTCAGCAATGGCAGAATGTCCTGACTCTCTAGACAATGACAACAGTTATATTGATGCAAAGAAGAGTTTACCTTCTCTGTTGGGATGGTCATGAAAAATCCCATGTTTTAAGGATAATCGGTTGTCCACCCAGAACGTAAAAAAAAACAACATTTGAACACTCAAATGTCATTGTTGTTGCGATCCATGAAGTGACGTACCTATTCCTTATTTTGGATTATTATTTAAAGTATAATTTCTGATTGTTTATGTAACGGATTATCTTTTTTTTTCAAGTTACCTATCTGTTAACAATATATGGAGTAATAAATGCATCTGATTCTGAAAAATCTCAATCATTAGAATAAAATTAATGACACCTCTTATTTACAGAGAACACTCTCAAATATTTTATTATATTTACTCAAGCTAGTCTGTTTGTAAAACATATTATTAAAAAATACTTTCTTTTTACTTCATGAAAGATGTCATCAATATAAATAACCTTCATGGGAATCATTTCGTTCATATTAACTGTATGGCAATAGAAACAAAGCATGAATGCTAAATCCATACTTTAATTCAGGTGGCTGCTGAAGACATGAAATAACCCTGTTTCTGTCGTAATTATCAATCGTGGCCTGAAGCTATCTCTCATTTTATATGGTATCGTTTCTTTTCTCCCTGAGTGTAATGACTTTTATTAATATCTATGAAGAATAAACAACTTTATTAAAAAAAGTTATACATGATTTATAGTTCCTCTGAGATATTCTGACTGCTCTCTGATGCTATCAATTGAAATAAGCTGATCATATGATCAGTGTATACACAGCTCGAAGGAATCTAACATTATGTTTATGTTACAATAAATTCAGACTTTGAAATGTAAACGATATGCTCGATTCTGATTGGATCTTACAAGGTCATGTGATCGGTATACATTTCAATGAACCCTAAATCGCAGGTTATACAAAATAACTTTCAGTAAATGAAGTTTATACGATATCGTGCCGGAACTACATTTCTCGGGGATTCCCCTGATCTTACAGCCACATTCCAGCCTGACCCCAGTCTTGATGGTCATCACTGAGACTCACTTTTTGCAAATACTATTTTTCTGTTTATTAGCAACACTCTCCCTAATAATCTGTTTTTGATGTTTGAAGAATAAACATTAAGTTGTAAAGAAATAAAGTTGTACATGATCATCTCCAGTCACAGAAATGAGGATAGTGGGCAAAGTTAAACAATGTAATGTACATCATTTCAAAAGCATGAGTTGAGCTCCATTCTGAATGACCTGACTTGCGACAACACAGTTTCAAGGCACCCCATTCCATACACAACAAATTAATAGTGTCGTGGCGCGCTCTCTACAGACAGTTTCGAGGCCCCCGATGATCAAAACGATGTTGCCGTGTTTGAAAACATGTACTCGTCATTGTCAATGACAGTGTCTAACATAGGCGGGCCTGCAATTGGCATTATTTCTCGAGGGACTTTAAATAACTTTATGTTTATACATTCATTGTCAAACAAACAACCCAATTTTCCCAAGCACGTCGAGCTTTTAGAGCTAATACTCTACACTCGATACAGGACAGTATCAATACGCGAGTGCAAATTGTTAATTTTGGAATATTGAAATCAAACTTTACATATTTTTTAGTTTTTTTCCAAATACATTTTATTGTTATTAACATGATACCCATAAAGGATTATTTGTGGAATAAAGAAGTGCATCTTTTCCTTTTTTGTTATGAACTATTTTTGCATGCGCTTGAACCCGGTAGAGACCCGCCTGGGTCTAACTGATATCTAGGTCAGTGCTACAAGCAGCTTATAAGTTACTACAGAATCGCATTTCGAATGATATAAAAACAACTTCTGGCTTTAAATACAAAGTGTGAATTTATAAGAAATGAATTTCATAATATAGTTTTCCACACGGTTATAACCTGTTTTAAACTCGTAATATAAACTTTTGCATAATTGGCTCGGCAAGCTCGCCAATTATACAAGTTTATATTACAAGTTTCAAACAGGTTATAACCGTGTGGACAACTATATTGTGAAATTCATTTCTTAAGTATTATCAGGAGTTGGTGGTTAGAATCATCCTTTTAAGACAGTATCCCAGGGTCGATACTTTGCAGACACCAAATGCATAAAATGTCTTTAACCACGAGTAGTTTATTTAATGTAACACAGCGAATAGTAGACTTGTTTTGGAATAGTGACTAATAGTTTACAAATTGTTTTCAATATGTAGACCTTGATATCGTCGCTCTATTAAAGAGATTTAAAAAAATATTTAAAAAAAGACAATTTTCATTTTTTTACGCTTGATAACAAAAACAGATTATATGAATATACTGTCATATGCATGGAAACGCCAATCCACTTCCTTTCTATATTAATAGGGTCTGTGGCCTTTGAACTTCATAACAACATATTGTTCAGTATAAATGAGACGATGTACTCTGTAATTCTGTGATCTTATTGAGCAGAAATTGAAGATAATCTACTCTCAGTCGTGAACATGATTTTTCATGGCTTTTATTACAAAGCATTTTTGAAAAGTGATCATGTTTTTAAAATGCCTCCAGTGGAGATCCATGGCATAAAAACGATCTTTCATTTCAGAAATTGATGATTTCAGAGCACAACACTATGCCCTCTCCCAGATCCGCAGCAATACAACTGGTTGGGCAACATTGCTTACAATATCCTCCAGTGATGTTTTGACATTTGTTAAAGTAAAAGAACTCAGTTGGCATCTTAAAGTCAATGATGTTGTTACCAAACACGGATTTCACATTTTTTGAAGTTGTACGTGACTTGAATTATTTGCTGAAGCTGGTATGATTGAACACTTGAAGGTCGATGATGTTTTACATGTGATAGATGCAAACATAATGAAAACATCAGAATAGCTGGTTGTTTGTTTGATTCGAAACATTTGATTTAACAATAATAAGTCATTTCAAAATTAAAACTCCATTATTCCTAACTACATTTTTGTTTTAGTAGATTAACAGCTTGTCTTGTGCTGATGCATAAAATAAGCTTTTGTCAAATAAATTGACTCACACAAACCTGTTTAGTTTGTCAGGGACTCGAATAAACCCTTTAAAACATTTCTTTGCATTTTTAAAATTTTCCTTCAGATTGTAAGTAATAAACATCCAACTTTTTGAACAGAAAAAGCAATGACACTTTTTCAATTGAATTTGAGAATTGATTTTTAAATGTTGCATGCATTTGTATTCTTTCAAATCGTAAAAATACATAATAAGATGAGGCATTGAAATACTTTTGCACAAAACTGTTAATGTGTCATAGTGAATTGTCTTCTTAAAAACTTCAAATGGATACATTTTCTTGTCAAGAGATAAGCAAACACAAAAATCTTAAAATTGCCTCAGAAGGTACAGTGTATCGCTTTCCTATTGAGATTGGGCTTCATATATTTTCGCTTTTGAATAGCAATCACTGTCAAATGCCAACTTGAAGTTTCTGTTTGGAACGTGACACATTATGGAATGACAACGATAAATAATGAGCTATCTAGTGCTCTGATTACATATTTATGCATACATTTTTTATCACAAAATTATGAATATTCGAATACAAAAACGTACCTTTGAAACGTTTTCAGAATATAAAAAAAAAATCAATTTTGTCATGTGCAGTGTTTTTTCTTCACATAAAAAAGGGCGAGTAATTTCGATACAGCTGTCAATTTTGAGACGTTTTATTGAAGTTCTCTGATTTCAAATAACTGGAGTTGTTTGCCGGATATAACAAATCTGTTATACCGACATTCATAAAACGACTTTATATGTACTGATTTAAGATAAAAAACTTTTTGCTTTAAATTGCATTGAAAATTATGAATGTTAAATAAACAACAACTTAATAAAAAAAAGTATAGTTTCTTCTGTAGTTTTATGACTGCTTCCACAATGCTGATACAACCCTTTGAATTGAGCTGGTCACCTGATCGGTGTTTACGCAGCTCGAAGGAATCAAGCATTATCTTTATCTGACAGAATTATTGAGAGTTTTTAGGTAAGAATCATCCTTCGAAAACAGTATTCCAGAGTCCATATTTTACACACATGAAAAACATGAAATGTCTTTCAGAGATAATAACTTTCCCGTGCAGGTGTCCTTGATGTCATAACGTTGTTAGACAAACAAACGGAAATGCCCTCAAAAGCAAAAGGTCTGTAGAGGGAACAGACACGCATCCTCTGACCTACATAAAGAGACAAAGTTTATTATTCTCCACACAGCCTATTGAAATGTTTGGCACCAGGAACTCTTTGGCCATGAGCAGTTTGCTTAATGTAACACAGGAAAGTTTCGACTTGTTTCGGAATATAGACTAACAGTTTGATATTTGTTTTCAAAATGTAAACCATGATATCGTCGCTCTATTGAAGAGATTAAAATTATTTTTTTTCAATTTTCTGGCGTCTGATAAAGCGAACAGATTATATGATTATAAATTCATATGCATGCAAACACACATCTACTAGCAGTTCCTTTCTATATTAAATGGACCTGTGGCCTTTAAACTTCATTAATAAACATATGCTTCAGTTGAAATGAGATGATGCATTCTATAATAAAGTTGAGTAGGAATTAAAGATATTCTACTTTCAGTCGTGAACATGTTTTTTCATGGCTTTGGTTACATAGCCCTTTTGAAAAGTGATTAGATTTTTAAAATGCCTCAAGTGCAGATTAATCCAAGGCATTAAAACGATGTTTCATTCCAGATATTGATTTCAGAGCAAAACACTCTGCCATCTCCTAGAAATTTGTAAAAAAAAGAATAAAATGGCTCAATATTTCAATCTCTTGTGTTGACTGATAATAATTTCCTGCATTTTATGGTACTACTTTTGGTATCACTTTTAAAAGTTGCAAGATGTAATAGATGTTTTATGTCATTTTTGTAACCTCTTTTCAATTTTCAGTAGTTAAGCGATATAGATACTGTGCAAGAAATATCTTTCTTGATGTATTAAAACATCATGACTCTTTGATCAAAATAAATATTTGGGTAATTCGACGAAGCAAGATATATACCTGCCAGATTAACACTCTTCACATACCTCTTATATAATATAAAAGTTTTAGTGGTAAAATCAAATGTCGTCTTGGGTTATTGAAGATGTTGACTATATCAATTGACATGAAAGGATATGCGTAAAAGGAGGAAAAGTGGTCAACTAGAAATAAAGTTGGGCACAGATAAATATGTTGATCATGTCAAAATTCTAAGTAAGGTTGTGACAACTCATATCAAAGACAAATTAGTTGAAAACAAGCAACCAGTTTAATGTGTTTTCACTTCCCACAAACAAATAATTCATATCCGTCAACAAGAACATACAAAACCTGTCTAAGAGTTGGATTGTTTAATAATTTATGGGTGAATTGTGTTCATGGGGCAATCCATGCATGTAAAATTAATGGTTTTGATACTGTAAAATATGAAGGAATTATATATCAAAGCTATTCTGTGGGATGCCAATTATTGAACACCATACATATGCACACTTCATTTAAGTGGAGCAAGTCAGAAGGGCAATCTTCTCAGTTTTAAAGGGTTGTGCAGTCAGAGCTGCATCTGAAAACAAGTATTCAAGAGTCAATACTTCCATGACATCAATTGCATAACTGTCTCTCAAAGATAATAACTTTTCCTAACAAGTTCGCTTTATGTCAGAAAGTTGTTATATCAACAGACGGGAATATCTGCAGAGGCAATTGACATGTATCCTCTGACCCAGACTATTAACGTGTTAGGCCCTTCGAAGCCTTTGCCCGTTACTAGTGTTCCGTATGCCGCAAACTGTCCTGTAACCTTCAGTCTACAATTGTGTAAGGAAAGACCTGCAACATTAACAGAGAAAATAGAATTACAGAAAGTGTCAATTTTGGAACAAAAAGCTTTCAAGTACATACAAATTAGTCATGTTGTAACCACGAAGACGGATGGAAGCTTAAGTGCCAACAAAGTAGTTAACTAGATTTAAGAGGTCAGATGTAATGGCATCTCTTAGCAATAAAGATAGTACCTTTGATTTAGATTACGTGTGGAGATAAGTTCTGCTTACCAGACTGTTATGTCTCTGAAGTGTGAAAACAAAAACAAACATGTATGAAGGTTATACATTTGTTTTAATGTAATATGCAAATTGAATTGTTTTCTTTCAAGATTCTCTTAAATGAATGTACTCATAAATAATGATAATCTGTACAAAATGTCTATATGCAGTGTACTTTATGTGGATTGTAAAGAAAGAAACAAGTTACTGAGATATATTAATCCTTGAAAAAATAGATTTTGTCATGAATAGTCATGACAAATATTCAACACGTTATTATCACATACAGATCTTTTGATGAAATAGTCAAAAAATATAAAATCGTTTGAAATCCTCCTTAAAGGGCCCCTCCTTGATTTTCATCACGTATTGTTTGCTTTGATGTAGATGTAAATGGCGATATTTGTGATATACATCTCCAAATAGGCAATTGTTTGCTGAATATTTGTTTTCAATGAAAACTGAAAACAGTCGTACATAATCACACGTCCAATTCACACATGAAAACTAGTTATATACATGTAACTTATTTAACATCATCAACTCGTAACTACATGTATAGCATTCTGACTACTTTTGATAAGTTTCAAAAATATGTTTTATGATTAATTGAACTAATCTTTTTCGTATAGATGAATTTCATAATGTGTTTTTCAGTAGGGTCCCTATCATATAATTTCGCTATTGAATAGCAATCACTCTAAAATGAGAAAAGTATGAATGTTCGAATACAAAAGCGTGCCTTTGAAATGTTTTCAGAATATGAAGTATTTCAATTTTGTCATGTGCAATGTTTTTTCTTCACATCAAATATCTAAAAAAAGGTGAGCAATTTCAAAACAGCTGTCAATTTTGAGACTTTTTATGGAAGTTCTCTGATTTCAAATAACTGGAGTTGTTTGCCGAATATGACAAATTTTTCATACCGACAATCATAAATCGACTACATATGTACTGATTTAAGATAAAAAACCTTTCTGCCTAAATTGCATTGAAAATTATGAATGTTAAATAAACAACAACTTAATAAAAAAAGTATTGTTTCTTCTGTAGTTTTATGACTGCTACCTCGATCCTTTGAATTGAGCTGGTCACATGATCGGTGTTTACGCAGCTTGAAGGAATCAAGCATTATCTTAATCTGACAGCATTATTGAGAGTTGTTAGGAAAGAAACATCCTTTGAAAACAGTATTCCAGAGTCCATACTTTGCAGACATGAAACGCATAAAATGTCTCTCAGAGATAATAACTTTCCCGTGTAGGTGTCCTTTATGTCATAGGGTTGTTAGACCAACAAACGGAAATGCCCTCAAAAGCAAAAGCCTGTGGAGGCAATAGACAGGCATCCTCTGACCTACATAAAAGGGGAAGTTTATTATTCTCCACACAGCCTATTGAAATGTTTGGCACCAGAAAATCTTTAACCATGAGTAGTTTGCGTAATGTAACACAGCATAATGTCAACTTGTTTGGGAATATAGACTAATAGTTTGCTATTTGTTTTCAAAATGTAAACCATGATATTTTCGCTCTATAGAAAAGATTTACAAATTTATTAAGAAAAAGACAATGTTCATCTTCAGGCGCTTAATAACAAAACAGATTATATGATTATGAAGTCATATGCATGCAAACGAGTACTGGTCGTTCCTATCTATGATATCTTCATTAATAACACATTCTTTAGTATAAATGATATATTGATTCTGTGATTCTGTGATCTCATTAAAGATGTTCTACTCTCAGTCGTGAACATGTTTTTTCATGGTTTTGATTGAAAAACCTTTTTGATAGGTGATTAGGTCTTCAAAATACCCCAAGTGGTGGTTAATCCATGGCATTAAAACAATGTTTCATTCAGGGTATTGATTTCAGAGCAAAACACTATGGTATCTCCTAGAGACCTATAAAAAGGCTCCATATTATCGAATATTTCAATCTATCGTGTTGATGTGAAAATAATTTCCTGCATTTCAATGGTACTACTTTTAATATCACTTTTAAAAGTTGCAGGATGAAATAAGATCTTTTATGTCATTTTAGTAGCCTCTTTATAATTTTCAGTAGTTAAACGATGTGGATACTATACAGGAAATATCTTTCTTCATTTATTTAAAACACCATGACTCCATGAACAAAATGAATATCTGGGCATTTCGAGACAATACGAAATATGCCTGACAGATTCACACATATACATCGAGCAGAGAGATGGACGTTTTACTAGTGATAACACATGTTGTCTTGGGTTATTGCAGATTTGGACAATATGAATTGACATGAAAGGATATGCGTAAAAGGAGAAATTGTGGTCCACAAGAAAAGAAGTTAGGCACAGATCAATATGTTGAACGCATACAGATTTAGATAATAAGTAAGGTTGTAACAACTTTATAATAATGAAAACAAATTAGTTGAAAACAAGCAATCAGTTTAATGTGTTTTCACTCTGCAACAAACAGAATAATATATACCTGTAAACGATGAACATATAAAATCTGTCCATGAATTCGACTGTGTAATGGTTTATGAATGAATTGTGTACATGGGGCAATCAATGCAGGTAAAATTAGGGGTTTTGATTCTGTATCATGTGAATGAATCATTCTTTAAAGCTATTCTGAGGGTTGCCACTGATACATACATGTGCACACTTCATTTAATTGGATCAAGTAAGATGTTTTCAGTTTTAAAGGTTGTCAGAGCTCCATCTGAAAACAATAATGAATATTATTCAAGAGTCGATACTTCCAAGACATCAACAGCACAAATGTCTCTCTGAGATAATAACTTTTCCTAGCAAGTGCGCTTTATGTCAGTAAGTTGGTAGATCAACAGACGGAAATGTCTGTAGAAGCACTTGACATGTATCCTCTGACCCAGACTATTGACGTGTGAGGCTCTTGAAATCATTTGCCCGTTAGAAGGTTTCTGTATTGTACCACGGCAAGGTGTCAGCCTGTAACACAATAGACCTTCAGTCTACGTTTGCACAAGGAAAGAACTGCAACATTAACCGAGAAAATAGCATTATAGAAGGTGTCAATTTTGGAACAAAAAGCTTTCAAGTCCATCCAAAGTAATAATGTTGTAACCATGAAGACCGATGGAAGTGCCAACAACCCTTATAGGGGAAAACACGAGGATATATTTTAGTTTTTTTAACAAAGTAGTTAACAAAGTTTTAGAGGACATGACAGATTTTATTGATCTTCGTAGTAATAACCACTGTACCTTTGAATTAGATCCCATGTGGAGATTAGTTCTGCTTTCCAGATTGTAAAGTCATGTGAAAACAAAAACACATGTAATATGCAAAATAATTTTTTGTTGAAAAAAAAATGAATGAACTCACAAATAATGAATTGATTATCTATACAAAATTACTGTATGCAATTTCACTTTATGTGAATCGTAAAGAAATATAAATATTACTAAGATATACCAATCCTTACTTGAAAAACAGATGTTATGAAAGTCATGAATGGTTTGTTATAAAAAGGATAACAAACGTTATTATCCCATCATTTTAAAATAAAATAGCTACAGATATGAATTCGTGAAGAATCCTCGTAAAACTTTACACTCTAATTCAAAATAAATATGTTTTCAATTGTTGCGAATTACCATGCATGTGATGAACAATACTCAACCCTGAACACACATTAAACATAAACCCGATTTAGTCATATAAGAAATAATGTATTACACATTTTTTTATAAAAACATGCCCTTGTGACATTCCTTGGTTCAATTCTAGTCTTGAAATATAGAACTAGGACACGTGTTAGCCTTTGTTTGGGACAACTACGCGAAAATGTCGAATTGAAGAGTGTTTTCTTAGTGTTATTGCAATACTTTCGTCTCTGGCATGTAACCTAAGCAATTCTTCATTAGTTTACACAACTTTAATACACAAAATACAAAGATGCTTTGATATAATCCAAATAAACATGTAGAGGAAGATAGGAATTAAGTGGTGTAGATTTTCTACTGACTCAAACAAGATATAATCGAGAGTATGACCTTTTTTGCGTTTATCGCTCACTTTTAAAAATTATATTTGGTTGATGGAATGTTAATGGGATTAATAAAATAAGACCTTCTAATGAAAGGCAAAATTCAACTTACTCAAGATTTTATCTGAATATTATTCTATTGATTTTTCCTGATGAAGTAATTTCATTGATTTGATTTGATAACCTTTTTCCTTAAAGCCTCGAGCAGGAACAATTCAATGGCATTAAAGGCATCATTCCATTTCATTTATTGATTTTAAACGAGAAACGCTCAGCAAATTCGTAAAAATGATAAAACTTGTGAAAAAGTTTCCACGTTATATGATATTGCCCCTTTGATATTATCTTGGTTATCAAAATACAACTCATTAATATAATCATAATCATAATGTTATGTCATGTGCCAAGAATGTTGCCAGCATCCATCTCTTAATGATCTTAATGGTGAAAAAGGTTGATTCAGTAAACTCATAAGAATCCGACAAATTCAGTCGTATCAGTAGATTTGATCAAATGCTCATTATTTGTAAATATCTGTGTTAATTTGAACGTTTTCTATGTCCGATTTCTTTACTTTCCACTTTTTGTGTGTTGGATTTGCTGAAGTGAAGGAGAGTGTTACCCGCTGTGGTTTCAAAATCGATGCTGTCTTGACCAGATTGGTGGCTGCAATTTATTGCCAGAGGCCTGGAGGATCTAAGAAAGAAGGGGAGGTAAGCCGATTTAAATATCCATGAAATATGTGATGAAATATGTCATTACATTTATTACGATATGTTGCACATGTGTGAAAAACCCTAGCGGGAATTTCAATATTTGGTTAAAAAAGCCACGTGATATATGAATGTGAGACGACTTCAAAAGCTACACAACATTTGGCTGCAGAGAGATTCCGTGTAGCACGAGAAAAGCGTGCAGCACGTGCAAAGTTGTGTCAATTGACATAGCGGCCGGGTGAATAAGTGTAATCGTGTAAATTCGTCTGCCTGACTTCGACAATAAGCCTGATTACGAATAAAGAGAGTGAGTGAGTTATTGTTTAAGCCGCTTGGGCAATATTTCTGCTGGCGTGAGAATAAAGAGAAATGTCATTTCTGCTGCATTTGATATTTGTTAATTTTAATATCAAAGTGATAGATTACATCAAAATAGTGATATTTCCGTTTGAGTTTCGTTGTTTGGAACACTATAAGTCTTACTGTGTTTTCCGTGACAGGTTCAAAGATGTATCAATATGCGCTGACACGATTGATTTCACCATTGATGATACTACTAATAATCGGAACTCGGACTCTCTGACGTATTGGGTAATAATGAAACTGAAACTCGCGAGATGTCACAATGTTTTGACAATACTCATGTCAGTAAAACTTTATATCGTTTTACAGTCATTCGTGTTGCAAAAGCAAAAGACATCTATAAAGTCAGTCATTTATTTGTGATTTCATTTGTCATTTCATTGATTTGAGTTCATAGCTTTGTTCATGAATAGAAATGTTTTCTTAATTCCTCAAGATAGAACACTTCAATGGCATTCAAAACATAATTCCGTTCATTTTATTGATTAAGAGCAAAACACATCTCCTTGAAAGCTGTAAAAGTGGCTCCACATTATCGAACATTTCTGTCTATTTTGTCATCGTGATGATCGTTTCCCTTTGAAATTATTCAACACTTTAACACTTTGAGCATTGCGATGACATGTCTGACCTTGCCGTTATGTCACAAGCATGAGGTCAGCATAACGCCTCGCCATGCTTTTGTGAAGCAGATCGATCCAGTAAACTGGTTTAAATCTGACATCAGCAGTTTTGCATGATTTTGAAGTTATTCATGTGCCAATGTATTTGTAAGGATGTGTTGTAATCTCTATAATATCTTAAGGATTCACTTTTACTATCCGTTTTCTGTACAAAATTCGAATAATGATTATACCAGTTTGCTAATAGATTCGTAGTCTGTCTGTGAGCATCTATAAGAAGAAAACTCAGTCTCCTTTTATGTCTTTCAAATTTAAGATTTATTGATCATTACATTTCAGAGTTTAAGTGTTATACTAAACGATTCTTTGTGTTCTTACATTAAAGGGGCAGTAGCACGTTTTAAGGGGGAATATAAGGTGATGTCAGGTAAGTAAAAATTAATGGTTCCAATTGAAAGAAAATGTATTTAAACTAAATGAAGCAGTAATTAATCAAATATATAATGTAAAGTTCGGCCATGCGATTCCCTTTTCTACACAAAATGAATTAAAGGTGTTCACACAAAAATGGCCGCCAATGGATTTTCTGTGAATCCTTATAATTTGTTCTCTGACTATGGATGATTGGCTTGTGTAATGAGATTTTTAACACTATCAAAGAAATACATTTAGCATTAACATTCAATTATCAGGGAAAAATTGAAAATATAAAATTTGAAAAAAAGTGCTACTGCCCCTTTAACTCTTGTAATCAACACTTTGCATGTAAATTGTTCAGTCGGCGTGTGTGTTCTGTCGGTTAATTCGATCATATTTAAACCACTTAGTTGACTATGATAAATGACCTAATTTCAGTATTGGCACCCGAGGCAAATCATTGAAGTACCGAGGACAGCTGCAATCACATTGATCCTCTGAGATTGAACCGTGTGTGTGTCACAACGTGGGAAGAGTACAGGTTAACTTGTCCACCTGTCAACATAGATTATAAAAAGAAAGAAGAAAAATATTTTATTCAAGTGTCTAGCGATTGGTACAGGTCAAATATACATGTAGATACATGATGTCATCGCCCGGCCAACTTGGGCTTTTTAGACACTAATGTACTTTTAAAATTCAATATAAGTTAAAAGCACTGAAAGTGCTAAAATAGGTTTACATTAAAAACAAGCTTATAATAGGAGTCGTAACATAAAGCATCTTCTATGCCAACCGTCTAACTCGGACCATTAGTTATTCACAAACAGTAAAAATTCAACGAGATTATTATGTGATATTTTTAGATAATTATAAAGAATACATCTGAGCTTATTTTGTAAAATTAGTTTAACATATCATTTACACACAAAAATTCCCAAAACACTGCAGGCATTTTAAAAGTTTCAATTTCAAGTATATACTTTTTTTTGTATAAACTTACTCTGCATATGATTGTATGAAATGATTTAACGTTATGCTGGTTAAGGAGAAACTGTTTTGATTATGAACATCGGACATCCAAGTAAACCGATAAAAAATGTCAAAAATGTCAAATTATCACTCGTGCCATTTATTTTTGACAGATCTTTCCGTTAGGTTTTATATAGAATCGATTTGAAAGTCATGTTTCCATACATTTAAAGAAAGATGGCTCCAGTCTTCAATATTGTAGATTTACATCCCTTTTATCTGGAAGGAATCTGTCTGTGGCATCTCAATAACATAGGTTATATTTATCAATATTTCTCAGACTGATGAATAAATGTGAAAGGAAACTAATGTTGAATAACGTGTCTTCTCCCCACACGTCATAGTAAGAAATATCAAGAGAACCAAATATATATTTCAGATACATATAGTTAACAAACATTTAAGAACGTTTTTTAATTTCTTTATAAGTGTAATGATTGCTGTATCAAAACATCAATGATTTACGATTAAGGATTTAAATACACAAAAGTCAAGAAAGTATATTTTAAAAGAGAAAATTTCAAACATTTCAAACATTTCAAATTACAAGAAGAATGTCACGGAAGGAAAAACAAATGTTAGCGATTGCAGAGTCTGAAATAAGAGTTTTTAAATGGCCGACTAAGTAATGCGAATGAATTTTCTCTACTCGAGTCAAAACACGTGTAATCAAAACATTACATTCTCAAACGGTCACCAATAAATCAGAATATTTTTCTTAAAATTATAAATTAGAGGAGAAAGTCGTCTATTGACATTATAAATTCCCTTGGGAAATGTCATAAACAGTAATCTGAAGAAGTTATAAATCCCATAAGGCACATCAACACATCTCTGATCCACATACCAAGTTTACTTGCGCTAGGTCTTACAGTTATATACCGGAAACGAAATGATCAGTACCGTTTCCCTGGTAACCTCAGAAAATAGTAATGTGAAGCAGTTGAAAATCCATAAAGACACATCTGCACAGGCCGACTGATCCACATGCCAAGTTTTAATGTGGTCTATATTTATCGAATAAAGCTCCGGAAACGAAATCTTTACCGACGGACAGACGTATATGGTGATGACTATCCCCAGGTGTTTACACTAGAATGGCCACATGAAGTCTGTGTTTGATACATGACCTCTCCACCAACGATTATCAGTATTACCCCCTCCTCTGATTGCTACACGTTTTCCCCAAACTACAGCTGCGTACCTTAAATTTGTTCCCCTGCTTGTGATCTTAGTGCAAATATCATGTAATTTGGGTTTCGTTTTGACGTTCATAAAATAACTCCAGGACCACTTACAGAAGATAATCAATTGTCCATGTGTAAAATAACCATTCCTAAACCATATTTCTGGATCGGCTTGTCACTGGTGCTGAATGTCGATAATTGGCATTGTTAAATGGACAGATGGGGTCATATTTGTGAAATTTTCTTAAATTTCGATTAAAATCCTCCATGTAAACTTTGTAGGAAAAAAATCAGCACAGTTACTTTGCCTTAGCGCAAAGGAACACATATGAATAAGATCTAAAGCTGTTGATCACTTATGAATGATTTTGTAGAGCAAAATAGAAATCAGTGTTTTTGAAATTTTGACCCCTGGTCACTCCATGACCTGCCAAATTTGTTATGTACAGCTATCTGCTAGGTATGACATACGAATATGTTAACGCAAACTGAATCTTAACTTATGCAGTGTAATTCCATCAGTATCGGTTTCGTTTTCACAATGATGAGATGTCTCAAAGACGTTATAAATTACATGATATTTGCACTAGAACACGAAGGTAAGTGAACAAACTTAAGATACGCAGCTGTAGAATCTGATAGGGGAAACCGGAAAAACCTACCCAAACACGTGATACAATGCCCCCGAGCACCACCAAATCCAGACTAGATATCACAGCATGATTCATAAAAAGAGCTAAGAAGATCATTTTGCAAACATCCTGAACACTTAACACTTCAAGTTATGTCCACATCAATCCAGGCCAATTGAGCAAACTAATAAGTATCAGAAATACGATAGCCACGTTTGAAAACATACTGATATTGATTTATGCTTGAAATACTGACGAAGGTTGACCTTACTCAGCTAGTAGCATACTGGTAATATTTTTCTTTCTTAAACGGAGTCTTACCGAATCCCTTACATTATTTAATATATATGTGTGTGTGTATGTGGCAGGCAGTTTTTGGCTGTATATTCGGATATAAGTATATTTCTATTCAATTTCAAATTGTATCTGTCTACATGAAAAATATAGTTGGTGGGAGGTTGAGACATTGAGTCCATATTAATAATTCAACATATCACCCCTGGGACTTTTCATAAGGAAAATCCAGTACTGTAATTACCCATGGTGATGTAGTAAAGATCATCCATATTCAGCCCTGGGAAAACGTATTGCTTCCTTGATCATATTCACGTTGCCTACTGTTAATGTCAGACAGATGGATGAACGATTAATATTTTGATAATAATAAAATTTTCAAATGTGAACTAGACCTATTTAGAAGAAAATGAATTTTGTTCTTAGCTTTTCGTTAAAATTAGTTTCATTGATTTGATTTCATAACCTTTTTCTTTGAAAGGAAAGGTTTTCTAAATGCCTCAAGGGGAATTTTTTAAATGGCAATTAAATCATGATTCAATTGCATGTATTGATTTTGAAGCAAAACAATTCAAACTTCCGAAACCGAAAGCTGTAAACATTGCCTCAGAATACCGAATGTTTCACTATGTTTGTGTTAACGTTATGACCGTTTCCCATATCCTAAATCTTAACATTGCTATGTACCGGGAATCCGGGAACCTGAAGTTAGCCGCGGGTTAGTTATTCGTTATTCGAATAACGAATAACTGACGCAGCAGCGGGTTCGTTATTCGAATAACTGATCTCTGATTCAGACAAACATTCAAATCTTCTCTGACTAGGGATTTGAATAACTGATCAGATATTCAAACAGACATTCACACATTCAAATATACTCTTACTAGGGATTCGAATAACTGATCAGAGATTCAGACAGACATTCATACATTCAAATCTACTCTAATTAGGAACTTGAATAACTGATCAGAGATTCAGACAGACAATCAAACATTCTAACCTTCTCTTACTAAGGATTTGAATAACTGATCAGAAATTCAGACAGACATTCAAACATCCTAATCTTCTCTTACTAAGGATTTGAATAACTGGTCAGAGATTCAAACAGACATTCAAACATTCAAATCTTCTCTTACTAGGTATTTGAATAACTGATCAGAGAATGTTTGAATGTCTGTCTGAATCTCTGATCAGTTATTCAAATCCCTAGTAAGAGTGGATTTGAATGTTTGAATGTCTGTTTGAATCTCTGATCAGTTATTCAAATCACTAGTAAGAGAAGATTTGAATGTTTGAATGTCTGTCTGAATTTCTGATAAGTTATTCAAGTTCCTAATTAGAGTAGATTTAAATGTTTGAATGTCTGTGAGAATCTCTGATCAGTTATTCGAATCCCTAGTAAGAGTATATTTGAATGTTTGAATGTCTGTTTGAATCTCTGATCAGTTATTCAAATCCCTAGTAAGAGAAGATTTGAATGTTTGTCTGAATCAGAGATCAGTCATTCGAATAACAAACCCGCTGCTGCGTCAGTTATTCGTTATTCGAATAACGAATAACGAATAACGAATAACTAACCCGCTGCTAACTTCAGGTTCCCGAGAATCCTCGTACTAAAGCCCTGCCGTCATTAAGCCCATGGGCTTATTAACGAGTTTTGATTTTCGTATTTTAGCCCATGGGAGTATATTGGATATCATATTTTCTCCGTCCAAAATGTCCAAAACAATTATTTAGATTGAATCACTCTCCCTGTATTAGGCTACACTAGGGAATAGGGTTTCAAGCGTAGCAAATGCATTGGTCTTCACAAATGCAAGTGTCATTTTAGATACCAAACATAAAATTTAAAATACGTTTGATGATAAGCAATCTGGAACTTATAGGATAATAACGTTGTTGGTAATCAACGAGTTTAAAAAAAAGTCTCTCTCTTTTTAATGGCCATTACAGTATTATATATTCGTGCAATCGTTTATAATTAAATCCTCGACTACTACAGAGATACCAAAGATTGAAAGTAAAAAGAAAACCTACGTTTCGTTGTAATTTATCTCCTTTCGAAATTAAGTCCAGGGCCTAATTTCATAAAATATATTTCTTATATGAAATGGGTGAAATTCGAAATTAAGCCCAGGCTTAAATACGAGGATTCCCAGTAAAGACATCGGTGAGCAGGCCATCATGTAACAAGCATGAGGTCAGCAATTCATCCCAAAGACTGTACAACAAGAACCAGATCGATTATGTAATGTCACAATAATCCGACACCAGCAGTCATATTTCAGAGACTATAATTTCTTGAGATTTGTAAGGATGTAAATCCATATAAATTGTAGATTGTGTTTCAGTAGCACAGGAAATTGAGAATAATCAAATATCATGTTAAAATAATCATTAATCGAGGACGAATACGATGTAGATCAAATATATCCTCCTAACATATACATAAAGCTAAAGGACCTTAAATAGGTTTCATACTTATTCGAAACCGACAAATTCTTTCGTTTATACACATTATTATTATCTACGTATACATCGTACTTGTACTTGATTATTGATTGTTTTAATTCCATCTCATTCTATAATTTAAAAGAAGAAGAAAATAGGTTTTAGGTAAATGGGAATATTTAATCTGAAGAATATGCAAAATTACACAATTATTTTTTGAGGCCATCATGCAGTGGCTTACAAAGAAATACTCCCCTCTAATATGGGAAATATAGATACACGTGAATAAATGATATTGTCAACATGCGATGACGTACAGTATGAAAACAACCAGTTAGGTGCATAATCCTAAATAATATTTTAAAATAATATATGGTTACAAGATGATTTGCGATGCATATGTGAAAACCACCAAAACCAATAAAACTACTGGGAGGGGGGGTAGGGAGCAAGCTAGACGATCATGCTCGCCTCGGTACTAGCTCCCCTACGCTCCGCAGTTACCGAGACGAGGTGCCTCGCATTGAAAAAAGTGGAAATTTTCCTCCGAAAATTTTAAGGTCGAAATAATTCAATAATAGGCCTTTCCCAATCAAATTATTGTCATATATCGATGCAAAATTATGAAATACAATGATCTAGGTATTTATTTTTTTGTTACTTGCTTTAATTTTTCATTTATTTGCTGAAATCGCCGATTTGAAAATCGGTCCCGACTGAAATCCCAGTCGGCCTTTGAGCATTAATAACTTCTTGAATACTTCACCTTCATTGATATGATTTAATTCACGTATTCTTCATCACAATAATTCTTGATTTTTAATGAAATCATACTTTATCATGAATCTCGAATTTTGTAATAAGTGATTTTAAAGTTGGTGTAAAATGACGATGTTCGTTTGTTTTCATCGATTGCGCATGCTCACTGAGCCGGAAATACCCGTTGACCGGCGGACTTCTCAAACGGCAAAACATACATGCCAAATCCACCTTTATTTTCAGGGCTGCTGACAATATAAAATGGATCTTGTAATCAATGGAATGTGTCTAAAGTACTCTAGTAGTCAGTCAAGTAGGGATCAAATGAGTCTTTGAAAAATAAAGAATTATAAAAAGCTTGCCGACTGGACTGATAAACTTGGCTATGTAAAGATGTCAAACAAAACTCAACAGGTGCTTCCTTATCGAAAATGCTGACATTATGATTAATTATCTGACAAGTTTAATTATCAAATTAAATAAAAATTCTACTTAATATTTATTGGAATTTCGCTTGATTAGAAAACTTCAGCGATTGCATTTTTGATGTTGCAATTTATTGTCACTGACAATTTTTTAACTTTCCAATTTATTTACCTTTCAAGTTGAATTTTCCAATAATTTTTCTTACAGCATTATCTATTTATAGTTTCACAAATGCACAATATTTCCATGTTAACTGTGGAATTAAATATGATGCTATGCAAACTAAAATAATTAAAATAAATTTAATGCATGCTAAAATAGTACCCCCCAAAAAACAGACAGCTCCTGAATTGGTATCTGACAACAAAAATCCTGAACAGTTAGCAGGAGTGAGAAAAAACATCTGTCACAATCATCAGTGGTCTATTTTAATGCTTCTTAATAATTTCTGGATTTCCCTTACATCAATAGTATTAAATCTCAGAATATTGACCACTGTTCATCCAATGGCACATGTGCTAAATTCCTCAATCCCTGACTCTTTACTGAACATCATTCATTGTTGAAAGATATAACTCTATCTCAATATCAAATTCTCTTTTTCTTGTTTTACAGTACAGAAAGCTTTTGTAGTAAATATTTATACTTTATTATAATAGGATATCATCTTGGATCTATTGAAGAAATCAATTTTCATTTATTTTCAGCCAACAATGAATATGTATTTTTATGTCACAGTCGGTTAGCTTGTCTGTTTGAAGTACAACATACAAAGGTGAAATAATATGTGCAAAATATACAATTAAATGCCATGTAGACAGGCCTAAATTTTAAATGCCATAATGACAGCCATTTAAGAAAATACAAATAGGTTAAAAAGTTCAGAGCATTGAAATTGTATTGTAGATTCAAGATTTTTCTTTCACATTAAAACTGTTGCAGAATATGTATAAGATAAACATTGCTATTGTAAAATAAAACTGACAGGGTGACATTAAAAACAACATTTATCTGGAAAATTTGTCAGATTTACTTAAAATAAACTGTTAATAATTTATTGATTATCAATATTCTTATTTTTACACAGTCCTTAACAAATAATTTTTTAAGAAAAGAACATGCATTCTTGACTTGAAATCACAGGCATAATTGTTTTAAAAGATTTTAAAGTAGTTATATAAACAAGGCAAATTGAAAATCAAATTTGAAATAAGTAATAATGTATACTTGCAAAATATCAGGCATTAATATTTATGAAAATGTTGTTTTGAAATTTAGTTTTATTAGACACAGTTACTAAGTACAACAAGTGAAAAACTTTAATGTTTGTAGAAAATTAAGATTTTAAAAATAATACACTATTTGGAAGACGATATGAACAGCCTAAATTTGGAACTTTGTTTGCAATAATATCCTTAATATTTCAATAGATGAATAAAGGTTGTTTTATATGTAAGTTTATTGTATTTTTTGTTTAAGATCACAGATTGCAAGATCTTTTAGTCTGTCAATCAAAAAACATTTTCGTTTTGTTTTCAAACATTGCATACTACACTTCATTCAGCAAGTATGCTTCCTTTGTACCGGCGATATTTTTAGAAAACGTTCAGTAAATTACTAAAATTAGGCGAAAATCTTGAAGAAGGATCAGCCACAAGACTAAGTGCTGTGATGACCGGCTGATGCCAAAGTTTGCTATGCGCATGCGCGAATTAAGCTTTGCAAATGGCGGACGTTTCAAATAAACAAACTGAGATCGCCTGAAAAGTTTGATGAGTTACAAACCTCATCGTCACCATGACACACATTTCCTAGATAGTTTATCGATACGATAACGTTTGAGTACATTCAGTCACATTCAAAAGAATGAATTATACGTATGATTCGGAAAGTCCCCACTTTTTACATAGGTCGGCACCTCGTCGTGGGAACGGAGGTTGACCGGAGATAGTCACGGCGAGCATACATCGTCTAGGAGCAAGCGTGCTGCCATTTTGCAATGCTGAAAGTTAACGGTAAAACTAACGTGGTCCAAGGGAGGTAACTCTAGCAGAAAAGCAAAGAAGTAGTTATGGCTTGCCGCTAGTGAAAGAGGACACTCGATTATTAAAAACTATTTTAAACAATAAAATATCAATTTAATTCCAATCTCATTCTATAATTTGAAAGAAGAAGAAAATAGGTTTTAGGTAAATGGGAATATTTAATCTGAAGAATATGCAAAATTACACAATTATTTTTTGAGGCCATCATGCAGTGGCTTACAAAGAAATACTCCCAGCCCAGAATGAGATTGGATTAATAGGAACAATTGAATGTATATACAATACAGAAGTTGTATTTAAACTCTTAACAATAAGGAAGTGATGAACCAAACTTCTTTAACGCTTCTAATTTGGTAACGGATTGAATGTTTATATATCTCAAATAAGCTGGGCTCTTCCAAAATCCAATGTCTTGGATCATCTCTCCTGGCATATTTTGCTTAAAAGCCCAACTGGCCCCACCCCTGCGAAATGAGTGTCCAGTAACAGTAATGGATGTGTCCGTCTCGTGTAGTATGTGGTTCACAGTCTCGATAAACAGACTCTCTTTGAGTGCCTCGCGTTGGTTATTACACAACAAAGGGCCTTCGGCATCACCGACCCCATGCAGCTCAAGAAGATTGTTCATACATGATACTGGGTCCAAAGGATGGGATTCTATCGCCGGCAGAATTACCTGCAGACGCTTCTCTCGAAACTGTAATGTCTTAGTCCAGCGTAACGTCACATTCAAACCACCTTCAATTACTGACACGTCACACAATCTGATGTCTTTGTCAGCACAAAACACAGTTTTACACAAGAAATTTCCTGGCCGGAGCATTCCATAGAACCCCATCAGGCAGCCCATCATTATGGACGCTCTAAGTAGCGTGTCCAGTTTCAATCCCTCACGTACTGACAGCAACATGTTCGGCGTTACCGGTAGCGCCCCAGTTTGTGAGTCACCGAGTTCTCTGCGAGCACCCCGCAACACTTGATTAACTTGCCAACTGTCTTTGATTGGGTCACTGTATCCATGCCAGAGATGTACATTTGAAACTATACACAAATATTGTCTAACACTTGCATATTTAAAGCATTTGACATCCACAAGATATACAATATACTGAAGTAAATGTTCTTCTAACACCGGGACTGGCTGTATGTGAACCAATCTACAAAAGTCTAAAAAACATTTGAGTTGACTTGCATATGTTTTGGACGTTGTCTGTGCCCATCCATTCATGAGGAGTCTATTAACCGACGCCTTCAGCACGGGTTGCAAGCTTTCCCCATCTGTAATTGATAAAATCATCTGACATATGACATAATAACAAATTCCTGGAAAAATAAAACATATGCATGCTGGGAATTAATGTAAAAAGTTCAGACAGTTTACCGTTTGTACACAAACTTGAAATGCAGTCAGCCAGCACATTTTTTGACCCTGGCAAATATTGTGCCTCTAGTGAAAAGTTGTAAGTAGCTTCTAAGCACACAAATATCTCAAATACTTCATCATAAATGGTGATCTAGCCGTCCTTTTATTTATTATAGACTTGGCAGTGATATTGTCCGTCCTTACCACTATCTTTCTATTCTGCCAAATTGATGCCCACCTATGAGCTGCTAAAACTATAACAATAGTTTCCTTCACATTGATATGCTCTGATTCCATGATAGGCATATCAAATGTCCAGTTAACATAAAAAAAATCTCCATTATAATATCCGCCCGCCCCTTTCATACAAGCATCTGTTTGTAGGGTTGTAATAGGTCTTGGATCAATGAATTTTTGTCTTCCATTGAATGATTTAAAGTACTCTGACCACCACCAAATGTCTGCTTTAAAATCATTGTCTAAATGAGCTTTGTCTTTCGAATCCCGAAGTGTATTCTTCAGATTGAGTATCCTGCGGAGAAAAGTGCGCCCTCCTTGCACTACCATTGCAGCCCAGCTCATTTTCCCAACTAGGCTTTCCAACTGCTTCTTACTCGTCCGTTTCCGTTCCCTGTAACTGACTAACATCTCAGTTAAGTCACACACTTTATCCTCAGGTAGTCTCAGTACACACTGCTCGGTATCAACCTCAACTCCCAGGAAAGTCAGTCTTTTTGATGGACCCTCAACTTTATTCCAGTTGATACTGAACCCCAATCGACGCAACAGGTTCACGAGCAATGTAAGCGCCTGTCCACACGTTTTCAAATCATCACTCACAATCAAAAAATCGTCTAAATAGGCAATAACATCCAATCCATATTTGTTTTTCATTATTCTACACACCGCACTTGTCAAAGTTTGAAAAATCTTAGGACTCTTTGACGCCCCAAAAGGTAACTTTGAATCAAAAAAATACGTCAGATCTGTATCTCCAGAAAACCGCCATGCTAAACCTGTATACTGATAATTAGAAGGATGAATTCTTACTGACCTATATGCTGACTTTAAATCAAGCTTAGCGATGTAACTTCCTTCCTTAATCAATTTTGTGGCATGACGAAGGTCCATATAACTACAGTCACAATTTGTCATGAAACTGTTCATTCCTTTATCACTTGGCAAACTGCCATCATGAATTAATCTAACTTTTCCATTTGATTTAGGAATGGCACCTAAAGCACTAATAATGCTGGGTCTATCTGAAGTTCTAACATAATTCCCTAAATCCATTTCTTCTAAGATTTGTTCTTCAACAAGCTTCCTATGTTCCATCGCTGATCGGTGGTTTTTTGATACACAACTCTCAATATGAATACTAGCATTATCATCAACAAGCTTAAAACCATGTTTTACCCCATCTAATATATAGTCTCTATCCGGATCCGACTGGGGCAGCCATTCTTCCCATGCAGACGCAATCAATGAATTGAATTCCCCTGTGCCATCATCGGCTGGCCGTTTTTTGGGTAAGAACGGTCATCTCTAGAGGATCCTCGGAACCATCCGTGATCCGCAGTGCTGTCGTGATCCACCTTACTGTGTCGCTTGAAACAAACCATACACACATGCTTCAGTTTACAGAGTTCATCTCGACAAAATGTGAAATTGTACCTTCTGCATATTTCGAACCCTTCTGGAGTGAATGGTCCCCTCGGCCTATACGGGCGTTTGTTGTCATTCGGCTTCATCGCTTGAAGTGGCTGTGTACTGGCTTTTTGGATCAATTGGTGATCTCGAATATCCTGTGACGGGGTACCCCACTGAAAGCCCTCTTTAGCCTGCACGATTCGGTACTCTTTATCGTACAGCACAATGCTCTGCCAAACATACTTTGCTGAGTATATCTGCAGATCTCTTGCATGTATCGAAGGTAACTGTCGACATCACTCTGGGCAAACTTCCTATTCTGCATTTTGTCCCGTAAAAGTCCCAAATTAGCGTAGGTCCACATTTCTGGGGTTAATCCTGCTAGATTGGTTGACCTTTTCCCCATATCTAATGTGATTCCGCCCCCTAAATCTAATGTTTGCCTTTGAGTTTCTAGCGAGTTTATCCAAAGAAAACTAGTATACTCTAAAGGTGTTTGTTTACCCATGTCAGCGCCATCTTTGCGACCTTGACCTTGGTTGCTCACGTCGCGATCACGTGAAGGTGAGACGTCCTCTGTCACGTGATCAGCTTGTAATTTCTTCTTCAATTTGTTAATTTTCAATCTTAATTCACTTTTCTGGTCTTCTAATTTGAGTTTTTGTAGCTCAGCGCTCAACAGTTTATATTCTTGATCAACCTTAAACTCCTTAGCTACCTCTGACGGTGGTCTGTCATCTTTCAAGGGCAGCGGGGTCACACAAGGGCTTCGCTTTTCCTGTAGACTCGGGCTTCTCACTGCTTCCAAAACTTCCTGCATCCGATTTCCAGCGGTCTTCCGTTTAGGCTTCGTTTCATTTCCCCCTTCTGCCATCTTAAATTGCTTGAATTAATGATATATCACTATAAATGACCTAAGTATGGAGCAAGCGTGCTGCCATTTTGCAATGCTGAAAGTTAACGGTAAAACTAACGTGGTCCAAGGGAGGTAACTCTAGCAGAAAAGCAAAGAATTAGTTATGGCTTGCCGCTAGCGAAAGAGGACACTCGATTATTAAAAACTATTTTAAACAATAAAATATCAATTTAACATTATATTTGATAGAAGGGTCATGCAATACTGTATCAATACCTTTTATTAATCGAGGACGAATACGATGTAGATCAAATATATCCTCCTAACATATACATAAAGCTAAAGGACCTTAAATAGGTTTCATACTTATTCGAAACCGACAAATTCTTTCGTTTATACACATTATTATTATCTACGTATACATCGTACTTGTACTTGATTATTGATTGTTTTAACATTATATTTGATAGAAGGGTCATGCAATACTGTATCAATACCAAAACATCGCATCATCGGAGATTGTCAAATACAATCATTGCGATATTCGTTTCATTGAGTTTTATTGTATTTTCTTGTATTTTTCGGTTTAACCAGGACGAGGCTACTCCTGCTGATTTCGCAAGACACTCACGAAATGCAACATACTATATATAGAGTATAGAGTAACAAAATAACCCAAAATGTTAAAGATCCTAACTGTATGAATATATGATGGTAATATTTCCACACTCATGAGATTTGTTAATCTCCAATAAGCACCATCAGACTTTAAAATAGAAAGTTCAAGAACGTTGTGACAAAAGAACTCAGCAGAGCTTTTTACAAAAATCTCGAACACTCATCATTTTAATGTTTGTTCAATGAAACCCAGGTCGATTGAGCAAACTCACATAGGTCGGAAGCTCAAGGGCAATGATTGCAAGCATACATTCAAGTTATGGATAACGTATAAGCTTCCATTTTGTTTGTTTGCCCTGTTGACTTTCCTCTGCTGTGGGTATTACTGTTTTACTTTCTGAAATGAAAAAAACCCCGTGAACTCGTTTACATTGGGAACATAAAATCGAGTCCCTTTCACCTAGTTATCCTGATATTAGTTTGACATCAGCTTGAAAATGGAGAAGATGACGTGAAATTTGAGTAGCAGGAATCTTTACTTTTCATAAGCTGAATGCATTTGAAAATGTCTAAAACATTTAATAGACTTTTACCACATAACACTGGTGTAAATGCAATGTTGACCTTTTCCAAATTATCATTCTTAATGTTCTGTTTCTCAACATATATTATCATTACATATATTCAGGAAAATGTGTACTTGAAATTTCCACTTCTTTGATGTAACCGCTGTTTAATCATAGCCCAATTCCAATTAGTTTCTGTCACCCAACTTTGTTTTTACAACAGGAGTGACGATATTTTACTGAGCGGATATAAATACTTTCGATTATTAAAAGGCCTAAGGCATCGCCCATGCTGACGCAATCGTGTCAACTCGTATGGATACATCTTCAACTTACTCAAGGTTAGAACGGTAAAAGACGATATAGCAAAATGAAAAAAAATCACGGAATTTACAACTTTGATGTTATCTATTTTTTCGATATAACCAATATCAAATAAAGAAGAATTTACATGCTTCCTTAATTGAAATCAAGACAAAGTCAGACAGATGAATTGATATGTTTGCACTGATTCACCCGACCGCTATGTCAATGGACATGACTAAGCACGTGCTGTACGCTTTTTGCGTGCAACCGGAAACTCTCTGCCGTGCTGAAGAAACTGTTCGGTACTCGTCCCAAATACCGATGTCACATGGTTTTGTTAACACAGTTAGTGTTTATTGTACATGTACTTTGCCAACATATCGCAATTAATATCATGATTTAGTTCATCAAACATGGATGATAATGTAATTATTCCCTGTCTAACGATTTGAAACGATGAGGTGATAAAAAATATCCTCGAAGTATAATCAAACTCAATAAACAAAGAATCGAAAATAATAAAGGCTGTCGAAAAAACATTTCTTGTAATGATTAAAAACAGACTTGTTCAAATATCAACAAGAATGATGTAACAAGTGTCGAATACGCCATAGGTTTGTGTCATAAAGGTATTTGATTCAGGGTCATCAATAGTAAAAGAAATAGATACAATATGAAAATACAGTTTTAAAATGAAAAACCTTCGTCTTTAAAGAAAGTATATACCATTCCATTCAAATAAAACACACACAAGTTAAGATTTTAAGGTGAAACTTGAAACAAGCACATTTAAATAACACAGTAAGATAATTGATTCTGATGATTAAAATTAATCAAAAAAGGTAAACACGTCTGAGGTCAGAATTTGCTTCTTTATTAAATAAGTGAAAATCAACACAAGCATTTTCAAGTTATCAAAAGTTTTTGAAGTGAACATTTTTATATACGTGTCCCCAGAAATGATGTTTTCAAACGTAGGATGACGTCATCCTGGATACGTTGTCATTCCTCTTCCATTGCATGTTGAAGATCCTTAACGTCATACAGAGGCTAGTTGTTCCTTATCTGCATATGAAACAAACATATTCCACACATATCACCCAACAGCATTCGTAGCACGTTTTGCAATGGGCCAAGGTAAAAATGATTCCGAAAACTTAACTGGTTCTGGCGCACCTGAAGGGTCAAGGTCTTTCTCGAGAATGAACTGCGAGGTCAGATTCTCTCCGCTCTCAATGTTCTCAACACTTCTTATCACAGGGATTCCAAACTCGGAGTAGACAATAAAAGAACAAATATTCAAAACCTGGACTTTTGCACTCACATATCGTTTTTAAATGTTGAGATAGACCTATATCTCAAATTTGAACGAAATCGGCCAAGAAATAAAGAGTTTAGCGTACCTATTATATAGAATACAGAAGGGGGGGGGGGGGGGGGGGACACTGGAACTTGATCGAAAACTGGACACCCCGACTATTTAACGTGCGGTGCAATTAAAACAAAATTTTATCTCAAGATTATACATTGGAATCGCAGATCATTCTTTTAGCTTGCTGAACATCTCGCCCAAACTATCAAACTTCTTCCAACTTTTGACCACTGCAGCTCAGTCGTATTACTCAGATCTAGCTCAAAGTAACATGAAGTATTCACCATATCAGTTATGCAATAGAATAGTGTATGTATCTGTTCGCAAGTTAAGCCTGAAATCAATACTGTGCAGGTCCAGTATTAAGTTTGCTCGTTCCGTCTGGCTCCAAACTTGATCAAGAGAGAATCTATCAACCAATAAGTTAACTAAGACAAACGCCTTCATCAAAGATTCAAGTTCCAAAGGCAGATCGTTGAATGATCGATGACAGCTCCAAATACACTGGTCCTGTGAGACTGGCCAGTCGTAAGTGTGTCATTACGTGGGTGGTCAACTAGTCCGGCTGTCAATAACATAAGCTGGCCGTAGAAGGTAGTGTCTGACTAACTCTCCATTCCTTGAAAATAATGGAGCCGAGGCCTCCAGGGGGAATGGAGAGGTACGAGGATAATACCCGATTGAAGTTGCATTCAGCTAAATGCTTATTCAACTACATATTATAATTTTGTTTAATAAATATGAAAATCAAGTGAAAAACTTGAAATAAAATGTAACTCCATTACAGAAAAATAATGGGGATAGAAAATAATAAGCTGACATCACAAGTGTAATTTAATGGGAAAATTCATTGGGAAAGTAACCCGAGAATTCTTATGCTAGAAACAAACATTCGAAAGGGTTAGACTTTTATGAATGATATGTACTACGTCAATAGATCATCATATGGATTTGAGGCAGTTTTAAAGATAAATTATCACTTATTGATCGTAAAGGTCTGCCTTCACTGCCTTCTAATTAATAACGAATTATACTTCCATATGGTAGAATTGTAATGACATTTTCTTGAGCCTTGTTATCAACAAACCAACAAGACATCATATGTAAGTTTAAGATTCTACAGCACACATGGTCATTACGTCAATATAATAATTTGTCAATGGACGTTTCAAACACTCATTGAATCAAATAGTAGCAATAATATAAAAGGGGTGGTATTCTATGAAATCTGAGACTATTCTTGAGTTTTGATTTATGTTTTAACATTTGGCTTAGTTAAGTCTGACACTACTCACAAAGTAAAAAAACTTAGCTCAGACAATTGCAATAACTGAAGTCAATGGTTGTTATGCGTTGTTAAGGGTTTTATAGTGGATAATGAGAGTTTTAACAACAGCGACTGCTATATATATATGAAATCTTTTAGGAAGTACACTAGAACATTATTAAGATAAGGTAATTCTTTCCATTCAATTTATTAAGGTAGAAGAGTAAGTAAAAAGTAAAAATTAGTAAAACAACTTAATCTGAATTACAAAAGAATGATTACAATATATTGCTATGTTATGTCGAAAGATTTTTAATGAAAATATTGTTTGAAGTAAAAAATAGCTATTTTGAGTCAATGAGTAAAATGTGAGCCTACCCATTTGCTTAAAATAAAAGTAAAAAAATAAGGAATACGACTGAGATTTGTTTTTGAAAGTTACGTCTTCAGTCCTTCTAAGAGGTTCCCCCGGTCATGTCATTTTCATGGAGTGTGATCATGTAACTTCAGTTCGATTGGAGACAAGACTCCAATTTGGTTCTGTTTCCCAATTTCCGTGCTCACCGCAGCACTAATGTAGATCGGTATTTTGAAGGAGATGAGGTGTTTCATCTGTGGACGGTTTGTTCCTGTTCAAATGTGAAAAGAAGATTTTGTAACGTAATCGTTATTGATGGACACCGATTTCTTGCAAATAGAATGTTTTCATTCGATCAATTATGTTTGAAAAGATTCCCTCTGATTCCTATTGAATGAAAAAAGCAACTGAAACTCAATTTATGTAGAGAAGTGGTGACATTACTTTTTTATATTAGTCAGTATTAACATGTAAGTATCGTATATATTGCATCTATTACGCCAGGTAATTTATTTTTCTTAAACAATTGTACTTTTATTAATCTATGTAGTGCAGGAGTGTTTTTCGTGTATTTGAGTTTCTACGACTATTAGTTGACACAAAGTTTTAAATTAAATGTGATAAATGTTCATTATTTGTTTTGTTTTAATTTGTTCTGTACCTGGCACACATATTTCTTCAATAAGAGAAAAGTAAACAATTTATGAATTCTAATGTTGACGGCAATATTAAAGCACATCTGTGACTTGATTTTATGATTGATATGCTCCGTTATTAATCATTCAACAGTTAAACGAACTAGTAAAAGGAGTTAAAGGCAATGGTAAAGATAATGATGTATTAATGTGTTAACTTTAAAGAAACGAATCATAATTTGATAAAACTACTCATTACTGTCCCCATTTTGCTGTCTTTTAAGTCATTATAGTTTTAAAGAATTCTAACAAGTTCCAAGTGATAAACCAGACATAAATATCTTTACATAATAAATAGAGAGAGACAGACAGTGTTCACACAAAAGCGTATTCGTATAAAAGTTACTGAACAAAGTACACAAGAAATGTTTGCTATTCTTCCCATATGAGACGAACAGATTACCATCGACAGACAAGGAACATGTTCGACAATTTCGCATGTTTGCACATTGTTATACTGTAAACAATCTAGCTTGATAAATCAACTACAATGTAAGAACATAGACAACACCACATCCCAAATAGGCGAAGCTAATTTTTTTATATGATGTTTGCTGTACTTTTTGATTTTTGTCAGATAGTGTTGTTTTCATGATAACATTTTTTTGCACTGTTATCAAAATTATTGTTATTGATTCGAAATCAAGTAAGGCCTGAGATTATATACTTAAAACTCGTTCATTTTTAGTGAATCTAAGATTCAATGAGAATGTCGATAACTTAAAGAAAGATATGGATATAAATCATTTTCTTATAACAGAACATGTTGGTAACAATTATTGGTTATTTGGAAATTTGGTACAAGCATATATCCTGCTCGATATTAGCATTCTAACTTTCAATCATGGTGACTTGTTTATCGATGTACAGAAGCTGCTCAACTGATATATCCCTTGTATCTAAAGAAGAATTGACTTGAGTTTCCACTTAGATCTAGATCTAGAGAGGAGGTGGTCTTCACTTAGAAATTAAATATTATGATTTAAAAATGGATCGCTTCGTCCTGGAAAATCAAGAGGATTTCCAGACCTTTTCTATGGTGGCTTGACTGCTAAATGATGAAATTTGCATTGTCAGAGTACAGGTAGTTTGTAACAGGTATAGATCACATCACTCACTTATGGTCTATTTAAAAACGTTTTTAATCATTGATAATTTAATTTAGTGTATCAATGTTATTATTTCCCTAATTAGCTCGTAGTCATAAAGTGTCTAAATTCCTATTGAAGTTATAAAAGCTCGATATGAGCATATTATGGAGTTGCTATATGTAAATCTTCATCCTGGAAATATATAGTATTCCCCACACTCTTCTAAGACATGCAATGCATAAAATGCCCTTCAGAGATAATAACTTTCTCTAGCAGATATTCCGATTTCAGGAAATTGTACATATAAGTTCAACAAGATATGGCTGCCGAGGTAATCGACATGTACCTGACCTACATGAAAGAAAACCTATTACTCTTCTCCTCACACAGTGTTAAGGTCTTCAGACAGGAAGCCTTTCGCCATTAGTAGTTTCCTTAATGTAACAAAGAAGCATGTTGTATAATAGTACGTCCTATCTTCAAAGGAAGGGCATGTTTTTGAATTCTTTAAAAGAACGTTTTTGTGTCATTGTTGTCTTCTTGATTAAAACATTTCTTGGTAGAATCGAAAAAACAACTGCTACTCTGTAATTCATGATAACTAGCAACTGTCTGGAAGTGAATTGGTCATTGTTTTGTACACAGTAGCAAAAATATATGATGATTTAGATATTATTATGTATAAGATACACGTGCAAGTGATATAATTGTACACATTAAGACAAGAATAGACCAATTGAATAATGAAAAGGTGGTGTTTTGATAAATATCCATTTGAAAATGTATGTTTTATCAGGATTTACGGATATTTATCATTTGACAGTTTAACCTTCAAAAGAAACATCAAGAAAATAGTTACTAATGTGAAGAAATGAAGTTATCATTTTGTTAACTAGAGTTTTGTTTACCAATTGTTTTCTCTTCAAATGAACAATCCCCTTTAACCAACAGGTGTCAATCTTTTATTATTATTGTTTTAATCTACAAGTCTAAACTCTTAAATTTAATTTTCATTTTCCTTTCTGAAGTATTATTTTCAGATGAAGGTCGATAATGACAACCTTTAACTCTACAATATTAACATGGGGAAATACAATTATAGGAGATGTCAACAAAAAGTTATCAGGTTAACACCTTATAATCACGTAACCATAGAGACAAATGGACGCTAAAGTGCCTAAAACCAAAAATAATGTCTCTTTACAGTGTTATCCTTGCATACAATTAAGCATCACAAAGCATCAGCGAAAGGTGAGACTGTTTTGTTTCATGAAAGTAGTTTTCAAGGATAATATATTTGTTAGCTTTTTAACAATAAAATCCAAACATATCAAATATGTAATTGGAGATAACGTACTATGATATTTAATGTAATGCCAAAAACGCCAAATAACGCTGACCAAACTTGACACAGGGTAGATTTTGCTAAATGAAAGGAACTAGATTCGTACTGTAAAATGAGGCCAGGGAAATGCCGAGACACATTCAGCGAGACATAATTAGATTGATGTGCGATGGTGTCATGCTCGTTTCAATGACAGCCAATGGAGTTCTCAACCACTTTAGTATATGGCTATCTATTGACTAGGCTTTTTACACCGTCTTCATTTTGGGTGTCGATAGTTTGTGGGTTTTTTGGTTTTAGTTTGTTACTCTTTGATATTGAGGATGAATAGGATATTTTGATTGTTTATCTGAAAGTAGTATATTTGTGCGAAATTTTTAAAACGTTTCTTCTTATGACATATATCAATTCAATGTTTACGATGCACAAATAATGGAACAAAGTTTTCGCGTTGATAAAACAAGATGTTTTAGTCCTGCTTGCTTTTAAAATGAACCAGAACAGAACAGAACAGAACAGAAGTTTATTGTATTTCGGGGCCAGGAGGCCTAGAGTACATTTACAGATATAAATGAGTTGACAATAACATCACTAGAGCGCTATCTTAACTTAAATACCTTATACAGGTAGGTGGCTAAGCGGAGCAACAAATTTGTATTGGTTGTTGATAACAATGAAATGAAGTGTTTAGTACATGGATGGTTATAGTAATACTTAGGTAAATACTGTTCACGGATTTGAGCATAAAACGGACATAAGAACAAAACATGATATTCATCTTCTTCACCTTCTCCGCAATACGGACATATCAAATCAGCAGGATTAAGAATCTGAACATGTTAGTATTTTGTACTTTTAAAATTATTGGAACAGCATCTAAACTTAGTGAGAGCTCTTCTTAATTGTACAGATGTTATACAAGTCAAATATCTTTCAGTATTAAGCTGAGATTTAAAGGTACAATAAGTAGATAACAGTGAAGAAAAACTTACATCTTGATTCCAGTTTTGCTTGTATATGTCTAATACACGTTGTTTAAATTCTGACATAAATAATTTATTATTACCAACTTCTTGACAAATCCATAAAAACCCAAAGCCATAAGAAAATAAAAACATTCTAACTGTCTCTTAAAGGTTATGGCTGAGCGTCTTGCACAAAGGATAAATCTCTTGAGAAAGTCGAGTAACATCCAGCAACCATTGTACTGTTCATGCAGAGAGCTCTCAGTTAAATAGCTGGCGAGAAACTTTATCTTTTCTTGTGATGCTAAACATGGATAAAGCCTACAATAATTTAACAATAAACCATATTTAATAAGCATAGTCATAAGCAGGAATTAACCCAGATTCCAATATTCAAATAGCTGGTTAAATGAAAGATTTCAGAAGTTTGTGTAATGTGAAAATCTACGCCATTTCCACAGAACAAGGAAGTTGCTTATACATTAAAAAGTCCACATTGCGCTATGGGGAAAAGACTTCTTCCTTGTATTCACAACTCTGCTCTTAAATGGGTCCATATGATACACTGTTAGAGACATGATGATGATGAGGGTCTTAGAACAAGGAAGACATCCGTGTGCAAATAAAGTTCGTAAAAGTTTTAGTGGATAAAACATCATTCATTTCTTTATCGTTTTTAAATAAATTTAAATAGTAACAGAAATTGTTGAATTTCTACCATTTGCTTTTATGTTGTCATTAAATGTTTTCGCCACCTCCTCTTTAAATCACTCATTTGAAAAAACGTCATATTTACCGTCCAGTAATGTCAGATATGGGATGATAATTAGTACATCAGCAAGCCATTACAAATCAACAGGAAAATTAAATGCCTTCAAAATTAGCTGATGAACCCCCAGTTTGGCCATGATTAACTGATAGTGATACATGTAAGTGATATTTTGTTTTCTGATATTATTTTTTAAGTTCAAACTTTGGTTTGAAAATTAATGACACTCACTAAAAGTGCAACACAAAACATTGTTGCACTCGAAACAAGAGAACGAACCTGTTACCTGTAGGTTTCAGGCCAAGTGCGCTAACCATGAGACCACGGCGGACAGCTGCTTAAATAAGATATTTTTTAGTTTAATGATATAACGATGGATGTTTGTCTTTTTCTTGACTAGAAATACTACCATGAATTATATTCAGTATTTGACCATTTAAAAAATCATTTGCACCAAATATAAAGAAGTGTTCAGCAATGGTCATGCGGTTTTAGTGGATTGAACGTGCAGCACGCGTAGCTCATGCCAATGTCTGCTACCTGAAATAGTAATTGTTTCTCCATTTGATTCAACGTTTCCTGAGGCCCAGTGTTAGGTGTCATTCAGGACAGTACCACATGTAGATTATTGAGGGACGCTATCGATTGAAACACTAATGTTATCATTGATCAGTACGGTTAAACAACTCGAACGATCACCCTCAAGAAATAATAAACCAGATAAGTCTGAGCACTGCTTTATCGTGTAACTTCAGTTCGATCGTAGACAAGATTCCAATTTGGTTCTGTTACCCAATTTCCGTGCTCACCGCAGCACTGATGTAGATCCGCATGTAGAAGGAGATGAGGTGTTTCATCTGTAAAAGGGTTGTTCCTGAAGAATAAAAACATATGTTGTTATGTAACCGTTATTGATGGAAACCTATTCTTGCAAGTAAAAGAATGTTTAGATTCATCGGTGCTTTTAAAATAGTCCCTCTGATTCCTACTTGAAAACTCAATCTATGTAGATCCGTGAGGAGATGAGGTTTTCATTAGTAAAATATGCTTAAATTGATATTTTAGTTAAAGGAAACGAAGTTCTTGCAGGTGAAAAGATAATGATTTCACCCAATTAGTTAATCTTTGTAGCATTCTTGTTGTGTCACTCATTGCCTTGATTGTTTTATAATTAAGCAGTTTGAGAACCATTGTTTACACAGAAGACAGCGTTCAATCATAGACATTTGTATGTAAACATTTGTATGTAAAACTTTAAAAACAAATTTCTTGCAGAATTTACATATTTCGTTGCATCAGCCCAAAATGAAAATTGTACGAAATCCGGGAGACCAGATGAGTAACTTTGTTTCCTCTACGCTTGAGGTCTGGCATCAGACAGGCTATAGAACACTAGCTGTGGAAATATAATTATAGGAGATGTTAACACAAAGCATTTTTGTCAAAACATCCAAATCCTCTTGTAACCATAGATACATGTGAGCTTAAGACCCGATAATTCCTATTATAAGGGCTAAAAACAGTGTTTTATGTACAAAGGCAGTTAACTGGATGTTGCAATACATTGATATGTTATTCTTCTTTGTGCAATCAACATTGTGATAGAGGATATATTTTGTTTTGAGTGTGATATCACTTATCTCTCATCGAGTGACGGGGTAGAGCCAGTATTTTCACAAGTGGCGCAGCCACGAGTGAAAATATAGGCTTTATCCCGTCACGAGTTGAGAGATAAGTGATATCACACTCAAAACAAAATATATTCTGTTTATTATATGCCTCTGCAGTCGAAAATGTGGTAATTTATGTCCAAAAGGTCCTGACTCGAGAGTTTTCAGACGGCGTCATACCATTGTTGGTCGTAACTTAGCGACGGCGATGACGTCGCGTTAATTGTAGAATTGACGTCAAACCATTGTGCACATGACGTCATGCCCTCTGTGATATTTTCACTGACTTGAAAAAGTGATATCACACTCAGTGGCGAGATCACTTTTCTACAACTGAGAAAACTCAGTCTCTCACCGCTTAGCATATAATAAAAATGTATCATTGATGGATATAATTTTTTCAATCATCTGTTCTTGAAACATGCAATAAATTGAAAATGTTCACTTAATATGCAAATAAAACTCATCAACCTTTTTTTAAAGAATTCTTACTATTTCTTATTGTTAAAAACACATAATTTCCATGCAGCTTGTATGTATTTTTTCCAATGAAGGTCGAAATAGTATCCGTGGTGTGAGAAGGAAATCGATAAGTACTCCAAGTGTTAATCAGTAACGTACCTAATAAATACCTGAATTATCAATAATATCCTTATTGATGTGTGAAAAAGTTTTCGAAGTAGGAACCATTCAAAAGCATTAGAATAATTATTTTATTTCACTTATTGAATTCCAAAAATGATTTACATATCCTAGGTAAGTGTATAATAACTCCACATAATCGAATATATATATATCTTGTTTCAACGCGATAATCATTTCCTTATAAATTGACATGTATTTCAAGTTATCCTTATTTCAATTTTGAAAGGTCAGCATGCATTTTCTTTTTTTCATACTATGAATTATCTATCCTTAAATTTTGATCTGCAATTATAGTTTAAAATGTTCGAGTTTGCTTTGTGTCATTTGACCAATTTCGTTGTGACTTCGTAAGGCGTCTAAAGGATTAATACTGATTGTCTTAAAGAATAGATATTTGATAAGTACGAAAACATAATCAGTTGTTGCATTATAAAAGACAATTGGTGGTTCTTATTCTAATAAGCAACGATGAACTTGATCTAGCAATTAATGTCTCAATGAATTGGTCTACTGGCCCGTTTGCAAGAACCACAAGTTTAAGACGATAACATTTCCTATTCTTTGCATTCAAATACATTAAATCTGCATATTTCAATTTTCGGAAAAGTACATTCTCCAATTTACAATTCCCACGAGATGATCTTCTCCTTTTCCATGTATATTCATGGTCAATTTGCAAGTGAGATAAGCGACATGTGGCATTTGTCAATGGTTCGAGAAAGTGAGACATCAGTTGGCGAATATGTGTCCTTGAAGTGACTGTATATAAAAAGTTCCTTTCTCGTTTTAAGATCCATAAAGTGAATAACATGAATGATAAGTAAAATAATAAGGAATTATTTGAACTTGCGCAACAGTAATGTGGTTTGGTCAAACCAGTACGGAGCGATTCCACTCACTTGCAAAACTTCGAAATTTATTTAGAAAAACTCATCTTTATCTTCTATCAACAGAGGACAGAGCCACTGTGTGGTATTCAACATATATTGTTTTACTATCCCAATTATTGAATCAAGGAACGTTACTCTGAAAGTAGATGTTCACTACAATTGAACTCTTGAAACTTGGAGAAATTTGGTTAGGAAAACTTTATTTTATGTCATGGTTGAGGACACTGGACAATGTGGTCTATCGTGAATTTCCTAGTTTTTTTACTTATATCTAATTTATTATTTTAGTTTGTATATTTATGTGTATGTTTATATACTCGTTGCGATTTGATTTTTTTATGGTAGACTTGATTCAGTGTAAAGTGATCTTGCCTCACGGTGAACTTAAAGAGCCACTCCATGACTTTCAACATATAATGTTTTGCTTTGAAACTAATGTAGACAGCCAAATTAATTATATCAATTCAAAACATCCTACATATTCATCCCCAAATAGTAATTATATGATAAATTCTTGTTTTCAATAACAAAAATTATAACGGTAAAATATCTTCATGGTAGCCAAAGTCACACATCCAATTTACACGATTAATAATTATAAAAACTATCAAACATTATCAACTCATAATTGTCATTCTGACTGCTGTTGATAAATTTCCAAAATAACGTTTGACTGATTGATGTCTGCTATTGTCCAGTTTTCAATCATTATCTCGACTTCTACCCTTCCTTAATTTGGTAAACAACGTCGACTGGCTCTACAATGATACTATATTAGAACAGTTTAAAGAGTTTGGTAATATGATTAAATAATGATCATTAAAAAAGAAACATTTTAGCCATTTTTTCTAAGAATTTATTGCTTCAGAGCAAAAATATCGTATAATTTCAATGGTAGAAGGAAAGAATTTGCATATCTATAGTAACTGGCTCATTTTCCCGACGGCAAAAAAATCAAATTGACGTTATTGTCAACATGTGTTGCAGAGGAATTTGCATGTTATTGAACAGTATGAACACTTCTTGGTCTCCTTAAAACAGAATTGGTCAACAGGAACCGACCCAAAAGGCAAGATATGGTGTCCTGATGAAATCCTTTTGTCAACTGCAGATTATCAATATACGTTTGGAATCTTACATGCAACAACGTTTCCATTTTCGACACTTAGTCTTTGAACAATATAACCTTAGTTTCATGCAAAAACGAAATACAAATTCATAACATGTTTACCTTTTAATGATTATCATTATCAGTCGATCGGTTGAGTTTACTATCACAAGAATTTCGCTATACATGAACATGATATATCTAAATGCTGTTTTATTCGAAAATGTTTTCAAATGCTAATTACTCACACAAAAAGGTAAAATAAGTTGCTTTGTTCTCAATTGAAATTTCCAAACTAATAAATCATCAATCAAAAGTCAATTCTTCCATGACAAAAACAAAATTTGAAGTTTTTTCGCGAAAAATGCAAACACAGTTTAGATTTGTTCAGTCTGCCTGGATGAACTGTGTATTGGAACAGGAGGACATTCAGGACAATATTGATGTTGAAGTTATGCTATGATTTATTAATGTTCGTAGTTCTCAGCTGTTGTTTGTCATGTTTTGCCATATAAATGATGGTGGGATAATTACGTTTATCAAATACAAACAAATGTAACTTCATCTGGTTATCACGTTAAAGGATACCTTGAACTTATCACAGTTTTAGAGGGAAAAAATAAATATGTACAAAGGAACGATTTTCCAAGCCAGTTGAATATGAACTATTTTCATCACTTAGCAGAGTTTACTCAATCTGGTTATCTCAAATGGTTTGTGAATATAAATGTACCATGTAAATTTCGTTTGCCATACGTTTTACACAAAGAGACAAAATCCTATGTTCCTATTTGATGTCATTTATCATTGTGCACTTTAACTCATAAAATGAAATAGTTGTCCTTTATATGTGACATGCTATGAGAACTTATTTATTTATATATTTGATAAGGAAAGCTTTGGTTTTGTCTGCTTAAAGATTACATGCTAACAATCAAATCTATGTACCTATTTTGATGTCATTTATCATTGTTCACGTTAACTGTTCAATGAATTATTCCTTAAAAAAATAAAACATTTTCCTTGACGTGCAATAGTGACGAAATAGCTGTGGGTTTTTTGCTTCTAAAATACCTCTTAAAGATTATTATTGAGCGTCTTACACAAGGGATAAATCCCCTGAGAAATCGACATTGATAAAACACCACAAGAATATAACAACAAACAACATTGAATCCAAGTATTACAATAGTTGGGGGGAAATGAAATATTTCCAAAGCTTATGTAATGACCATGCTTGACAGACACACGGGAATTTACACGTTTTTCACAGAACAAGGAAGTTGCTTATTCATTTAAGAAATTGCACAATGGGAAAAGGCTTCTACTTTGTATTCACAATTCCTGTGTTCAAGAAGACCGCTGAGCGAATCTTTTCATTGTCCCTGTTTATTTATTGATCCATTTGCAAGTAAGATGAGAGACATATGGACTTTGTCAATTTTCTTTGTACGAGGAAGACATCTTTGGTGAATAAAAGTTACTTCAAAGTTGTACTGTGGAAGAAACATTTAGATATAAAGGAAATAAAAGAAATAAATGCTATCAAACTTGTGACTTTGTTTTCAACTCCTGATTTCCTTGTTTCCTTAAAGGGGCAGTAGCACGTTTTTAGGGGGGATATAAGGTGATGTCAGGAAAGTAAAAATAAATGGTTCCAATTCAAAGAAAATGTATTTCAACTTAATGAAGCAGTAACAAATCATATATATAATGTAAAGTTCGGCCATGCGATTCCCTTTTCTACACAAAATGAATTAAAGGTGTTCACACAAAAATGGCTGGCAATGGACTTTATGTGAATCCTTATAATTTGTTCTCTGACTATGGATGATTGGCTTGTATTATGAGATTTTTGACTCTATCAAAGAAATACATTTAGCATTAACATTCAATTATCAGGGGAAAATTGAAAATATAAAATTAGAAAAAAACGTGCTACTGCCCCTTTAAAGAAGACTTACATTATTTTTCACAGCTATCTTTTTAATGAAAAGCATTAGAAAAATTAGAAAAAAAAGTCGATTTACTTTTAATCAAATGGATGAAGACTTTTGATAAAAGGAAATATGCAAATGTTTATTTGTTGGACAAAAACATGACTTTTTATAGATTCTATATATATACATGTATATATCAAAACAACAACTATTAATGAATTTAAAATGTTTTAACGTTGATTTGAAGGACAATATTTTACACAGTATTTATAATGAGCTATCTAAACTTAATCTCTTCACAAGAGAACCCTCAAATACTTCTGTGAAAGCCGCAAAAAGCATTTTATAAATAATTTCCCATAACTAAGATATAACAAATCAATTGCATTTTAATAGAAATGGGTTGCTTCTTTATAAAACTACCATTATTTCGAGTTCTTTCACAAAAATATTATGAGTCAAACTATGTAGATACTGATGTGTCAAAACAAACACTTTTATGGAAGACAATTATTCTACAACGATTATAATCCTTTGAAATTTACCCTCAACTAAAAAATCATCAATCTAAAAGTCGGAATAGAATATGATCAACAAATATTGACGTGCGTTTTGCAAATATTCTAAACACTGCACTTTTGAGGTTTGTGCAATCTTCCTAAATCTGGGTGGTTAATCAAAAAACGACATTATTTCACACATAATGATGCTGACTCATGCAGTTTGCATTGTTCACTTTTCTCAGCTGATTTTTATTCATGTATTTCCTTATAAATCGTGGCCTGTGTATCATAGGTTGATCAAATAATCAAAATTGGGTACCTCAAATGCTCCCTGCAAGACTGCCATATGTTACACATAAACAATCTAATCTATGTACCTATTTTGATGTCATTTATCTTTGTTCACTTAAATTGTTCAAATACTGAATGTTCCTTTAAAATTAAACCCCTGCAATGGTAACGAAATAGCTCTGGTTTTTACTTCTTAAATACCCCTTAAAGATTATTGCTAAGCGTCTTTTAAAAAAAGCAATCAGCTGTCAGTTAATTGAATAACAGTTTGTATGAAGATAACTGGAAGTCTCAATTCAATAGCTTGCAATAAACTTAGATAAACTCAATCTCTGTGATGGCAAACATTGATGAAACACCACAAGAATTTTGCAACAAATAATATTGAAACAAAGTATTACAATAGTCAGTAAGAAGGTAAATATTTCTGAAGCTGATGTGATGAGCATGCTTGACAGAGACATGTGAATCTAAGACGTTTTCACAGAACAAGAAAGTTATTCATTGAAAAGATTGCACAATAGGAAAAGGCTTCTAAGGCTGTTTTCATAATTCATGTATTCAACAAGACCTATGGGCGAACCTTTCCAGTGTCCTAGTTTATTTGTTGGTCCATCTGCAAGTAAGATAAGAGACATATGACGCTATCAATGTTCTTTGAACATCGAAAACATCCTTTGCAATTAAAGTTGGTCTAAGTTGTAGTGGAAGAAACATTGTCTTTTTCTTTTTCGTTTGATAAATCTGCAGGAAATAAATAAATAATTGCCATAATACAATATATTCAACTCCCTTTTTCTTGCTCCCTTACAGAATACCATCGGTTATTTTTTGTAAGCTTCATTTTGAACGAATACGCACCAATTAGATTGATTAAGTCAATTTACTGTTAGTATTAAGTTAGTAATAATAATAATAATAATAATAATGTCTGCTTATATTGCGCTTAACTCCATGCATTGCATGCTCAAAGCGCTAACAGGTAGTGGGGAAAAGGTGGGTTTTGAGTTTGCGTTTAAAGAGTTCACATGAAGAAATTGATCTGAGTTCAATGGGGAGAGAGTTCCAAAGATGAGCTGCTGCAAAGCGAAATGATCTGTAGCCAAATGTTTTCAGTTTATATGAGGGCACTTGAAGTTGAAGTTGGGAACTGGATCGCAATGACCTTGCAGGGGTGTACAGACAGACAAGGTCTTGCAAGTATTGTGGAGCTTTATCATACACACATTGATGGGTGAGTACAAGTACTTTAAAATCAATTCGCTCTTTGACCGGTAGCCAGTGGAGCTGTCTGAGTATTGGAGATATGTGGGAGTCTTTCTTTGCTCGAACTACAATTCTTGCTGCAGTGTTTTGTACCTTCTGAAGGCGCTTTATGTTCTCTGCTGATGTACCAATGAGAATACTGTTGCAGTAATCGAGCCGTGACAAGATCAAAGATCTGACAAGTGAAGCAGCTGCTGACTCTGTGATCATGTGGCGGATACTTCCAATGGATCTGATGTGGAAGTAGCATTTCTTGATTATTTCGCTAACCTGTCTATCCATGTTGAGGGAGGTATCGAGGTAAACACCCAGATTCTTCACGGCTGGGGAAAACAAAATGGTTGAGTTGCCTACTTGTAGATGATCTACAGTCATTTTCTGAAGTCGTTTTGGAGGTCCAATTAGCATTGACTCGGTCTTTTCATCGTTTAATTTCAGACAGTTCTCACACATCCATGATTTTACATCTTCAATGCAGGTCTCCAGTTTTGTGATGGTATTGTGTTGTGCAGTTTCATGTGTCCTGAAACCATCCTGAAGTTGGGTGTCATCGGCATAGAAATGGTATGCGGAGTCGTGCTGAGATATGACACACCCAAGTGGAGTTGTGAACAAGGTGAATAAGACTGGTCCCAATACTGAGCCCTGTGGAACACCACAAAACAACTCCTTGGTGGACGAATTAGAGCTTTTAATGCTTACATACTGGTTCCGATCTGTAAGGTATGAAGTAAACCAGTTGAGGAAAGTACCGTCTAAGCCAAAGATATTGTGAAGTCGCCGTATCAGTGTTGAGTGGTCTATGGTGTCGAATGCGGATGATAAATCCAAAAGTGTCAGAACAGCAATTTGGTCATCATCCACACAACTACGAAGTCGATCAACAACATAGTTCAAGGCCGTCTCGGTACTGTGACCTGACCTGTACGCTGACTGATATCTGTTGATAAGGTTGTGTCTCTCCAGATGATCTAAAAGTCGTGATTTGACTGCCTTCTCAAGAACTTTGGACAGAAACGGTAGATTGGATACAGGTCTATAGTTCTTGAGGTTTTCCCTATCCATAGAAGATTTCTTTATGAGAGGTTTGATGACCGCTAGTTTCCATGCCTTTGGTACCTTTGCAGTCTCAAGGCTTAGGTTGATAATTTTTGTCACTATGGGAAGAACACTTTCAATAACCTTCAAGAGCAATGTAGTTGGTACAGGATCCAAAGGACAGGAAGTGGGTTTGGAGGTCATGATAAGTTTCAATACTTCCTCCTCCGAAAATGGTTTCATATAAGAAGTATGTATTTCTGCCGGAGATTCCGATTCCATATCCCGAGGTGAGGTATCAAAGGATTCTCTTATGCTCTTGATCTTGTCAATAAAGAAGTTCACGAATATGTCGGCTAGAGCTGTATCCCCATCTTCAGAGGTTGGTAGAACGACTTCAGCGGATTTACCCATTAAGGATGACATAGTAGCATACAAAGCTCTTGGGCTTTTCGCCTGCATATTGATGAGGTCATTGTAGTACTGGGACTTGGCTCGGAAAATAAGGTTGTTGACATGACATCGTTCCTTGTTGAAGATTTGTCTATGTATTTCCAGACGAGACTTTCTCCAGCGCCTCTCAGTTGAACGCCTTGACATCCTGGCCTTCTGAATGTCTTCTGTGTACCATGGAGGATGAGATTTCACCTTTTTGAATTTGGACTTCGGAGGGGCATGTTTGTCCAATAGTCCTGAAAGTGTTGTATTCAGCTGATCCGTCAATTTGTCGACATCTTCTGAAAAGGGTTTTTGATTAAGTTCAGAAACTATGATATCTGCCTTGAATTCTTCAATGGAAATGTTGTTGATATTCCGGCTAACAGTCTCCTGTTTAGATGTTGATGGGCATTGGTTATTGAGAGTGATGTGTATCCAACTGTGATCCGACATCTGAGAGTCAATTACACGGAGTTCACTTATCATGTCATCCGACTCTCTAGTAATTACAGCGTCAATAACATGTCCACATCTGTGAGTAGGTTGATCCACATGTTGTTGCAGGCCATGAGTGTTCAGCGATTTGAGAATTTTGACGACAGTCGGTTTCTTCTCATCATCGAAATGAACATTGAGGTCGCCTAGCATCAACACGGGTGTGCTACGCTGATCAATGCTACTGCAAAGGTTCATGAAATCCGAAATGAATATCGAATCAGTGAGCCCATTTTGTTTGGAAGGGGGAGGTCTATACACACCGAAAACACGTACGGCACTGTGGGGAAGTGCTATCACTATCTCCATTAACTCCAATGAAGGATACCTTGAGCATGGTATATCAATGATATTCACGCACAAACTATCCCTATAAAGCACTGCAACACCTCCACCGGTTCGTGCTGCTCTTGGAACATGTTTAAATGTATATCCAGTGGGAGTAAGCTCATGTATCTTGGCCTCATCTCCAGTTTCAAACAGCCACGTATCAGAATTCGTTGTATTTTATTTATTGTCTTACTTTACAGCTGGCATTTCAATTCAGTTACAGATAGGTTTTTTTGTAGTAATGTTAAACAGATGCCTAGATGATTGCAGAAGATGAACTTAAATTGGAAATGTAGTCCTTCAATGATATTTTATACATATGTATATTGCTATTGTAAAGTGTCATGATCAGGTAGGTCAAACCAATCAGAACATGTTCCCGAATTGGGGTTGGGTTCGCCGAACGCACCCGCGTGTGAATGCACGAGCGAGACGGGCGAGTGCGACAGGTGACTGGGCAGTTGACTGATGAGTGCAGTGAGAGACAGTCAACTCGTACAGTTTGTGAATTGGGCTTTTTGACCGTGAGTACTTGAATTGTCACTGATATTATTGAATGTTTGAATATACTAAAGCTATTGTCAACAATTTTGATAACACCTCGTTGAAAGTGTTGTTGTAATGTATTGTTCTTTCACGGGGTTTGATAAATGGTTTTTGTATGAATTTTGTATACTATTTTTAGCGCTTTCATAGCAACAAGAGGTTGTAAATGGTTTCTTGATACTCATTTGTTAATGAGTGAGAATAGATTGTGTCCAGTATAAAGTTTGTAAAGGTTACACTGCAGTATTGTAAAAGGCATTTCATGTTGCAACAAGGGTTGTACGTGAGTCGAGTAGTTTACTGTAAGTGGTATCCCTTTTGTTGTAGCCTTCCCTCCCCTGCTAGACATGGTCATCTAAGAGGAAGACGTGTTCCCGTTTGTTGGACGAAGCTTTGCAGGAGGCAGGGTAGTAAGGACCGCGGCGTCCGTGTAGCATGCAGTCGGATGGACTGTAGCATGCAGTCGAATTGACTGTTGGTGGACCCAATCGGATCGACTGGGCTGTAATGTGATGTACATGCAGACATATGGACTGTGTAGTGTTGCTTCCAGTCGGATGGACTGAGCTGTAGTGGACTAGTAAAGTGTAGTACTGCATATGGAGTTTTGCGGATATGTGAAATGAACTGTTAAGGCGCTGAGATTTCAGTGACGTTAAGGTGAAGTCGAAGGACAAGTTGAACTTGACATTTATTTTCAGAGACTTTTGCTTTTGAATATATAAACATACGAGAGTATCTATTTGTGTGAAGTATGTATGGTGTGTTTTGTTGCATGTAAGGTGCGTGATTCAGTGTCTATGGTGAGTCAAGTGTGTGAATCTGTGTGAATTTGTGCTTTTGAGGGGGTGTATATATTTCGGGTTAATACATTTCCTTTATTTGCTTAAATACATGTTCTGTTATTACTCCGGTGTGTGACATAATGGTTTCAATGTTTAATGGCAGATCATACTTGTTCAAGCAATACAAGAAAATACAATTGAGCTGTTACAAAGTGTTTCCAAAACTATCAAGAATTTTATTCTTATGTAGACATTTAATAGCAGGAACGTGAACCGTTGCATGGAAGCCTTCACATTTTTTAGTATTTCTCATCTTTGTGTCCACACCATTGCTTTAAACTGTATTGAAATGAGACCTTACTTTGTACATATGCTATTATTTAGGATTTAATTATTGAAAAATAACACTTTAAAATTATATAAAAAACGAAGTTTCAAAATTTTGTGATATAAATTTATACCTAAAAAACGTTTTCACTTTATTCCTACTTCACTTGGTGTCCAATTTCATATTAGTATAATTCCCAACTTTGGGATATACTCCACATGACATAAAAGTAAGTCGACACTTATATTGTGTATCAGACATCATAACACAAAACAACACATTTGGGGATACAATGAAAATTATTTCAATGTTATGACACATTCAAAACTTAGTAAAAGAACTTCATTTGAAATACAAAATCAGATGAAAATTTGCCATAAAGAGCCCATATACAATTTTGTAGTTAAGCTATGGCGCAATCCCAAATCATTCAAGCAAAAAATGTTTTCAGAACATAAAAATATGATTTCAGACATGACCCGTTGACATTTGCTTCAGTTAATCATTTCGGAGTTTGATATAGTTAAATTTCTTATCATCTAACTTCAGTTCGATTGTAGACAAGATTCCCGTTTGATTCTATTACCATGTTTTGTGCTCACCACAGCACCGATGTAAATCCCAATGTAGAAGATGAGGTGGTTCAACAGTAAAAAAAATCTTTGTTTGATGTTATAATTGATGGAAACCAAGTTCTTGCAAGTGAAAAGATAGTGTTTTTACTCGATCAATTGTTCCTTGCAGCATGCTATCTGTTTCCTTGATTGTTTTTTTATGTTTGATAAGTAAGCAGTTGAAGAACCTTCGTTGACACAGCAGACAGTCTTCAATCATCGGCATTTTTATGTAAACTCTACAGCAAAAATGTCAACAATTGGTGTTTGGTCTTTTTTGTAGTTTGATACGCACTGGTCATCATCGATGTTCTGGCAATTTTGAATGCTTAAATATTGTAATACTGTACATAATCTATGAACATAAAGAGAAGACTGACAGTGTTCAAAGCCAAATATTTTGAAAGATTTCATTGTAATATATTATGTGAAGAAAATCATTTAATTCAAATTCCTTTAAACAAAGAAATCAAGCTATTTTACATTGTTTAGAAAACTAATTTCAATGCAGTTGTAAATATGTTCCCGAATAATGGTGGTAATATAACCGCTGGTATGAGAAGGACATTAATAAGTACTCTTAGCCTAAATCAGTATTCTAACATGACACGAAAACTAGTTTGAAAATACTGCGTTCTGATTGGTTACTCATAAACATTTTGGAGTAATTATTTCGCCGATAATCACCTCTAAATATTTACGACCGCTTCATTCCTCCGCGCACGAGTATACAATCTGCACTCAGCGACTTTCTGTTTACAATAGACATGTTGGCGACGACACTTTAAATTTCAATATCAGAAACTTGTCGACATTTTGAAACACAAATTTTAATCAAATAACCAGGTTTTTTGTTCCTGTTTGAAGTGTTTCTTACTGCTTTGAGATGTAAATTAATCACAGTCCACAGATCTAAAAACAAAATCAACGATCGCAACACCTCTCATACAGCGATTCGTCAAATGAACGGAAGCGACTTTATTCTTTAATTTCGCTGAATGCTGTCACTGCCCCTACCTCTAATTTACAAGTGACCACTTTTCCTGTCAGTCTCCCCAACCATGACACAAAATATAACTTTCTTGACAGCTTCCACTAAGTTTGAAACAGTTCACCGACACGTAGTGAACAACTATTTTCAGAGTAACGTCCCTTGATTTGGTCAGTCCTTGTCGCTCTTGTAGGGGTGATGGGTCGACCCATGGATTTAGGTAAAAATTCGTAACTTTGACGACATTGAAAACTGTTTTCTATTGATAATATGCTCAATTGATTACAGATGAGTCTATTTAAAAACGTGTTTTCTGTATGTAATGACATTTTAATTGTTATGTGTTCTTTATGGAAGTGGACTGTACCGTTGTTTTGCAAGTGAGTGGAACCGGTCTGCACCAGTTTGACCTAATCACATTGCTTTTGCGCAAGTCAAAATAGTTCAACCTTTTTTGACTAGTCATGTTAGAATGGTGATAAATCGGTTTGAAATGTTTATTTAGGGGTCAAGAATGCACGACATACAACCCCAAAATAAAAAACAGAATGGATTTATCCCCTAAATATACCTTATAAATTACCCAAACTACCACTTATATCCTTATTCATATGTAACAATAGCTTTACATTATTAAGTTTATTTACTTCATTTATTGATTTTCAAATATGATTGACATATCCTAGGTAACTGTTTGATAGCTCCATATTATCGAATATATATATACACAAAGAACTTAATTAAGCACCGCCCATTTTGTAAAATGAAATTGGGAGCTCTTTGAATATTGTGATATATTTGATGTATTGACCACTCTAGATATAACAATTGCCGTTTTATTTACTATTTAATTGACGTAAAAATCATTATAATACAAAATAATTGAAAATATTAGAAAAAATGTGAGACCACTGAAATTTGGCCAAATATAACTATTGTCATTGGTGAGAAACCACGCATAAAACATTGTATTTTTTAAATCAAAAATAACATTTATGATCCCTAGTTGACATTCAATTAGAGAAACCTTTTTAATCATGCGCGATAAAAGCCTTGCAGGACATTGAATTTTCAGTACTTTTTTCAACCATAATTGAGAAAATTTCGAAAACTTTCAAATCTGTGAGTAAATTTGAGATTCTTTGAGTTGGACTTGTTGGTCAAACACTTCTTCTCACTTCAGATAAGCCATTATCTTAAAGAGTCGCCAGTTTTGTCTTAAGGAAGCTTTTTTCAAATTTGATATTTGATAATTTTGTGATTTTGAAGGCTCATACTGCTCTAACGACTAACATTTGCTAAGAGATCCTTACTAAAAATTATCAATTCAGCCAAGAGAATAATCATTGCCATATTGCAGCAAAAAATATTTACTTTCATTTTCAATTATAAGTAAACTTGGATTTTCAAAAATACCAAGCCGGGGAAAAAAAGTTATCCAAAGACAGTGAATCGTAAATTGAGTGAAGTTTTCATTTCTACACTGCTAAATGATCGTTCTATCGAAAAACCCTAATTGTTTTTCTGGAACTTTGTATGGTTTATTAGCAGAAGCTTATTTTCTGAAAACATTGGGGGTGCTTAACTAAGTTCTTTGTGTATAGATATTATTTCAACGTGATGATTTAGATCAGGTTAAATAAATTTCACTTTTGACTGGTCATCATTCATTTATTTACATGTAATGAACTATCTGTTCTTAAATTTTGATCTGCAATTGTAGTTAGAAATGCTCGAGTTTGCCATGTGTCATTTGACCAGTTTTGTTGTGGCGTCTGTTCTTAAGGGATAAATATTTGTTGGGTTCGGAAACAAAAAAAGCTGTAAGGATTCCGTGATTAAGACAAATGGAAGCTCTTATTCTAATAGCTAACAATGAACTTGATCTAGCATTTCCCTCCAATGATGACAAGTCAAGCATAATTGTTGTCTCAATGAATTGATCTAGCGGTTCATTTGCAAGAACCAAAAGCTTAAGTTGATAATATTTCCTATTCATGGCATTTAAACAAAATAAATCTGCATATTTTATTTTCAGAAACTTACGTTCTCCTCCTATTTACAATTCCCATGAGCTGACCTTCTCCTTGTCCAAGTATATTAATGGTCAATTTGCAAGTGAAATAAGCGAAATGTGGCATTTGTCAATGGTTGGACAATTGAGTTACTTTCTCGTTTTAAGATTATTAAGATAGAAGGAAATTCATATGGATTTCCCATTGACTCTGTTTTTAATTATGACCATTCCTTGTTTCTTTAAAAAATCTATAAAAGGGTTATCACTAATTCGATAAAAGATCAACTCGATTTAACTGTCAAGTAATATCAGAGCTTTTGATTATTGTCTAACTTATCAGCTCATAATATAACTCAGTCAAAAACATGTTTTAAGGTAATTCAAATGAAAAAGAAAATCTCTCACTTGATAATTGCAGGCAATGACTTATTTTACGTTTAATCACATTTTTACAGACAATCAGATCGCAGTATTTGTTGAATATATTACTCGTCGTTATTCAAACGTACTTGTGGCCGTTTCGGAACTCAACTAATTTAGTAATGGTTTGATTATTTCATGATCATATTTGAAAGCATTTAATGTTTAGATACGGTATAACATTATTATATGATATCACAACGTATAAATGTGCCTTCTGACATCAAGGTTTCACGGAAGAATTCACTTTTCTTGAACACTGTTACAAAACAAGCGTTTCTTTATTTTTGCTTGACTGATTTTTTCCTGGTTCTTGTTGAGGATTGCTTATATTCATTTGTTATGCTAGTTCGTGTATTTTTATATAATCGTTGCCAATTTATGGTTGTCTTTGGTAGCCCTGATTCAGTGTAAACTGATTTGGCTCATTATGTCCCACTGTGGACGTTATTAAGATCAAATCTATCAACCAAGGAATTAACTCACTGGATTGTACATCTCAAGTTACAGCAGTCATGTGAAATTGCCAAGTTTCAATACGTGGCTGCAACAATCCAACTGTCAAAACATGAATTCCAGTGGTGATGTCTTTCAGAGTAATTTAATGTGCCACGTAGACACTAGTTTAATAATTATTTGACAAAACAAACATATATGTATTGAAGAAAGACCATGCAAACGAATGCAAATAATAATTTAATGTACATATTAGGGGGAGGGTTTTCTAAGTTGTATAATTTGTACCCAATCCTTTTCTGATGAATAAAATATGTATAAACTAAACTAAGAAAGACCATCATTCTACAAAGATTTTGATCTTCTGAAGCTTCCAACTAAGCATCTCCAATCATAAGCACACAAGACACAACGGTTTGTAAATATTCAAAATACTGCAAAGTGGAGTTTTGTGTAGTCAGTCTAGATCGACTGTGAATCAAACGAACCTCATCATTTAAAACATAATGATGTTTGCTATGCCATGGGAATTGGCTTGATTTTACTTTTGTCAACTGTTGTTTGTAATGTTTTACTGAATAAAAGATGGACTGTACAATTATTAACATTTTGTTCTGTTATCAATTGTAAATTCCTCTGGATATCTGATTAGATGTGGCCTTAAAACTTTTTTCGACATATTTAATACGCAAAATCTATGTAGCTACTTGATGCCATTTCTGATTGTTCACGTAAACCCATGAAACGATTACGTATTTTCCCACTTATATAACAAGGAAAGCTTTAGTTTTTTTCTGCTTCTGAAATGCCTCCTAACCATTTTTATTGAATGTCTTACACAAGGGATAAATGTTGTTAATATGTTAAAAAAAGGTTCTTGTATTGATTTCGAATAGTACATGATTCTTTTTGATGAACATTTATGTATTACCAAAATAAAGTTTTGAACAATTTATGAAAATTAAAAAAAAAATTGTATTTAAAGTATTCTTTAGACGTAGATTTAACTCTTATTTTTATCAGTTTGAGACTACGACATCAAAAACTCGAAATATTTGTAATTGAAATCGTGCATAATGTCAACTATGTGTCAAGAGTATAGTTCTTTCGTCTGTCAGTTTAATGATGCCATTTATCATTGTTCACTTTAACTCATAAGATGAAATGATTTTCCTTGAAATTTGACATTCAATGATAACGTAATTTTTCACTACAATTTAAATGAAAAGGAAAGCTTTGGTTTTGTCTGCTTTTGAAATACCTCTTAACCATAATTATTGATAAATCCCTTGAGAAAGTCGAAAACACTCAGCTATCACTGTATTTAATAAGCAGTTTATAAGAAGATAATGGAAGCTCCCAGTTCAATAGCTTGCTATAAACTTGATCTAGCAACTCCATCTCTGTGATGTCAAACTTTGATAAAACACCACAAGAATCTTAAAACAAACCATATTGATCCAAGTATTACAATAGTTTTTAGAAAATGAAACATTTCCTTAGTTGATGTAATGGGACTGCTTGACAGAGACATGACAATCTACGCCTTTTTCACAGAACAAAGAAGTAACGTATTCATTGAAAAAATTTAAAAAAAAGGAAAAGGCTTCTACTTTTTATTCACAATTCCTGTATTCAAAACGACTTCTGAGTGAACCTTTTCAGTGTCCTTGTTTATTTATTTGTCCACTTGCAAGTAAGATAAGAGACATATGGATATTGTCAGTGTTTTTCTTTGAGCATCCTTGGCGAATAAAAGTTGGTTCAAAGTTGTAGCGAAAGAATCATCGTCTATTTCTTTTCAGTTTTATAGATTTGAAGGTGACCAACACAAATGAATTCCATTATACTATAGACTTTGTTTTCAACTTCTTTTTTCGTTGTTTCCTTACAGAAAACCTTCATTAAAATATTCTCATATGGCGCATAATCTGCGTGTTCTTATTTTTGATGATCATACATAGACTCCACTTGTCATCTTGTTTGGAAATGATGTATTAACATAGCACATGATCGATGCAACAAGATTTCAGAATTTCAGCAACATCTTTTAAATAACATTTGATTTTTCAAAAGTAATGTAAAAAAATGGAACGTAATACCTGCTGGGAAAAAGTAAATTTTGCAGGTATAGATTTAACTGCACGTGTTTAAGAAATTGCGTGAGTTCGATTTACTTTAAAAAGATATTCATCGATGATTTTCTAAATTCAAATTCAAATCATACATACATACATACATACATACATACATACATACATACATACATACATACATACATACATACATGTCTGACTTGGTTTAGGTTGCTTGAAACCACCTTTGATCACTTCATCCTAAGGTAGAAGATGTTCAACCAGAAATACAAGTCCCAAACACAACAAATAAAAATGAATTTCTTATCAAGGCAAAAACAATGTTTATATATACATGTGAAGACAGCTACCTACCAGCGGACAATACTGTGGTGTTAAATCAAGGAAGAACGTATTTCTGACTATATAAAACAGGATTTGATCTACCGTTCTTGTAATCATTATTCATTAAATCGTACATTTTGCAAAGGAAATGATGTTTTTTACTCATTCAATTAATGTTTTTAGCATGTTGACTTTGCAATGAAAAACTCAAATTTTGAAGAAAACTGTTATGTCATCTTATGTATTTTTTAAATCCATTTAAGTGAAAGCTTGATTTAACTGCATTCCACAAAAAGAAAACCGTTGTCTTTTTCATTGTAATTTGAGTTGTGATGTTGACATTTGATTTTTGAAACGAGGAAGCTTGTAGTAAGAGTAGCTCTTATGTTCTATTTCTTATGTTCTATTGCAAGGGAAAGGGGAAAGACATTTCTTTAATAATCTCATGTAACTGTCTTCATGTATGATAAAAATGATACATCTGAGAACAAAGAAGATTTATCCAAAATTCCTCTTTATTATGTCAAGAAGGTGCTAAAATCAACCTAACTCGAATTAAAACCCTATGACAGCACCACACATATAGGGTTAAGTATAACAGATCTTAGTTTATAGATGTTATTCTGGCTCTTGTATTCTTGTCAATGTTCAATTCCAAAATGTAAAACAGCAGCTAGAATTTATTTTCAGTTTTTTATGCTCCCTTAATGATGTAATTTCTGACTTGTTTGACTTTCTTCATGTGTTTTCCCCAAACTGAAGCTTCCATTGTTCAACGGCGCTTATGTCTCCCATGATTAAAGGTTGACATGACCCAAGAGCTCGTTGGCGATTTATTTTCAGATTAATGGATATGAAAAAGGAAGGCTGGAGGAAATGTTCTTACAAATCAAAGATCATAAGGTCATGTGTATTTCAGTTGCATAATACTGACAAAATATATGGTTTTGGACAAAGCATACATAGAAATAACATACCGAGTGAATGTTGAATATCGAAAATATTTCAACGAGATACGTTTTGATCTATTCACGAGCGAAAGCGAGTGAATAGATCAAAACTTAGCGAGTAAAAAAAACAAATTTTTGAAAATATCTCGTTGAAATATTTTCGATATTCAACACTCACGAGATTTGTGATCTATTTATAACATACAAAAGGGAATTTCTATTTCTTTGAAACAACGACCATGCACGACATAGTTGCGTAATGAGGTGAAGTACCTGTGTCGTAATAGTCCCGTTTTCCGTTAGCATTACCTTCACCTCAAAATCCTACTTGTAAACAATCATTTATTTACAGTTTATCGAGATAATTGTCCAAAACGAAGACATTAGCAAATACTTTAACATAAAAACGCCACTGTGTCGGAACTGAAGATCTAGCCGTTCTAGGCAGAAGAGAGATCGTCAAGTTTTATGGCTGTGACGTGGCATTTGAACAGTTCAATCGCAATTGCTAAACGTTTCTAGGTGAACGCTGATAATTCAGTATTTTGCTCGATTATGCAAAGCGGTTATATCATAACTGAAACATCATGTTAACACAAACGTTTCTTTCGAAACTCTCGGCTTTAACTCAAACTTTCAAAGCTACGTGTTAACAAAACACGTCCGTTGAATAGGAAAGGCGGACATAATTTTTTTTTTCTGCTGAAATATCTGAGATTGGGAACGCAAATATTGGTGTGATAATTTTGCACATATATCTTTGATGTGATGCAATTTCATTTTAAGGAAAATACGAAAATGGTATTAATATTTTGAAGCGGCGAGCGGTTCCGTTGCACCCAATCAGCTGACTACAAACATTGTACGGCATTATGACGTCACTATCGTTGAATAACCTGTTTTGGTTATACAACACTCGTTGAATAACTTTCAACTGGTTTTACAAAACTTGTTTCAAATAACTAAAGTTATCTCATGAAGATATTCAGAACACGTTTGTAATAAAGCGATAGATACAACATTTACCTGGATATTCCAAGAGTGCCTCGGGATTCAACCCCAAACACTGTACCCCACAGAGACAGTCATAAAATGTTGGTCAAACCTCTGTTGGACTTGATCAGGGGCTAGAAAGGGAGAATCCTGATTTGAAGCTAGTTGTTCAAAACGTTTCCTTTTAGCGACTGAATCATGGAAAAAGCCTTTGGACAATGTTCAAACATCCTTTCCATGTGAAAGTGTTTTCGCTGGCTTAAAGTTTTTAAATGGTTTCTTGCCAATTTTACCCCAAGGGAAACCTTTCGAGCTCTACCCACAGAGGTAGATCAAGTCATGAAATATTGATCGTTCCTCTGTTTTTATTCGCCGAGTTTGTGGGGCAGAATGTTGGATGTCTGATTGGAGGCAATTAAAGTTAGTGGTGCAATCAGCGACGCTGTTCTGAAATCATGATATTGGTTATGGCAAAGACATGGTGATATGAATCACCCTTTCGAAGCGAGAAGTGTTGCCATTCGCTGAAACATTCAAATGGATTATGGTGCATGTTTTTGGTTTCGCCAGGTGAAACTGCCGTAATTCCGGGATTTGGCCTAATAAGAACAGAGGCTCGATCAACATTCATGATTTGATCTGCCTGTGTGGGGAGAGAATGGAAACCTGCCGGAAACCAACAGATTCGTGTTCTTTGAATAGAAGTTGGATCATCATTTTATGACTAAAACTACAGTAGAACTCGGATATAACGAACTCCAAGGGACCAAAGAATTTAGTTCGCTGTAGACGTTGTTCGCTTTACGCATATAATTTTGATGATATTACGGGACGAGACGGGACTTGAAAATCTGTTCGCTTTATCAAATTGTTCGCTATATCCAAGTTCGCTATTTCCGTGTTCTACTGTACTGCTAAAAGGTCGAAATGACCCTCAGTTTGAAATGAGAAAATGAAGAAACCGTGATCAGAGAGAACTGTTCATGCAAACTTACTGAAGAAATGTCAACACGTAATGTTTGTTCACTCTTCCCGTTTGCGGCGAACAGATCGGCATCAACAGACAAGGAACATGTCCCGGCTATTTTGGATGTTTACATATTGTATTACTGTACACACTTCTGCGTGGGGAATCAATTTGACCATAGACAGTTCAGAACAACATCGAAATAAGGCATTGAAAGCTGACATTTCACTGAAGTTTGCATTCCTTTCCAATCTAAGAACATATGTTGTATCATGTGTGTTTAAATTGATATTAATTGCTCAAAGATATTTCATGAAACAAAAGATAAGTTTATATATTCATTTTGTGCTTAAGAAGATGGAAATTTATTTTTAATATAGCAAACGTTGGAGTTTAAGCAGCTTGTTTTTGAAATATCATGAAATATCAATGTCAAGTATACTAAGTAGTTCAAATCGGCAGTAGTTAATGTAACTGTTCCAATCAAAATTGATCTTAATTGACAATGAAACGTTTTTGCCATTTAGTTATAGAACAAATTAATAAAAAAAAGTAGATGTTGCCGCTTGATGAAGATTACATTTGGTTCCATTCCGTTATGGTCCCGCAATAACAGCTGTTGATATTGACGACATTTCGAATTTACATTTATAACTCATTGTCTAAATAGTTTATTTAAACATTATGTAATGCTTGCTTTATTTATGAATATATGAATATTATGAAAACAGTGAATATGAATACCAGTAATTAATTCTCTGTGAAAAACAATGCATTTCACTTCCTGGTTTTGAGAGATATCCAAATATCTAGATGTTCTTATGGATTTTACTTCTTAATGCCTCAATTATACGACTTTTAATGATTTTTTAAGCGGATTTGACCTTTGACTTTTAGGTTCTTATTCTTGCATCCAAATTATATTTTGCCTCTGAGCTACTTTTCCCTTGTATAAACCAAACGTAACTAATCTCTCTATCTGAACACAATGCGCGAAAACATCTTACAACATTCTCATTTCCTTTGAAATTACAACCTCGGAGGCAAGTCTCGTGGGTTGTGGATGTCCGGTACAGACCTAGATTTACTCTATCTTCAATCACATTCACACAGTAAGAGCCCGACACGGGGGCGGAATCGTGACCAGGTTGATGTAGTATTTTTGACGACTGAACCTCTATATAGGTCTGTACAAGGAAAAGAGATCGTTTCACGCATTGTTGATTTAAAGGCACCACTCGATCGGCTTCCATCCGCCCTTTTGAAATGTTCTCTTTGCGAGAAACAAATGAGCTGTATATTATGCTAATTCATAAAAAATTAAGAACTACTTGATTGATAGAATCGAGAGAGCACATATACAAATAAGTCATAAATAGAGGTTATCATGCGTTGGCTTTATTATGCCGAGAACACTACCCATTGAATGATAATAAAAGTTATCAGTTACGACATCATTTTGTCCTTGTAATGCATTTCACGATCGTAACTTCAATTATTGGCTTCATTTCATTTTGAGCGAAACACTTTATTTTTTCTCAAATTGGTAAATCTTGAACAACTGAAATGCTAACCTCACAAACATATTTGAAATTAAGTGTGAACTTATCATGAAAAAATCATTTATAATTGTAAACAGCAAAGTTCTCCTGAATTTCGTTTCCACAAAAAATACCCTGCTCGAATGGTCCATTTAAAACCTTTCATTCTAAAGCGGAATATTACCCTTTCGTTGTTTGCAAAACATTGTACCTTAACAATTTACCTTAATATTACAACTAATGTTTGTTATCTTTTTAGAAGTTGTTCAAATTGTCATGTTGGCATTCATTTTAGAATATCATATCATTTTAGATATCATATGATGTGCATTTCAAACTATTGATTGTTTATAACGGTAGTGACCAATAACCATTGAAAATCTTTAAGAATACAACCCCGAATTCAGACCTACCCTCTATCATATTAATATCTAATAACAATATTCTGCTATATTAAAAACCAAATCCATTTTCCCCATGACACGTCTTCCTATCACGAACACAACTGAGCTATTGCACAATACCAATACGTTCATCATATATATTCTGGAAAAACATCCTCAAGAATTCAGTCAATAGGCCAATTCCAATTTCGTTCAACAACAAAAACATGTTCGATTGCAAAGCATAAGCAGAACTCATTGTATAACCACTTCTTACCCCTATGGTTCCTGAGCGTAGACATGTACCAGCGCTGAGGTCCCCCTAACTTGATGTGGAACTCAAAATCAATAGCGTCAAAGCACCCTCGCCTGCAGAAATCAATAGCAGGGACTCGGTGTTAGTCTGACTGCACTCCATCCGTCTTCAAACCTCTCCATCCCCTTGGATCTAGATTCATATGTTCTTCTGGGCACCCACAGAACCCATGGCAGAGGTAGGCAATAATCTTCTGTTTTCTTTGTTGTTGAGGAGATCGTATCTGATTGCATCTCGCTTTGTTTGGATATCAGAGATCGAGGACGGAACTAGATGAGATTGCGTTTCCGTTAGGAACCTTCTCTCCTGCCTCCAATAATCCGTCTCTTCTTGCGGGCAAGTGGTGTGCTTCTACTTCCCAGTGCTTGTTTGTGACCATACTTTAAGAAATCCTCACTCTCTTCTTCTCTCTGTACATAGGGATAATGTAGCTTTTTGATTTCGATTTGAATTGATTTATGAAATGTTATGATCAATATCTTAAAACATAATTGACAATGTAGATGCATGTCAGTTGTAAGACGTCTTTTAAGATGGTGTCTCTGTAGGTTAATTGACTTAAGAATTGGTTTTGTACCGTTGATTTTGACCTTCATCATTTTCGATTATTTTGTAAGTTAACCTTTTCAAATGATAATTGTCTAATATGCGATGCATGTGGATTTTCGTTATATATATACTGAAAATGCGTTAAGGTATATTTAGAAATGCAATTTCTTCATCAGATATATAACTTAGATAGTATTCTATTAACTGTTGATGTAAATAAATGTGTTACGGGTCTGTTTCAACGAGTTTCATTACAAACATTATTGTTAATTCAGATATTCAATATGTCAAGTTCAATTCGTATAAAGCATTGAATAAAATACATTACAAAACGCAACCTACTGATTTGACATTAACGTCAAGGCTATCCGGTGACAACTCTAATCATTTATAGATTAACAATAGCGGCACTTAACCGAACTGACTGAGGCTTTCAATAGGTCATCTACCAACTGTTGCTCCTGCTCTGTCATGAAATGTACAGTCGTTGATATAGAAGCAGCGCAGTATGCTGGTGGTATAGGTTACAGTTTACGGTCTGTTAGAAACTATATCAATGGTTTAGATATAACATCAGTTTTTGCGAGATTGTATTGGTGAAATCGTTACCCTTATTGCACTTTCTTGTCTGCTAGATATCTTTAAGTTGGCGCAGACAGTACGCCGATCAGTGAGGCAACATTATGCTCAGATGTTTGGTAATTGTTCTGTTATAGCTCATTATGGTGTTATGATGTGGACAAGTCAGTCATTAATAATATTCAACTGATTCCTATTTCCATCTTAAAACGTGTATTTTCGCCCGGTTTATATAAGCAAGGCCTTCATTGCAATAGTGATGTAAGCCATGGATCTTAATGTGTAATGCTCCTTTTTGGCGGCTGCGACCTAATACATGTACAATGTACGTCTTTGTTGTTCCTTTGAAGTTTACTAGGCTGTCCAGCTTCTGTATTTGATGTATGTTATGTGTTAGAAACTTATTTTAAAGAATCTAAATTGAATCTTCATCCAGTCACCTTGTGAACCTACTTGTCTTGGCTTGGTCATCGACCTGGTCACTACCCAGTCCAGTTCGTGACCAATCGAGGCGACTGGCCTAGAAGCAGGACACGTACCTACATGCACTTAACTGACCCAATGCACAATCATTCATAAACATTCAACTGGTCTTTGTTTGATACACTTTGTTTATTGGAAAGAAAATATCACTTATTACTCTGTTTGATGTGATTGTCTTCGACATTATGTATGTAGCAGTATTACAATCAATGACAAAAGTATTGCCTCGTGGTTCTTTACAAACCATAGACCCTTTGAATTAAATGGTTTCTTCTCATTATGCGATTGATGTTGAAATATGGATTATAAATCTTATTCTGTTTATGGCTGTATCAATTACACTGCCAGACGTAAAGTTATTGTCTCCTTACCATTCCCGCCAGACAATATTGTATTGATATTGATTCAAGGCTTTGTGACTGACTATTCATTACAGACCATGTAGTTTCTTCATAGACCCTCTGTCTGGAAGTGCTAACATGTTCGATTATCTTAGTGTATAATGAAAGGGGAATCCTATTTCTTCAATATATGTTATCATTCTGAGGAAAGCGTAAATTGATGTAGACTTTTGGGTATAGATTTAATTGTTTATGTAGCATTGCAATGACTTCATAACCATGCCATCTTTAGACTTTTAGACTCTGTCTTTTGTTTTATGTAGGCATGCGGATGCTCACAACTGTTTGTGGTATGTTGAACCAACAAACCATTTATATATTTTTTCTTTTAGATTATTTATTGCATTCACATACTCAATTACATGAGATATATTGATAGCAAGTGAACGTATCATTCATAATTTTGAATTGGAACATCCGAACATAGTACTCAACTAACATCCATTTACATATCATTCCTTAACAGTAGCAGATTCGATACGATTTTGTGTTAGACACGTTTGCAGTGGTATTTAGATTTTGCAAAGCAATTACTCTATCTATACTAACAATATTCTGCAAACGCATCACTTTCCCTGCTTTGGTTAAATATATAGATACATCTGTAAGATTCGAAATGAATCAGATTGAAATATGTGCACAAAATGTTCTTCATCTTTTGTAACATAAAGTCTGTTTTCTCGCCACCTTATTTTCTCCATATCTGTTCTATTTGATTCAATAGATAGAACTGCAAGGGCTCGAAATTTAACAGACATTGCATTTACGTGTGTAAACATACATGATGGCTGGATGGCTCGTTGCAGAGACTTCGAACAATGGCTGTCTGGAACACCTTTCTCCGTTTTTCGTAATCTTGCACTCCGAAGTAGCTAGTCTTGACATGGTATTATATAGTAATATGTAAGAACATATTGACCTTTTGCTTTACGTTAACCTTGGATGTTAACCATTCACCCTTTCATGAAATGAAATCATTTATTGAAGTATTATTCACTGATCACGATGACCAGCAGCTAATAAATAATTACTTTTGAAATCAACCGTTATCTGCTACAAGTAGAACTAAATAATGAGATGAATTTGAAGATTGACATTTTTATGTTACTTTATGTCCATCAATTCATATGATACCTATTACATAAGAACAAATATATGACCATCTTTCTCCTTATTCCAACTGTCAGCAGTATTTGTATTTCATCAAATCGGTTTACTACAATATTTAAAGTTTCTGCATTTCGTCCAAGATTTGACAACGTAATGCCCAGATGCAGATAATGCGAAATTGCCTTTTCGATTAGCCATGCTTTGTAAACATTTGACACCGAATGCAGTGGTGATAAACGGTTATCGAGGGAAGGCGCGAGCCAACTTAACTAATCGACATTCACAGTTGCAACCCAATGCAGTATGAATCATATCAGATGATTGTGATGTAGGTTATCTATATGCTTACTAATACTGTCCCGATATAAAACTAGTGTTTAGTAATGTTTATCATGATCAAACGGCGCTATAGAGGACGTTATAATTTTTTTTTGTAAAACGTCTTCTAACATCGATTTAAAAAAAATAGTTTTAGGATTAGCTTTATAAGTATTTGATAGTTTTGCAATGTATTTAGTATGTCTACATTTTAATTTTCCTTTATGAAAAGGCAGCTTGTGACATTTTCAGTATTTTAATCGACTAATCGGATCGTCAAAAAACATTTGATAACATTTATCAATCTTTATGTAAAACCATTTACCGAACTTCAAATATTTATTCATTTTAACACATGATCTTTGCCATAAATCCTTTTGTAAATGCTTTTTACAATGGGTGTTCCAAGTTTACCGTTGGAAAGACACTCTGACAATGTGAGATAACATTGACCTTGGGAGGTAATCAGATTAGATTACATACAATTTTTTAAAATTGATATCATTTTAAGAATACCCTGGTCTTAAAAATCATTTATTCAAAGTTTTTATTATGTCACCTACTCATTATCAAAGGACCATTTTCACGACCTCAAGGTTACCGTTTACATCCAGTCTGTTATATTCAGGTTACCATTGTAACTTAGTGCTGTATAAAGGCGCTGTGTTAACTGAGTTAATATAATTTAAGAAGTGATGAATAATTCACAAAATTTAATCAGATTAAAAGTCCTAAACATGAGAGACATTTCCCAATGTAGTCATCCACAGTGACTATTTTAACTATTCAAGTATGTAGACTTTCTAAAAAAGACCTCCTTCTGATAGAGACCTTAGCAATAGTTTATAATTGCCTTTGTTGCTATTGAATACACGGTCAGTGGTATCCTCAACAGCTTTATTAAGATTATTGAATTAAAAGTATGTTATCTATACGCTTGAAATATAATGATGTAACGTCGCTATTGTCAGTTGTTCATCCATAGTCTTCGGTTAATTTTTAGCTATCTTGATTGCTAAATATAAAAATACATTTTGGCACTCTTTCCCTTATTCCATTCACTGGTTATCATGGTTTAAAATGAATTAGGGTTAAAACGTGAGAGCAATCAATCAACCTCTACATCAAATGTTTTCTTTAAGGCTTAAGGTTTCAGCAACTCTTTACACTTAAGCAGGCAATTTCACCGTATCTTGATGTTTTCAATCCGCCGACCAATTTAGATTGCGTGATTTGTTAAAATCAATTGTAACTGATAGGACTATGGGAAGTGGGATCTTCTTCGGCGATGATATTGCGAAAGAATGTGATTTAGGTCTAATTAAATGTGTAATAAGTGATATCTAAACGTCGATATAATATTTAATTAGACATTAACAGTTGACACGGATAACGTTCAGACACATTGTATTTCAGTTATTACGGGTAATTGAAGTTAAAATTTTCTTGTATAACACCATATGCCAGTACCTCAAAATAAGTGTTTTATTTTGCCTAAGTTAAACAAATGCCTTCAAAATATTTATTTACATTTTCAATATTTGACATGTTTCACTAGGAAATCACTCTTTCCCCGAGTTTGTCGTTATAACTCTCATTTCTTTCAGTTGTACAACACGCCGTTCTTTAAACTTATAATCAATATTGTATCGTCTTCACGCACGCTCGTGTCTTGATTTAGACGCAATTATGTATCTCAATTATTAATAACAATTCGGAGCGTTTCTGAATCTTACACTTTTTAATGAAGCCAAAACTTCAAAAACACGGCCGAAAAGTGAAAAGAAAATTGCATCTCAGGCAATAACACCATGTTATCACTGTTCGAATCGTCATTTGCGCCAGTGCGAAAGTTAAACAACTTTTGCTATGCATGTCTTCAGTGCTCACACAATAGGGGGAAACTCCAAGTTGTCCAATATGATGAAAATCTGCAACATTATGTTTGAACAGTACGGCAGCGTAATCTTTCAAAAAATAAATTCAAATATATATTAAGTATTTCTGGTTAATATTGCATTGTTTATTGAAATCGATTTAAACATGTCAGCCAGAAGAAAATCACAACATTTTAAGATTTACAAGATAATCTTCTGAGTGTCTTCTGATATTTAATGTTTTTGTACATTTATAAATGTTTTAAATACAAATTTCATTACAATAACATTCCATAACAATGTACATCCCATAATAAAGTGCAATTCAAAGACTCCTAATTGGGTTATCTCAAAGCTTTGTTATGTCGTCATTTCTATGACGTTGTAGCATTGTAATCGCATACTTAAGGGTGATAGGGAATTTTTCAAAATCTACTGCGAAAATAATATCTCCAAGGAGATATCGCTTGATCCCCCAAAATCTCCAGTGATATCTCCCAGGCACAGTTTTCGATGATAAATGTTCATTCGTGAATAAAGAAAACCAGGATATCTATTGGACAACTACTTATTTAACGCATTTTGAAGATTATATGTCTGTCAGGAATGCTTGACATTCAAAATGTAATTTCAAATGAAATGCGTTCCTGGAGGATGGTGGTTCGCTTTAAAATGCACATCATTTAAGCTTGGAATATCTCTTGGGACAAGCTGTCGGATCTTAATGAAATATATATCTTGTTCAATCTTGGCTCAGGGCCATGACTTAGAAAAAATCTTTAAGAGGTTTTCAAGTACGGTAAAACAGTTTGAAATTAATATTTTCGTAATGAATGAAAGTGGTGGTATTCGGTAAAAACAACATGAAGAACTATTTTTGGACACATGCTTTTTATTATCAGAATTAGATAAAGACAAAACCAAATAACATGTACATTGAAGCATGTTTGAGACTAAAGGCATGTAGATGCTTTACTTATATAATTCCTACAATGTGCTACTGCTTTTTAAAGTATCAATTAAAAGTCATCGTTCATCGAATTATAATTTGAACGGCAACAACTCATTAACTGTTTAATGTTTCAGGCCCACGCTAAATTTGGACGGTAAATCTCAGAAGTCAGAACATGGAGGAAGTATGTCATACACCAGACAACCACTACCCTCCACGGCCGCCATTGGGAATGTCCAATATTCCGAATTTCCTAGCAAATGATGCAAGATTATAGCCGCGTGGCAGAAAGCTGTCGAGACCGTGAACTCCTAGATGTCATCCTCCAGAAGCAAGAAGAGCATCGAAGCGACGCCGGATCACGTATCTCAACCCTCCTCCGGACAAACGGAAACCTCAGCAGACCATCGAGTTTCTCCAGAAGATCCTTGAACCTCTCTCGTCAAAGTCTCGCGAGTGCGTCACGTGTCACCCTGTGTGAGAAGGAGAGCTGCGTGATCAAGTTCCTGTACAGCCTGGGCCTCCTGTGTCTCTCCTCCCTCTTCCTCTCTGCCCTCTCCCTGCAAATCCTCTTCTCCCTAGGGGGTGCGGAGGTGGACTACAGTCCCACGGTCTCCCTCATCAACTCCACCTCTGTCTTTGAGAAGCTGCTGGAAGCCACGACTGCTCTGACCACGCTTGTGATCATGCTGGACATCTCCTGTCTCATGGTGTGCTCCATGCAGTGCTTCTTCGCTGCCAAGATTCTCAAAACCCCAGAGGGAGAAGAAAGGTAAGACATTGTTATGATATGATCTTAAAAGTTGCTTTTAGTAGATCATACGCATTCCTTTATACGTTATCATCACATTCCTGAAATGGTCTGAAAAGATAGGTGGGTTCTTAAGTACGATCCTTTCACGTGTTCTTACGTACGACCCTTTCAAATGAAAATGAAGTGTCAAGGATTGACCATTTAATGAGTTAATGCATAACTAGAGTTTCAAATGTTTATAAGATGATAAATTGAAATGTTGTAGCTACTGCATTTTATTCGTATTAAATGCTTCGAAAATGGCGTACGCGTGTACGTGACGTCACTATGACAATAAAAGCATTGTAATCGGTCGTTCAAGGTTACTTAGTACAACTTATCATCGTCGGAAATCGTCGCTCATTAAGATAGCGTTGATCACTTTCAGAATTACGAACATATATAATTCGTCCTTTAGGGCTTTTGCTAAATTCCTTTGTGGGTGTTTACAACATAATCTATTATTGAACGTGTTTACGTAGTAAATAATGACCCGGTGCCGAGGGGTTATGGAAAATAACCTCGCGAGGACGTAGCCCGAGCAGAGGTTATTTCCATAACCCGAGGCAAACGGGTCATTATTTGACTTACACTCCCGCGGAAGACTCCTGCAATAGTTTCAACTTAATTTGTTTATAAACAATTAATTTAAAAACGTTTTACTGATATCATTAGCGGGTTTTTCATTTCTTGATAAGGAAAAATATTTAAATTACCCCCATATTAGGCTTTTAGAAATAAATGCTTGATTTCTTCCAATAAAAACTATTTTATTACGGTGTTTCAACTAAATTGGTTTACATACAAATAATTGAAAAACGTTTTAGTTATCCATTTTGCGGGTTTGATATGTCTTGATAAGAACATTATTTTTGACTACTTACAATACCCCCTGCTAGGAGTTTTAGAGTTAAAAACTTGATTCCTTACATTAAAAACTATTTTATTGCAATATTAATATATATTTATAGGGGAAAATAAAAAACCAAACATGACACACAAAAATTTACATCAACTGGCATGGATCCACGGTAGCTCAACAGGTACGACCGCTGCTTGACAACATAGAGGTCCCTGGTTCGAATCCCACTTTCTTTGTTCATAAATCTTAACTTTCTTGTTTGATTTAAAATCCAAATTTTACAAGTCCAATTGTTTGCAATTGTTTACAATATTATAACCAACCAAGGTGGTTATGAGATAACCAAGCTACGCGGATGGAGCTCACGGCATATAAAATAAAAGGCTAAAATAAAGGCAATAACTTCCCAAGGGATGTAAGGGGTAAACACCTATAAGAAGGTAGTTATGAGTTAAAATCAATACAAAAAAGAAGGGATATAACCGCCCAAGGGGTGTAATGAAAATGATCGTGCAAAATACATCCAATACACATTTTGGAAAGAGAATCGCACCTTATTCAACACGAATCAGTGACAACCATTTCAGTTTTAATTGAGGTCATTATTTTGGAGCAAGTAATTGACAGTACTTTTTGACAAGCAATACTCCGTTTGGGATGAATTGGCCTTCAGAAGTTAACTGATGGAATATTGGAATGTCAAAATGCTGTATGACAGAGAATAATGTATAAGGGTATTCAAAAGTTCATTTGACGCATTGATAATGTAATCGACAGTCTCGTTATCTATTCATCTATATTACATCTCGTTGGTTACATTGTGACAGCAAACTTCTACAGTTTCTTTGAGGTTTTATTACCATTTCCTACTGTTCTTGCCGGGTTTGAAAAAATATTAGTGAGCAATAAACATGATTGGTTCATTTTAAAGGGTAACGTTTTCTTTTTCCTTTTTCTCATGTCTTTCAGCATAAAATACAAACGAAAAGCTTAATGGCTTTAATGTTCAAACAGTTTCTTCTGATATAAAGTAAGATTTAGAGTACCAAAATGTATCTTTAACGTTTTATATCATACATATCATTTCGAATGTAAACGCAACTGCATATCTGAACAATGACTGCTTATTTATTGTGCAAACACAAAACAAAAAGAGCCAGGATATACTCCTAAAAGATGATTTTGAAGAACATGCTCCAAACTCACTCCTAGATTCCACTGAAAGATTCAACGTTAACGATTTCTTGAAGTGTTCTTTAAAGAAAGTAGAGACATGTTCTCAAATCTAATTATCCATCTCTTGAGGAACAGTTTGGTGCCATCACACATTCTAGACATTGTTTTGCACTGTACTCGCAATAGATTCACATCTGTCTGGATGAGATCTGTGTATAGACAGACAATCCTGTCTTTACAATCCCCAAACCAAGAACAGTACCATCTTAATGTTCGAACGTCCGTGATTGGGGTATTGATTGACTTGTAGGTGCTGTAGAAGAGACCATAAATCACTTCTTTACAGAGTTGCCAATCCAATAATTCGGCCTTAAGCTACTGTTTAATTGAAAGTTCCAATAGAAGAATAGTTTCTCATTGTCAGTGTCAGCAAGAACTATAGAAAAATAGTTTCTCATTGTCAGTGTCAGCAAGAACAATAGAAGAATAGTTTCTCATTGTCAGTGTCAGCAAGAACAATAGAAGAATAGTTTCTCATTGTCAGTGTCAGCAAGAACTATAGAAAAATAGTTTTTCATTGGAAGTGTCAGCAAGAACAATAGAAGAATAGTTTCTCATTGTCAGTGTCAGCAAGAACAATAGAAGAAAAGTTTCTCATTGTCAGTGTCAGCAAGAACAATAGAAGAATAGTTTCTCATTGTCAGTGTCAGCAAGAACTATAGAAAACTAGTTTTTCATTGGAAGTGTCAGCAAGAACAATAGAAGAATAGTTTCTCATTGTCAGTGTCAGCAAGAACAATAGAAGAATAGTTTCTCATTGTCAGTGTCAGCAAGAACAATAGAAGAATAGTTTTACATTGGAAGTGTCAGCAAGAACTATTGAAGAATAGTTTCTCATTGGAAGTGTCAGCAAGAACTATAGAAAAATAGTTTTTCATTGGAAGTGTCAGCAAGAACTATAGAAGAATAGTTTATCATTGTAAGTGTCAGCAAGAACTATAGAAGAATAGTTTCTCATTGTCAGTGTCAGCAAGAACTATAGAAGAATAGTTTATCATTGTCAGTGTCAGCAAGAACTATAGAAAAATAGTTTTTCATTGGAAGTGTCAGCAAGAACTATAGAAGAATAGTTTATCATTGTAAGTGTCAGCAAGAACTATAGAAGAATAGTTTTTCATTGTCAGTGTCAGCAAGAACTATAGAAAAATAGTTTTTCATTGGAAGTGTCAGCTAGAACTATAGAAGAATAGTTTATCATTGTAAGTGTCAGCAATAACTATAGAAGAATAGTTTCTCATTGTCAGTGTCAACAAGAACTATATAAAAATAGTTTTTCATTGTAAGTGTCAGCAAGATCATTCGACAAACTATTAAATTGTAAGCTTTTGCAGTAGCTATGGATATATAATTTATTTGTACAGGTCAGTAAGATCTTTAAAGCACTATAAGACAAATTCAGCAATAGCCTAAAACTAATATAATTTTTAAGTGAAGAACGTCAGGAAGTTTTAATTGACAACGGCACAACTGTTACGTTTTTCGCCAACAAAATCTATATCAATTAAATTGGAAGTGCTAATAAGAGATGTCGAAAGTCTTAAGTGTCAGCAAGACTTAAGAAATACTATTTGAGGTTCGTTCCAGTAAGGTATATTAAACCGTAAGTAAGTGCTATAAAACACGTGGAGGTAATAAATTCAAATGAACATAAATCAAGTGTCAAATGACAAAATGTTTGAAATAGTTCATGAATAGTTCCTTCGATTTTTAGTTAACCTAAAAAAGTCTCCTTAAGCCAAAAAATATACAGCTATTACTACATAAGCACCCAGTCTCTATACGTCACTGCTGACGCCAATACAACATGGCAGATTACGCTATAGTTATGTGCATTTGAGAATTGAATACCTTCATGTCAAAAGCATATGTTATTATCCTGTATGAACAAATGTGTAATCATTGTACACAGAATATCATTCACTTGAAATATATTTTTCGATTTTTTACCATTGGTTCTTTGGATTTTGTATTCATTTTCATGTGAAAGAGATTTATGCTTTATCAATATATTGTAACAGGGCCTGTATCATTTGGAAGACTTCATTTATTAGAAGTGCAAAATGTGTACGATAGCCGAAAGTTGATAGAATTATCTTATTGCAAGGGAAGTGATGGTTTATTTTTCAAAATGGACATTATGTATGAACGGAAAATTTTTCATGTTGTCTTTATACTGATATTGGAGTATCACGCGATATTTCCCATTTCGATTTAAAATAGAAACATGTTATTACATCTTTCTTTCATGTCGTATGGCGTTAACATGTGTTTACGTAGTAGATGTACACCCACTTCCCGAGGTGCATCGAGTCCCACTTTCGTTGTATATATAATTGTAAATAATGTAAATTATTATTCTCAAAGTCCGTTGAATTTCCATAGTGGGGGATCTATTAACCTGAATAAGTATAAGAATTTTAAAAAGTAGGTGTAATAGAAAAATAGAGGTGTATCGGTCAATTCACCTACACGTATGACAAAGGAAACCATAGCAACGATGCAGGAAGTGGTGTATAAATATGATTTGTCAGCACGAGTTCCTCTCATTATGATGCAGTGGTTGCAATTGTGTCCTGAGCATTCTTCTTGTCTGTTTTTATCCTAGTTTAGATTACATGTATGTTTTGTCATAATGGAGAAATGTGTATCAGCACGTATGAATTACCATACATTCTCTCTCCGTGAAGATCCTCTTGTTTATTAAATGAGAACTAACATGCGGACACATCTCTGCTAGCATGTTTTGTCAAGATTAATGCATTTCAACACTGAATCTTTTACTTTAGTTCGTGTTATCATGCCTAGCAATAATAAAACAGAGTAGATCGAATTGGCTAGGAAGAAATTAGAAAAAAGCTAAAAAGTTATAGAAAAGAGCAAGATGTTATTCATTGCCTAGGATGAATTCATCACATATCGAATTCGTTCTTCCATCATGTTTAAACATTACACTAATCAAAAGCGATATCCATGTAGTGTGGCAGAAATGTATTCTATGATTATTTGATGTAATGCTAATCTATGTTTTTAGATAAGTTTAGTCTGCTTTTTCACAACTAGGGAACACTGGTTTCATATATATTTAAATAGTAACATTATATGTTAATCAGATAGCTTTATATAAGGATTCCATAGTTTTCTCTTACGAACACATTTCCGTTGACATGACGGACATGATTTGCCAAAGATGTATTGCTCGTTTGAATCCTTTGGGAGAATTTCAGACATATTTTGTCATTTTGTCTGACAACTTAGTTTTCTCGAATGTTGAATATTCAAATTCACTTTCACGACAACCGTTCCATTATGTGATAATACAGAAACATGACCTGTCACTCTTTTTTATTAATCTCACTTACTATGCACTGCTGTTTTTGCATTATGCATAGCTTATATTTGACTAATACATAGCTTATATTTGCATAATGCATGGCTTATATTGGCATAATGCATAGTTTATATTTGCATAATGCATAGCTATTATTTGCACAATGCATTATTTATATTTGCATAGTGCTTAGTCACGAATGGATCTCTATGATGAGTGCCGCATATAACTCAGGGGCTAAAAAACGATACTATAGTAATTACAAGATAGTTTAAACCACGGTTGATAATAACGAACGGGACAGGGTTTCTTCATGTGTTCAGCAGCAATATGAACTAAGTTATGTATTCAAAACTAATATCTAGTCACGTTTTTGAAAAATATGCCTTTCTAACAATTTCGTTTTAAAATCGCCATAACCGAAATAGCATTGTGAAAAATGACTTTTTTGCTTGTTTCTGGCATCATACAGTTGATATGAGTAAAGACATTGATTTCCATGAAGGTTATTTACATTGATAACTTCTTATATTCATCAAATTGCTACATTTCATAACTTTTTAAAGTCTGACCAAAAAAGCATAATGAAAAACCTGATTTAGGACCCCAAGTGTATTTGAACAATCACAAGAATAAAATATCATACTCAAATTGTGAGTATCGCAGGGGTTCGTTGTAGCAATTCGATAGGCACAAGATTTTGTAAAGTACCCTTTGAAAAGTTGGTATCGATTCTTTTGCCCCTGAGTGATGTAGATTTGCCTATTAAAACAACGCATTATTTTGTTCTCTCCTGATTATATTGCTGACAAATAGCTATTATTTGCACAATGCATTACTTATATTTGCATAGTGCTTAGTCACGAATGGATCTCTATGATGAGTGCCGTATATACACTCAGGGGCCAAAAAACGATACTATAGTAATTACAAGATAAACTAGTGTCCAAAAGAGACGATATCATACAAATCGCACAATAACTCAATCCATTGCAGATTGATAAGATTAAAACATAGTGTTATCATTTCTTCAGTAGTCAACTAACTTCTATGCAAAATTCTGAAACATTATCTTTTCATATTTGCGAGAAACATGTATTTAAAAAAATCATCGATCTGGGATCTCCTTAACAAGGAGAGATAGCAGGGAGAAATTGCACACTTTCGCTTGTTTTAAAACGTTCTAGTGCAATGACGCGTCAGCGAATTTATGTCAAATAAAGTGCATTGTATCAACAGGATTGTATTCTTACCTAAATTCAATACCTTATAAATTTTATAGTGAAATGACAAAAGTTCTGTGCATAAAACAACTTGAAATTTTGATTTAGGCACCCCATATGCGTTTGAAGAGACACAAAATCAAAAGTATCTTTTCCTGAAGAATGAAAATGTGCATACTTCTTTACAAGACATATGCCTGTTAGGCACACCTAAATTCGACTCTGTCAGGTAATAGAGTTTTGTTTCGGAGGACGTTGAAAACTTGGTATCCTTTCTTTTGGACATTAGTTTAGTTTAAACCACGGTTGATAATAACGAACGGGACAGGGTTTCTTCATGTGTACAGCAGCAATATGAACTAAGTTATGTATTCAAAACTAATATCTAGTCACGTTTTTGAAAAATATGCCTTTCTAACATTTTCGTTTTAAAATCGCCTTAACCGAAATAGCATTGTGAAAAACATCTTCACAACGTCACGGGCGAAACGAAAAAGTTTCCTAACTTTTCCAGTCCTCCCTTGACATCATTGGCAGTAATTTCTGTGCTAGCATTTCAACCCACTGCACGGAAGTAGCATAGTCCAATCAGAAGACAGCTTATTCATTGAACTTGGCTGTCGGGTAATCGTGCAGCGATAATTTCCACTGACTAAACAAGGACATGTTTTTGTAAAATAAATGATTTCAAGTATTAGGAAAGTGTCTTAAATCACAATACACATCAGAATTACCGCCTATCTTTTTCTTAAAATTCCATGCAGGAATGTATTTCAAATCCAGCCAATAATGAAGTGTGTGCATGAGCAATCGATTTTTTGACATAGATATATATGCATCGACCTTAGGTTTCTATTTTCTTGTATTGAAAGTATTTAAACTTTAGTGTTTATTTGATAAGGATTGTTACATGTTTTAAAAAATTCATGAACAAGGAAGAAAATGCGTATTCAGTAAAAACATTGATTGCTATTATTTAAAAAAAGCAATTTTAGTTATCTTCCAAATGAATTCGTTCAATAAACGTTTTATATCGTGTTGGAAATTTTTTTTATTCGTACACCAAATGTACATGTTCTTTCTTGTACATAAGTTAATTTTGAGTATCATATGAACAATATATGCTTTAGACGTGTTTGTTTATCAAATAATCCAATTAAAAGGCAATTAAGTTTTTTATTTAATTAAGTTGAATAAAAGAAATTTGGACAAATTTTAGAATTAATTAGAAAAAATGGCAGCAATTAAGTAGAGAAGAAATAAGCTACTCTAAAAACAAGCCAATTTGAAAAAGGGAGAGATCACTTTATTCAATTGGTACATTAATGTTTATTTTCTCTGCATTCTCGGTGCTCATCAAAAACATATAGAGAATCATGCAGATCAAAGTTTGATATCAAATTTCACTCGAAAAGTTTTCAAAAAGATCGTCTGTTAGTATTTGAAATGTTCCAAATGTAAACAGCGATTTCATTGGCTATTGTTGAAAGTGCTAGTAAGGGGCGTAACTCATGATCACGATAGGTGTCGCTGCTCCGTATCACCGGTTTTATGTCTCGTGATGGCAAGGTCTAAAGCGAGGAGAGTTGCTCGATGCGTTTTCACCTTGCCGTGGGAAGATGTGTGAAAACTGACTTTTTTGCTTGTTTCTGGCATCATACAGTTGATATGAGTAAAGACATTGATTTCCATGAAGGTTATTTATATTGATAACTTCTTATATTCATCAAAAGTCTGACCAAAACCTTATTTAGGACTCCAAGTGTATTTGAACAATCACAACAATAAAACATCATACTCTGATGAATCAAATTGTGAGTATTTCGCAGGGGTTCGTTGTCGCATTTCGATAGGCACATGATTTTGTAAATTACCCTTTGAAAAGTTGGTATCGATTCTTTTGCCCCTGAGTGATGTAGAGCCAGGGCCTATTAAAAAACAACGCATTATTTTGTTCTCTCCTGATCATATTACGCCGCTAATGGCTGTAATATTGCCCAAGCGGAGTAAAACAATAACTCACTCACTCACTCACTGATTATATTGCTGACAAATTGTCCATCAGATTCTATGTGCTGGTTTAATCTTTTCCTAATTAACGTTTTGTATTGTATATTATTGATGTAGTTCAACTATCATTGAGTTTCTTGTCAAGGAACTTCAAAAGAATTTTATATTTGAAATCTTAAGCTCTCTGAACACCTAAACTGCATCCTTATCATATGAATTGTTTTGGTCAATCTAAGGCGTCTGATTTCTGTCGATCAGTCTTAAATGGCCATCACATGTCAAATCCATGAAAATTATTTTCACCGTTTTGATTCTTACTTCCTGCTTCCTGTCAATGTCGTTCATCCATTATGAAGGATCGTGATCGTTTCCATTTATCTGAATATTTGCAACTGCAAATTATGTTATATCAATAATTCGAAAGGAAATAACATTGAACTTAATTTCCCTTGAATTAACTTGTAAACTCATACATTTAAGCTTCCATAGAGGAATAACTGGGAATGAAATAAAACAGTATGTACAGCTGCGTACCGTGTTTGTTCACTTGTTTTTAAGTGCAATCAACTCCAGTCCCACCGACAAAGAATAACCGGGTCATGTGTATAATCATTATTCCCAAACCATATTTTGAACGGCGTTTGGGAAAAAAGTCATCGGAGAAAAAATCCTTAAGTTGTCTTGGAAAAAGGGCCCTTCGGAATGAAGTCCTATTGTCATTCTTGGTTTAAAGATTTGTATTTAATACTAAATTTGATTGGTAAGAAAGATAAAACATTCAGCTATATACCGCTCCAATGTATGTAAGTAAAGTCATTATACAGAAACACTTTGTGTTTAAATCTGTTTTCATAGTAATAAGACTTTCTTCTGGAGGACTCTTTCCCATGACTTTTTTCCAGAATCTGTTGAACAATATCTGAATTTATTTTAAATTTCCCTTCAAAAGAATTGCCAACTCAAAGGATATATGCAAAGGAACCCTCAAGCACTGACATGCTTAACTCGTCTGTAATTAGATTTCCCACTGGACTTTTTTCCAAAGGAGCCAATTAGAGAGATACCTGGGTACGAAGTAGTTCTATTGATGTTCACTTGATAAAATGTGATTATGTTGTACGTCTCACCTTATAATCGTCTATTTCAGCTATTGTTGCTCGATGTTAAATTTTCGGGTTTTCCGAAATATGTGAATTTGGGTGACTTTGCAAGAATCAGTGGTGAATTTTCAGATAGGCTTACCTTCATCCGATATATAAGTTCACAATATTCTTGATAAGAAATGAGCCGAGGGCATTATGTAGAAGTAAGGATGTTTTCTCGCGGGAGTGCTACGAAACCGTTGGCCTGAGGGCTTTTCCATTGGAAAAAACATTGCTACTATGTAATTCCCATGTCTATGTTATGAACAGATTACATCTAAGCTTGTCTGAGTCACATTGATAGAAAATCATAACTAGTTCTCTATGAACAGGACACAGACATATTTCAAATTTCATCCTATAGCTGTCTTTTTCTTTTTCTCGATGGAAAGTACTTATGATAATTGTCTTGAAGAGTTTCAAATACTTAACATTCTATTTGGGATTTCCATGCACTTATTATTATTACTTTAATTATTTCATTTTCTATTGAACTGATAAGTTTATTATTATAGTGATTACCTATACATTCAACCGTTTGATGATAATTTAGGAGAGAGTTTATTTCTAGTTCATTGTCATGCATGCTTAGCAATCAGTTTGAACTCATTTTACATTTTACAAAGAGATATTCATATAATTGTATGTGAACTGAGTTATCTCTATGTATGACTTGCATTTTTCACTTTAGAGCCATATTTTCGTCCCTCGAGATGATTCTATAGATACAGTAATTCTTTCTGATCACTAAACAGTGCTGATTTAATGTCGAATGCAATTATGTATTTGAATAGCTTAGTCATCTATTGATCTCAACTCGGGGAATTGTATATATTCATACTGATCTTCATTGCCAACAAAATAAATGGTCTGTGTATTCAGTTTGTGCCCTTATCATTGTTTAATTTAGGTATTTGTAAACAATTGCAGTTGATTTTGGTCTCGATCAATCCATATTTGACCACAGTGTTAGCATGACCACAACTCTTTCGTGTTGGCTGTAACTGAACACTGTAGCTAGAACATGTCGTGACCAAAAACTAACCTCCTCAGTTATGGGCTCCCTATAGTGACTTTCATTTGACAAGCAAATTAATATTCGCGTTTCATATAACAGCTAGCCACCCTATTTGTCAAATGTTATGTGACATTTGCTCAAACTGTAAAAGAAGCATATTTGACTTGCAATTCTACGTCAGTTAACACGTAAGTAAAAGTGTATATTTGTATTGGTTTTGAAATCTAAAAGGAAAAATTCATCTTGTTGTCTATATATAAACATATTCCAAGAGGGATGTTACGTTGTTGATAATGAACCTCATATGTTATTGCACCCTTGATCCAAAAGATCAACATTGTATGACACACTGTTCATGCTGTAGCATCTGTCCCTCATAGTTAGAGTACAACCTTCTGAAATGACGAAATTATCCTTTCTCGTTTTTCTGATATCTGAAGCATAATGGTCATCGCCAGTGAGATCAGTTCGTAATCTGCCTCCATATTCAGCTTTATATTGAAGAATTCCATTTGTCAAGATCTGACGAAATAGTCTATCTATCTTACACCATATCAATTTTTCGGGCACATCGGACGAAAAAACACCTCTCCCACTTTACAGTCTATGTTGTCTATGCTTGTCAAAAATCACTTATCTCTCCCTTCAGTTGAATAGAATAGACGTCTGTACCATAACTTTGATACATATGCAGTTTTTTTTTTTGAAATAAGCTTATTTCTTTGAACATTAAATAATGAATATTTTTAAACAAAGAACATTCGATGATGATGATGCATTTGTAATCTAAACGATTACTTCTTATATAGGAAAAGTAGATTTTATGTTAATCAGATAAAAGAGCCTTACCATCCTCTATACGGGCATGGGCACGTTTCCTAGCTTTTCTATCAGTCTTCAAATAATGCATAAGCCTAGAATGGACACATACAAATGTATAAGTATGCATTGTCAGCTTCAATCTTGAACCCCTTTCAGATTTTTGGTCCTTTCTAGAGAATAGTGCAATAATTTTTCGGCAAAATTTTGATATCAATCTACAATACTGACACATTCACCATTATAAGATTAGGACTGATTTACATGGTTCATGTAGTAAAATGTTTCCTTATGTTTACTCATCAATATCGTCACGTTTTTTACCTAAATCAATTATTAGTTTTCAGATACTAGTCTTTTTCAAAATACAACTATTTCTTATGAAACGTCGTTAACTTTGTGATCAGTCACCTTCTACACAATATGGTGCAATGCTTTTCCCCCAGGTGTATATCTATATTGAGATCATCTCGTCTCGCATCGAATATTGCATGTTATGTAGTGATTGTTCAAGTAGTTGCCCTGTTTTCAAGACACTCAAAGATCCACTAGTCAATATCATCAAACAAAGGGTATATATCGCAATTGAAACATTCATCATGTTAATCATATATAACTAACGGGGATACCATGTGGCCAACGTCTTCCTGATCTAGTTGAGTAAACCCAAACAAAAATTGTGAGATAAACAACAGTGTCAGCGGCATATTACAGGTTTTTGTAGCTCATAGTTTGGTTTTAAGTAGAACGAGTAGCACGAGGCTTTAAACGGACGAATGAAGTGTGTGATAAGCTTTTAACTAAAAAACGTGAGGCTCGAGAACAGATATCGGATTTTGGATAAAAAAATATTCAAGAAAATTATTATATTTCATGTTTTCATGTAGCATGATTATCTGTTATCACAAGATGAAGAAATCAATATCTAACTTATGACAGCGTCAAATACAAAATGTTCTACCCAAATTGATAATAAAAAAATGGAAACAATTTAGGTGTTATGTGGATGTCACACCTTCTTAGACATATTATGACAACTTTATTATCAGTCACCATTTACTGGAAAAAAATGTGGTGAAATGCGTTTTTCCAGGTGTATATCTATATTGAAATCGTCCTCGTCTCCGCTCGACTCTTGCATATAGTGTAGTTGCCCTGACTAGTTGCCCTGTTTTCGAGACACGTACTAGTCAATCTCAACAAATAAAAAGTAATCTTGTTTTGTGCCACGGGGTAAATATCGCAATTGAAACATTCATCTTATGAATTACATATAACTAACGGTGATACCGTGTGGCCGACGTTTTCCTGATCTAGTTGAGTAAAACCAAATAAAAATTGACGAATGAAGTGTCCGATGGTTGCAAATAACGTAAAGACGTGCCGCTCGAAGACGGATAGCATTGGATATTTGATACAAAAATATTCAAGAAATGAATATATGTTTTTCTTTGACAAATACCATGATTTTCTATTTTCATAAGATGAAAAAACAATATCTAGCTTATTACTGCGTCAAATACCTACATTTTTCTCCCCAATTGATACTATAAATATGATAATTAGATAAAGAGACAAATATGAATTATGTTCTTGTTACATTTTCTCTAGAGAGATCTATACTTTTTATCATATATGTTAGAGTGTCACGTAGATCCTCAAACCTCCTGCAACCATAGACATCTCATGCCAACTTGTTCTCTTGCAGAGCCTTGAAGTATCTGAGGGAGTGCTCAAGCAGCAGGGTCATCTCCGTGTTCGGCTTCTTCCTGTCCATACCATCCTTCCTCCTGGGTATGTAACATTGATGATATGACTCATATAGATCTTTTATTGTCAAAATCGTAATTAAACAAATGATGGACATCTAAAATTGATGTCGAAATATTTCATAGGACATCAAATGTGAATTGTCTTTCTGTAAAATCAATAATAACCCCTCGGTACTGTAATTCTCTGGGTCTTAAAGTATATGGAATATGGAAAATGACATCTTCTTGTTTGAGTTCTTCCTGTCCATACCATCCTTCCTCCTGGGTATGTTCTATTGATGATATGATTCATATCGAACTTTTATTGTCAAAATCGTATTTCAATAAATGATGGACATCTAAAATTGATGTTGAAATATTTCATAGGACATCAAAATGTTAATTGTCTTTCTGTCAAATCAATAATAACCCCTCGGTACTGTTATTCTCTGGGTCTTAATGTGTATGGAAACTGGATTATTACATCTTCTTGTTTGACTTCCTGTCAATACCATCCTTCCTCCTGGATATGTTCAACTGCAACTCAGCGCCTGTTGAGAATGACTTAATCAACCCAACACTGAAGAAATCAGACTATTGTATCTCTGGTCATATCCGCGCTATAAGTTCATAGGGACTATTGTGTCTATAGGGATGCAGTATTGCATTACTCTTTCTGTTGCAGCTCTCATTCTATTCATGATGGTGAAGTTGAGGTCTGTGTCAGCCATGACCTCGAGCATCATCCTTGGGGCAGGGATTCTCTTCTGTATCCTCAGCGTGATGCAGAACTCATACCACTGGAGAACAGAGATCAGCCGGGCAGATGAGGGACTTCCTGTCTACGAGACGCCGCCTAACCATCAGAAAGCACCCCCAGATGTTGGAGTTCCAAGGAATGAGTTGTCTACCCTTGTTTGACACAACGCCAACGTTAGCGAATACATTTGACGCAGGATGGAACTTGGCAGTAACTCCCTTCGGGCTTCCACTGAGGCCAGTCTTCCAAATATTGCAGACAGAGGGGTGGATGCCAGAAGAATTGAATATAGTGTTTGAGGGTTTAATGGTTACTGCGAGTGCAGTTTGTTCTGAATTTGGAATGAGAATAGCGTTTTCAGCAAATGAAGGCGATCTAGACTGTGGAAAAGTGAGGTGTTTGTCACTTGTTGAAGGCTTGGATAACAACCTGGAATACAAATGGATATGTAATGCATACGATTTCATTAGAATAAGGATCTCGTTTGTACAAGTTCCATTACCATGGAGTACTGGAGGGAAAAGTGCTTTATAAATTGGTTTGAGATTGACTGTGTTCCATATTCGTAAAGGAGGTTTTCAATTGGAATGAGATTCAGATGTTACTTGATTCAATTTACCATGAAGAAGATGCGAGTGCCGGATGTATTGCTAACATACTTATTGCATCTGGACGGAGCTAAACGGAATTGATCAGCTTTATTCGAAATTTCATTTCTTAGGGATGTTATTTAGATATTTTTGTTTGCATGAAACCGGTTTTGAATTTTGGAATGATTTCAAATGTACAACTAAAGAGAAAATACATAAATTTGTATCTATATATTTGTTAATATTCGAAAATTTATTATTCATATTTTCCAGCCATGCAAATATCAAATATCATTATTGCATGAGAGCAGCTTGAAAATTTCGTTTGAATAGTATAATATACTCTTATAAACCTAGGTTTAGATTTTGGTAAATAGTTTAGTAAAAGCATGTAGATTTGTTTATTTCTTAATATCAAGATTATTTTTTCCTGATTCAAAGGTTTCAATGTAAGTTTTTAAAACCTTTTTTTAAAGTAAAATATATCTTATCTTCATTCGGGTTTAATGCCTGCAAATATGAAGTTCCAAGTTTGATATATCAATATCTAGGATACGATTCTCTTATCAAAAGACATTTAAAAGCTAAATATCCGGTCAGAAATATGATGTTTCTTGGTTTCCAAACCTCGACTGTAAAATCCCATGATCCCATGTCTTTTTACAATATATTTTTAAATGGTGAGTAGAACATAGTAATGACTGTTCACAAAAATTCAAAGATTCCTGTTATTCATAATCATAAACAGTTATCTAAAGTCTTGTGTTATTTCAACCGTATTTATACAGTTATCTACTTGTGTCATTTATATACTCAAAGGCCTTTTGTTTTTACTTTCACATAACAAAGTACAAATCTAGAAATGAAGAAACAGAGTTCTACTGTAACAGTCATGTTAAAATAGGAAGATAAAATCAATTCTCACTAAAATTTAAAAGTAATCTCACATCAGAGTGTTAACCCAATGAATTAAAGCTGTTTCGTTGTCTTTACTATAAGAGGGAATATTCTATTGCTTGGCATTCCTAATTGAGGTTGACCCCTTGCCAATATAAACTCGGAATACTGAGTACATAGAATGTCTGTCGTTGTTAAAAGAAATTTGCAGTAAGTATACATGTATTTCTTTAAAATAAATTCTTCTTTAAATTAATTTGACAATTTAAGAATGAAATCTATGAAATCAAAGAAAATAAGTTGTTGTTAATGTTTGTGTTATTCCCGGTAATCTCCGTCTGATTAGAAAAAGTAACTTTTTATTCAAATCTGTGACTTTTAGCTTTTCATTGTCTATTGTTGTAAATGGATAAGATATTGGATGAATGTTGTTTAGTCTTTACAAGACCATATTCTGCTATTGAAAATAATGCAGTCGTGTTGTCTTTATTCTTCAATCATTTTCAAAATATTTTTCATGAGATTATCTCTTTATATTGTAGAACAAGTTTAGTTTAATTGTAAAAAGATTACAGTTCATATTGGTGTCTTTTTATTGATACTTAGAGTACAAGATATAAGTAGCTACAGATCCTTTTCTTGATATACTTTGAGTAGTCTATGAAGAACGTTGATGACATATGTTAGATAGAACGTGAAATACAATCATTTGTATAATATAACATGTTTGGTAGATGGTAATGCAATGTTTCTATACTTTGATTGGCTCAACTCAAATGCTGAGTGAGATACGAAAAGCTGCTTTGAGAGATTAAAATATTTCAATAACGACAATGTTCCTTTCATGTTTTGAAACTGAAGAGTAAAATATAACTGATTCACCCGTAAGGGTAATTTTTTCACAAGATGTATATTTTTGAAAGAACAGGAAACCCGTCTAAGGCACATCCTGAATAAAATCGAATACATATATACAATGAATCACTGTAACAAAGTCTATAAGGCTGATCAGTTGCTCTTGAGTTTTTGCCAATAGTCAAGCACAAGTTTAACGTTGTTACTCTTGAACGTTACTTGAAATAACTTTAATTTGGAATTCAATCTAATTCATAACTATTCAATCTAATTTGTAACTATTGCCGTTAAACAGGTTTTATTGGAATGGTTCTAACTTCTAACTCCCGACTTCTGACTTGTGCACGTCTGACTATTGAATGTTAATGAAGCCAGCGTCTGTTTCATTGATTTTCTCAGAGTGTTCCTTGACTTGTCATCCCAGAAAGTAATTGCTAGATCCAGTTTCTCCCCAGATTTTGCATTGACAGAACCCAATTAGAACCCGATTTCTACAATATCTGCTGTAAGCACTCACTAAGTAAAACTACTCTGCACTTCTTATAACAACAACAAGAAAATCAAACTATTTTGTTGGAAGAGAGTCTTTGAAGCAACAATGAAGTTGATTGTTGATAGCAAATGTCCATTTTCAAGGTCATGTTATTGTGACATTGCAATCAGACAAAATAAAATGAAATGCTTAAGATACAATAATTTGCTAAACTATAGGGCTTATATAGGGGTGATATAGATACAACTCCATTTGTAAGGTGCAGGTTACACTATCCTGAGGCAAGAGTGAATTTCTCTGAGGTTCACTGTGTTAACAAGATTGTTCTGAAGCTTCTTGCATCATCCCTGGAGCTCTGACATGCTGAACTCCTCGCTAATCAGTTTTCCCACCAGTATTCTATCCGAAGGAGTCAATTAGAGAGACGCAAGCCATTATTCGGATAAGAAGTAATGCTATTGATGTTCACTTGAGATTATGTGATTATTTTGTTTTTCTCACCTTGAAGTTTATGACTTTATACTTTCCTGTGACTTGAAATAACAGTTTCAATTGTTTTAGTCTTCATATATTCAATAAGAATTGTTCTAATATACAACGTCTTTTAACTTTCAAAAATTCATCTCGGTGTCTCTACAGATTACAGTGTACAGTATTTCAGTCAGATGATTTTCATGCATTTTACTAACTTCAGTGTTCATGACATGTTTTAAACAACATTACAAAGGTTGTTCAGCAGAAAATTTGAGAAAGTGAGTGGGAATTTCCAGCAACATTTAGCTATTCAAAAAGCAAACTGAATGGGTTTTAAACTGTTAAAGAAAAATCATTTACAGACATTGTTTGCAGTTTTGCCTGATCAAGAGTTTTGGATTAACAGAAGTTCAATTATACCTCGCAGAACATTTTCTAAGTTTTAAAAAAACGGCAGGTGTGATTTGTTTGGACAATTTCATAGTTTGGATCCAGTTGTGGTGTTCAGGGTTTCCACTATCATTAGTTACCGTTGATCAAAAGAAGTCATCGATCCAAAAATACAAAATAATAACCCTTTTTGTGATTGAACTTTTGTCCCTTATATTACGTTTTTATTGCAATCTTCTCATATGCTGAAACCCTTCTTAACCTGTTCCCCTATAATCCTTAGCAAATTGGTTATGACCAGTTATATCACCTCGATTCAATGTCCGCTTGATGCTGAAGAATTACTACACCTCAAAGATTTTTATAAAGACAAATAAGATGGATCTGTACCCTCCAAACAGCTTTTGTTATGACCTTCTCAGACCAAATAATTAGTTGGAAGGTATAAACAGAAAACAGTCTTTAATCTTTCATTGAACACAGATGTTGTGAGTACACCATTAGGTTCTACTTATGTGTGTTGTGTTCTTGAAAGCTTTATTTATTGACAAATTAGATATGGCTGATATATCTATTTGTATGGTAACAACAATACTGGCTGGAATGTTTGTAACCCAAGTCAACTGCAAACCTCTATCTCGTTTCGTTCAAGTGTTATCTTTAACTATGAAAGTGATGATCATTCAATCAGAAAATAGATGCCAATGAACTGCAGATAGTCTACAAAAATAATGGTAAATCTTTGAAAGAATTTCGTATTTGTTACATTTCAAAAGGGTATTTAATTATGCTCTATCTTATGCTTCAACTCCGTAACCAGGTAAGGGATATTTGAAAAAGTTAAAATGGATTATACTCATTTCCCAATTTCCCAATTATGAAACGAATAGCTTCTGAATCAAGAGTATTAACAAATTATCATTTTACATTTTGTTGTAAATTGACAAATGGTATTGGCATTAACAAATCCATAACATGAATGTTCGAGTGCTGTTAAAAGTTCTTGTACCAAAATATTACAATGCAAATCTTCAACAAAAGCAAATTGGGAACTTTGATTTGACAATCCACATGAATATTAATTCGTATGAGCAAGAAGCAGGCGTATTGTTAGAATTTTAAATAAAAAGCTGGGCAGTGGATTGAAGAAAATCAGAAATGTTCGGTATATAGCTTACCGTCATTTGATTTCCTCTTTGAAAAAAAAGCTCATTTCTACGAACAAAGGTTTCTCTCTGGAATGGACGAAAATTGAGATGACCTTGAAATGACAAAACAGCTATTAAGAATATTCTTTAGTGCCTTGTCAATTCTTGTAAATCTATGTGTAGTATCCACCAGTCACTTTCATGATAATATGTATCTACTTCTGCTTTTCATTTGACACTTTCTTTCTCGCTAGTTTACTACATTAAATTTAAATTTACTAATTCATCTATAAAGGACCGAACGAGCTTTCTATCAGATACTTTTTTTAGTATTGCTGCATTGTAAACATTTATTCCTAGAGTAAGAACTTATCTATTTTCTACAATTGCATTACATTCTGAAAGATCTACACCTTCATCCAATAACTTTCCTTTTTACATGCAACCCATAATCAGAGACTTATCGTTTCGATTCTGTCTGTATGAGAAACGTTTATCTTGATTATCATATTTGACACAGAGTGTCTTTTGAGCTAGAAAACTATGAGATATGTGCTTATTTCTTAAGATGTTGACTTAAAGCGCACCTAAAGACACAAATAACAAAAAAACATATAGATCGCACAAAACATAATGTATGACATTCTGGTCATGTTTCATGCTTGATGCAGCAACTATTCAAAAATATTTAAACTCAAGCCCCTTCCATCGTGCGTGACCCCTGGCTTGCTGAAATATTCCGAATTTTTTTCTTCAGGCTAGTGTACTTTCAATTAGTGTAGCAGACAGCAATCACAACCAACTTTACAAAACATTCACTTTGCAGAAATTAATGGTACTTTATGTTAGTAGCGGAAAATCTTTTACAAATCCATTGTCTGTTTTAGTTGCAGTAAAATTACAAAATTCCTTAAATTAAAGTATTTTGTATCCTATTGCATCGAAAATGTTTTTGTAGAAGCAGTTGCCTTAAGCTTATGAACACATCTGCAGAAATAACCAAAACTATTACTAATGTCATTATTTACGTTATGTTGTTATCTTTCCTTTCTTAAAGTTGCCAAGAATCATTACACAAGGCATGAACTTAAAATGGACACATTCAATGAATATGGATTGTTACGTCCCCAACATGTTCTCTTTGCAGTGGTTAAAGTTATCCGAGTTCTCTCCAGGGATTAAAGCTATAAATCTTCTGTCAAAATTGTGTCCCCTAAAGAGCTATCATGCTGACACATAGTCCATTATGAGATTGGGATATGATTTATATAGTTTGTCTTATAAAATAATTTTGTTCACATTTTGCAACCAAAGTGTGTGTACCAAAGTGATAAGTGAACAGGTTTTCGTAAGAGTGGAATACAACATGATATCAACAATTTAGCAGAATTCGATTTAACAAGAACCATATCACGTTTTTCAACATTTCCTTTATTCGATGTTTCCATTATTCACAGTAATATAATGAATAACTTGATAACTACATTGTAATTAAATATCATACTTAACAGTTGATCTCATGTATGTGAGATTCATTTCATAAACATCTTATGTGATTGGTTTTCTTAGGTAATCAGGAAATTTCTTGCGAAAATTTGAAAACTTAACAACTAAATTATTGTTACTATTGAAAATAACTTCCAATAGCTTCTATTTTTTGGATATAATATATCATGAGGGCTATAAATTTTTCATTTAAGACTTAACACAAAAAACATAGATACATAGATCATACATAAAGAGTCTGATAAATGCAAACATCAGGGAAGCCAATCTGAAACAGAAAAATCTTGATGACAGATTCACTCCCACATAGAGACGCCATAAGCAAATTATGTTTGCACTCAATGATAATTCAATGATTTAATAACTCAAGAATGATACAAGTGTAGGGTATGAATGTAAGAACAATGTGAGAACAAATCAACAAAGGAGACTTGTACATACAGATAAGTACACATGACAGTTATGATCATGACGTCAATTGAGAAAATATATTGAGTGCTCCGACAAAGCAGACAGTAATGGGAGACTGGTTTGTCTCTAAGGAATAATGACTTTGTGGATATCACTGATAGGTCAACCTGGTGCCTTAGGAGTCAATATGGCAGTCGAAGCAGCTTGATAAAAATTCGGGGTCAAAGAATGAAGGTTGTTTACTGGAAAGATGGATAGATGTTCTTATGAACTTAACAGGAAAAGACACATGAAAATGATACACAACAACAAGTAGCAAACAAAACGCCAGATCATCTAGGAATATGCACATAGCATTATAAAAAAAGATACGAAACTTTGTGTTACTTATGATGCAAAATGATTATTTCGTGTATCTTCATTTCAAAACTGCCATGAGTAATGAAATAATTCAAGCATCAAATGACGCAGTTTCAGCCTTAACTTTATATCTGGAGCAAAGGTTGTCCATTTATGTAGGAAGGTGTGGTTGGAGTTGAAGTTTTCATCTTGAGAAAGAAGCGGGAAATTGGTTATCCCCCTCTCCTTTTGATATGTTGGTTGTTTAATTTAATGATTGATTGATAAGAAATACAGCGTTTTGAACTTCAATCTGTTTCATTAAGATTGCAAAATATGAACGGCAGTTAATTCACTTGAAAAGAAATTCAGATGACACCCAATGCCACATTTATCACAAAAGATTGATACACAATAGTATTAGAATTGATCACTTCTAATACTATTCCTTGAAGAATCTGAGGGAGTGCTGAAACAGCAGGGATCTCCATGATCGGTTTCTTTCTGTCCACACCATCTTTCCTTCCACATCAAATTAATACTCATTGATATTATTCATATCTTAATTTCTACTGCATAATTTTAACATGGTACCAAAAGTTCATGTTCATGTTACACAATGAATAAAATTTAAAATGATTCCTTGATTATTTCAGAGGACAACAAGTTGTTCATCTTCTTTTTTTATGCATAGTCCATAAGCCCTCTTCATTCAGTTTGAAGTCAATCCTGGGCAATCAAAAACATCAATTTTGCCATTGTGTAAGTTATCTGTAGAAATCGAAATAATGCTTTGCAAACTAGATTTATGCCTTTCTCACCATATTTATAGCTGCCAATCCCATGCTGTTAATTCCATGTAGAGTGCTGATTATACAGATGATTCAATTCCGTTGCTTCTCTCATTCTCTATTCATGATTGTTAATCTGAGACCACTTGAGGGGAGGTATCCTTTCCTGTATCCTCATCGTGAAGAAGAACTTACACCACTGAAGAACAGAGAGACCAGACATACATCCTTTACGAAACGCCGTCAAACCATTATCCAAAGTTGGAGTTACAAGGAATGAACACAATGTCAATATAAGCAGGTACATTTGAAACTTTATAGTTAATCCCCTCCTGCTTCCACAGAGCCCAGAATTCCAAATATGGCAGAATCAGGAGTGGATGCCAGAAGAATTGAAGATAATCGTGGAAGGTAAAAAGGCAACTGTGACTGCAGTTTGACTGGAATCTTGAATAAGAAAAGCGTTTTCAGCAAGAGAAGAAGAACTTAACTTTGTGAAAAAGTTAAGTGATTGGCCCTTGTTGAAAGTAACAACGTGGAATCAAAACAGAAATATAATGCATACGCTTTCATTAGAATAAGGATCACGTTTGTACAAGTTTCATAAACATGGAGTACTGGAGGGAAAAGCGCTTTATAAATTGATTTGAGATTGACTGTGTTCAATGTTCGTAATGGAGGTTTTCCAATGGAACAAGATTTAGATGTGACTGGATTCAATTTAGAATGAAGAAGATGCGAGTGCTGGATGTATTGCTAACATACTTATTGCTTCTGGACGGAGCAAAACAGAACTAATCAGCTTTATTTGAAATTTCATCTCATAGGGATTGTATTTAGATATTTTTGTTTGCATGAAACCAGTCATGAAATGAACCACAAAGGGAAATTAGATAAATACATATTAAGTTGCTTTTGATATTCGGAATATTTATTCGGGTTTTTTCCAGCAATGGAAATATTGAAAATCAATGCGGTTGAGGGGTAAAAATATATCCTGATAAATTTAGTTTGCGGTTTTGGTAAATCGTTTAGTCATAGCATGTAGATTTTATTATATATGAATATCAAGATTATTTCTCCTTGCTATCAACACACCTTAATCTTTTGATTATGTTTAGAGTAAAATATCTCAATTCTGAATTAAGTTCCTGACCTAGTGACTTATCAATCCTATAAAATGCAGATTTACTCTTTATTATTTACTTGACAGTATATAAAATGATATAAGAATATATATTCTATAAGTGTAGGATAAAACATGACTCGTAGGCAATTTAAAAAAGTATACCTGATGCCCGCGAGAAAGTCCCACAGGCCGGAGGCCAATGGGCATTTCCTGAGGGAGGAGGGCATACTTTTCAATAAAGCCCACGGGTCATGTTTCATCTAACTTATAAACCGATAGAAACAGTGGGAAAATTATTTTGTACTAAGATATAAAGTGATGGACACAGTGATAAAAAGATGTGTTATTTGAGTAGATCAAATGTGTTTTCGGTTGTGAAATGCATCGCGCAAACGCAGCCACGTCACCCTTGATATGTGATGCATGTGCAGCCGGCATTTATCAGCTGTGGTACCTTGACTGGCATGATTTTCAGTTTAGAACCGACTCAAAATCCCTAGATCTTCATATTTTTGTTAAGAATGATTAATAAGTATTCTTAGCATCAAGTTTCCTAAAAATAAATGTAATGATATAAAATATCAATTCACTCAAAGTCAGACTTTTGTTATTAAAGCATCTAACATTTGTACCTCCTTCAGTTCTGTCACAATACCTCAGAAGGCAGAGCTTTGGGTTTAGCGATTCGCAGTGGGAACTTTGTGGGTTCGAGACAGCATAACATATGTAGATGGAAAAATTGAAATTGTGTTATTCTTCAAAATTGATTGTCAGTTGACACCTTGACTTTTAAAAGAATCGACCATCACAATGTTGCAAAATAATAAAGATAATTGCGCGGGGCAGAGGGCATTATGAACATAATTGCCCAGGGCAGAGTGCATTATCAAGGTAATCAGACTGGAGGGAAATTACGAAAAATGGTCTTCCGGCAGAACAATAGAGTAATGTCACAGGAGGTTTATAAGAATCATTAGGGTATCTTGGTTAAATGAAATGAGCAGTTAATAGATAGCAACGTCTTTCCATAATTTTAGTTAATAATTATTTAAAATGTAAATATGAAGATCATTTCATAATCATCATAAAGTTGGATTAAAAACTTTATAATGATCATTACCTTTGAGAAAAAATATTTTTAAATGATATATGGGACATGGGAGAAGGTTTTCTTATTTAAAGTCATTTAAAATCTAATAACTCAAATAGAAATTAAGTGTTTTTTCTGTTCAAAGAGAACCTTGACAGTAAAATCACTTGATCATATGTTTATTGATGTTGTATCCTTAAAAATTGTGTGTTGAAAATTTTGTTTACAGGATGATAAGAATTCCTTTTTTTATGAGCACAAAAACAGTATCAAGTGTCATTTAAACACGTATAGGCCTTTTGTTCTTACTTTCAAATTACAAAATAAAAATCTAGAAATGAAGAAACAAAGTTCTGTAGTATTCATGTTAAAAAAGAAAGATAGAATCAATTCTCATTAAAATTGAAAAGAAATCTCACACCAAAGTGTTTACCAATAAATAACCAATGAATATAAATTGTGTCGTTGTCTTTACTAAAAGGAGGAATGTTCTATTGCTTGGCAATAATAATTCCCCTTGCCAATATAAACTCGGAATACTGAGTACATAGAATGTCTGTCGGTGTTAAAATAATTTTGCAGTAATTGTACATGTATTTCTTTAATTGAATATGTGTTTATGTATAAGTGTCTTTAAATGAATTTGACAATTTAAAAAGGAAATCTATGAAATAAAATAAAATGAGTTGTTGTTAAATTTGTGTAATTCCCGGTAATCTCCGTCCGATTCAAAGCTGAAACCTTTTATTCAAATCTGTGACTTTTAGCTTTACATTATCCATTGTTGTAAATGGATAAAATATTGGATTAAAATTGTTTAGTCTTTACTAGATCATATTCTGCTATTGAAAGTAATGCAGTCGTGTTGTCTTTATTCTTCAATCATTTTCAAAATATTTGTCAATAGATTATCTCTCAATATTGTAGAACAAGTTTAGTTTAATTGTTAAAATGATACAATTCATATTGGTGTCTTTTCATTGATATTTAGAGTACAATATGCAAGTAGCTAAAGATTCTTTTCTTGATATACTTTGAGTAGTCTATGAATAACGTTGATGACATATATTAGATAGAACGTGAAATACAATCATCTGTATGATATAACATGTTTGGTAGATGGTAATGCATTGTTTCTATACTTTGACTGGCTCAACTCAAATGCTGAGTGAGATATAAAAAGGTGCTTTGAGAGATTAAAACATTTCAATAACGACAATATCCTTTAATGTGTTGAAATTGAAGAGTAAAATATTACTGATTCACTGGTATGGGTCTTTTTTCATAAAATGTATATTTTTTCTAACACAGAAAAACCTGTCTAAAGCACATCCTGAATAAAATCTAATACATATATATGATAAATTACTGTAACAAAGTCGATAAGGCTGATCAGTTGTCCTTGAGATATTGCCAATAGTCAAGCACAACTTTAACGTTGTTACTCTTGAATTTTATTTGAAATAACTTTAATTTTTCATTCAATCTAAATAATAACTAATGTCATTAAACAGGTTTTATTGGAATGGTTCTTAGTTCTAACTCCCGACTTCTGACTTGGGCACGTCTGACTGTTGAATGTTTATGAAGCCAGCGTCTGTTTTATTGATTTTCTCAGGGTATTCCTTGACTTGTCATCCCAGAGAGTAATTGCTAGATCTAGTTTTGCATTGACTGAACCCAATTAGTTCTAGTTCAACAATACACTGTCATAGTTATGTAATGATTTCTACAATATTTGCTTTAAGCACTCAAATTGTTAGTAAAACTACTCTGCACTTCTAATAACAAAAAGAAAATCAAAAGATCTAGTTATTTCAAAGCATACTCATGTATTTATAAATCTTCTTTAATTAAATATGTATTACTAGAAAAATGTAAGGTTCTTGGTAGATCGTATTTCAAGCAACACTGAAGTTGATTATTGATAGCAAATGAGCATTTTCAAGAACATTTAATTGTGACATTGCAATCAGTTAAAATAAAATGAAAGGCTGAAGATACAATAATTTGCTAAACTATAGGGCCTATATAGGGTGATATAAATACAACTCCATTTGTAAGGTGCAGGTCACATACTATCCCGAGGCAAGAGTGCATTTCCCTCAGGTTCACTGTGTTAACAAGACTGTACTGAAGCTTCTTGCATCATCCCTCGAGCTCTGACATGCTGAACTCCTCGCTAATCAGTTTTCGCACAAGTATTCCATCCGAAGGAGTCAATTAGAGAGACGCAAGCCATTATTCGGATAAGAAGTAATTCTATTGATGTTCACTTGAGATTATGTGATTATTTTGTTTTTCTCACCTTTAAGTTTACGACTTTATATATTTCTTGTGACTTGAAATTACAGTTTCCACTGTTACGGTGTACGGTATTTAAAGGTGGACTGAAATTGTCTGTGGCCACTTTTGGGATTCATAAAAGGGGCTTGCAATTTGAATTAGATTCAATTTTGAATTTTCGAAAATGGACGGTAACCTGCCTAAATATGGCTTTTAAAATACACTGCCCAATTAGACAAATAAGATGAAAGTTCCCCCTCCTATAAACATCATTACCTTCTCTCCCTACACACAGACCAATGAATTAATTGGAATGTATAAACAGAAAACAGTCTTTAATCTTTCTTTGAACATCGATGTTTTTTTTATCCATTGACAAATCAGATATTGCTGATGGATCTATTTGTATGGTAGCATCAATACTGTCTGGAATTCTCGTAACCCCTCAGTCCAACACAAGTCTATATCCCTTTTAAGCTTCTAGTCTTGATCATTGAAAAAATTGGAACTTGACAATGCACATAGTCATTATTTCGTAAGTATTGTAAATCGGCAATCAATATCAAAGTCAGGTATGATTTTACTATAGCTTACAGCCATATGAAGTTATCTTTTTCAAAGTGAGCTCATTTCTCCGAAGAAAATGTTTTCTTCTTGAAAGGATGACCACAGACAGCTATAAAGTGGGTCAATAATTGATTAAAGCTACACATGTAGTAAAATGACATGAATCTCCAATTCTGGATTACATGCTAACATTATTATCAGGATAATATTCAAATATTTTTTTCTTTTTCAACAGAACATCATTTTATTGGCTTGTCAATTCTTGTCTGTATAGGCTACGTGAAACAATCAAACACACAACCTTGTCCCATCCATAACATAAAATATATACAGTGTTGTAAAAACATGATTTAACTTATACTCTCCCAAAAAAGAAACGCATAGGTGATTTTGATATTTTTTGTTGAGTGTAAAAACAAATTAAACAATATAAATGTGATATTTTCTTCTAAAACGTCTTTATTATATGATGGTTTACGACTTTAGTACACAAAATCGAAATTTTTATACCTCTTGTTCATTTGAGACTCATTTGAAGGCCATTTTGAAAAAACATTATATAGAAAAACTTTAAAGCAGAATTCATGAAAGAGTAAACGCTAGATCATATGGTACCTTTAACCAACCAAAGGCAATCATTTTTTCAAATTTTGTCATTCAATTCTAAACGGAACCAAGGTTACCATTATGCATCGACAAAGTGTCGGAAATGAAAATGTTGTCGAGCGTGAAATTGAAACCGAAGTTTCATTATTCACACTAGTCTGGCATCAGAATATTCATCATCGTCCTATTGCGCATTATTGGTTCCTTCCTACAGGCCACTTCCGGTCAAAAGAGCTAAAGATGTGTGCATAAAAAAATTGCCACCAAAACCTCAAATCTTTACATCCGGGTCACACATTTTCTTCATTCTCTTGCCACAGGGATACACATCATTTACAACATCACTGATTTGGGTTCTTAAGTCCACCAAACTGTACAAAAGCGTTTCCATGAAGTCGATATTCGACCATGAAGGCCAGTTATCGCCCCTGTTTTTCGTGGCTTTAAAGAACTCATTGTTATTAAGTGACCTTTTACAATGAAGATCTTGAACCCAAGAAACTTTAGGAGACTTTGGGTTTCTAAAAACGCACAAATTTGTCAATAACAACAATTAGAAAATAACGTGACTTTGGATATCTTACAGTTCGAAAAAGGACAATTTTGCCAATAGTTTATGCCACAAGTCAACAGATTCGGTTGAGACGGTGTGAAGGTGTGGGATACAATATTTAGCATACAAAAATGTGGTTAATTGGTGGTTCTTAGGAATTGGAGAAGCAAATCACAATTTCGATAACGCCCATGAACGTCACTTGCATCAGATTATTTAAAACCAAAGGGAGTGTTTCGAGTATGATAACTTGAATTCACTTACAGAGCGTCAGATGGCTCATAATCCTGCTCATTTAAAGTAAAGAAGTTGTTTATGACTTCTAAAACATTACATTTCAAGCCAATTAAGGCACCAACGATATGAATTAAATTAACGTGTACGTGAACGTCATAATACGCCCGAGATACACCAACGACTGGCCATTGCATTGCAGAAAGATGTGGGAAGAACTGCATTATAGGGAATCCATCAATTGGCTATTTCATTTACAAGGGGATGTCAAGCAAGAATTCTTGAAAATTGGAAGGAATTCATAACACTTACTTCGACGCCATCTTGTGGTCAACAGAATACAGAAACATACCTAAAACTAGTGTTCTTCACTTGGCATACTCTTTGTCTATTAACATGTAAATTTTCGCTTTGTTACCATTGAAATTTTGTGACATTTGTGGTTTTAAAGGTGAAGTAAAAAAATCTTTAAACAATTATATATGCGTTTCTTTTTTGGGAGAGTATATTATTTTCAATAAAAGTTTTACTCAAACCTCTTGCATCGTGCCCTAAGCGCTGATATGCTCAAAAGTTGTTTTGTCCAAGTAGAGTAGCAGACAGAAATAACAACCAGCCTTACAAATAATCTCGTCAACATTCACTTCGCAGCAAGTAATTAAGGATTCAGCCATAAAGGCTGAATCCTTATTGTTATTGGCGTGTTTATTATTTTTCTTTCAAGAAACTTTGGAAACGGCTGAAGCAAATACAACCAAACTTTACAGACTTATAAACCTTACCCTGGAATCGAGCCGTTAAGCTTTTCAGCCTGATTGGTTAAAACATTAAAGGTCCAGTTCGATTCCAAAATTCAAAATTTAACATTGATGTTTTTTTCAAAATGCACTTAGAAACGTAAAACTTTTTTAAAAGATGCGCAATCAAAAATAATGCAAAAAAAGCATTTCATGACAAATTTGTAGGTCACGTGATTTGGCCGCCATCTTGATTTTAAACACTTTTTACAACAGTCCGTCCCCATGCACCTTTGCCGAAACGGTTCTTTTTTAATATTTGTACTAGAGAGCTGAAATGTGCACATGATATAGCCAAGACCCTGGTCTATAACAAGTTTGTTTACAAATTTGAAAATTCAAAATTCTTTTTGTGTAATAACCTTTCAAAGTTTGACAATTTTTTAAAATATCAATTTTCAAGGGCAGATAACTCAAAAACCTGACCGACGAATTTCATAATTTGTGCATGGGAGCTAGACATTGGCAAGGTCTTCAAGATAAAAGAATAAAATCGCTCGCGAACAGTCATTTCCGGTCACGAGGAGGGGTCAAACTTTGCATTTTGGAAATTTTGCTTTTACCGTTGCCGACCCACCCGCCTTTGACAATCTTCTTCTCTGAAGACACTTGCACCAAAGAGCTGGAATTTATACTCAGTGTAGCTGAAGCATTGTAGTTCTTAATGTGACTTATAGAATGTCCTAACGTTAATACTTTTTTCTGCTGTGACCTTTCAAAGTTGACCAAAATCTAGAAATCGCAAATTTCAAGGGCAGATAACTAAAAAACCTAGCCAGGGAATTTGATGATTTTTGCATGAGAGTTAGACATTGGCAAGGTCTTTAAGATAAAAATATAAAATCGGTATTTTTTTTTTCTAAAAAAATTTGGCTTGAAAATAAAAGCACTTTTTTCGATTTTATTTGATAAAAATCCTTCCCAAGTGCAGGGCAACATGGCAAATGGCCGATGAAGTCTGGACTTATAAAAAAAACAAAAAACAAACAAACAAATAATAGATTTTCAAGTATATTTCTTCTTCCTCTGCCCTCTGTCACCTTCTCTCCCTTTATCCCTGCAGTCTGACTACTTGTCTGTCAGTTCTGAGAATTTCAGGCAGATATCAATTCAAGTTTTCGAGTTATGTGCACTTGAAATAGTAGCTATGGAAAAAGTTTGGTTACTTTTTACAAGGTACCATTTTCATAACCCACATACCATACAAAGTTACGCTACAAATGGCCTCAGGCACTCATATCTTTGGCTGAATCCTGTGATTGTCGCTTTGCGACTATATTTTTATTTTATGTTTTTAGGAGAAAATGTTTTCAAAATTCATTGTCTGTTTTAGTGGCAGTGAAACTACAAAATTCCTTAAATTAAAGTATCTTGTATCCTATTGCATTGAGAATGATTTTGTAATAACAGTGTTAAACACATCTGCAGAATATAACAAAACTATTACACTGTAGTAATGTCATTATTTACGTTATGTTGTTTTCTTTTCTTTCTAAAAGTTGTCAAGAATCATTAAATAAGGCATGAATTTAAAAAGGACAAATTCAATGAATATGGATTCTCACGTCCCCAACATGTACTCTTTGCAGTGATTCAAGTTATCCCAGTTCTATCCAGGGAGTAATGCTATAAATATTCTGGCAAAGTCTTGATATCATTGTGTCCTCTGAAGAGCTATCATGCTGACACATAGTCCATTATGAGGTTGGGAAATGAGTATATAGTTTGTCCTATAAAATGATTCAGTGAGCAATATTGACACTGTCATGAATCTTCCTCATTGAACTTGCAACCACAGTGTGTGTACCTAAGTGATAAGTGATAACATTTTAATTTTGTAAGATTTTGTTGGACATGCTTACACAATACATTCGTATACAACATGAATACAACATGATATCATGATATCAACAGTTTGGCAAAAATTTAATTTAACAAGAAACATATCAAGTTTTTCAACATTTACTTTTATCAATGTTACCATTATTCACAGTGCCCTATTAAATCACATTAAATTACTTCATTGAAATTGAAACAGTTGATCTCATGTACATGTACGTGAGGTTCATTTCATAAACGTTTTATGTAAAAAAAATTGTTATATTAGGTAATCAAGATCATTTCTTGACAACTAAATTTTGTTAATATTGAAATTAATTTTTCAATAGCTGCTATTTTTCTTCAATTTTTTACATTTTTAACTTTTTCATTTTACACTGAACACAAAAGCATAAAAACATAGATCATACATATTGAGTCTGATAAATGCAAACATCAGGGAAACCAATCTGAATCAGAAGAATCTTGATGACAGATTCACTCCCACAGTGAGACGCTATAAGCAAATTATGTTTGCACGCAATGGTAATTCAATGATTGATTTAATAACTCAAGAATGATACAAGTGTAGGGTATGAATGTAAGAACAATGTGAGAACAAATCAACAAAGGAGACTTGCACATACAGATAAGTACACATGACAGTTATGATCATGACGTCAATTGAGAAAATATATTGAGTGCTCCGACAAAGCAGACAGTAATGAGAGACTGGTTTGTCTCTAAGGAATAATGACTTTGTGGGTATCACTGATAGGTCAACCTGGTGCCTTAGGAGTCAATATTGCAATGGAAGCAGCTTGATAAACATTCAGGGTCAAAAGAATGAAGGTTGATTACCTGAAAGACGGATAAATGTTTGTTGTTGTTTATAGAAAGGATTGATAAGAAATACTGTGTTTTTAACTTTTATCTGTTCTTTATTTATTAAGATTGCAAAATATGAACGACAGGTAATTCACTTGCAAGGAAACCCAGATGACAACCAATTCCTCATTAGTCCAAAAAGGATTGATATACAATGACATTAGACTTCTATTCCTCTTCCTTGAAGAATCCAAGGGAATGTTCAAGCAGAAGGGACATACCATCACACCATCCATACCTGGGTCACAGGTTCCACATCACATAAACCCACTGATATGATTCATATCTTAATTTCTACAAGATAATTCTAACTTAACAAAGGACAAAAAGTTAATGTTCACATTACACAATGAATAAAATCTGATTTATTCAGAGGACAACAATTGTTCATCTTCTTTTTATGTACAATCGATAACCCCTCTTCGTTCAGTTCAAAGTCAATCCTGAGAATTCAAAAACATCAATTCTACCATTGTGTAAGCCATCTGTAGAAATCGAAATAATTCTTCGCAAACCAGACTAATGCATTTCTCACCATATTCATAGCTTCCAACCCAATGCTGTTAGTTCCATGTAGAGTGCTGATTATAGAGATGATTCAATTCCGTTGCTTCTCTCATTCTATTCATGATTGTTAATCTGAGGCCATGACCTCAATCATGGGAGAGGTATTCTTTCCTGTATCGTCATCATGAAGAAGAACTTACACCACTGAAGAACAAAAAGACCAGACAGGCAGATGAATGACTTCCACTTTATGAAACCATCACTAGAAGTTTGAGTGTAAAAAGTAATACATTTAGCATTAACTTACAATTATCAGTGAAAAGTTGAAAATATAAAATTGTCACCAAAAAAGTGCTACTGTCCCTTTTATTCGTATGAGCAAGAAGCAGGCGTACTGTTACAATTTAAAGTAAAAATCAGGCCATTCTATTTCCATCCTGCTACATCAGCGTATATGTCTCCGCGTTTGGCTACAACCTAATTCAACATCAATTCTTTTAAATCTATGTGTTCTATCCGCCAGTCACTTTCATAATGATAATTATCTACTTCAGTTTTTTATTTGACACTTTCTTTCGATGTAATTTATCAATGATGTGCAATTTATTTATTAAGGACCTAACGAATTTTTTTTATCAGATACTTATTTTAGTTTTGCTGTATTGTAAACATTAATTCCTAGAGTAAGAACTTATCTATTTCCACAATGGCATTACATTCTGAAGATCTACACCTTAATCAACAACTTTCCCTTTCCCCTTTAATGGCACGACATACTAGAAGCTGGACAGACTTAAATCTTGAGGTACATAAACTCATAATTGGAGGGTTAAAGACTGTCTGTGTGAGAACCATTTATCTTGATTTTCATAATTGAAACAGACTGTCTTTTGAGCTAGAATTAACATGAAAAGTTTATATGTGCTTATTCCTTAAATTTTGACTTCAAGTGCACGAAAAGCAATCAAATACAAAACATAAAGACACAAATAACAAAATAAATATAGATCACACAAAACACACTTTGGTCATGCTTGAACGTATCATGTTCCATGCAGCAACTATTCAAAAATATTTTAACTCAAGCTACTTTCATCGTTCCAGGTCAGAGTGTTTCAATTAGAGTAGCAGACAGCAATTACAACCAGACTTCCAAATAATCTCGCCAACACTCAATTCGCATCAAGTAAGTGTATTTTATGTTTGTAGGGGAAATACTTTCATAATTCAAAGGTTGTTTTATTTGTGAAACTACAAAAGTGTATCATAAAGCATTAGCAATGTATTTTTGATTGTCAATTCCTCTAGTACAACCGTAAACCTAATGCAGAATATTTCGGAAGATGATAGTTATGTTTATGTATATGTTATGTTGATTTCTTAAGTTTTCTTTGTAAAATGGTTTTGAAAATGAACTGTTTACCTCAGCACTTTTTTCTCGTTTTCTAAGTATTGTCACGCATCTTGATAAGTGTGTAAGGTATAAACATAAAATGGACACATTCAATGAATATGGATTGTCACGTGCCCAACATGTCCTCTTAGCAGTGGTTCAGGTTATTTGATTTCTATCTGGGAATAATGTTATCAGTTCTTCTGGTAAATTTTGGATATCGTCGTGTCCCCTGAAGAGCTATCATGCTGACACATAGTCCATTCTAGGATTAGGAAATGATTTATATAGTTCATCTGGTAACATGAGTCAGTGTACAATATTGACACTGTTTTTGTAAACATTTTGAACTAAATACATCATAGATTTGCAACCAGAGTGTGTGTACCTAAGTGATGAGTGATAGAGTTTTCAAGAGTTTTAGATTTGTGTTGTGCATGCTAACAGCAAAACAAGCAACACATTCGTAAGAGCAGAATATATCATATCATGATATCAACAATTTGGCAGAATTTGAAAACACTAGAATCATATCAAGTTCTTTATTCACAATACCCAAATAAATCACATGGTTATAAAATGTCGTTCCTAGATCAATTCCATTAACAAATCAATGGCATATGGAATAGATAAGAAAACATCTTTATATTAATTTACTTTAACAAACCTAGAGAAATCAATTATACCATACTATTTATCTTGTATGTCTATATTCGACGTATTTTATCAGAAGTGATTTCCCAATTGATTACCTGCATGAATATGTGTGAGCTTCATAAACACGTCAAGTAATTGGTGATCTGAGGTATTCAAAATAATTTCTTGCGAAGATTTAAAACTTGACAAATGAATTATTGTTAATATTTTCTTGACATGTTTTTGATGACATCATGACAATACAATGTTTCACTTAACACACACACACAAATATAACAAGTCCATCATACATATTGAGTTGGATACATGGAAACATCATGGAAGCCAATCTGAAGTCAGACCAAAATAGCGTGATGACAGATTCACTCCCACAGTCAGACAACATCAGCAAATTATGTTTGCACTCAATTAAAATTCCTTGATTTTGTAACTAAAGAATGGTGCAAGTGCTATGGATGATAATAACAACATCGATACATAAAGGCAACTGAAAAAATATATTGAAACCTTTGAGTCCTCTGACAAAGCAGACAGAAATGAGAGACTGACTGGTCTATAAGAAATAATTATTCAGCGGATGTCACTGATAAGGAGTCAATGTTGTAGTGGAAGCAGCTTGATTAACGTACAGGGTAAAAAATAAGGAATATCGATTTCTCGAAAAATCAATGGATGTCCTCAATAACTTAACAGGAAAAACAATGACAGTACTTTAGCACATATACACCAGATCATTATAAAAGCAATATGCTAATAGTATCATTATATAAGTATTCTACAAATATATAGTAATACAATATAACGTTGTTTCTCACCAAAAAAGCTTTTCTGATATCATCATACATCAACAAATGTTTTACTACACTGAAATTAACTTACCTTCAAAATAATGTTCAACTCTAACCCTTATTTTTACTCAAACCCTATCCACTAATCTGATGAAAATGGGCTTTTTAAAACTACAAAATACATGTTTGATATTGTAGGATGGGGAATGTTTGAGGATGAGGTTGTGTGTGCTTGAATGCGTGTGGCTGAGTGTGTGTCTGTCAACTTTGTTGAGTATATGACTTGCAGGATGAGGATGGTGAGGTGAGCGTTCTCGTAGTGATTGGGGTATGTTGTGGTGGGGGTGATGTTATGTGAGTGGCTGCGTCAGGGTGCTTGTGGTGATTGGGGTATGTTGTGGTGGGGGTGATGTTATGTGAGTGGCTGCGTCAGGGTGCTTGTGGTGATTGGGGTATGTTGTGGTGGGGGTGATGTTATGTGAGTGGCTGCGTCAGGGTGCTTGTGGTGATTGGGGTATGTTGTGGTGGGGGTGATGTTATGTGAGTGGCTGCGTCAGGGTGCTTGTGGTGATTGGGGTATGTTGTGGTGGGGGTGATGTTATGTGAGTGGCTGCGTCAGGGTGCTTGTGGTGATTGGGGTATGTTGTGGTGGGGGTGATGTTATGTGAGTGGCTGCGTCAGGGTGCTTGTGGTGATTGGGGTATGTTGTGGTGGGGGTGATGTTATGTGAGTGGCTGCGTCAGGGTGCTTGTGGTGATTGGGGTATGTTGTGGTGGGGGTGATGTTATGTGAGTGGCTGCGTCAGGGTGCTTGTGGTGATTGGGGTATGTTGTGGTGGGGGTGATGTTATGTGAGTGGCTGCGTCAAGGTGCTTGTGGTGATTGGGGTATGTTGTGGTGGGGTTGATGTTATGTCAGTGGCTGGGTGAGGGTGCTTGTTTTGATTTGGGAATGTTGTGGTGGGGATGATAGTATGTGTGAGTGGCTGGGTCGAGGTGCTTGTTGTGATTGAGGTATGTTGTGGTGGGGATGATATTATTTGTGAGTGGCTGGGTAAGGGAGCTGTGGCGTTTTGAGAGTATTAGGTGATGGAACTGTTATTGTGTCAGTATGAAGGTATGGATGACAGCAGCAGAGTGGCTGAATTATTGCCAAACGTTACTTATATGCACATTATCCTACTGTTAGAACATTTTAATATATTTTTATTGCAACATTTTATGTCAATGTAGTGTTTTTGTCTCTTGTATTATTTTGGCGGCTCATACATCTTTTATTGTATTGTATCAAGTGCCAATCGTGTTTGTGAGAGATGAGACATCAATGAACAAATTCACTCTTTTATTGCACTGAAAATAAATTTCCCTCCTTTAAAATGATATCAAACCTCATCCCAACCCTATCCACTTAGAAAAAGGTGCTTTTAAAAACTACAAAATAGTATCGACAAAACGCTTTTCAATCAATCATACATCAATAAATGTTTGAAGCCACTGCCATTGACAATGTTAACCCCTATCATAATACTATCAACTAATGCGAAAAAAATTATGGGATTTTTAAACTATAAAACTATTAATATAATATCTCCCAAAAGCCTTTTGTTAACAATTGTATATCAATAAATCTTTTAAAGCACTGAAAATAACTTATATTTCTTTTAACAACGTTAAAACCCCAACCCTCCATTTTACTACAACCCTTTTCCCTAATCTGTAAAAAAGGGTGTTTTTCAAAACTAGAGAAACTTGAAAAATAATATTGGAAAACGCTTTTTATCGATTGATTTAAGATATCAATCATACATCAACAAAGATTTAAGAACTAAAATAAACTTACCTCCCTTAAAAACAGTACCCTACCCCTCAATTTTATTATAATCTATCGACTTATGTGACGGAAATGTTTCAAAATTTCGAAGATGATATTTCCAAAACGTTTTTTTTCTGAGATCAATTTATGCATTGACTAAGATTAAATGGCACTGAATATAACTTATTTTCCTTAAAATTAATGTTTAGCACCGATCCTCAATTTTAGCCTCACTCTATCCACTAAAATCGTGTTTTTCAAAACTAGAGAAATTTCGACAATAATGTCTCCAAAAGGTTTTTCTCATATCAATTATGAATCAAAAGAGATGCTATGGCACTAAAAATAGCATATCTCTCATAAAAACAGTGTTTAACAAAAACACCCAATTTTAGCCTAACCCTATCAACTAATGTGACGAAAATCGTGTTTTTCAAAACTAGAGAAATTTGGACAATAATATCTCCAAAAGGTTTTTCTCATATCAGATCTGATTCAAAAGAGAGGCTAATGGCACTGAAAATATCATATCTCACATAAAAACAGTGTTTAACCCAAACCCTTATTTTTAGCCAAACCCTATCCACTTATGCATCTAAATCGTGTTTTTCAAAACTACTGAAATTTCGACAATAATATCTCCAAAAGGTTTCACTCGAATCAAGTATACATCGAGAACGATTTTAGGCACTGACAATAACATATCTTGCTAAAAACAGTGTTTAACCCAAACCCCTAATTTTAGCCTAACCCTATCCACTAATGTGACAAACATCGTGTTTTTCAAAACAAGAGAAATTTCGACAATAATGTCTCCAAAACGTTTTTCTTATATCCATTATGAATCAAAAGAGATGTTACAACACTGAAAATAACACATCTATCATAAAAACTGTGTTGAAACGAAACCCTTAATTTTAGCCTAACCCTATTCACTAAGGTGACGAAATGGTGATTTTCAAAACTAAAGAAATTTCGTCAATAATACTGCAAAAGCACTTTTCTGTTATTTTTTATACATGAACAAAGATTTGACGCCACTGAAAATAACATATCTCGCTTAAAAACAGTGTTTAACCCTAACCCTCAATTTTAGCCTAACCCTATCCACTAATGTGACGAAAATGGTGTTTTTCGAAACAAGAGAAATTTCGACAATAATGTCTCCAGAGGTTTTTCTTATATCAATTATGAATCAAAAGAGATGTTATGGCACTGAAAATAACACATCTATCATAAAAACAGTGTTTAACCCAAACCCTTAATTTTAGCCTAACCCTATCCACTAATGTGACGAAATGGTGTTTTTCAAAACTAGAGAAATTTTGACAATAATATTTCCAAAAGTTTTTTCTCGAATGAAGTATACATCGGGAACGATTTTAGGCACTGACAATAACATATCTTGCTAAAAACAGTGTTTAACCCAAACCCCTAATTTTAGCCTAACCCTATCCATTAATGTGACGAAAATGGTGTTTTTCAAAACTAGAGAAATTTTGACAATAATATTTCCAAAAGTTTTTCTCAAATCAAGTATACATCGGGAACGATTTTAGGCACTGACAATAACATATCTTGCTAAAAACAGTGTTCAACCCTAACCCTCAATTTTAGCCTAACCCTATCCACTAATGTGATGAAAATCGTGTTTTCAAAGCTACTGGAATTTCGACAATAAAAAATGTCTCCAAAAGTTTTTTCTTATATCAATTACTAATCAAAAGAGATGTTATGGCACTGAAAATAACACATCTATCATAAAAACAGTGTCTAACCCAAACCCTTAATTTTAGCCTAACCCTATCCACTAATGTGACGAAATGGTGTTTTTCAAGATTGAAGAAATTGCATCAATGATACTACAAAAGCCCTTTTCTTTTATTTTTTATACATGAACAAAGATATGACGCACTGAAAATAACATATCTCGCTTAAAAACAGTGTTTAACCCTAACCCTCAATTTTAGCCTAACCCTATCCACTAATGTGACGAAAATGGTGTTTTTCAAAACTAGAGAAATTTTGACAATAACATTTCCAAAAGATTTTTCTCGAATCAAGTATACAGCGGGAACGATTTTAGGCACTGACAATAACATATCTTGCTAAAAACAGTGTTTAACCCAAACCCCTAATTTTAGCCTAACCCTATCCACTAATGTGACGAAAATGGTGTTTTTCAAAACTAGAGAAATTTTGACAATAATATTTCCAAAAGTTTTTTCTCGAATCAAGTATACATCGGGAACGATTTTAGGCACAGACAATAACATATCTTGCTAAAAACAGTGTTTAACCCTAACCCTTAATTTTAGCCTAACCCTATCCACTAATGTGATGAAAATCGTTTTTTCAAAGCTACTGGAATTTCGAAAATAATACTGAAAAGGTGCTTTTCTGATAATAATAACACATTGACAAAGATTATACGCACTGACAATAACATATCTCGCTTAAAAACAGTGTTTAACCCTAACCCTCAATTTTAGCCTAACCCTATCCACTAATGTGACGAAATGGTGTTTTTCAAAACTAGAGAAATTGCATCAATGATACTGCAAAAGCACTTTTATTTTATTTTTTATACATGAACAAAGATTTGACGCACTGAAAATAACATATCTCGCTTAAAAACAGTGTTTAACCCTAACCCTCAATTTTAGCCTAACCCTATGCACTAATGTGACGAAAATGGTGTTTTTCAAAACTAGTGAAATTTTGACAATAATATCTCCAAAAGGTTTTTCTCGAATCAATTATACATCGAGAAAGATCTTAGGCACTGAAAATAACATATCTCGTTTAATAACAGTGTTTAACCCTAACCCTAAATTTTAGCCTAACCCTATCCACTAATGTGATGAACATCGTGTTTTTCAAAACAAGAGAAACTTCAACAAAAATGTCTCCAAAAGGTTTTTCTTATATCAATTATGAATCAAAAGAGATGTTTTGCCACTGAAAATAAAACATCTATCATGAAAACAGTGTTAAACCCAAACCCTTAATTTTAGCCTAACCCCATCCACTAAGGTGACGAAATGGTGTTTTTCAAAACTAGAGAAATTTCGTCAATAATATTGCCAAAACACAAGTTTTTAGTTATTTTTTATACATGAACAAAGATTTGACGCCACTGAAAATAACATATCTCGCTTAAAAACAGTGTTTAACCCTAACCCTAAATTTTAGCCTAACCCTATCCACTAATGTGATGAACATCGTGTTTTCAAAACAAGAGAAACTTCAACAATAATATCTCGAAAAGGTTTTTCTTATATCAATTATGAATCAAAAGAGATGTTTTGGCACTGAAAATAAAACATCTATCATAAAAACAGTGTTTAACCCAAACCCTTAATTTTAGCCTAACCCTATCCATTATTGTGACGAAATGGTGTTTTTCAAAACTAGAGAAATTTTGACAATAATATTTCCAAAAGTTTCTTCTCGAATCAAGTATACATCGGGAACGATTTTAGGCACTGACAATAACATATCTTGCTAAAAACAGTGTTTAACCCAAACCCCTAATTTTAGCCTAACCCTATCCACTAATGTGATGAAAATCGTTTTTTCAAAGCTACTGGAATTTCGAAAATAATACTGAAAAAGTGCTTTTCTGATAATAATAACACATCGACAAAGATTATACGCACTGACAATAACATATCTCGCTTAAAAACAGTGTTTAACCCTAACCCTCAATTTTAGCCTAACCCTATCCACTAATGTGACGAAATGGTGTTTTTCAAAACTAGAGAAATTGCGTCAATGATACTGCAAAAGTACTTTTCTGTTATTTTTTATTCATGAACAAAGATTTGACGCACTGAAAATAACATATCTCGCTTAAAAACAGTGTTTAACCCTAACCCTCAATTTTAGCCTAACCCTATCCACTAATGTGACGAAAATGGTGTTTTTCAAAACAAGAGAAATTTCGACAATAATGTCTCTAAAAGTTTTTTCTTAAATCAATTACTAATCAAAAGAGATGTTATGGCACTGAAAATAACACATCTATCATAAAAACAGTGTCTAACCCAAACCCTTAATTTTAGCCTAACCCTATCCACTAATGTGACGAAATGGTGTTTTTCAAGATTGAAGAAATTGCATCAATGATACTGCAAAAACACTTTTCTTTTATTTTTTATACATGAACAAAGATTTGACGCACTGAAAATAACATATCTCGCTTAAAAACAGTGTTTAACCCTAACCCTCAATTTTAGCCTAACCCTATCCACTAATGTGACGAAAATGGTGTTTTTCAAAACTAGTGAAATTTTGACAATAATATCTCCAAAAGGTTTTTCTCGAATCAATTATACATCGAGAAAGATCTTAGGCACTGAAAATAACATATCTCGTTTAATAACAGTGTTTAACCCTAACCCTAAATTTTAGCCTAACCCTATCCACTAATGTGATGAACATCGTGTTTTTCAAAACAAGAGAAACTTCAACAATAATGTCTCCAAAAGGTTTTTCTTATATCAATTATGAATCAAAAGAGATGTTTTGCCACTGAAAATAAAACATCTATCATGAAAACAGTGTTAAACCCAAACCCTTAATTTTAGCCTAACCCCATCCACTAAGGTGACGAAATGGTGTTTTTCAAAACTAGAGAAATTTCGTCAATAATACTGCCAAAACACAAGTTTTTAGTTATTTTTTATACATGAACAAAGATTTGACGCCAATGAAAATAACATATCTCGCTTAAAAACAGTGTTTAACCCTAACCCTAAATTTTAGCCTAACCCTATCCACTAATGTGATGAACATCGTGTTTTCAAAACAAGAGAAACTTCAACAATAATATCTCGAAAAGGTTTTTCTTATATCAATTATGAATCAAAAGAGATGTTTTGGCACTGAAAATAAAACATCTATCATAAAAACAGTGTTTAACCCAAACCCTTAATTTTAGCCTAACCCTATCCATTATTGTGACGAAATGGTGTTTTTCAAAACTAGAGAAATTTTGACAATAATATTTCCAAAAGTTTCTTCTCGAATCAAGTATACATCGGGAACAATTTTAGGCACTGACAATAACATATCTTGCTAAAAACAGTGTTTAACCCTAACCCTCAATTTTAGCCTAACCCTATCCACTAATGTGACGAAAATGGTGTTTTTCAAAACAAGAGAAATTTCGACAATAATGTCTCTAAAAGTTTTTTCTTAAATCAATTACTAATCAAAAGAGATGTTATGGCACTGAAAATAACACATCTATCATAAAAACAGTGTCTAACCCAAACCCTTAATTTTAGCCTAACCCTATCCACTAATGTGACGAAATGGTGTTTTTCAAGATTGAAGAAATTGCATCAATGATACTGCAAAAACACTTTTCTTTTATTTTTTATACATGAACAAAGATTTGACGCACTGAAAATAACATATCTCGCTTAAAAACAGTGTTTAACCCTAACCCTCAATTTTAGCCTAACCCTATCCACTAATGTGACGAAAATGGTGTTTTTCAAAACTAGTGAAATTTTGACAATAATATCTCCAAAAGGTTTTTCTCGAATCAATTATACATCGAGAAAGATCTTAGGCACTGAAAATAACATATCTCGTTTAATAACAGTGTTTAACCCTAACCCTAAATTTTAGCCTAACCCTATCCACTAATGTGATGAACATCGTGTTTTTCAAAACAAGAGAAACTTCAACAATAATGTCTCCAAAAGGTTTTTCTTATATCAATTATGAATCAAAAGAGATGTTTTGCCACTGAAAATAAAACATCTATCATGAAAACAGTGTTAAACCCAAACCCTTAATTTTAGCCTAACCCCATCCACTAAGGTGACGAAATGGTGTTTTTCAAAACTAGAGAAATTTCGTCAATAATACTGCCAAAACACAAGTTTTTAGTTATTTTTTATACATGAACAAAGATTTGACGCCAATGAAAATAACATATCTCGCTTAAAAACAGTGTTTAACCCTAACCCTAAATTTTAGCCTAACCCTATCCACTAATGTGATGAACATCGTGTTTTCAAAACAAGAGAAACTTCAACAATAATATCTCGAAAAGGTTTTTCTTATATCAATTATGAATCAAAAGAGATGTTTTGGCACTGAAAATAAAACATCTATCATAAAAACAGTGTTTAACCCAAACCCTTAATTTTAGCCTAACCCTATCCATTATTGTGACGAAATGGTGTTTTTCAAAACTAGAGAAATTTTGACAATAATATTTCCAAAAGTTTCTTCTCGAATCAAGTATACATCGGGAACAATTTTAGGCACTGACAATAACATATCTTGCTAAAAACAGTGTTTAACCCTAACCCTCAATTTTAGCCTAACCCTATCCACTAATGTGACGAAAATGGTGTTTTTCAAAACAAGAGAAATTTCGACAATAATGTCTCCAAAAGTTTTTTCTTAAATCAATTACTAATCAAAAGAGATGTTATGGCACTGAAAATAACACATCTATCATAAAAACAGTGTCTAACCCAAACCCTTAATTTTAGCCTAACCCTATCCACTAATGTGACGAAATGGTGTTTTTCAAGATTGAAGAAATTGCATCAATGATACTGCAAAAACACTTTTCTTTTATTTTTTATACATGAACAAAGATTTGACGCACTGAAAATAACATATCTCGCTTAAAAACAGTGTTTAACCCTAACCCTCAATTTTAGCCTAACCCTATCCACTAATGTGACGAAAATGGTGTTTTTCAAAACTAGTGAAATTTTGACAATAATATCTCCAAAAGGTTTTTCTCGAATCAATTATACATCGAGAAAGATCTTAGGCACTGAAAATAACATATCTCGTTTAATAACAGTGTTTAACCCTAACCCTAAATTTTAGCCTAACCCTATCCACTAATGTGATGAACATCGTGTTTTTCAAAACAAGAGAAACTTCAACAATAATGTCTCCAAAAGGTTTTTCTTATATCAATTATGAATCAAAAGAGATGTTTTGCCACTGAAAATAAAACATCTATCATGAAAACAGTGTTAAACCCAAACCCTTAATTTTAGCCTAACCCCATCCACTAAGGTGACGAAATGGTGTTTTTCAAAACTAGAGAAATTTCGTCAATAATACTGCCAAAACACAAGTTTTTAGTTATTTTTTATACATGAACAAAGATTTGACGCCAATGAAAATAACATATCTCGCTTAAAAACAGTGTTTAACCCTAACCCTAAATTTTAGCCTAACCCTATCCACTAATGTGATGAACATCGTGTTTTCAAAACAAGAGAAACTTCAACAATAATATCTCGAAAAGGTTTTTCTAATATCAATTATGAATCAAAAGAGATGTTTTGGCACTGAAAATAAAACATCAATCATAAAAACAGTGTTTAACCCAAACCCTTAATTTTAGCCTAACCCTATCCATTATTGTGACGAAATGGTGTTTTTCAAAACTAGAGAAATTTTGACAATAATATTTCCAAAAGTTTCTTCTCGAATCAAGTATACATCGGGAACAATTTTAGGCACTGACAATAACATATCTTGCTAAAAACAGTGTTTAACCCTAACCCTCAATTTTAGCCTAACCCTATCCACTAATGTGACGAAAATGGTGTTTTTCAAAACAAGAGAAATTTCGACAATAATGTCTCCAAAAGTTTTTTCTTAAATCAATTACTAATCAAAAGAGATGTTATGGCACTGAAAATAACACATCTATCATAAAAACAGTGTCTAACCCAAACCCTTAATTTTAGCCTAACCCTATCCACTAATGTGACGAAATGGTGTTTTTCAAGATTGAAGAAATTGCATCAATGATACTGCAAAAGCACTTTTCTTTTATTTTTTATACATGAACAAAGATTTGACGCACTGAAAATAACATATCTCGCTTAAAAACAGTGTTTAACCCTAACCCTCAATTTTAGCCTAACCCTATCCACTAATGTGACGAAAATGGTGTTTTTCAAAACTAGTGAAATTTTGACAATAATATCTCCAAAAGGTTTTTCTAGAATCAATTATACATCGAGAAAGATCTTAGGCACTGAAAATAACATATCTCGTTTAATAACAGTGTTTAACCCTAACCCTAAATTTTAGCCTAACCCTATCCACTAATGTGATGAACATCGTGTTTTTCAAAACAAGAGAAACTTCAACAATAATGTCTCCAAAAGGTTTTTCTTATATCAATTATGAATCAAAAGAGATGTTTTGCCACTGAAAATAAAACATCTATCATGAAAACAGTGTTAAACCCAAACCCTTAATTTTAGCCTAACCCCATCCACTAAGGTGACGAAATGGTGTTTTTCAAAACTAGAGAAATTTCGTCAATAATACTGCCAAAACACAAGTTTTTAATTATTTTTTATACATGAACAAAGATTTGACGCCACTGAAAATAACATATCTCGCTTAAAAACAGTGTTTAACCCTAACCCTAAATTTTAGCCTAACCCTATCCACTAATGTGATGAACATCGTGTTTTCAAAACAAGAGAAACTTCAACAATAATATCTCGAAAAGGTTTTTCTTATATCAATTATGAATCAAAAGAGATGTTTTGGCACTGAAAATAAAACATCTATCATAAAAACAGTGTTTAACCCAAACCCTTAATTTTAGCCTAACCCTATCCATTATTGTGACGAAATGGTGTTTTTCAAAACAAGAGAAATTTTGACAATAATATTTCCAAAAGTTTCTTCTCGAATCAAGTATACATCGGGAACGACTTTAGGCACTGACAATAACATATCTTGCTAAAAACAGTGTTTAACCCAAACCCCTAATTTTAGCCTAACCCTATCCACTAATGTGACGAAAATGGTGTTTTTCAAAACTAGAGAAATTTTGACAATAACATTTCCAAACGTTTTTTCTCGAATCAAGTATACAGCGGGAACGATTTTAGGCACTGACAATAACATATCTTGCTAAAAACAGTGTTTAACCCAAACCCCTAATTTTAGCCTAACCCTATCCACTAATGTGACGAAAATGGTGTTTTTCAAAACAAGAGAAATTTTGACAATAATATTTCCAAAAGTTTTTTCTCGAATCAAGTATACATCGGGAACGATTTTAGGCACTGACAAAAACATATCTTGCTAAAAACAGTGTTCAACCCTAACCCTTAATTTTAGCCTAACCCTATCCACTAATGTGATAAAAAACGTTTTTTCAAAGCCACTGGAATTTCGAAAATAATACTGAAAAAGTGCTTTTCTGATAATAATAACACATCGACAAAGATTATACGCACTGACAATAACATATCTCGCTTAAAAACAGTGTTTAACCCTAACCCTCAATTTTAGCCTAACCCTATCCACTAATGTGACGAAATGGTGTTTTTCAAAACTAGAGAAATTGTGTCAATGATACTGCAAAAGTACTTTTCTGTTATTTTTTATACATGAACAAAGATTTGACGCACTGAAAATAACATATCTCGCTTAAAAACAGTGTTTAACCCTAACCCTCAATTTTAGCCTAACCCTATCCACTAATGTGACGAAAATGGTGTTTTTCAAAACAAGAGAAATTTCGACAATAATGTCTCCAAAAGTTTTTTCTTAAATCAATTACTAATCAAAAGAGATGTTATGGCACTGAAAATAACACATCTATCATAAAAACAGTGTCTAACCCAAACCCTTAATTTTAGCCTAACCCTATCCACTAATGTGACGAAATGGTGTTTTTCAAGATTGAAGTAATTGCATCAATGATACTGCAAAAGCACTTTTCTTTTATTTTTTATACATGAACAAAGATTTGACGCACTGAAAATAACATATCTCGCTTAAAAACAGTGTTTAACCCTAACCCTCAATTTTAGCCTAACCCTATCCACTAATGTGACGAAAATGGTGTTTTTCAAAACTAGTGAAATTGTGTCAATGATACTGCAAAAGGTTTTTCTCGAATCAATTATACATCGAGAAAGATCTTAGGCACTGAAAATAACATATCTCGTTTAATAACAGTGTTTAACCCTAACCCTAAATTTTAGCCTAACCCTATCCACTAATGTGATGAACATCGTGTTTTTCAAAACAAGAGAAACTTCAACAATAATGTCTCCAAAAGGTTTTTCTTATATCAATTATGAATCAAAAGAGATGTTTTGCCACTGAAAATAAAACATCTATCATGAAAACAGTGTTAAACCCAAACCCTTAATTTTAGCCTAACCCCATCCACTAAGGTGACGAAATGGTGTTTTTCAAAACTAGAGAAATTTCGTCAATAATACTGCCAAAACACAAGTTTTTAGTTATTTTTTATACATGAACAAAGATTTGACGCCAATGAAAATAACATATCTCGCTTAAAAACAGTGTTTAACCCTAACCCTAAATTTTAGCCTTACCCTATCCACTAATGTGATGAACATCGTGTTTTCAAAACAAGAGAAACTTCAACAATAATATCTCGAAAAGGTTTTTCTTATATCAATTATGAATCAAAAGAGATGTTTTGGCACTGAAAATAAAACATCTATCATAAAAACAGTGTTTAACCCAAACCCTTAATTTTAGCCTAACCCTATCCATTATTGTGACGAAATGGTGTTTTTCAAAACTAGAGAAATTTTGACAATAATATTTCCAAAAGTTTCTTCTCGAATCAAGTATACATCGGGAACGATTTTAGGCACTGACAACAACATATCTTGCTAAAAACAGTGTTTAACCCTAACCCTCAATTTTAGCCTAACCCTATCCACTAATGTGACGAAAATGGTGTTTTTCAAAACAAGAGAAATTTCGACAATAATGTCTCCAAAAGTTTTTTCTTAAATCAATTACTAATCAAAAGAGATGTTATGGCACTGAAAATAACACATCTATCATAAAAACAGTGTCTAACCCAAACCCTTAATTTTAGCCTAACCCTATCCACTAATGTGACGAAATGGTGTTTTTCAAGATTGAAGAAATTGCATCAATGATACTGCAAAAGCACTTTTCTGTTATTTTTTATACTTGAACAAAGATTTGACGCCACTGAAAATAACATATCTCGCTTAAAAACAGTGTTTAACCCTAACCCTCAATTTTAGCCTAACCCTATCCACTAATGTGACGAAAATGGTGTTTTTCAAAACAAGAGAAATTTCGACAATAATGTCTCCAAAAGGTTTTTCTTATATCAATTACTAATCAAAAGAGATGTTATGGCACTGAAAATAACACATCTATCATAAAAACAGTGTTTAACCCAAACCCTTAATTTTAGCCTAACCCTTTCCACTAATGTGACGAAATGGTGTTTTTCAAAACTTAAGAAATTGCGTCAATGATACTGCAAAAGCACTTTTCTGTTATTTTTCATACATGAACAAAGATTTGACGCACTGACAATAACATATCTCGCTTAAAAACAGTGTTTAACCCAAACCCTAAATTTTAGCCTAACCCTATCCACTAATGTGACGAAAATGGTGTTTTTCAAAACTAGTGAAATTTTGACAATAATATTTCCAAAAGTTTTTTCTCAAGTCAATTTTACATCGAGAAAGATCTTAGGAACTGAAAATAGCATATCTCGTTAAAAAACATTGTTTAACCCAAACCCCAAATTTTAGTCTAACCCTATCCACTAATGTGATGAAAATCGTGTTTTTCAAAGCTACTGGAATTTGAAAATAATACTGAAAAAGTGCTTTTCTGATAATAATTACACATCGACAAAGATTATACGCACTGACAATAACATATCTAGCTTAAAAACAGTGTTTTACCCTTACCCTCAATTTTAGCCTAACCCTATCCACTAATGTGACGAAAATGGTGTTTTTCAAAACAAGAGAAATTTCGACAATAATGTCTCCAAAAGGTTTTTATTATATCAATTACTAATCAAAAGAGATGTTATGGCACTGAAAATAACACATCTATCATAAAAACAGTGTTTAACCCAAACCCTTAATTTTAGCCTAACCCTATCTTCTAATGTGACGAAACGGTGTTTTTCAAAACTTAAGAAATTGCATCAATGATACTGCAAAAGCCCTTTTCTGTTATTTTTTATACATGAACAAAGATTTGACGCACTGAAAATAACATATCTCGCTTAAAAACAGTGTTTAACCCTAACCCTAAATTTTAGCCTAACCCTATCCACTAATGTGACGAAAATGGTGTTTTTCAAAACTAGTGAAATTTTGACAATAACATCTCCAAAGGTTTTTTCTTATATCAATTACTAATCAAAAGAGATGTTTTGGCACTGAAAATAAAACATCTATCATAAAAACAGTGTTTAACCCTAACCCTTAATTTTAGCCTAACCCTATCCACTAATGTGACAAAAATGGTGTTTTTCAAAACTAGTGAAATTTTGACAATAACATCTCCAAAAGGTTTTTCACGAATCAATTTTACATCGAGAAAGATCTTAGGCACTGAAAATAACATATCTCGTTTAAAAACAGTGTTTAACCCTAACCCTAAATTTTAGCCTAACCCTATCCACTAATGTGATGAACATCGTGTTTTTCAAAACAAGAGAAACTTCAACAATAATGTCTCCAAAAGGTTTTTCTTATATCAAATATGAATCAAAAGAGATGTTTTGGCACTGAAAATAAAACATCTATCATAAAAACACTGTTTAACCCAAACCCTTAATTTTAGCCTAACCCTGTCCACTAATGTGACGAAATGGTGTTTTTGAAAACTAGAGAAATTTCGTCAATAATACTGCAAAAGCTCTTTTCTGTTATTTTTTATACATGAACGTAGATTTGACGCCACTGAAAATAACATATCTCGCTTAAAAACAGTGTTTAACCCTAACCCTCAATTTTAACCCAACCCTATCAACTAATGTGACGAAAATGGTGTTTTTCAAAACTAGAGAAATTTTGACAATAATATTTCCAAAAGTTTTTTCTCGAATCAATTATACATCGAGAAAGATCTTAGGCACTAAAAATAACATATCTCATTTAAAAACATTGTTTAACCCTAACCCTCAATGTTAGCCTAACCCTTTCCACTAATGTGATGAAAATCGTGTTTTTCAAAGCTAATGGAATTTCGAAAATAATACTAAAACAGTGCTTTTGTGATAATAATTACACATCGACAAAGATTATACGCACTGACAATAACATATCTCGCTTAATAACAGTGTTTAACCCTTACCCTCAATTTTAGCCTAACCCTATCCACTAATGTGACGAAAATGGTGTTTTTCAAAACAAGAGAAATTTCGACAATAATGTCTCCAAAAGTTTTTTCTTATATCAATTACTAATCAAAAGAGATGTTTTGGCACTGAAAATAACACATCTATCATAAAAACTGTGTTACCAAACCCTTAATTTTAGCCTAACCCTATCCACTAATGTGATGAAAATCGTGTTTTTCAAAACTTAGGAAATTGCGTCAATGATACAGCAAAAGCACTTTTCTGTTATTTTTTTATACATGAACAAAGATTTGACGCACTGAAAATAACTTATCTCGCTTAAAAACAGTGTTTAACCCTTACCCTCAATTTTAGCCTAACCCTATCCACTAATGTGATGAACATCGTGTTTTTCAAAACAACAGAAACTTCAACAATAATATCTCGAAAAAGTTTTTCTTATATCAATTATGAATCAAAAGAGATGTTTTGGCACTGAAAATAAAACATCTATCATAAAAACAGTGTTTAACCCAAACCCTTAATTTTAGCCTAACCCTATCCACTAATGTGACGAAATGGTGTTTTTGAAAACTAGAGAAATTTCGTCAATAATACTGCAAAAGCACTTTTCTGTTATTTTTTATACTTGAACAAAGATTTGACGCCACTGAAAATAACATATCTCGCTTAAAAACAGTGTTTTACCCTTACCCTCAATTTTAGCCTAACCCTATCCACTAATGTGACGAAAATGGTGTTTTTCAAAACAAGAGAAATTTTGACAATAATGTCTCCAAAAGGTTTTTATTATATCAATTACTAATCAAAAGAGATGTTATGGCACTGAAAATAACACATCTATCATAAAAACAGTGTTTAACCCAAACCCTTAATTTTAGCCTAACCCTATCTTCTAATGTGACGAAACGGTGTTTTTCAAAACTTAAGAAATTGCATCAATGATACCGCAAAAGCCCTTTTCTGTTATTTTTTATACATGAACAAAGATTTGACGCACTGAAAATAACATATCTCGCTTAAAAACAGTGTTTAACCCTAACCCTCAATTTTAGCCTAACCCTATCCACTAATGTGACGAAAATGGTGTTTTTCAAAACTAGTGAAATTTTGACAATAACATCTCCAAAGGTTTTTTCTTATATCAATTACTAATCAAAAGAGATGTTTTGGCACTGAAAATAAAACATCTATCATAAAAACAGTGTTTAACCCTAACCCTCAATGTTAGCCTAACCCTATCCACTAATGTGATGAAAATCGTGTTTTTCAAAGCTAATGGAATTTCGAAAATAATACTAAAAAAGTGCTTTTCTGATAATAATTACACATCGACAAAGATTATACGCACTGACAATAACATATCTCGCTTAATACCAGTGTTTAACCCTTACCCTCAATTTTAGCCTAACCCTATCCACTAATGTGACGAAAATGGTGTTTTTCAAAACTAGAGAAATTTTGACAATAATATCTCCAAAAGGTTTTTCTCGAATCAATTATACATCGAGAACGATCTTAGGCACTGAAAATAACATATCTCGTTTAAAAACATTGTTTAACCCTAACCCTCAATTTTAGCCTAACCCTATCCACTAATGTGATAAAAATCGTGTTTTTCAAAGCTACTGGAATTTCGAAAATAATACTGCAAAAGCACTCTTTTTTGTGAGTTATCATACATGAACAAAGATTTGACGCCACTTAAAATAAATAAAATGGTGTTTTTTCAAAACTAATGAAATTTCGAAAATAATATCTCCAAAAGGTTTTTCTCATACCAATTTTCCTTCATAAGATATTCTATGGCACTGACAATAACATATCTCCTGAAAATAGTGTTTAACCCTTAACCTCAATTTTAGCCGAACCCTATCCACTAATGTTACAAAAATCGTGTTTTTCAAAACAAGAGAAATTTCGACAATAATGTCTCCAACAGGTTTTTTCTCATATCAATTATACATCAAAAGAGATTCTATGGCACTGAAAAATCTCATCTCGCTCAAAAAAACAGTGTTTCACCCTAACCCTCAATTTTAGCCTAACCCTATCCACTAATGCTACGAAATGGTGTTTTTCAAAACTAGAGAAATTTTGAAAATAATATTACCAAACCGTTTTATTTAATATCAATTATACATCGACAAAGATTATACGCACTGACAATAACATATCTCCCTCAAAGCAGTGTTTATTCCTTACCCTCAATTTTAGCCTAACTTTATCCATTAATGCGACGAAAATGGGGGTTTTTGAAACTAGAGAAATTTCGAAATTATTATCGCCTAAACTCTTTTCCGATTTAAGATATACATCAACAAAGATTTTATGGCACTAACAATAACTTACCTTCCTTTGGAAAAATGTAATACTCTGACCCTTAATTTTATCCTTTTCGACTATTGTGACGAAAGTGATTCAAAACAAGAGAATACAAGACAATTTTTATGTTTGCAAGTTGAATAAATATTTATGTTTATTGATGATTTTAAGACTTGGCGTTGAGCAGTTTCGCAGTTTCGCAGTTTCGCAATTGCGTTTGTGAAGTTCGCTGTTTGACAGTTTCGTGACTTCGAGGTTTTGCGATTTTGCCTTTTACAGTTTGGGTTATTGCCTTATTTTGCAATTTCAAGATTTCGTTTCGACCTTGCTTCGTGATCTCACAATTTCCTTTTGTTCTGGCTTTATAATTTCGAAATTTTGTTTCCCGGTTCAAAGGGATTTTGAATTTTGATTTGTCTCTCATCCACAAATTCGCGATTTCGTGTCACTGTTTCACGATTTATGTTCTAATTCGTAAACTCAGTTGTGACAAATCAGTTTGTCTCTTTTTATTCGCTTCCCATTAATTAGTCTTGACTCCGCCTCCGAACAAACAAATCCATCACTTAAAAACTGAGAATAAATGCACATGCAACTTACTATGGGTTTTCAGTATGAAGTAATCTTAATTGCAATATTATTACTTGACAGATATCAAGCAATTTAATGTGTCTTACGATACTTTTTATGAGACTTCTTTCAAGTATTCCCAATCTCCCCTTGTGTCCAATGATCTTGTTGCCAGGCCATCCAAGGACCTCTTAAAGATGCTGTATCATACTTGCAATATTTTAAAAAGTATTTTTAATGTATTCTTTGTATTTTTAGAAAAATTTAGAGACCAACCTAGGGAAATTCGAACCAAAATTCATTAAATATGAGATAATTTACCAAAATTACGTAAAAGGCCGTCAACATAAAGGCGAATCAAGTGTGGCCATCTCACAACTTCCGGTTTCTAAATATACGCTTGTCGCGCACGACTAGACTTGATTTTCTTTTTCTCCGAATTAGGTGCCAAAGTTGATACCCATAGAACGCAATAACGGTAGATGTTACACGGTGTAAATCCTACACGCATAATAATTACGTCACCGAAAGCAGGTTCGTTAAATGCTATGCCCTTTTTACAGAGGGTAATGTGCTCTTGGCGTCGAAATAAGTATGTTATTGTTGATTAAAACATGTAAATGTGATATCAAAATTTCGACGAAACATTTTTCTACAGAGTGATGTATTTATATTCTCAATAGCTAAATTTAATCCCAAATCGCATGCAAGTATGATAATGGAGCTTTAATTTTTTTTATTTGAAACAGATAATCCTTTGCGCTAGAAACTTTTGGGAGCATTTGATTTGTGCTTGGGCTTCAAACTTTTGATTTTAAGGTTACGATAAGCAAACAAAACAAAAACCTTAAGCCACGTACAACGTAGAATATACAAACATTGAAGCACAAGACACAGTGTAGGTCACACTGATCATGCTTTAACGTTTGTCATTCGATGTAACTATAATAATATTAAGCTCAAGCCCCTTGCTTCGGCTTAAAGGCCGAAGTAGTACGAAGTTGTTTCTTCCAGGCCAGAGTGTTTTCAATTAGAGAAGCAGACAGCAATTACAACCAGCCTAACAAATAATCTCGTCAACTTTCACTTCGCAGCAAGTAATGGTATTTTCTGTTTGGCAATGCCTAAGAGAAAACGATTTCAAAATTCTCTGTTTGTTGTTAGTTGTGAAACTACAAAACTGTAGTAGTTTGTATCTTATTGCATTGACAATACATTTTTATTGGTCAATTAGTGCAACCATAAACAGATTCACGCCCGTGGACAGTTATATCCCTTCTTTTTTCAATTGGTTTTAACTCGTAACTACCGTTCTATAGGTGTTTACCCTTTACACACCTTGGGAAGTTATTGCCTTTATTTTACTTGAATTTCATAAGCCGTTAGCGCCATTTGCGTAGGTTCGTTATCTCATAACCACCTTGGTCGATTATAAGATTGTAAACAAACGCAAAAAAATGGACTTGTAAAATTTTGAATTTTTTCAAACTAGAAAGTTCAAATTTATGAACAACGGGATTCGAACCAGGGACCTCTATGTCAACAAGCAGCGTATTTTATCAGTTGAGCTACCGAGGGTCCATTTCACTTGATGGTAATTTTATTGTGTCTTGTTTGGAGTTTAAACTTTTTGCTATAAACATATACAAATACAATGTATTGCAATAAAATAGTTTTAAGCCCTTACCAGGGGGTATTGTAAGTTGTCTAAATGTTTAGTTTTATCAAGACATGTTAAACCTGCAAAATATATCATTGAAACGTTAATTGTACAAAACCAAATTCAGTTGAAACCTTGTAATAAACTAGTTTTTAATGTAAGGAATCAAGTTTTATTTGTTCTAAAAGCCTAATCAGGGGGTATTATAAGAAGTTTTAATGTTTATTCGTATCAAGATATGTTAACTCTGCGAAATATGTCACCAAAACGTTTATGAATTAATTGTATATAAACAAATTTAGTTAAAACTACTGCAGGAGTGTTGCACGAGAGTGTAAAACAAATAATAACCCCATTACTTCCGGTTATTTTCCATAATCCCTCGGTACCTGGTATTATTTACAACAACATTATGAAACCATATAAAATCTAAAATATAGTTATGCCATTGTATGTTAGGTAAATCATTTAAAGTTTACTTTGTGAAAGAGTTTTTAAAATGGTTTGATTCCCTTAGCACTTTCATTCCTTTTGTATTGTCACGCATCCTTATGAACTTAAAATAGACACATTCAATGAATATGGATTGTTTCGTCCAAAACATTCACCCTTGAGAAGTGGTTCAGAGTTCTCTCCAGGGAATAAAGCTATACATCTTAGGGCAAAATCTGGATATCATTGTGTTCCCTGAAGAGCTATCATGCTGACACATAGTCCATTATGAGATGAGAAATGATTTGTATAGTTCCTCTGATTCAGTGAGCAATATTGACACAGTCTTAGTCTACATTTTGTCTTAAATCCATTATGAATCTTATACAACGAATTTAGTAACTATACAACCAATCTGCAATCTGATTAAATTCAGATGAACGTATCGCGCACTTCAACATTCGGCCTTTATCTATATGCAAATATAGCTTGTACAACTAAAACGAATCCACAAGGAAATAAAACGAACCGAAATAATACAAGCGGAATTCGATCAGATTTCAATCAGATTGAGCAAGTGAGACTTGCGTTTGATTAAATAACGTTTTCAATAGTTTGTTATACGTTTGTGGTACTTACTTTCATACACAATACATAAATACAACCAACATGTTGGGAACAGTAGTAAGCAACATGATATTAATAATTTTTCAGAATGTGATAACAACTGCAAATGTTGTTCAATAGTTTAATGTAATTGCTTCCATCTTGAATAAGATGTATTACCTGAAAGCACGCAAAGGAAAATAAATGGCATATTGAGTCGAAAAAGTTATAATAGGTATTTGTTCTTACAAGTGAGATATCATTAGCAACCCTCCTACTGTTCAACAAATTGTCCTGTTTTCAAGACACGAAATGACCCACTAGACAATCTCAAGGACACCTCATGTCAGAGTAATCCAATCCAATGCAACGGGAGTCAATACCGTAGAGGAAGCATTTGTCTTGGTAAGCTCATTGTGTGACACATCCTTTCTTGATCTATTTAACAGTCAGACCACACGTATCATACATACATCAAGCACATATCAGGATTTGTGTCGCCATTTACTTAGTTAAATGCGAAAGGGTAAAGGCAAATTTTGAATGGGCTTTTAATGATATTCAAATTCAACAATATACAACGCGTTCACACAAATGTAAATTGAAATTGAAGTAACGGACAGGTGAGGTGATCTGGGGTTTATCGCCGCTTTCAAGACAATCCACAACAATCGCAGATGAATATCATTACAATTTTCATTGTAAAGCGCTAAACAATTTAAGGAATCAATATTTACCTAACTCTCTTACGAAATTTCCAAATTTATTAAACTTAAGAACAATCATATCGACAAATAAATCTCAAGACTTAGTCAATTTATCAAAATTTCTCAAACGTCTTTCATCTCTTGTGAAAAAGAAATAAGTGCATTTTAAACTTTGTGAGTCTATCTTCTATCTTGAATCATATATTTATTTATTTATATGTATAACATTTTGTGAATATGCTCTTGTACCACCAAGGTGGTTTTATGAGAATAAAGAATTGAATTGAATTGAAGAGTATATGATTATGTTATTTTCATTACTGCAGGGAGAAAGCCCGCGACACTATTGTGAGGGGGAGGGGGGTTGAATTCCTCGGTTTAACATTTACACAGAAATGTTAAATAGAATAGGCACATAGGAAAACATTAAAAAGGGGAATGGTTGGCCATATGGTAGCATAAGTTTTCGATTGACTGGGTTGTAGATATAGTTAATTGCTACTATCTTGAACTTGTCACTAGCAGTATGTTAAGGATGTTGCAAACGAATTTTATATAACTTTTATTTAGTCTTAAGACAGTTTCAGATAACTTTTGTTCGATCTTGATAGCTTTGTACGTTTCATATAATGTTGTTAAACCATAACAAAGTTTTCTCAAAGAAAATTGATTTTTGTTTTGCTTAAACCATTTCATAAACACTTTATTCAGTTAATCAAATTCACAATGTAAACTTCTTGAACACCTGACTAAGATTGTGCGGTTATTAAAATCAAAACACATAAATACGCATGACATCAACGTGATTAACCCTCCAGACATAATGAATCGAATATAAGGGAATATTACAGCTGCTTTGAGAGATTAACATATTTTTAAAATAACAATGATCCTTTGTTGAGTTTACAGTCTTGTAAAACCACGACTTAGCTAATTTAATGATAATGATGATCTTGATAATTTTGATCTAAAACTAGCCTTCACTGAACGCAACGTGAACAGTCATTCCCACAAAATCACTTCTAATCTGACACCAGAACTGTTTCCAACATCCATCATTTGCAAAGGGGCAACACCACTGTCGTGTACCAGGTATGGAGTAAACTAATAGCAATGGCGGACGGGACAGGTCAACAGAGGTAGGTGTCTGCTTTCAGTGCTCCCTTCTCCTAATCGACGAGCTTTAGATAGTCACCTTTAACTGTGGTAATCAGGAATAGAATCTTAAATACATTCCCTATGAGTTTTGGTTCACAAACTGCAAGAAATGTGCGTATTTAAGATGTCAAGTTGATGTTTATCTCACTTTCATTTTCGAAGCGGAGGGGAGACTTTTAAATGCCCTTTTTGATGCCCTTAACGACCTTGAATCTCATACATATTGTCGCGCATATCAGTGCTTGGTTATAATAAAGATTTCTGTTCAATTTGAACTAATTTGGTTCAAAAACTACGAAGTTTTTGACAAAATAACAAATCAACATGGCAGCGGAGTGGACTCGCCGAATAATCGGCGGAGTGGACCCAGAAAGTCGGGTAGGGAGGGGACATTTTTGGATATGGAGGGGACACATTAGGATATGGAGCGGACATCACTTTTAAAATGAATACTGTAGTTGAGACAATGCCCATGGTAATACACAAACTCCTTTGTAAAGTCAGCCAAATGAAATCCACAGAAGACGTAATCTAGTTTCATAAGCATTATCATCAACCTTTTCATTTACAAATGAGTGAATTAGATGTTTCTCTTTTCTTAATCCACTCCATACCTGGTACACGACAATGAACACATAGGAATCAATCATCATTAAAAGAATGATGCACTGTTTGAAAAAGAGATTGAGGATTATATTTTTTATATGCCTTGCGAATGAAATATATTCTATTTTGCTTTTTCAGGTTCCTCTTTTTTGCCTTTTTATTTATATCAAATTCTCCAATCGTAACCTCATTTACTGAAATTTACAGACACCTTCTTTAACTGTGTTTACGTCATTGTTGTATATAAAAAGTAATCTTCTTGAATAGGATGTTGTCCATATTGTTAAGTCTTGAACTTCAATCAGTACAAACGCTCTTTTAAGAATATGTTAAGCAAGCAACAACATAAACCTAAGAATATTTTTAAACAAGTAAAACAAATCAAGGAAAAGGAAAAACACATCAGTCATTATCATTTATCCTATCATTGATCACCATTAATATCTAAGCAATTAAATATTAAATTCAAATGTTACAGGTTTCCCGTTGTGTCGTCCATATTCATAGCTTTATCTGATGCCACATGTTGAGCCTTGCAGTGATATATCATGCTCAAAAGTAATTACAGTTAGTGTATGATGCAACAGAAACGAAACGGATGCTCTCAACGCAATAGCAAGGGTGACCTGGAGCTAGCAATTCATTTCTGTGATGGCAAGTCTAAACTAAATCTGAGAGCATCGATGAAAGAGACGCGACCTCATCGACATTCCACAGCAAGACTGCACACATCAGAAGTCGGGCAGTTGGTTCCATTCTGTTTGTAATGCATGACAGCGGTTATTATTTTAAAGGGGCAGTCGACCGTTTTTTATAATTTTATATTTTAAATGTTTCACTGATAATTGTACGGTAATGATAAATGTATTATTTTAAAAGTATCAAAAATCTCATTACACAAGCCAATCATCCATAGTCAGAGGACAAAGTTTGAAGATTCACATAAAATCCATTGGCGTCCATTTTGTGTAAACACTTTTTATTAATTTTATGTAAGAAAAAGGAATCGCATGGCTAAACTTTACATTATATATTTTAATTATTACTGCCTCATTTAGTTTTAATACATTGGCTTTTTAATTGGAACTAATAATTTTGATTTTCCTGATCGCCTTATATTCCCTCGAAAAACGTGCTACTGCCTCTTTAAGTCTGTTTCTTCATGATTAATTCAAGGTTAAATCGTAATAGTTGGGATTTAACTATAATCATCAGGAAAAGGTTCAAGCACCGAATTTCCTTTCAGCGTTAATATTCATCCACCACAATGTTGCTTTACCATTCGCTTCCCAACAAAGGCAACTCAGTCGTATCCGATGAAGCCTCTGTACTTATTAGCCACAATTTCTGGGTTCCGGTAGATTGCCCTTGGGGCAAAAAGTTACAACACTAGATATCTCCCTTATTTGCAGCCTATGAAAACACGACTTGGTTAGCTTTGTTTGAGAGCATCTTTAACGGCCGTATGGTGGCATTGAAAAAATCATGCCTTTATGATTATTTTTCATAACAGTGTTGGGGGACATATTGACTGGTATTTTTTGTAGAGATAGTACTCTTTTATAACTGTATAAATTATTATTTGGTTTATGATAAATTATATTTGACGTATAAACTTAAAAACTATGAGAAGGTTAAAAGCGATGTTTTCTAAAATGAAGAGTTATCTCCCCCGGATGTTTAGCCGAATCATACGGAAAGGAACGAGACATTGCGAATGGCCACTTTTGAAACGGTGTCCCTGACTACTCCAGTTGCCTCCATTCAGGTGTTACGTATCTTCCCCATGTATTTGGCTAATTTGATCAGAGGCTTGATCAAAGTAACATGACTGAGCTGCCTCTGTGATGGAAATCGGAGTTTTCTTTGTCTACTTTTTAATTTGGTACAAAGCTTGTTGATGTAGTTAAAGTTCATTGAGCAACAAACTATATGATATTGGCTCTTATTTTGCATGTAATGTAAAACAAAAACTGTAGGATTAACTCTTTTTGCTATATTTTACAAACGGAAGAGATTGAGCAGAATAAATGATTCACAGAGTAACGAAAAGTATTACTTGATTGATGGTTGACTGCCAAAGATAAGAGAGGAAACACCTTTACTATCAAATCAACCCTAATCATTATGGTTCATGGTTCCAGTGATGTTATTTCTACCATAATAATGTTCTCCCTGTTAGTGTTTCTTCCTGTTGATGAATTCTGAACACGCATTCAATTATACCGTCATTGTGGAGAATGAACTGCACTCTCATCGAGGATTTAATATACATTTTATTCTATATAATTGCATAACATTTTCAAGTGGTTTCTGTTGATGTGTAATAATTGGATTTAATCCATGGTGATGACGTCACTCTATTGTGTTAACAGTGGATTATTTCAAAGAATCCCCTGGTCTTGGACTTTCCCGGCTATGAGGGGTGTAAGGGTTTTATAATTTTTCAGAAATATAGTGTCCTCTCAAATGCTCCAAATAAATAAATCTAAAAATCTAAAACCTCTTAATTTTGAAAATAAACTTTTAAACTGAGAGAATCGAACATGCATCCGCTTGCAACTCCTCGCAAACCTATGAATGGCACACATATTTGGAGATTTTATGAAACCTGTGTTGTTTATTTGACGGATAATACGGCTAGTGGGGAATTGCCAAGCACGTGCAATGCACCCCGCATAAGTTGTCAATTGCATCGACGTCGGGAATCAATTGCAATACACGTGGACGGATGAACCTATTTGTAGTGTGGCCAAAGTTTGTGTCCCATATCCGATGAATGAGCACCGAAAATTGTTTTGTTTATGATTCGGTGTCGTTGATTCATGAACATAACCAACCCGCCCCTTTCGGGGCTCGTTGATTATTTTCACTTATCCACTCCACCTTATGCATTCTCCATTACAAACTTCTTTCTTCTTTTGGACAAAAATTGGACAAAAACATTTAAATGTGATATTAGAAAATCACTAATTTAAAGTTTCCATATTTCTTTCTAAATTATAACATTAATATGGTAGAAATACTTCATTTAAACGCTTAGTTCTATGATACAGTTATATTGTGAACAAGTCGGAATCAAATTGAATTCTCAAAAAAGTATAATCACTGAACATATAATGTTGTAAGGCTTCCTCAAATGTTTTAGGAATATCTTCCCTCAAGGTTCTATTCCAAAATCATCAATTCGTTGGAATTTTGGAAATTGAAAATTATTTCAGTACATTCAATTACATATGGAACCAACGGCACTCTTAATGCATTTAAACTCAAAACAGTACAAAATATCTTTTTTGATAATTGTCTGAAAGCAAAACTTGCAGGTGATGTAAAACGTATGTATTGAGAAGTAATTGATTTTGAAATTGACTTCTATTTCAGGCGTCACATGCAAACGCATTCTCTTGCTTTTTTTCAGATGATGTTGTTTCTCGGATAATCGGCAATGAGAAATATGCCGCAAACTGTTATTTACAACACAACAAAACTTTTGGAAAAAAATAGGAAATGAAAACACTTCCCGCATATAAAGGAAAGTTGCTGTAACCGAGGCTTTAGGTATGACTCAGTCGCGGATTGCAAAACTTTCAGACACGTAATAGATAGATAGATCGAGCTGTTTATAACTACAATACCCTTACTTCTTGGTTTTATTCGAATATTCATGTTTCAAACTACCGCATTATCGCCCTGTAATGCACGTCATTGTGAACACCCGATGTGGTCATGAACACCTGATAGTGATGCGATGATTTTTTTATTTCCGAAACAAATTAACTCTCACAAAGTTTGCTTTGCAAATCAAAGACACTCATCAACATTTCAATTTACCAAAGCACGACATTTACAAATGTAGCAGTCGAAACGTGAGGTCGAACCTGTGACCTCCTTTTTTGTTGTTATTTTGTTTTGACCCAGTGAGCTAACCATTAATCCACCAAGGCCAGTTGAAAGTACAGTATGTCTTTCATGACCTATTGATTAAGGTTTTCCTTAGAAAAAAACATTGCCGCGAATAATAATGTCGGTTTTTCAAAAAAGCATTGATATTAAATGTATATGGACATAACAAGTTGTTTTTTCTGAAAGCTGTGGTCATATTATTTACAATGGCCATGCAATCTATTGTCGTCTGGCTTTGTTCAGCGGTTAAGCGGATTGCACGTGCAGCACGAGGAGCTCGTGACAATGACAATGATATTGTTTTTGCCTTTGCTTCTTCAAATGCCATTGGAGGTATATACGTTCATTCATTCATCAGTCTCGGTTGGTAACTATTACTGAAAGATGTCAATCTAATGGCTTGGGAGTCTAACTGAGTGGAAACATTTAAGAAATGGATTTCATAAAGTGTTTTTCCACACGGTAATAACCTGTTAAAGTGACACAGAGTATCTTTCTTAAAATTTTATTTGGTTTTGATAAGCTACAAAATATCTAATATGCTGATTGAAGTTCTTATCTCATCACTGGACTTACAAATATATCCATTTATGCATAATATCTCTAAAATGCTTGATTTTATGGAAAAATCAAGAAAACATTTCAAATATGTTTAATATTCGAAATTATGCATCCAATTAATCTAACTATTAGTTCGAATCGAATCGAATATATCTTCCTGTTAGCTTTTGACAAGGTTTCAATTTTTTTTGTGCGCGCCACTCGAGCCACATTGTCCGGTTTTCGATCAAAATCCCGACTTTGAATGGCCGTATTTTCGCTCTATTGTACTGATTGACCTTTAACTTGTTATTTTCAGTAACAGTTAGTGGTTCTCGATGTAATAACATCGATTTCAAAATTTGACATTTGTGATCCTATCAACATACTCTGTGTCTCTTTAACTGTAACTTGTAGCTTACAAGCTTGTTTTCTTTCGCTTTTATATTTTCTGCTATAAGAATAAATAAAACATAAACCAAGCATGGGACTGATTAGAACAGAACCTTTCTGTAAAAGGTTCAAATCTTAGATTTATGTGTTGCACTCAACATGACATGACTTATCAAATGTAACATTTTTGACTGCCGGGCTTCCAGCATTAGTTCTTCAATGTGGATTTTTTAATCCTAAGATACGATTGAATTATTTTTCTTTTGAAACCAGTTATCACATTTGGATATAAACAAAAGTTGTCATCTAATGCAATTTATCTTGTTCTCAATATCTCTTCAATATTTGTGATTTGAGATGTATGTTTCACTATGTAAAATCTGCTTCAAATGCGTGTATTAACTATACTCTTTGTTATCTTTCGCTTTTTTAACTTCTCTGCTATAAGAAAAAAACAGAAACAAAGAGTAGGACCAATTAGAATAAACTCTTTTTGTAACAAAACACAAATTTTAACTTAGTTTGGTTCCAGCAAAGGATTTATTGAAATGTGTTGCCGTCTCACTGTAAATTACATACATCTAGCAACTAGTCTGTATGTGTTGTCTAGCCTCCAGCAGTTCTTCATATGGATTTTGAATCCGAAGACATGACTGAATGTCATTCCATTATGCAACTCTGGCAACCGCTAGAGCTTAAAACACTGTAAACATACGTAAAGCCATCCTCAAGCATGATTTTTTCATGATTCAAAAGGAATTATCACTTCGGATGGATGTTTCAAATGCCATTGCTTTAAGCAAAATTCTTTTCCAAGTATTTGTATTCACTAACTTTGGTTTAGGTCAAAATCACTTCGAAGGGATATTTCAAATGACATTCCTTTAAGCAAAACTTCTTTTCCAAGTTTTTGTGTTCACGAAGTTTGGTTTAGGTCTATATGTTTTCAATTGTTATTGTTCCAGTCTGATTAAAATCGACCGAGCTCCTAGGAATAGCAAAAATGTTAATTGTCTCTATCGGGGTTCGAACCAGCCGGGATGTCCTCTCCGTCTCGGTCTGAATGCACCCACGTGCTTCTGTCGCATGTTTCTGGCGTAAGCTCATTTAACCAATCGCAAGGAGCGCAGCAATAGCTTTCGATATCATGCTAGGTGCAGGTAACTCCAATGTACCATTCGTTATACATAATCGCCGCTAAACGCTATTTAAAAACGAGGATGCGATTGGATAAAGCTTACTACTGGGTTTATATATAAGATAATCCCGACTTAAGTTTGAGAAGCCTCAACACATTATCCTCCAGGCCTTTCTGTGAGTGGTAAGATGTTATTGGCTTGAAACATGCCTCACGATACACCATAGTTTTATTACCCAACCTCATCACACAAGGGTTCGAATCTCGGTATTGACAATATAATACAAAATACAGTTTTATTTTTACATCATGTTGTCCACTCCGAGATTCGAATCATATTTACTTGGGGTACCCGAGAAATCGATATCATCCTTTTGCTAATGATGACATATTATCCATAGCATGACTAGGGAAACCTTTTGCAATACAAAGTAAATTAACAACTTGAATAGTACACTATTTACAGCTTTATTGGTAAATCCATTCTCAAAACACAGAATGACAGACTTACCAGACTTAGAGGATTTGATACTCTCAGGGGCAAAAGAAAAGATACCAGTTTGTCAAGATAGTAAACAATAAAATAATGTTGCTAGAGAGTAGTTACCATTTATCCATACGAAATACAGAAGTGTTGGTAAGAAGTTATCGATATTGCAAACCATCAGACTTTGATAATGCTATACATTCACATAGGCCTTTTTTTCTTTTCTTTTTTTTGCTTGAAAGCTTGGTCTGAAATTTAGAACTTTACTAAATGGGAATATCATCAACATGAACAACATTCACGAAGATTAATTTGTTCAAGTCAGGAAACAAGCAAAACATCCTTTTAAACGTTCATATCTTGTATTGTTAAGCAGATTCCAAAACGAAAATTTCATAAAATGCACTTTTTTGTTCAATTGGTTTTCAAAGACACAAAAGAACTATATCTCTTTCGAAACTATAATTCATGGATAATAATATCTCGTATATTGTATGGTATCGTTTCTTTTGTCCCTGTGTGTAGTTGCAGATGGCATTAGCAGTTCTGTCTGGTGCCCAGGGGTCAATATTGTACTTGAAATTTCCATCTTGATTAAACATGATTGAGACAGATTTCTCTTGATCTAGTTTACAGACAGACCAGATAAGAAAGTGTTTACGCTGAATGCCTATTTTGGGTCAAGTCGATAAGATCGTCAGACAAAAAAAGACAAGTACATAATGAACAAGATATAAAACAAGCAAGACCAAGCAGTGAAGTATATTTCATACAGCAAAAGACAGCTCATAAGAGAAACCAGAAGGAAAATCAAAGAATAGATACTCAAAACAAACAAACAATTTTTTTATAAAAAACATGTATGAATTTGCTTTTTTTTCTCTCATTGTGTGAAATCCCTCTATTCCGAAACGTCTTCATCGACTAGCCGGACTAGTTGCTCTGTTTACTAGACACATAATGATACGACTATTCAATCTTATATATTAGCGGGTAATTCATTCTGGTGCCTCAGGTGTCAATATTGTAGTGGACACGTTCATCTTATCTACCTTGCTATATGACAAAGTAGCTCTTGATCTAGTTTACAGACAGGCCAATAGAAATCGTTGAACATCTTTGTGGCGGACTTCTTTTCTTTGAAATAATTTAGAGTGTGAAGAATGACATACAAACAAAAGACGGCAAAGAATTTAAAATGAAAAAAGCTCCAAAAACAATTAATGAGAGAAAAGGGAGGGAAGCTAGTATTCGAATTAAGATGACAATTCCCTTTCTTTGCCTGGTTCACTGTCAGAGTAAATAACTAAATGATGTCAGTACTGAACAATATATCCAACATAATTGACTCAGAAATCAATTGAGGGTTACAGTGAATCAGCAGGGATAAATTTTCTGCAAAAACAGGAAAAACTCATTAAAAGTGAAAACTAATTTCGATGTAAAACACCTTAGCCCTATTATGATAAATATTAAAACTTAACATTCAACATATCAACAACTAAAATTGGTGACTAGATATCCTGAAGGGAAATTTCGTCCTTTACTATTGTGAATGTATAAATGACGATGTCAATTCTATGTGACTCAAAATGAGTCTAATTTTGGACCCACATCATGAATAAATGTTAACTGCAAGAATCTAACTCCCCGACTTCAGACTTGTGCACGTCTTACATTCGAATGTTGATGTATTCATTGATTTACATCTTCTACTTGTCATCACAGGAAGTAATTGCTGGATCCAGTTTCTCCCAAACTACTGCATTGACGGCACCAATTCAGCTTCTGTTGCACAATACACTGCTGGTGATAACTCCAACCTGGTTCCCGGGCATCGTTCCGCGTGTGCTAACTGTACATGGCGCACGCGGAACGAAGCCCAGGAACCATATAAGTGATACTCTTAAATTAACTACACTGTTATTATATATGCATCATCAAAAATGCATTGTAAACTGGTCCACCAAACGTTTGTCACATTTTCATCTTGAACGTCCACTGATAAAGAATTTATTATTTCCTATTTATTGTGTAAACAATTCAACCAATTGCTTTTCAACAAACAGGGAAGTATGTAGATGTACATGTATGATAGGCTACATGACACAAATATAATATTATTTTGTTTTTAAGTTCATAAAACGATTAAATAATGTACTTCTCTACAAAATTATGCTATACGTGTACAAGGAAATAATTATCACATATATCATTTCCAGGTATTGTTAATACAACGAAGCAATGTAGTGCAAGAAAGTACCGCCCTTAAAAATCGAAGCCCTACAGGAACTTAGTATGACTTTGTTACTGGCATGAAGTGTCCAGATATTTACTGCATTTAATTGTTCACAATGGTACAATAGATTATTCATACACTCAGGATACTGATTTCCTTAAGACTAAAAATGAAATTGGTCTGTGATAATAAGATGATAAATCATCATAGTGCGTCCCGGAAGAAAATATCAAGTACTTCTACACTAAGTTTTATCATGAAATTTTGACAGTCTGATAGTCCTGATAGTTTGATTATATATGAGGACTGTTGTTTTAAAAGAAAACAATTGTTGATATGATGTACTTTGAGATAGTTAAATGGTGATTAGTTTGAGAACTTTACGGGACCCAATAAGTTATATTGTTTCAAAAGCTAACAGCGGAAGAAATGCCAAAATGAAAAGATATTTGGTATAGTTACGCTCAAAGGTCATTTTACAGCATCAGTATTGATAGTAACTGGCTATAGAGTTATACAGGCGAGACAAAAGTAAAATATAACGCATGTAAACAATATCAATTCCTGTTTTAAAATATTCTGTCGTTCACCGTGGAGTCATGTTATCGTATACAGCACGTTGTAGGTTACAAACTAACCACAAAAGACTAAGAATGACAAGAGTCACACAAATCACAATAAAATTACATTATAATTACTAACAAACTTTGAAAAGACAAAAAAGATTAACCAAACCCATCATAAAAACCTTATCAATTATCAATATCAATTGCATGGTTTGCTCGATCCCTATGTTTCGATTGAAACATTTGTAAAAATCTCGTTGACATTGATTTGTATTTTTTTGTTTTTAAAAACTAATACATTCAATTCTCCGAAGGCAGTGACTTTCTCTAGATGGAAAACCAGGGGGAAGACATTGTCTGTCTTATGTATACCGACATAAATGAAAAGTATCCATGGTTATAGATGACGTATAGATGAAATGGTTTTTGAAAGCAAAGATAATACTTTGATGGATGGGCATTGTAAACGTTAAATGGAATCCTCACATCATTTTTAACAAAAGTTACACAGCCCTTTCCTAAAGACCGGGCGAAAAGATGTTTCCAAATAACTGTGACCAAATATATGTACTCAAACTAAACCTCGTAAGATATCACCAAAGACCAAAGTTAGTGTCGGTAGGTTCTTTCTCAAGTTTTCTGCATGGTGTAAAAAGGGATGACGTCACATGACCTACAAGAAACGTTACAAAATTTGTAAATTGAGGCCAAAGAGAGAAAAGTTCTGGACCATTTACCAATGAATTTAAGAGTAAAGTCTCCTATGATTGACTAAGGCTTGACTTGATCAGGTACTGATCCCATTGATCTTTATTCTTCCCACAAAGGATCCTCAATCTGTGACCTTTTCGCCGTGTGCCACCTCACGGAATCTTCGATACTTATCGACCACTTCAAGTCCTGCATGTCAGCCTATACACGAGTTGTTTGAGTTTTCTGAGGAAATGGCCGTTCATTACTCAAAATGCATGTCGCTAGTTCCCGTCTGGACCTCACATTGTGACCTTGACTCTCGTTAATCGCGTAAACCGTAACCCCTCACGAACTCTTGGTTTCTAAGCAACCAATTCAAGACCTGCATGTTAGCCTATGCACAAGTTGTTTGAGTTCTCTTCGGAAATGGCCGTTACACAGACTGTATATGATTGGATTTGAGGCACTGTTGACAAAGTAAGATCTCAGAAACAAGAAATATGCTGCCAGTTTTCCTCCCTGCAAATTTTCAAACTCAGACTTATAAAATTCTCTAGTGGCCATTAGGGCCAGATGGGGAAGATAACTCAGCACAAAGACCAGCGTGATTAGGAACACCATGAACGTCGTTTTACGCACGCCTCTGTCACTCCGAGATTTTCTTGTTTCTTGTTTCTGTTTATCATTGACTTTTATTCTGTTTTTCTGCTTAAACGACGTTTTGACTTGATGTAATTCAGTACTCTCTGTTGAAAGACTTTGATCATTTGCTAAACCATCGGAAGAATCTCTTGGTAGGACATTCCTTGAGGAAAGAGAGTGTTCTGCAGATAAGCTCTTTTTACTTTCTTTAACTCTAAAACTTTCCCTATAGGTATGTTGGCGCTGCGCCTGCTTCCAAATAAGTGAATACAAGACTATTAAGATAATGGTCGAGATCAGAAAAATGAGGAACTGGACGCCATTATGGAGAAGAGGAAAGGGAGTTCCAGCCATCTCGTCTGCTGTGGAACACGTTGATCCGTTAATGTTTACGTCATCTGTTGTAACTGTCTTTCCCCCATATATCACTGAGGCCGGAAGTGAGATTAACAATGCTAGCATTGAACAAACGATGATGGTGATTTTGGCCATTTTCACTGTCGTCTGCGGCTTGAAGGATTTGCATATGTGTTTATATCGATCTACAGCAACGGCAATCAAAACTGACCCTGAACCCATTGATGTAAATACAACAAACATTCTCGAGAATCCACAAATAGCATAAGATCCGTAGGTAAAGTTATGTCGCATGTCAATGATCTCGATAGGAATTCCTATAAAACAGTTGATGAGATCAAAGACAGCTAACGCCACTATGAAACAATGAGTTGGCGTCTTCTTGAACCTGCAGATATAGATGTAGCAGACGAGAGAGTTGCCCACCACTCCCAGCAGAGCCAGCAGACACAGAACCAAGATGGCGGCCAGCACCTGCAGAGCGAAGTCCTTGTCCAGTTCGGCGAGATAGGCGGCAATGTCGTCAACATCAGAGGAGGAACTGTTAGTAACTGCCATCATGTTGTTCGTCATTCTCTTGGTTCTTTGAACCTTAATACAAAACATAATATTTAATATCAGATAATCTATCATTGTAAAATGAAGACTGCAAGAGAAAATGTTTTGATTCAGGTAAATACGTTTCTGAAGTAAATTTCTTGAGTGGGAAAATATTTGTTGAAATTTGGGATGAAATATCGTCAACTTTAATTCAAATTGTTACATGATTCAAAGCTGTTTGTCATCGAATATTGCTTCACAAAAAAATAAAATGTTAATTTTTAAAAAAGACTAGACTGACAACCTTCCTTAATATCCTGCCCCATTTTAAACTTAGACGGGATATGGTTATAATCAGTTATTCTGATTTAGGTTTAAACTAAAAGCAAAAAACTTCATTTCCACAACATTAATGTCCATTCTTTTACTTTTGAAAATTCAAATAAAAAATGAAAACATAGCTTTGAAAATGAGATATACATGATGAAAATGAATGTGTTGAGAAATGCTAAATAGTAATAATTTACTCTTGATAATGTTGTGTGACCTTGTAGATGACAACAATGACTTGATTTTTTACAAAATAATGACAATGACACTCGTCAGCTGATAGCTTATCGTTTAAAAAAAGATTTGATGGACGAGTGATCTGTTTTTTGATTGGTTGAGGAAGGTGGTCATCGACAATGATCAAACCTTATGTTGACCGCGGGAAACGTCACGCGAGGTCAACATAACAATCCAATGACCTGGAGCTAAAAATAGATCGCCACTACGAGGAGCGCCGTAAAGAGTTGCTTCCAAATAAACTTAAAATAGTTGAATAGCTTTCAAAATATTTGAAACTTTCATAAATCATTTAACAGTTGTTGACTTAAGTTATCGGTGAATCCAATGATTTATTTACCCGGAAACTTATATTCCGAGGTCAATAAACCATTGGATTCACCTCAATTGAAGTCAATAATTGTATAATAATATAGCTGTGAGTAAAGATCTATATTTATCAATCAGAATTATATGAATATGCATTTGTCAACTATAAACTTTAACACATTTAAACCCATTGGTCAACAATTCAATGACAATACGAAAAAAATGCTATCATCCAAAGGGAAGATAAAACTGCACTTCCTGTTTGAGTAGGACGTTACAACCATATTCCTTACAATCAAGGAAGTGCATGGTCGTTGTTTATTTCCGTTACAAAGGGAATGGATATACAATACGTTCATATTATTAAGAAAATAGAAAAATTACATGTTTTATAAAAATATCCACTTTTCAATATCTATTTCAAAAAGAAAGTAGATAAAGTAATAAAGGAAGCAAAAGAACATATTACACAGCCTTGTGTTGTAATCTTACATTATTCAGTTGAAGTATAAGTGTATTCTAGAGATTTGGTAACGTCACACAGTCCAAAGTGTAGAGGTCTGAGTATCTCCCTGACTTCAATAAGAAGATCAAAGAAATTGTGTTTGTTTATTTTCATTATTTGTAATGATTATCCATTACAACAACGAAACTTGATTTAATAACTTAATTTAAAACACTATTCTAAAACACCCTGAACACAACATTTACGACGATTAAACCAGTTTTGCATCGCAACAGCATAACACATTCCTTTAATTACATGCACTTTAAAATCGAAAGTAAAAAAATATGACGATATCACATGTCGGCTGCTGCATTCAAAAGTTGTAGCTGAGAATTTTATACTTTCCTTTTTGAAGCGTTTAAAGGTTAATCAATTAATATTTACAATAGCTCAAAATCTTTAAGGCTGTTGTACTTTTTATAAAACGGCATTTGTTTTGATATTTTTTTAGCTTCAGGTAATGTTGTCAAAAGGTGCACATATTCCTAGTTAAACTATTTTCAACAACCGCTGTAAAACCAAATGTTGATCACCGATTTTTAATATGTTTGATATTACTTCTTCGGATTATTTTTTTGTGCTTTATTGATTGTAGGTTAATTTCCAAATCACAATTAATCTATAATTTTGGTCCTTTCACTCATATAAAATTACTTCCATTTTTGTGTAACCTTTACCTTTAAATATTTTTTTTTTATCTTTTATATATGTTTTATAAAAGAATATTTTCTACAAACCCTTAAATAGTGAATTTCAAGCGAAAATAAGCGTTACAGTACCTGTACACTTGAAAAGATTTGATTCTTACAAATGTCCCTTACAATGTCAACGGTGCGGATGGCAAACGGAGGGTTCGATGAATAGCCGAATGGTAAAAAGTTGTAATTCTTCAAAAATGAACAATGACATGGAAAAATATACATTTACTTACACCTATTCTTCATGTGTTGTACAAGTGCCGGATTCCACTCTCGTTTTCGAGTTGCAGGAGTCAAAATAAGTAGTTCCCTTTGACAAACCAGCCATTAAACCAAGCTGGTGTGTATCAGTCAGTGTCTCGTGATACTGAGAACACAGCTATGACGACGACCTGGTTCTTGACATAGAAGACGATTTTTACCAGGATGTTATTCATTTTACTTCGGATTCTCAAACAATGAATTTTATATGATGTGATGATGTAATCCCGATCAGACAAACACTTCCGCGAAGTGCACATTACGAAAATGTGACACAGTCAGAATGTGTCATGAAGTGTATAATTATTGCTTAACAAAAAGCCATTTCAACTGAAAAGGTTCAAATCATCTTACTTTGCATTACAATCATCAAGTACCAAACTGACAACAAGTATATGTTGGCAATAAAAATCAACAATAGTCATAACCAAATGCATTCTCTCCCCACAGAGGCAGATCAAGTCATAGCCTCTGTTCTATTACGCCGAAATCCGGCAATAAATTATCCCCGCAAAAGAAAGTACAGCATATCATTCAACATTACCAGGATACGAATGTTCAAACATATTGCCAAAGCAAAGTACGTGTGTACAAATAAAACACGCATGTTATTGTTAAAAAATTTGGTTTTATTCCAAGTAAATTTCTAATAAAATATTAGTCACTTTCGAAAAGGCAAAACGGATGAAACAGAAACTAACTGAATAAACTTTACAATGCTACTCACCTCAGTTACCCTTAAAATACCTTGTGACACAGATAAAAAAAATTGCACCAGGAAACCGCTCCATTTCCCACTTAAACCGTGTACTTTCGATTATGTGCTGCACGGGAAGTATAAAACGATGCTTTGCAACGTGACATTCATGAATTCCGTGCATCTCGAGGTGAAATGAACAACATCAATGTAGGCTCACGTAAATTCACTTTAAACAGATACATTTTATGCAATGAAAATCGGCTTAAATTCAAGGACATCAAACAGTATATGAATAAAAAGAATTTCTAAGAAGAACTGAATAAAAATAGTTGATAACGGCCTAAGAATTCAGAATAAGGGTTTGAAATGTTATTCATCGTATGTCATATTTTGCATGAAAACTTTTGGCGGGATTTTTGTTACCCGAAGCCTTTTTTTGCATTCTCTCCCCACAGAGGCAGATCAAGTCATGAAATGTTGATACAGCTTCTGTTATATTACGCCGAGTTTGTGGGATAGAATGGGAGATGCCTGATTGGAGGCAATCATAGTTAGTTGTGCAATCAGCGACGCTGTTCTAAAATCGTCATATTGGCAACTTCAAATCACAGCAAAAACATTGTGATATGAACCACCCTTTCCATGCGAGAAGCCTTGTCATTTGATAAAGAAATTCAAATGGATTGTGGTGCATTTTTCCCGCCAGGGGAAACTGCAGGAACCCAAGGAATTCGGCGTAATAGAACAGACGCTGTATCAACATTACATGACTTGATCTGCCTCTGTGGAGAAAGAATGCCTTTTGTGCCAACTTCTCCAAATCCAGAGCAGTTTTCAAAGATTGTTGAACGGATATAGCCAGGCAAATTAACTCAATATTATCAATAATTATATTGACTTATTATCTTAACTAAGACGGAACTTTTAAACAGCTTCAAACACATGATGCAAGCCTGAGATATATCCACATTGTGATGATCTTAAATAGTGTGATGTTTGATGAAAATAATTACGGTTGACAGAGATATAGTTTTTGAAAGGCTGATTTAATTGGTCTATAGGAAAAATTATGTTTTTAAAGATGGCGACCAATTTTGGTAGTGGTAGATGAAGATAACAGGCAAATGAAATTCTCGTATCTTATGCACTGTCGTGTACCAGGTATGGAGGGGACTAATCAAAATGGTGGACGGGACAGGTCAACAGAGGTAGGTGTCTGCTTGGCCTGTTCCCAATGTGCCTACATCCCAATGTGCCTACACTGCTATCAAAACAGAGACATGCATGGGTGGTTTGTGTATTGGGTTCATCCAACCTATTTGATAATGGACTATTCCACTTGAAATAAGTAAAAAGAAATTTGATGGATTTGAGAGGTTTTATAATTTAATTCATAACAATAAACAGTAACAGATACATATTACTTCACTTCATACATTTCATGACATTTCATGCTTCTTTGAAGAAGACACACTGATACATCTGACTGCACTTAAGTATTTGAAATCAATGTCATTGCAATTTGACTAGGTGCCCCACAGCATCAACAAACTGCAGCGGTGTCTTCATCCCTGTGGACAGCTGGTTCTTCAGTCTCTGGATCTTGGTGTCCAAGTCTCTATATACCCTTGACCGCTGACGTCTGGTACCACCGTGTTCTAACTGCCTCCTTAGGACACGCTCTTCCCTCTCCATTTTCTTTAGTTCCCCGATTAGTTCGTAGATGTTGGGATGAGACTTCTTGACTCTTTTTTTCAACCCGTTGTGATATCCTTCCAAATGATTGTTTGTCCTTGGTCCAGTGTTGTCGTGTTGATTCCACATTCTCACAGGGAAGCGGGCGTCAAAGTCTACCCATGTTGAAGTCATGTAGTCGTTGAAGACTTGAAAGATAAGCTCTTTACTCAACGTTTTCTTAACACAGCTAATCAGTGTCTTAACCACTTTAACTCATCAGAACATCTAAACAGTAGAACTGACTACGTTTTGTTAACATTCTAATCTCCTTACATCTGCTTAGGTAACAACTGTTGATCTACGGGTCATACCCACTTTCTGAGAAGGGGTGTATTTTCAGTTCCCAAAGTGCCTACACAGTTTCTGTAGGCACATTGGGATGTAGGCACAATGGGATGTAGGCACATTGGCACCAAACCGTCTGCTTTCATTGCTCCCTTCTCCTAATCGTTGAAGTTTAGATGGTCACCTTTAACTGTGGTAATCAGGAATAGAATGTTGAATACATTCCTTATGAGTTTTGGTTCACAAACTGGAAGAAATTTGCGTATTTTAGATGTCAAGTTGATGTTTATCTCACCTTCATTTTCGAAGCGGATAGGAGACTTTTAAATGCCTCTTTTCATGCCCTTAACGACTTTGAATCTCATACATATTGTCGCGCATATCAGTGTTTGGTTATAATAAAGATTTCTGTGCAACTTGACCTGATTTGGTTCAGAAACTACGAAGTTATTGACAAAATAACAAATCAACATGGCAGCGGAGTGGACTCGCCGAATAATCAGCGGAGCGGACCCAGAAGGTCGGGTACATTTTTGGATATGGAGGGGACACATATCAATTAATTAATTAAGTTCTTTGTGTATGTATGGTGCGTAGTCCTGACATTCAACATTATTTTTTAGACATCCATTTACGTTTTTCTTAGTGCCGAAAACGCTGTCCGTTGTAAAGAATATATAAATGATTTCTTATGACATTTATCTAAAACGTGTCTATGTCGGATTGTATAATTGCGTTTGGTGTCAATCTTCGAGAAAGTGAAATATCGTTGGAATGATGTAATAGAGGCAAAAAGCATTCTCGTGCCTATAGCAATTCATTATAACCTCGTTTCTTCCCTCAAATCAATGGCTGTCTGAAAGCGGCTTACAAGTGGTAACTTTTATTTAATCTATGGCAAGTTTTTCGTTTTGCTTTTGTCCGCCTGTCAGTTATACATCGACTTAGAAAAGACCAAAATCGATATTTCATGCACAAATTTCATCTTATCGCTGATCACGCGTCTGCTACTGCTTCTTCATTATATTGACAATGCAGTAGTACAGATATCTTATAATAAAGAGGAGTTGATTCGTAAAAATAATAAATTGATTATTTTCACAAACTCATGACTCCGAATGCATTCTCCAAACACATGAGTTCTCAACATTTGAAACTGTTTTTTTTACATTTTTAAAGGTTTCCTACATTGAACTATAAAGAAAAAGTAATTTTCGGTGCTTAATCATCGGATATTGCACAAAACCTGATGACGTGCTTACATGGATCCGTCCATGCACGTGAATCGCCAATCTTTCACGCGCCGCTTTGTGATTGACAACAAATTCCTCGCACTTCACGTGCGCACCACCTGGTAAAATTAAACCACAGGCATTTGACACTCATTTTGACTCACTTGATTGTCATATTACGCATGTTCAGATGCCACTCGGAGCGAACGACTTATATGCTCAACTGAGTGTACTGCAACATTTGATACTTCTCGATGTTGGTAAAGTTTGGCATATAAGACTCTTGATAACAGTCACTCGATCGCGGGGTGACCTTTTAAAGAGCTACTCGGGGAGTTGTCAAGTGTCATATATGCCAAACTTTACAAATAGCGTAAACTGACCTAGAAGTGTCGATTGTTGAAGGAAAGTATTATTTTGAAATCGAAGTCGTATACGGACAAGAAGAAGGTTTGAATTCACGACTGTGATCGAAAACGTGACTTTGATCTGTCAAATGTTATTTTGGAAACTAAACAGAATAACGTTACGATGTGTTCATGTTTAATAGGTTATATAACTAGTATTCATGTAAGTTGGGCGTGTTAATTTGTTTTCTATGAATATTATGACTGTTTTAAGAATTGCATTGAAAACACGTTTTTATCATATAATTGGCATTTTGGAATGAATATGCGAGATATATTGAACTAATATCATTAATAATGTCATTTACTTTTCTATGAAAGCAAAACAGTACGTGAAGAAAATCACGGACTGGCTCTTTAAAGGGGCAGTAGCAGGTTTTAGGAGGAATATAAGGTGATTTCAGGAAAATGAAAACTAATGGTTCCAATTGAAAGACAATGAATTTAAACTAAATGGAGCAGTAATAATTCAAATATACAACTTAAGGTTTAGCCATGCGATTCCTTTTTCTTGCACAAAATGAATTAAAGGTGTTCACAAAAAATGGCCACCAATGGATTTTATGTGAATCCTCATACTTTGTCCTCTGACTACGGGTGATTGGCTTGTGTAATGAGATTGTTGACACTATCAATATAATACCTTTAGCATTAACTTACAATTATAAGTGAAATATTCAAAATATGAAATTATCAAAAAACGTGCTACTGCCCCTTTAAGATACGAAGAATAAAGTTGTCACTGATATAAGTTTGGTAAGGGGTTTTCAGTGTACGGTAATGTGTTTTGCGTTTATATGGTTATCTTAGTTTCTTTCAACAAGTCCATCTCAGAGGCAAGTTTGCCATCATAAATTTCAACAAAATTAATGTCGAAGATATATCCGCTGCTGTTATTGCTTGACAACGAAATATCGATAACAGGGAGTTCTTTAAGTTTAGAAAAGAAGTCATTAAACAAAAATTTCCAATAAGACAATCGGAGTGCCTTTACTTTCACTTTCTTATACGAATACCAAAGAGAAGAATGCAGTTTCAACGAGAGACGATTTAATTTAGAAAATTTCTCAAATTTTCAGTGTCATACCTGATTATACAAATGTGTAAACGATTTAGGGTAACATTTTGTTTCAACTGACTTAATTCAACTCTGTTTCCGTCATTGAGGTTGTTCATACTGATGTATCATTAACTCTCTTCCTCATTCCTCAACAAAGCAGAAGCCTTAGCACAAACATTTACTTAATTTAACCCTTAGGAACGGTTGACTTTTGCATGATACTGACTGAGGATTGACTTTTGAAAAGCAAGAGTAACTCTGAGATCTCGGTGTCACATATGCAAAACGTTAATTCATGGCATTAATGTTTTGGTATCACAATATTTGCCATAAATTATTTTTTTCAGGTCTAGTCGGTTGCGGGATTCGAACCCACACCAACAGAGTCGGGCAGCACGACAAATTGCCCACCTCGACAGTTGAATGAACATTTAATGGCTGTTGTTCCAATGGCGTGAACCTATTAAACATAGCCACCAATGGCTGAAATATTGCTCACTCACTCTCTTTATTTGTAATCAGGCTTATTGTCGAAGTCAGACAGATGAATTTACACGATTACACTGATTCATCCGGCCGCTATGTCAGTTGACACAACTTTGCACGTGCTGCACGCTTTTCTCGTGCTACACGGAATCTCTGCATTGCTAAAAGCCAAACGTTGAATAGCTTTTGAAGTAGTCTCAACATTCCAGTATCACATCTTGTTTCGTAACAGCAAGGGCCGTTGCCTCTAAAGCATGATGGTGTTTAGCACAGGGACATGTATCGCATAACCTACCCTAATACTATATAAATGGACCTTTCATATAGTATTAGGGGAGGGTCTAAAAGTATATGTCTTTCTAACGCTGTTTTTAAGCGATACATGTCCCTATGGTGTATAAGAAAAAAAACTTTTGATGAATTAATGTGGGTTTTTTTCCGAGCATCAAGCATTAGTTGTAGAACAGTAAACAAACAAACATATTAACACTGTTGTAGCAGACATGTACATTCATATGCCCCTGATATGGCTGTTATTGAACATTATCTATGGCAACAGTTTAGACTCCCACGGTTACATTTCATAAAACCCTGTCCAGCTGTCGTTGATTCTGATTTGACAGCCTCACGTAGTGATATCAATTTATATTTTTCGATTTCTTCCAAATCTAAGATTTTCTCTGGGCAAAGATCAAACTGATTTCTTGAAAATTGTCCTTTCAATCCACTTTTAATTTTCACTTTGTAGATCATGAGGTGCTCCAATGAAAAGGGAAATATCCATAAATTGGTATGCCACCCCCTATAGCACGATTTGAGGTCAGAGTCTTCAACACACAAAATTTTGTCAAATGATCCTGATAAACCATAATCCACTTGAAACTACCTTGTGGAAGTGAGTTTCAAATAGATCCATTTGTCTACATGATGCAAATTCCTTTGTAAGGATTGGCCTTACAACTACACCTTCCGTTCTTGGCCGCTTTTACTTCCTCTGACAGTCAAGGCATAATGATTTGAAAACTTCAATCGACTCACGTGTTACATTAGCATATTTCTTTGCAAAACAAAATAGTCACTTTTTGTCTATAGGTCAGTTTTCATGTTCTTTGGCCTGGCATTAATTAAAAATAACTAATTAACAACATTTCAGTGACACGAAAATATTTTGACATATTGCCTAAACAGTAACAGTCAAATTGTCAAAAACACAAGGTACAATTTCAGTCATTAAGCTAAATGTCTAGAAAAATTAGTCATCTCATCAAATGACTGATCGTCGCAGTCATTTGATAAAATGCTGATACATTTAGGCATTTGACGAAATGACTGATTTGACATATTGACTGTAACATATAAACGTTGAAATTCGGTTCTGATTGTAATGTGTCACGGGAAGGTCATTTTACCCTGGACCAAGTTATTTTCTAACTTTGTAATAATGGTACTGATAAATTTCGCGCCGTAAAGTTCATGTAAATTATATCAGGTTTGGTAAAAGCTCATGAATGATAGCTCATGATTTTGAGACAGATTTGACCGGTTAGGAAATTATGTTGACGCAGCATGCACAAACCGCCGCAGATGCAGTCTGATTAAAATCGACTGTGATTCGAGGAAAAAAGTGTAAAAATATTATCTCAAGTGGGGTTCGAACCACATCCAGCCCGGCTAGACGGAGAGTATATCCCGAATGGTTCGAGCCCCGATAGAGACAATTAATATTTTTGATATTTTATTCCTCGAAGCATGGTCGATTTTAATCAGACTGGCCGCAGATGGATCTAATAAGAACACTGTTTTATCGGAGTAGAATCTCTGGCGTTTTGTTGGAAAATGACTTACACGTGACTGAAAGAATAATTTCCAAATTGTAATGGATGTACAAATGTATGTTTTGAACGGGCGTCTTGTTGATATTTTGAATGAAATATTCAGAAGTGTGAACACCCTCTGAGTGATCGATATATGATTCTGTTCAGAATACGCTTTTCATTAAAAAGTCTCAAATATTGAGTTGTCAGTTTACAGGCACTGTTGGTTTATTACCGGCACTTCCTTCCCGAGCACAAAATGTCAAAAAGACTTCAGTTGGATTTTGATTAAGCATTCACTCGGTGTTTTTCGATTATCGTGCCTCGATTGAATGTCATAACACTTTCTTGAATTTGACAGGTTTATTTTCAGAGTAAAGGCATTTTACTTTTTATGGCTCCGCTTTGAATGTCAAAATTTGCATTGGCCGATCCTTTTATGGAATGTAAGTAATGTTTGGGTATCTTTTATATATTAATCAATTTGATTTAAACATATTTATTCACAATGAAAGGATTGGGTAAAAGTTATCCAACTTAGTGAAACCCTTTCCTACTATTAATCAATAGTATGTAACTCTCGACAATATGCTCATATCAATAGACTATTTAAATATCTAGATTGTATATACCCTCTGGTACTTACTATTTTTAATTTTCTATGGTCTACAGACAGAAAAGGAAGTTGAAGTTTTTTGGGTTTTTTTTTTTAATATAAATTGTAAAATGTACATCATACACGTCATTTGCTGCTGTAAACTAACGTTTGTGGCTCACTCATGAAAGATTCCGTTTCGCTCGTTGGATAGAAGAAAGCAATTACTTGATCAGTAGCAAAATAATACACGAAGTGATGTTATGAAGAACGATTATTTGTCTAAAATATCATGTTACTCAAATTTATTCAAGTTACCATGAACAATCTAAACAACATCGTTATTTGAATCAAAACCGTACAAGTGTTCACGTAAAGTTTGCTCAAATAAAAACTTCACGCCGAGTAGACTCAACCAATACCAAAAGTTGTTAATCGATTCCCACAAGAAAAGACGTTGAAGATGCTGTAGTCGAGCAACAATGCAGACCGCTGTCTATAGAGTTTCGACATTCTGGAAATTGTCGATTTGAGGACAAGAAATTTATTTCCTTTTATTCGAAGTGGTCGTTAGATTGAAGATTACAAAGAGCATTAGTACTTTGAGAAAGAGAGCGAGTCGTTGTTTTACTCTTCTTGGGCAATAACTTTAAGAAAGAGCTTGTATTTTCAAACTAAAGCTCTTTCTTGTTCCGACTCTGGAATTTGTACCATTTTTACAACCTTTGAAGGGCAAATACTCTTGACGACATGCTTGATACCAATCCAAGGATCCAACCTAATAAATTTGCTGGCTAGAAAAAAGCCCGATTGCAGTCGTTCTTCGTTTAAGCATCCGAATCATGCACAAGAGTTTTCATTGGTTAAAAGTTTTCAAATGGTTTGAAAACACCGGAAACGAGCGCACTCGTCTAATTCAAAGAGTTGGTAAACATAGTTTAATGAAATTTTGGGCAAAAATGTGTCCAAGCCTAAAAATGATTCTGAAAGTTGTTATCCATAAATTACTGTCCTTGGTTAAATTGTATGTACACTAGATGAAATAAAAACCAACACAATTTAATACTTATTTTGAAAGACATCTTCTGCCACCAAACTTTTGGTTACAAAGAGACGTTATATTTATTAAGAAACTACAGAGAACCCACGTGTACAACAAAGTGTACAACAGAGCGCATGACCTCCTGTACAATACAACATTAGAAACAGTCAAAACCAAACTAAACCACAAGCATCAAGAACGTAAAACATCCTATGCCAAACTTTTGAAAAAAATCTGTTAAGGCAGTGTATGTTTGGGTTGGTGGAATCGTGTATTCATGATAAATTGTTTTATTGAATGAAGATTTGGGACAACCTTCCATAATCAAATTATCAAGATGTTGTGCTTATATAACTGCCCTTTGCAAAGAATGTTTTGCTCATGATTCTTGTGTATGGACTTTTGCTAAACTGCTAAATGATTACACATAAAAATAACACTATTTTAACATGCATAAATATGATCTCTTTTTTTTCATGTTTGAAAATGTTTACAACTTGAGAGTAGCATAAGCATTATAAACATGCAACAAACTTTAATCTGTTTCCTGAGTTTCTGTATGTCAACTTTTTTAAGGCAAAATTCATTGACAGGTATTTGTATGTCAATGCAGCAACACCTTTATGTTTTTATTGTAAAATATCTCAGTTTGTTGTTTGATTTTTATAAGTAATATATCATATACATCAGTGTTGTTCCTGGCTGATCAGCTGAGGGGGTCATTTTGGCCTATTCTGAGAATATTGGACCCCTTGTAATGGTAGAGGTATCCTACTTCTCCAATTCTAAGGGACACCAAGCCAAAAAGGTGGGCAAATTTCCCCAGGGCCCCCTCAAGGAACAACACTGTACATATATATTTTGGGAGGGGGGCAAAATGTACTTTTTTTATGTAAGAATTTATCAAATACTTAACGCAGACAAAATATTTTTCTTATAACCATTATTACTTATGACTTTGTTTGAATAATCATACTATTATCTAGTAGATATTTATTGTATGATAACATTTCATTTCACAAAGTTCTTTTAAAACATTATCCTAAAGAATAATAACATGGTTCAAAGTATTTGACTGCAAATAAATTCAAATCCAGATGATAACCTGTTTAAAAACTTCCTTACGTTGCTTTTTACAACTTTTAAAGAATAAGACCTCTTAGCAATGGAAAGAAGGATTTTCAAGTTCTTTAGACTTAAGAAGAGTCTGTAGTATTGTATATGTTCACTATGGAAGCTTTGTTACAACGCACTTAAAAATACCTTTTTAATGTTACGATGTGATAATAATTCTTATTGCAAACAAATATAATTCAAATTAATAGGGAACAATCATTCACATTCAAGATCAAAGTTTGCCTGAAAGTAAAGATATATGCCAATCAAACTTCAGGAAAAAGACATTGATAACTTCCAGGAAAATACATAAATGGCATATTGACAAATAGCAAAACATAAAGATATCAAAACAGAATTATTTCAAACAGCTGTTTGAAAAGATAGCAAAATGTCAATGAAAGGAACACCAAATCATGACTACATGATGATAGAGTGTTTAAGGGTAAGAATCACCTCTAATCTTCCCATAAAGTGAAACTACATATCAAACAAAATCACATTCAACAAAATATACAGATGGAAAACACATTTAGAATCAAATTTCAAGAGGAAAAGGGGAAACAAAATTCTCTTCTTGTATGTTATTGTTTATGCTCATTGGGCAGAATTACTGTTAGAAATCACATTATAATGTTACAATATACCAACTTTTTTTCAAAAGGAAGAGGCAAAATTCGAAGACAAAAACATTTTATATCATACTTAAGGGGTAAAGGAGAAACTATCATTGAAAGTGATATAAGGGAACTATCAACAGGAAAACATGTAACTAACTCTCAAGATTTTTTTCTTTTGAGCCAAAATTCAACATAAATACATCTGATATATTTTAAGGGGAACAGGGAAAAACTCAATTTCTTTCCTACAGAGTGTGGCAAAACAAGAAACCAACAAACTTTTGTATCTGAAAACAAAAATCAAATCTATGTCTGAGAAAAGGTTTTACAGAAATTAAACCAAATTTGTATTTTACACCTGAAGACGACTAGAAAACCACTTGAATGTTACATAATTTGTCTTTTAACAAGACTGGACAGCATGTTAATTGATCTATAAATATATTTTGTATCTTGTCTACAGGCAAAAGAAGCAAACGATGTCAAATCTCAGCGGGGGATTTTTAAACAATACGAAATAATTAAGAAATTTTACCAAAGTGTCTTAAAACAAATCATGAAACTGTACAAAATGGTTAACTTGTGCCTTTTAAGAAAAATAAAACATGAAAAACTCAGGACTAAACTTGGTGATGAAATATTTTTTACAAACGGGGAGGCTAAGACTTAAACTACTGTAGATGGGAGGGGCAGAATGAGGACTTGAGCTTCTAATGTATTTTTATTAATGTTATTACTGGACAAGATGGTAGTTTATTGTTTTTTATTTTAAAGTGTCTCAAGATCATCATTCAGAAACACAAGTCAGCAGTGTCACTTCACCACATAATCCATAATAAAATACTCTTTTTTTCAGATTGTCAAGGGAAAAGCCAATGATCATTTAGTACATCAAGAATATGGAAATGCCAAGGAGAATGACAAAAGATAGAAACATTTTGCTGCAAGAAATATGTGTGAGAAAGGATAGAAAAATTTTGCTACAAGAAATATGTATGAGAAAGGATAGAAAAATTTTGCTACAAGAAATATGTATGACAACAGACTTGCCATTCATATTTGTTTTAAATTATCATCAATTTATCAATGAAAGGACAATATTTATCAAGAGTATGTCTCATTCAGATCAAAAAGATTTCGCTCAATTCCTGAACAAATTCATATGATAGGACATTAAGACGTGCTTTATATCACCTGTATAATTATCATGAAGTATTTTTACTTCACAAATGACAAAGGCAAGAAAAACAACAAATGGGAATATCAAACATCTATCATGAGTTTCACAAACCTGGCATTCTATGCAAATATACCAGAGAAAGTTGTCTCCCTTGAGAGACGTATCTAACTGAATTTCTTTTGTAGTCTTTTAAATTTTAACTTTGTTTTCTTATTGTAGAATTCACATTCATATATGGAATATAACATATGCATTTTTTTGTCAAAATAACAATATTTTATAGACAGATAAACCAAGCAGAAAGTTGTGATCTCCAACTTCCAAAAATTCTGTCAACATTTTGATTTCCATCCTTTTAAATGCAATATGATATGAGGTCTCCCCTCAATTCATACAAAGGAGATTGAAAATAGTAAGGCTGCAATGATATACTAAGCTCACGATACAAGTATCTAGATACCGTATTTCCTTAATTACACGCCGGGCGTCTATTATTTTCAAAAGGTCTACATCATAGGCGTCTATTTGAGGCAGGCTTCTATTCAAGGAAGGCGTCTATTTCGTAAAAAGCGAAACCGTTTAGACTATTTTGTAATAAAATCAGATAATTTAACAAAAAAGAAGCGTTTTTCTATATTAAACTTGGTTTACGCGGCGTTTAATTAAGGTAGGCGTTTATTATTTTCAGAAAGTCTTATGCAAGGGCGTCTATTCAAGGCAGGCGTATATTCAAGGCAGGCGTGTAATTAAGGAAATACGGTATGCGGAATGTGACAGGTCTAAAACAGGAGTAAAACCATTTGTCAGTTGTTAAGGATAGAAAAAGTTTCCCGAAGATAATGATCAGAAAAAAAAACAAAAACAATGACATAGCCCAAAACAGCTGACCTTCTAACTGACCTGAAACGATCATCCAATGAACAATCAGGACATTCACAAGTTTGAATAAATTATCCCTAGACTAAAAAGCTAATGGGAGGGCACTCTTAGTTTTGTTTTCAAATGATCATCAAGATAATGCTGGCAAGTAAATTTAAATGAATTTTAATACTTGTAAACAATTTATCATCCAATATCAATGAAATTTGTATTGATAGTGTTTGATTTATCTAGCATTTTTTTAGATTTAAATAATTTTTTTGTAATGTTCTCCTTCTATATTCACATGTAAATGTATTGTAAATTGTGTATCATATTGTGACAATCGCATCAAGATGAATCACATCCTGTCTCATGGAACGAACATTACACTAACTCCACTATCAGTACCCTGGGCTCAGAAGCTAGATTCGCTTGCGCGGCCCGACTTGGGATGTAGCCAACCAAATCATTTTCTCGCTAACTTCTCGATAAAATTTCAACGAGAAAATTATGTGATTGGCTACATCCTAAGTCGGGCCGCGCTAGCGAATCTAGCTTCTGAGCCCAGGGTACCGATTAGTTGAGTTAACGTAATGTTCGTACCCTGAGACAGGATGGATGAATCAATATTCCATTGTATCATGGCAGCCTTAGAAAATATAGGCTCACAAATAGGGCCATTTTGATTTTCAAAATAAGCACATTGTATACTGTCTGTATGTTTCAAAGGATAAGACACATATTTCAACCTTTGTATAATATATATATATATAAGTATCTTATTATCATTATTATTTTCATGACTAGATTAGTGTTTGCGGGACACCGCAAAAACAGAGCAGCCCCGAAACTTGGGGTTTCGCCTTACCCTGTTCTGCCTTCTACAAGCCTCAGCATATTGGGCATTTTCTTGTGACCTTGACGTTTGACACTCAAGGTCACACAATCAATGAACACATTTCATTGAAAATAACATTAATGTATCGAATTAACGTGTTTAAAGTTAAAATAATCAATTTTCTCAATATTTGTTGACCTTGCTGTGACCTTGACCTTTGACAGTTCATACCCAAAACCTTTCCAAAATTTTGTACTTCTCAAGAGATAATATATACAAAATTTAAACTTCATAGCACAAAAACTTTTCAAGTTAACACATTTACAAGGGATTTTTTTGTGATTTTATAGCTCATGACCTTGACCTTTGACCTTAAAAGTGAACATGTCATTTTAAGTCCCCAGAGGTGTAAACAATTACACATGTTTATGAGTTCTGAAAAGCTTAACGGGATTAAGTTATATCCATATTAGTTGCACATTGTAATAACACAAATGTCATGACCTTGACCTTTGACCTTCAAGGTTACACGATCAATGAACACTCTTTATTGAGTATAATAATCTTATATTGATTAAAAGTGTTCATAGTTAAAATAAAGCATTTCTGCAAAACCATGCTAAAGTCGTGACCTTGCTGTGACCTTGACCTTGGACAGATTGTAGCGAAAACCTTTTCAAATTTTTTTACTCTTCCAAGGGTGATATATACCAAGTAAGAGCTTCATAGCACAAAAACTTTTCAAGTTATCACGTTTACAAGGAATTTTTTAGTGATTTTATATTTCGTGACCTTGACCTTTGACCTTGAAAGTGAACATGTCATTCTAAGTCCCCAGAGGTGTAAACACTTATACATGTTTCTGAGTTCTGAAAAGCTTAACGGGATAAAGTTATATCCAAATTAGTTGCACATTTAAATAACACAAATCTCATGACCTTGACCTTTGACCTTCAAGGTTACACAATCTATGAACACTTTTCATTGAGTATAACAATCATCTATTGATTAAAAGTGTTCATAGTTAAAATAAAGCATTTTCGCAAAACCATGCTAAAGTCGTGACCTTGCTGTGACCTTGACCTTGAACAGATTGTAGCGAAAACCTTTTCAAATTTTTTTACTCTTCCAAGGATGATACATACCAAGTTAGAGCTTCATAGCACAAAAACTTTTCAAGTTATCGCGTTTACAAGGAATTTTTTAGTGATTTTATAGCTTGTGACCTTGACCTTTGACCTTGAAAGTGAACATGTCAAAATCATTCCCCCGAGGTATAAGCAGTAACTTATGAATACAAGTTCTGGAAAGCTTAGTAGAAAAAAGTTATAGCCATTAGTATGTGCGCGGCGGCGGCGGCGGCGGAAACTGCACAAAACCTGATAGCAGCCCCGTCCTTAGACGGGGCTGCTAATTAACAAACCACTACTTTGTCAATGAGGTATCAAACTTTGTTTGTCAACAATAACATAAATCGATAAAATAAATCTCTTTTGAAAAACAAAAAAAATATTGTCCAAGATATCCAAAATTTTGTAACAACAAATTGTCAGATATTAGAAACATTTTTTGTTCAAGGCCATATGAATTTTTTTCGATGAGAGTATCATTTGAGCGTAATTTATTCAAATTACTTTATATACATTTCTTAATATTTAAAAAATTAGTCATTTCTTCGTTGTTTTGATGCGTAATGTTTTGGAAGCAATAATACACTTGCAAAACATGAGACAAGCATGAGAACACCAACAGATAAAACATACCATATTTGACACAAATCTAAAAAAACTATGTTAAAAGTGAACATCTTTGCAACAAAATTGTAAATCCATATCAATAAAATCTTCTGAATCAGTTCTAAATGTTGATTACAAAAAATTATTTTGCATGGTTCAAGTTGGAAATTACCATTTTTTTTCTTAGTGATATGCATGATTACAATATATATCATTTTAATAATAAAATTGATTTTGGAACAAGTAATTAAACTTGGGAAAGCAACTGTGATAGTCAGCTTAATACCTTGAAGTACAATTATAGTATTTGCTGTTCAAAATTGAAAGTTAGTCAAATAAGAACATCCAATTTGCGTCCATATCATATAATGAAGTAAATATTGACACCACTTTCGTTGTATTGTCAGTATAAACCCTCTTCTAGGAACACAAATTATATGGCAGACATGTCATAATCATAGAATGACAGAGAAATTATTAAAATATCCTATATGTAACAAGCTTAAGCTTCTTATGAAAATTTGATTTGGAGATGTTGATATAAGGTCATTGAAAGTTTCTTACAGGCCTGAACTGGCCTGATATGCTAAGAAAATTGGGTGATAAAAAATGTTTTGACATTATTGTTGTTCATAACGCATAGCTTTAAAGGGGCAGTAGCACGTTTTTTTATAATTTTATATTTTAAATTTTTCACTGATAATTGTACGTTAATGCTCAATGAATTATTTTGATAGTGTCAAAAATCTCATAACACAAACCAAGTATCCATAGTAAGAGGACAAAGTATGAAGATTCACCTAAAATCCATGGGCGGCCATTTTATGTGAACACCTTTAATTAATTTTGTGTAAGAAATGGGAATCGCATGGCTAAACTGTACATTATATATATGAATTATTACTGCTCCATTTAGTTTAAATACATTATCTTTCAATTGGAACCATTAATTTTCATTTTCCTGACATCACCTTATATTCCTTCTTAAAACGTGCTACTGCCCCTTTAAAGCCAAAATGGCTTCTAAAATACAATCAACAAAACATTGCTTACAACCAGACTATAAAATTTTAAATGCTATAACAAAAACTCTCATGCTTTCCTGAAGCACTATAAACTCATCTAAGAATGTTTTCATAAATGATTTCAAAATGTAAACAGAAACTAGATTAAAATGCAGATTCAAAGTCTTGAAAAGTCTTCAGTATTAAGTATCCACAATGATCACTTCTGTCAGCATAGCCTTGAAGAAAAGAGGAACACTATTAATAGCCTGAAGGACACCGATCACGAAGAGAAAAATATTAATAATTTCAAAATGATTGATTTATTATCATATCTAATTTATTGTTTTATTATAAAATCATTAATTTGTAAATGGAATAAAAACATGGACAAAGAACCAATTTTAATGAAAAATTTATTTTGTTAAAAATAACAAAGTTCTTTTGATTTTTTGATAGTGGAAACATTTGATATTCAGAAAGCTACTGCGATTAGTTTGCCAAGTATATCTCTAAATTCAACAACAAAAATCAGTCTTGCCCAAAAATTAAGCACATTTAACACTTTCAACAGAAGCATAATCGAGTAGTGAGTTTAAAATTATCCTCCAACAGAATTGTTTTTAAACAGATTACAACATATTTCAACCAAACACTGGATAAACTTACCCTGCCTGCTGGACACGTCTGGATGACTTCACACTCCACCACACAGTTCTCCAGATCGCCTAGATTGGGCATACCTTGGCCTGTAAGCAGAAATCATTGAACATTTCGACCAAGGAACCTAGGACCTGTTTGCATGGCAGAGGTTTTCTAAATGCAGTCTTAACTAGATCAGCGTTTGTGGGACACCGCAAAAGCAGAGCAGCCCTTGAAACTGGGGGTTTCGCTTTCGCCTGTTCCGCTTTCTAAATGTTTTAGCAAATTGGGCATCTCGACCTTTGACATTTAAGGTCACAAAATCAATGAACTCTTTTCATTGAGAATAACAATACTGTAATGAATGCTTGCTACAGGCCTTTCATATTCGATGCTCATACATAATCTATATTATCCTCAGGAAAAACATGATTAAACTCAGACTCTCATTTCTAGGAACATAATGACTAGGGTTGAAACGGTTTACCGCGGTGTATTCGTATCACGGTATTTATTGACGGTTCGGTGCACCGAAAATTTGCTTTGAAAATATTGAATCGTTCAGTTTTGTTAATTTCATCTTTTCCCACTATTCTCTTGTTTATTGCTGTAAAAAACGCTAAAAATGTCAACTCAAACTCATCGTTTTCTGCTTAATGTCATAATATATAAATTAATCCAAAGTTCAAACGTCATCCAAACGTACTGACGATCTAACTTCCGTCTAAAGATGCAAGTAAAATGACAACAAGACAACCTAGTAACGGTAGTATATGTATAAATATAAAGCATGGGCTAGATTCAACAATAAATAAATAGTATTTTTCCAAAAAATAACCAAGACAGTTTTGAAAACAAAACGTTTTCATATATATAACAAAACGAGTTGATAACTCACAAGTCAATTGTAGTCATAATCTTGACTTTCATATGTTGTGATTGGATGATATTATTAGATTGACCAACCAGAATAATGTTTGTATTACTTGGGATTTCCTTATATTGGAAAAGATTGATGATTGGCTCTCTGTTCAGTTATTGGCCAATCAGAACAAATCTTCTATTAACATTGCATTGCATTGCATTTCATTGTCGATTAATTGTTAATCAAAACAATAACCCCACTAAATAAACATCAGATGTAGTTCAAGGCGTTTTTGTTACTAATCAAGGATATAAGGTAGGACACCATTATTGCTGTGTTGCCAAAACAACAAATCAGTGGTAGAGTAGAAATAACTATGCTAGCTGTGAGTTACGACTCAGGACTACGATGTCAGACAACATAAATTGAAACTATTTAGCAGGTCAAGAAGTTATGGCATGGTTGTATAATGAATAAGAAATATAATTAGATGTGTAAGGCCCAATGTAGTTAATGATTAATCAATTTATCAGAATTTGATGATTGCAAAATAATAAAACATTAACCTATAGGTAATCAAAATATGAGATTGTTATAGTAATCTTTTAAGAATGCAATTTTAATAACAAAAACTTTTAACGTGAAAGGAAAAGTGAATTGGAAATCAACAGATAACTAAAGATAGTTAATCTAATTAGATTCATATTGCAACTATAAAGTTAAAACACAATATATTAAATTCTATCTGATTGATGGTATTAAAATTGACAAAACCAATAAATAATTTATTTCGTTATCTATGTAGATCTTCATATATGTCTTATGACAATTTCTAGGTTTTGCAATCAATAATACAAAATATCATTTACATAACACTGTTTTTAGTTTAACTTAGTATTATTTTTAAGGCAAGTAGACACTCTTTTTGGGCAAGTCAGTTTTTAGAGTTTACTTGCCCAGGTGCAAGTTAAATATTTTGTTTATTTCAACACCCATGAGTGAATGACGCTTTCATATCGAACCGAGGGTCCTGTGCCGCAATACGCCCCGAACCGAAGCTCAAGCGTACCGTTTCACCCCTAATAATGACTGTGAAGAGAACTCACCGGCCACTCTGAAGGGCATGGCGAGAGGAGGCAGCTCCCAGAAGCGAGGACCGACCACACACGTCTCCTGGAAGGTCACCTTCTCCACATTCCCATAGTCCACGAAGAACACCTTGGCATGATCCTGGGGGTTCATACTAGCCTTCAGGATCCAGGCTCTGTAAACCCAACATTATTCTAACAGGTTGATGTTTAATATTACCTACTATAGTATCAAATTGACTGCACACTATGTATATTCAATCTTATTCAAAACAACAAGAAACTCTGAAATGTCTCGTTTTCAGCCAAAGAACAACTGTTTTCCAAAGAAATATGTATTTTACTTTCAAAAGTCCTGCCAACATAGCACTATTATCAAATATCAAATATTCTTCTATCATATTGTCGAACAATTCATGAGGGAGGCCAAAACTGGTTACAAAGTCTTCGGAGGAGAGAAGACCTGACCCTTTCCCACGGATGGATCATTCACATCAGGAACTCTTGCTTTGAGCTCATCAATCCCTAGTTACAAGCTATCTCTCACCTATGCCACTCGCCCATGTAGAGTGCAGCACACCGCCCCAGACCCTTGGTTTTGGCCAGGTGGTTCTCCCGGTCCTGCAGGTCCTTCACCAGGTGCTTCAGGGCCATCTGCTTCTCTCTCTTCTGCAACATTGAGGACAAGACAATCGTGAAGAATAGCCTTACAAGGGTACTCGAGTACACACCTGCACTTGAGTCCATTTTTCTGGACTCGAAAAGTAGATATCACTGGTAATCACTGGTGTAAAGACAGTTGATCAACATTACCATTTCAAGACATTGATGTCAAAATCATTCTATATACAACCATTTTTAAAGTCGAAATATATTTTTAAAATATCTTAGCAATACCTTTATACAAGGTTTTTAGATAAGACAAGGACTTTGGGCTATAAGAATCTATATCCTTTGGTAAGGATAAAATTTCAGGTACTCTGGTCCAAATCGAGTCTGACCCCTCAAGTACTCAAGTCAAGTCAAATCTTTTGGACCCTTGGAAGCCCTGGCGAAGAACATGCCACTCAAATGGTTGAACCACTGACTCCCTTCATGGTCGATGAATTTTCAGATGCAGCGAGAAATTTGACAGATTTATCATTACTTATAAGACATCGAATTTCATTCAAATCAGGGGTCAAAATATTAGTCCAAGGTTACTGACTAACCTAAGTAACCTTTGACTGGCATAAAAATTCAATGAAAAGTCAAAGACTTGCCTCTTTTAAACATGATACACAACAAGAGTAGAATAACTATATGGCTTTATGACAAAAACAACTGAAGGTCAATGACTTACTGACTGTGAATACATTTTTTAACCCATAGAAAATTTGGATTTATTAGGAAGAAATAAACATTCATTAAAATACATGAATAACTTTCTGGTCCAGTTTGGTTTCTACAGGACTGAAGCTATTGTTGTTTAGTCAATACAATAGGTAACATACATACAGCAGTGTATGAAATATGGCCTGTCCAAAAGCCAAGACTCAGACTAGGACCATATTTACATTTTTTTGATGAAATAATACTCTTGGGCAGACTCCTTTTAAAGTTCATTTAATACACCTTATTTAGCTCTGAGTTAACACTGAAGGATAAATATTGTGACTTTAAGGTATATCAGCCTTGGTGGAAAAATAAAAATGTGGAGAATTTATTGGCAGAAAAAATCATGTGCTGTTACCCAACATGCCTAGAAGACCCGATGAGCAGTAAATGAATTTAGTGAGTTGGATTTTAACGATGTTTTTAGCGGAGATAAATGATATAATGAATATCAATGGGCAGAAACAAGTAGTAAATATATTTCAATTTATATGCAAACATTATCGACTCATCTAATACATACCTCAGACACGACTTGTCCCCAGAAGAAATTTTCTTCTTCAGCTGATGTGACCAGAACTTGTACACAACTTCCTTTAGCCAGGTAATTCTTCCTTGCCTTCATCTTATCCAGGATGTGAGCATAAATATCCAAAATGTCTGCAATATTCCGGCCAGAGTCTGACGACCCACTGAGGTCATCAACTGATTCCGCACAGAGTCCTTCTAACATCGCACTTCTACTTAGCCTGGTAGGCGCAACCTTGGGCGGGGCGGGGCTACCTCCCTTGTATGTGCTCCGAGCTAACATCTTTTCTTTGATATGAGGATGTTCATTGGGTATGTCAACCAGCAGTGGCCGACCCATATACTCAACTTGATTCATATCTCTGAGACAGGCTTCTGCCATAGCTAAGTTTTGTAGAGTCACATACGCTTTTGGGCTGAAATTTGAGCAGAAATTGTTAATAAATAAATTATAAAACTCTTCACACATATGAACTCACAAGATGAAGAAGATCAATGGCACCGTAAATTCCAGTACATTTTTGGATATTTCAAGGACATTACATCGAAATTCCAGTACTTTTTCAGGACATTTAGTAAGCATTGTAAATCCAAGTACTTTTCCAGTATCAAAACAAAATTCAAGTATTTTTCAAGGCCCATGCGAACCATAAAGAAAAATGATAAAATTTCAAAATGATACCTGGATCCTTAAGGTTGAAAAGGTGCTAGAAACAAAGTATGGTTAGGGCATAGCCTGAGAGTCACTTTACAATGGCTTTCATTTCAATTCGTTTAATTAAGAAATAGAGTAGCCCTAACAATAAAGTATAGTTTTGCCCTGAACTATTATAGTTAAAGCATGAGGCCGAAGGCCGAATGGTTTGACGTTATAATAGTTCAGGGCAAAACTATACTTTATTGCAAAACACATGATGGTTAGGGCTACTCTATTTCTTTTCTAGTATGTCAATTTTACTCGTTTAAGTTATTTCTACTCCAAATATAAACACATTTTGTAAATCATCTCCGGCCGCGATTTGAAAATCCACGATCAGGGCCATACCTAGTGACGTCATAGCCAATTGTTATTGACGTCATGGGCCATTGTTTCGTGACGTCACTCAAAAACTATACTTTATTGCTGAATAAAGGGTTGGCGGCGCCTTTGATCTTTACGGGAACAATACTAGAATGCCAGATAATGGATAATGAACATTCTATTATGTAAGAGAAACTGTATAAACCAAACAGCCTGAAATTCAATGAACTCACCATTTATTGAGAGGCAGGATTTTCACTTCCTTCACTTTATAGTTAAAAAACAAGCTGAACAATTCACGCTGAAAGAGAAGATGCAGTCACTGAAACTATTGATAAAACATGACAAAATGAAGTTTAAATTTATGTTGACCTAGGAATGAAATGAAATATTTCAAAACAATAATTATTTTAACCAACAAATCTTGAAATTGTGCCACTTTTTTTGCATTATATACACTGCTTCAAATGTTTATTTCACTGGGAATTTGCTTAGACCTCTTACAAAATTTAGCTGTTGCCAAGTCCTTTCAACTTAGAAATTTCTATGAAACAAGACGTGTTTGTGAAACACGAATGCCCCCGGATGCATCCTGCTCGCTGTGTCAAGGTCAAGGTCACAAGGTCAAATGTCATGGTGTCATCTGAAAGGTCTCATCACAAGGGAAGCATATGTCAAGTATCAAAGAGCTAGCTCTGACCAATCAAAAGTTATGACCAAGGTTAAAGTTTAAAATGCTCGCTGTGTCAGGGTCAAGGTCACAAGGTCAAATGTCATGGTGTCATCTGAAAGGTCTCATCACAAGGGATCCATATGACAAGTATCAAAGAGCTAGCTCTGACCAATCAAAAGTTATGACCAAGGTTAAAGTTTTTGTGGACAAACGGACAGACGGACGGACGGACGGAAAAGGTCAAATATCATGGTGTCATCTGAAAGGTCTCATCACAAGGGATACACATGTCAAGTATCAAAGACCTAGCACTGACAGTATAGAAACTATAGCCACGGTTAAAGTTTTCGGAAAAGGCTCGCTGTGTCAAGGTCAAGGTCACAAGGTCAAATGTCATGGTGTCATCTGAAAGGTCTCATCACAAGGGATCCATATGTCAAGTATCAAAGACCTAGCTCTGACCAATCAAAAGTTATGACCAAGGTTAAAGTTTTTGTGGACAAACGGACAGACGGACAGACAGACGGACAGACGGACGGACAGACGGACAAATGAAAAACAATATACCCCAGGAATCTCCGATTCGGGGGCATAAAAAAGGGTGTACTCTCATATTCTATTATTAACAGTCATGAAACAATATTGATAAAACTTTGGAATGTAAAATTTGTTTTAGTCACTGTTATTACACCTGCTGCATATTTAAGCATCAAAAACCTTTGGCTAACACTGTTAGTTTTCACCCAAGTTTGCAGTTGTTGAATAACAATAAATATCAGATTTTTAAATATGTGTATAACCTTTTTCATGAGCGTTTACCGTATATAAGCCGACCCCCTTTCTCAACCCCCCAAATTCCAGTCAAAACCTAGTATCTCATGTATAGACCGACCCCCCTCTTCACAGCTCTATTTTGCTGACAGTAAGTCGATATAAAGCCAGTTGCATTGAAACTAAAAGCTCATGAATCCTCAAATGACACGTTAATTTTAAGACGTATATTATTTTAAAAAACTATAAAAGAAATTATAAGTGTTCACTTACAGTGTTGGTTGTTTGTTTTAATCATATAACATATTATTCTCGACAAATTGTTAACGAACGACAGTCAACAACCTTTGGTGCATGAAGTGTTTGCTGGAAATGAGATATTTGTTACAAGCCTTTTCATTGGCTAAATTATGTAGGTCAACCAATCAGCAAGTCGGTTTAAAAAAGATCTATGGAACATAAGACGTGGTCGTAATAATTTCATGACAACATTTTGTCGATACAATATTAAATGTGTAAATATATCAGATTTTCTCACACGTTTTCTATATTTTATTATTCTAAAATTAACATGCAGTTAATTGAAATATTTGTGTATATAAAAGTCGAAGAATAACGATCAGAAATATAACCATGAGCAAAAAATTATATAAGGAATGTTATCCGTCGTCACGATATTACGATTGAAATTCAAAGTAATGTAAAACATCGTGCTTTCACGAGTGTATCTTTGACAAAGATTTTATTGAATTTCGATAAGATATGATTGATAAGTTTGGAAATATGTCTTATTAATACTTTAAAATGGACAACAAGTCTTTTGAAGTGATAACTCTTGAACAATATTTGAAAAACCGGGTTTCAATTGCCGATCGTGGATGCGAGTGAAGCCACATCGATCTGCCGAAATCTTACAGTACGTGAAGGTTGCTAGAATATATTTTCAACTTCCCGTTGCATATTAATATATCTTTATATATTGTTCAACTTCTCTTTGTATATTTTCATTAAAAACAACAACACAACGAAAGTATTTTTATTTTACAAGTTCAATATAGAAATGACCTCGATGATTGTGCATGTTGCTTCCTGTGTAAACATCGACTTGCTAACTCGCTGGGCTGACGATACTCGTGCTTGGTCTCTTGATTTTTTTCATCTGCATCATATAACTCAGGTATAGACCCCCCTCTCTGAACCCCTAATTTCTGGTGTCAAATTCTCGGCTTATACCCGGTCATATACGGTACATAAAATTACATTATCTCTCTTATTAAAATTGAGTTTTCAAGTCAGTTTTAAAGGGATGGAATTGCACCACTGTAAAATGCACAAAATGTATTTACCACTTAAGTTTAGCTTAATCCATTTGGACAAAGATTATTTCTTCCTCCTTCAGAGGATTAAACATCTAAATCTAATAGAATATCATATAACAAAACTTACAGCAGTGGTAGTCAATGGAAAGTTGGCCACAAACAACTGCACAGGATGATCATCATCATCAGGCTCCGACAGAAGCTCCAGTCCCGACTCCTCCAGATTGGGCATGGACTCCTCAAGGGGGGGCATCTCATCCTCGGGGTCAGGTTTGGTCCTGGGGGAGGTGATGGGAGCCTGGGAGGGGGAGGCACCTGACCGTGAGATGGGGGTCGAGGTGATCACCTTCTTGCCAGTGCGGTCAATGCTGATGCTGAGGTCAGTCATGCGGTCAGCGAGCCTCACTGACCCCGAGGAGACAGACTGGTTGCTCTCGAAGCTTCTGTTGAGAAGAGAGTTGCTGGCATCGCCAGCGCTGTTCAAAGCAGGTGGACCAGACCCAAGGAGTCCTGCAAATCAAAGTGTTGGTAGGAGGTGTCAAATTGTTGTCTCCAGCAACTATAGCCAATTATGCATTCTATCCTCAAAGGGAGCACTCAAATCATACATTCTTATGCAGGTACGGTACTAAACTCTTATATCACCTTCGCACAGGTGGGCAATATCAATATATCCACAGGGAGTTATTTATGTAGCTGTTAAATCAAACTAAAACTATTCAGAATAGGCAGTTCAATAGAGAGGAAATGAAACTTTTATAAAACATTTTGTGATAACCTGAAAACAATGCTATCCCTGAATTACTGAATAACCAAATTGTGTTAACTGTCACTACTAAGAGAAATACAGCAGGCAAATTATGAGACAGGGAGGTCAATTCACAAGGGCAAAAGCTCTAAATATCGAGAAAGTGTTTTAGCTAAAAAAAAACTCCCTTATTTTGTTTTTTGAAAATTACTTACAGGTTTTTAAAAGTAAAAAAATAAAATCATATTCTTTCTACAACATAAAATGTAAGTTTTGGTTATACTTATGGAAATAGTTAATCAGCATCTCCACAGTTCGTCATGCAAACTAACACTTCCCTTCAAAGTCCAAACTGTTGCCATTGAAACCAGTTATAACCCCCAAAAGGGGGGAGGAGGAGATATAATAGTTCTAGGAACCGTAATATACTGAAGGTGCCGCACAAAAATAGTAGAAAAACCAAGTTTGAGGTCCCAAGTTAGACGTCATCTAAAACGAATCTGTTCACAAAACTTTGACTCACCAATAACACATGTTGATATCATGCACACACTTGTTCTACAAGAATGACTACTAAGACAATGCTGCTTATGAAGATGGATAAGGTAAATAGGAATGTAGTAGCAGAGGATGAGGATGAACATGAACCCATGCAAGTTGAAGCATCATACCAAGCCAGACAACAGGATTACAGGATTACAAGGACATACTAGTAGGGCCCGAACAATATTATTGCAATACATGAGCTGTTCATCGCAAGATATTGCACTACGAAATTTGGTGCAATACTCAGCCTTACAGACAGGAGTACTCTACAAGTTCACAATGGACAAAGAAAGCGGGGCGATATTCAACTGCCTGTGCAGATATCATACAAGGCAACAGGATTACAAGAGATAAACAGAAGGGTAATCTTTGATGAGTACTTCACAATGGACGTTTGAAAAAGAAAGCGGGGCGATATTCAACTGCCTGTGCAAGATAACATACAAGGCAACAGGATAACAAGAAACAAAATGGAGGGTTATCTCTGATGACTTCTACTGCTGACAATGGAAGATGGAGAGGGAGATATAATGGTCCCATGCAAGTTACCACAAGGCAACAGGATAACAAGAGACAAAATGGAGGGTCATCTCTGATGACTTCTACTGCTGACAATAGAAGATGGAGAGGGAGATAAAAAGGTCCCATGCAAGTTACCACAAGGCAACAGGATAACAAGAGACAAAATGGAGGGTCATCTCTGATGACTTCTACTGCTGACAATAGAAGATGGAGAGGGAGATATAATGGTCCCATGCAAGTTACCACAAGGCAACAGGATAACAAGAGACAAAATGGAGGGTCATCTCTGATGACTTCTACTGCTGACAATAGAAGATGGAGAGGGAGATATAATGGTCCCATGCAAGTTACCACAAGGCAACAGGATAACAAGACAAAATGGAGGGTCATCTCTGATGACTTCTACTGCTGACAATGGAAGATGGAGAGGGAGATATAATGGTCCCATGCAAGTTACCACAAGGCAACAGGATAACAAGAGACAAAATGGAGGGTCATCTCTGATGACTTCTACTGCTGACAATAGAAGATGGAGAGGGAGATATAATGGTCCCATGCAAGTTACCACAAGGCAACAGGATAACAAGACAAAATGGAGGGTCATCTCTGATGACTTCTACTGCTGACAATGGAAGATGGAGAGGGAGATATAATGGTCCCATGCAAGTTACCACAAGGCAACAGGATAACAAGAGACAAAATGGAGGGTCATCTCTGATGACTTCTACTGCTGACAATAGAAGATGGAGAGGGAGATATAATGGTCCCATGCAAGTTACCACAAGGCAACAGGATAACAAGAGACAAAATGGAGGGTCATCTCTGATGACTTCTACTGCTGACAATGGAAGATGGAGAGGGAGATATAATGGTCCCATGCAAGTTACCACAAGGCAACAGGATAACAAGAGACAAAATGGAGGGTCATCTCTGATGACTTCTACTGCTGACAATAGAAGATGGAGAGGGAGATATAATGGTCCCATGCAAGTTACCACAAGGCAACAGGATAACAAGAGACAAAATGGAGGGTCATCTCTGATGACTTCTACTGCTGACAATGGAAGATGGAGAGGGAGATATAATGGTCCCATGCAAGTTACCACAAGGCAACAGGATAACAAGAGACAAAATGGAGGGTCATCTCTGATGACTTCTACTGCTGACAATGGAAGATGGAGAGGGAGATATAATGGTCCCATGCAAGTTACCACAAGGCAACAGGATAACGAGACAAAATGGAGGGTCATCTCTGATGACTTCTACTGCTGACAATAGAAGATGGAGAGGGAGATATAATGGTCCCATGCAAGTTACCACAAGGCAACAGGATAACAAGCGACAACAAGGGTTATCTCTGATGACTACTTAAGTTCACAATGGACATTGGACACAGAAAGAGGATAGATATTAAATGGCCCCATGCAAGATCACACAGCAACATGATTACAAGAAGGAAAATCTTTCTGACTACTAATGCTGGAAGATGGACAGATATATAAGATGGTCCCATGCAAAGTGCCATGCAAGACTACAGGGTTACTTCTAGAAGGTGACCTTGAACACAAGGAATGAGATTATACATTGGGCTGTCAATTCAGACCTGGTCGGCCGGTAGGGGTATGGTCCATTTGGTTTCCTCCAGCCATAAACATGTGCACGAGTCCACCACGGCCAAAACCACCTGCATAATGGGTTGAATACTAATGTAATTGTACAATCATATCATATTGGTTCAATTGGCTGGAAAGAAGGATATGGCAACATTTAAGCACTTATGACATAAACATTGATAAAACATCATACAGGACACAAATAATATTTTTCTGTTCCAAAACAAACTGGTGAAAATATTTAACCCTACAAAAATAAGATAATACTTGAAGAAAGCAAGTCATATATATATACTCAAACAAATAAGCTCTGGTGCAAATATGAATGTAACAGGATATGTTAACAAGGGCAAAAATTTATTGAATAGTTAGGACTCAAAATCTACCTTTTGTATTAGGATTTCTCAAGTTGGATTCAATTAAGTATTGCTTTGTGTAACAAGCTACATTGAGCTGACATTGATGTTAAGATTTCAAAATGATATGAAAAAACATTAATGATTCGATAAATTGTATTTATGAGGTTTGTATTTCATGTTTTTTGCGTCTATAGATTCATAACAGCATGTATAAAATCATGTAGCATATCATCCTTAAAAGAAGAGGTATAAGCATGAAGTTATTGTAACGATTGGACAGGAATACAATTCAGAAGTTGGAATCCATAACAATGTTGGTACTTAACACTGCTTGAGCAATATTTCAACCATAACCGGCGACTCTATGCATGGAATATACTCACTCTGATTGTTGCTAGGAGGCGAAACCTCTGTCTTCTGGGTGCTGTAGTTCTGTGGAGGGGAATTCTGGAAGGTCGGGTTGGGGTTAGCAATTCGTGCCTGGATCCGCCGCCCTTTTATGGTCACTCCGTCCAGTTCATTGACCGCTTCGTGAGCATCGGTCAGGTTGTTAAAACCAAGAAAAGCATATCTGAAAGAAAACATCTGACAAATAACAAGATAAATCTGCTAAAAATGCACACATATTTAACTGTCAAGCAGTTGCTAAAGTCTCTACATATTTACTGTTACTGAATTGTACTACGGTGCTGCTTAAAGGGACCATTCGAGCGGGGTATTTTTTGTGAAAACGAAATTCAGGATTTACAATTATATATGATTTTTACATAATTTCACACTTAATTTCAAATATGTTTGTGAGGTTAGCATTTCAGTTCTTCATGATTTAACAATTTGACAAAGAATAAAGTGTATCACTCAAAAAAGAAAAACATCGTGAAATGAAGCCAATCATCGGAGCTACGAGCATGAAATGCATTACTACGACAAAATGTTGTCGTAACTGACAACTTTTATTATGAATTATTTGTAAATATGCTCCTCTTTTATCATCAAGTAGTTATATTTCTTTATTTCTTTGAATTAGCATAATACAGCACATTTGTTTTCTTGCAATGCTAACACTCCAAGATGGCGGATGAAAGCCGATCGAATGGTGCCCTTAATTCCTACACAAAATATGAAGACTTGTTCCCTTGTACTCAGTGTTATGTGGACAAGCCCCTTTCCCAGAAATTTTCAAGAATTAAATTCACTTAAGATGATTATATTCCAAGACCAAACATAAAATTCTCTCTAAAATACTTCTGATGTCATCTTACTCACCATCAATGCTCAAACACCCAAGATCTTTTCACTGTGCCAAATATCAAACTGAAAGCTTTTGGATAAATTTTCTTTATGCAGCCACTTCTCTCTAGTCCCGCCCCTTTATGACTTCCTAACTTCTGACAGCTATGAGTGAGGGGTTATTGTTTAACGCCACTTGGCCAATATTTCAGTCATAGGGGGGTGCTGGCAGCTATGACTCATACAAACACAACAGGGTCATCATAGGAGGGGACATAAAGATCAGAAATTGAAAATTCTGATGAGCCATGGAGTCAAAAAGTTCTGTTTTTCCTATTTTATATTTTTGGAGAAAATAGACAAAAAAAATTTTCACGGTTTGGCTCATACAAGATTAAAGAATTTTCTAGTCAATGGTTCTGGAGAAGAATTTGACATCACACTAAGTGCCACGACTTTCAGGCAAAATAAGCTAACATTTTTATAATTTAAAAAAACTTCTAACCGCTTCTATCCTGATAATGCTTACAATTTCAAATCCTTTCGGACGAGTCTACAATAGCTGCGGTTCAAGTTGCCGATATATTCTTCGAATTCCTCCTGCAAGAAAAGAGTAACAAGTTCTTTAAACACATAAGACAAGAAATCAAAAACTTGTTTCAAGTACTTAATCGGATAAATATAGAGCCATTGGCTCTGTAGCTCATCAGGCTTCATCATCAATTATGCTGTAGAGTGTGACCAATGTGATTCCCCTTTGTAGAGGCCACAGGGTCACCAATCATAAAATTAAATTTATAGGCGACAAGTTTCAGTTTTCTAGACCTTATACTTCAGGAGAAGAAGATGAAAATAGATTTGAAGGAAGATCCTGTTGCCTTTATTAGGGGCAACAGGGTCACCAAAGCTACAATATATCATCCTCACTAGTCAAGGAGTCTGTACACAAAGTTTCAGCTTTCTAGGCCTTATGCTTCTGGAGAAGAAGATGAAAATAGGTTTTTAGGGTGTTGCCCCTGTGGCCTTTATTAGGGGTCATAGGGCCACCAAAGCTACAATTCATAATATTCACTGGTCAAGGAGTCTGTACACAAAGTTTCAGCCTTCTAGGCCTCATGGTTCTGGAGAAGAAGATGAAAATAGGTTTTTAGGGTGTGGCCCCTGTGGCCCTTATTAGGGGTCACAGGGCCACCAAAGCTACAATTTATAACAGTGTTTAAAATATAGCCCGTCCGCCAGTCCTTGACTGGCTACTTTTTGCCAGGACTGGTCCATTTTTGGTCAGGACTGGTAACTTTTCAATTTTTTTCTTTATTTTCCCCTTAGGATTTGACCAATTAATTTTCAGGACAGGCTAGGTTTCAAATCTATTTTATACACTGTTTATAATGGTCACTCTTCAAAGTGGCTATACACAAAGTATCAGCTTTCTAGGCCTCATGGTTCTGGAGAAGAAGATGAAAATAGGCTTTTAGGGTGTGGCCCCTGTGGCCCTTATTAGGGGTCACAGGGCCACCAAAGCTACAATTTATAATCCTCTTATAAGCCAAGGAGTCTGTACACAAAGTTTCAGCCTTCTAGGCCTTATAGTTCTGGAGAAGAAGTCGAAATTCCACAAAGTTTACGGACGGACGGATGGATGGACGGACGGACGGACGCCGGACACCATGCCATGCCATAAGCCCATCGGGCCTTACAGGCCAGATGAGCTAAAAATTAATTTCTGACGTTCACAACACATTTGACTGAATATATATTAGCTGAGAAAGAGCTAGATGTAAATGCTTCAGTGTTGATATGCACATTAATATCATAATTTATTTATTTTTGAAGTCACACAAAAAACAGTCATTGGTTAGACAAATCGTGATACCAAATATCAATCATGTTAAAGCTTAGCGTCGCTTGGGCAAATATTTCAGAAAACAACAAAGGTAGAAAAGGAAGTTTTTAATAGGCTTTCATCTGAAAATAAGGTAAGAACAAATGTTTTTTCTAAGCTTTCATTTGAAAATGAGGTTAATTTTTCCAAACTCACATCAGTGACAGTATTTGCAATGTTGCCCACAAATACTTCATTTTCTTTGCCAGGCCTAGGCCCTCCCTTCTTCACCGCTGGTGCTTCGGTTTGTGGTGCGGTTTGTGGTGCGCTCTTCTCTCGAGCTGAGCTGACTGAAAACATTCATCACAAATTAAAATTGGATTTAAAAATATTAATCCTGAAGTTAAACATTTCATAGTAAATTACTTTCTTTCGTGCCAAAATCTTTACCACATAATTTGCCAAATCAATTTGACTTATTAACTGAATTTTTGACAATAATTTTAAGTCCGTAATTTGTTTTACACTTTTCCATGCATAACAGTAATGTAACAATGTTATGTTGTAAACGAAAATAACTGAGAATGAGTGGCATTATTTCATAAAAAAAACATTAGATTTCTGTGGATATTATTTCAAATTGAAACTTTGAATAACCAAAAAAAGTTAGAAAGAAAAACATGTTTAAGATCTTAGCAGCTGGAAATCGACAACATTTTCTGCTAAAATTAGTTATTTTATTCAAAAAGAGTAAATGTTTAATTTTAGAAAAGTCAATGGAAACTTTGAAAAACAATCAGTATTCAAGCCAAAAAGTGAAGGTAATACTGTAGACTTATTTCCCTGATCAACTGAATTACTGTTTATTCTTTAGATGCTCCATAATTAAATAATCTCATAAAATGACTTTACAAAAGAAACATTCTTACATAATCATAAATTAACATGTAACTTGGCACTTAATTTCTCTCAATAAGGTAAAGGACAAGTGCAAAATTTGAAATAAATTGGATGAATATTCTTTCTGGAAAAGGTTGCAAAATGCTTATTTCAAATAAAAGTACCGAGGGTACAGAAGCTCACCTTAAAATGAATGATGTGGTAAAATGGTTTAATTATACATGTAACCATCTTTTATATAAATGATTATGGCTACCATCATGATTTTTTATCTTTTAAAATACTAGTCTTCTTTTTGAAACGACTAGAGCTTGAACAAACATTAATACAAGAATGATATAATCATGATTTGTTAACAAGCAGTAGGTTTTTGTATTACCTTTTTCTATATCTATGGCTGAATTGGTGACCATCTTGTACTTTTTAATCTTCAAAATGCTACTTTTATGTGGGCATCCGTATTAATTTCAATATGATATCTTGATTGGTTTAGGTGTATCCATTTAAATGTCATTCATTACTTACAGGATGGTGGCCACTTACATTTGTTTTGTAGTGAATCATTAATATGATTTCAAGATTATTTCACTGATGGTTATGCTGCATGGGATATTGAGAATCCCAAGAGTACAGATTTTTCAAGGAAAATGAATGACTGATTGAGAGGAAAGTCATAAACACAGCAATGCATAAGACACGTTTATTTTGTTCACATAATATTTACATGTCAAGTGACCATGAGATGTCTTTCATTAAAGTATCAATTTATTTAACACTCATACAGTACTATAATGGTAAAAAGATTTGCATTGTCAAATCAACAGAGATATGACAAATCAAATTTCCTTACTTTTCTTACAAAACCCTTTTTGATTTTCATCTGCATATTTATTCCACATCAACTTATCATGTCGATTGCTAAACACAAAGGTTCTTGTAAACAAGTTTTGTGTAAGTTTTTATTCTTAGAAAGAACATATCACTGTCATGAGAATATAAGTCCATAACTTTTATTGCATACACATGGGCCATGGCCATATAGCATAATGCTCTACCATATCAATTGGGTCAGGTTGATTATGCAACAGATTAGCAGCTGACACTGTGATGCTAGCAGCCTGCCTTGGGATGTGTATTAGACAGCATAGTGGAATATCTGAACTCTGGTTGACCCCTTATGTGTGGTATTTAAAGGAATATAAGGGAGATACCATTGTTTAAAATTTAACATGTTTAATGTGATTTGGTTTTTGCAGCTAGTTGCCATAAAGATTTTAAACAAATTAATCAATTATGTTTGTCTTTCATCTTAATTTATTTTAGAAACACTTAAAAATATAGAACAACTTGCACGACAATCTTAAATATCCATATTTAAGATAATATTATGATTAGTAAGTTCAAATTAGAGAATTTATATGGTGCCAGTGATCACTTGATGAAAGCTTAAAATTTAATAATAATGATGTGTCATCTGACATCTGCAGCTGAAAAGTCAATATGGCTGCTATTGCGGCCATCTTGGTTTCTAAAAACTGAAACGTCTACCTTTCTGTGCGGAATCACTATAGGTATAACATACTACAACATAAAAATGATATCTAGATTGGTTTAGGAGAAATGGTCTTTGTCATGAAATCTTATTGAAAATTCAATATGGCTGCCATGGCGGCCATATTGGATTCTCAAAACTGAAAGGTCTACCTTTCTGTGAGGAATCACCGTGGGTATAACATACTACAATTTCAGAATGATATCTGTATTCGTTTAGAAGGAGTAGTCTTTTTCATGAAATCTAATTGAAAATTCAATATGGCCGTCATGGCGGCCATCTTGGATTCTCAAAACTGAAACGTCTACCTTTCTGTGAGTAATCACCAAAGGTATAACATACTACAATTTCAGAATGATATCTGAACTCGTTTAGGAGGAGTAGTCTTTTTCGTGAAATCTAATTGAAAATTCAATATGGCTGTCATGGCGGCCATCTTGGATTCTCAAAACTGAAACGTCTACCTTTCTGTGAGGAATCACCATGGGTATAACATACTACAATTTCAGAATGATATCTGTATTCGTTTAGAAGGAGTAGTCTTTTTCATGAAATCTAATTGAAAATTCAATATGGCTGTCATGGCGGCCATCTTGGATTCTCAAAACTGAAACGTCTACCTTTCTGTGAGGAATCACCATGGGTATAACATATTACAATTTCAGAATGATATCTGAATTCGTTTAGGAGGAGTAGTCTTTTTCGTGAAAGTTTACGGACGGACGGACGGACGGACAGACGGACGGACAGACAGACGGACGACGGACGAAGCGCCATGACATAAGCTCACATTTACTTTGTAAAGGTGAGCTAAAAATGACTAAGCGCAATACTCAGAATTGAAAAAAATAAATGAAATTGCCTGTCATGTGGCATTGCACCCCTCCTAATACGGTACAACATGTGCATTATTTTGAAAGAATCAGATAAATAGTCCTTCAACATTCGCTCTGACAGAAGACATTCTTGAACAGACGATGGAAGGACCTATGAAATTTTGGTATTACTACATCCTGTTTGTTTAAAGGGGCAGTAGCACGTTTTTTGATAATTTTATATTTTAAAGTTTTCACTGATAATTGTTAGTTAATGCTAAATGTATTATTTTGACAGTGTCAAAAATGTCATTACACAAGCCAATCATCCATAGTCAAAGGACAAAGTATGAAGATTCACACAAAATCCATTGGCGGCCATTTTTTTGTGAACACCTTTAATTCATTTTGTGTAAGAAAAGGAATCGCATGGCTAACCTTTACGTTATATATTTGAATTATTACTACTCCATTTAGTTTAAATACATTGTTTTTCAATTGGAACCATTAATTTTCATTTTCCCGACATCACCTTATATTCCCCCTAAAAACGTGCTACTGCCCCTTTAAGTCAAGGAAAAACCATAGTTGTGAAACTTCTTCCAGATGCAAAAATCTTTCCATGAACTGTGCAGATTAGATACATGCATTTATTGACTAGAAAACTGTCGCTCTCGTCCTCCGTTACAGGCTGGGTGGGTCTGTCGTCCACTCGTTGCCTGCTCTTACCCTCGTCCGCGATGCGCACATCCAGATTGGACAACTTATCGAGCGATGACAAAGCTCCTTGCTCTGTCTTGAAGCGCACAAATATCCATCTGTCATAAAATTCAAGAAATTGTTTTAAATCATGTAACATAAATTTTCAGTGATCTTAGTTGCATTTCATAATTGAAACTACTTTATTTAGCCTAAAGGCACTGTCACATGTTTGTTTTTATGTTTTTTAAATTGTTCTCATTAATATTAAATGTACTTATCTAAAGGGTCGAATATTCATCCCTAACCATAGACAGAGCATAAGTGAGCACATGAGCTTGTGAGCTAGCTCCAGCTTCATAAAGATATTACCACAGATGATAGATCTACCAATTGAGCAATAAAATATCTGCCTACCCTAAAAAGGGCACATCATTGGAACCAAGATTTTTATACCTATCAAATTTCTAATGTAACTTTCATAATTTCTATAGGAAAACATGCTACCAGTGCCCTGAAATGGCTTCTGCGGATTTATAATAAAACACAAATTCAAATTTGTTTAATTGTATCTAGAATTAAAATGAATACATTTATTAATAGGACTGATCAGCAAGAACTGCAGTTTCTACACCGTAAATAAGGTAAAACAGCTGGTAAAGCTGCTAGTTATACTTGGTGGTGGTGTGAACCTCGCCGACCTCCCCCGCCTGGCTGAACAGCTCCATAACATCCTGTAACAAACACAACAATCTTCTCAATAAACACTCGTCTTACAGTTATCATAAGTGACAAGGTTTGTTCAAATCAAGCAGTAGTCAGCAAGCCCTAATGACTTTTGCAGATTGATTGTGAATTGAATTTGAGGATGCCATTTAGGATTCAAAACTTTAAGGTTTAGCTGTGACAATGTAGTTCATCTCTGTTGCTATGCAACACTGACAACAAAAACTGTCTTAACTAATTAATTACTAGAGGTGTAACGACATGGCGGCATTACAGTATCAAATCACCATTATATTGGTCCACGATATATACTACAGCTTGAAGGATGCATATCATGATACATAACATATATATATGAGTTTTCAATGTTGATGCTAAAAAGCTGAGATAGAGGTTTCAAAGATATTTTTTATACAGACAAGAACCTCCCCTAATACTTAATAAATTACATCAAACCAGTTGAAGTTAAATTCTTGCACAAAAATAATTGATCCAAATATTTTGTGAAAAGATCTATGTGTAAGGTAGTAATGTGTATCGGGATAAGTATCATATCACAACCCCCACATCAGGATATGTACCGTATCGGAACCCTCCCGCAACGTTACACCTCTTATTAACTACACTTTGGTTCTGTTGCACAAATCACTAAGGTGACCTTAAATCACAAAGGTAACCTTAGTGCAATGTAAAAGGAGTGCACTAAGGTCAACCTTAGTATTTAGTCGTTTTGTGCAACAGCCACCAGAGTAGAAGCTCCTTACATCACCAATACGTACATCTTTCTCTGTGCTTCTTGCATTCTCAATGGGGAAGCAAACAGTGTAGAGTCCTCGAGAGTTTGGGACCAATCGCTTCGATTCATCATTGTTATTGAGTGTACCTGAAGAACAGACTTCAAAACATTAAAATGTGACAAGAGTAATATAACAACCCTGTAGTGTACACTCTCATACAAAATGGATTCTCTAAGGCCAAAACAACTTACTTCAACTATCTTTTGAATGGTTTTCAGACAAAGTATCAGATCGGGGTATGAGTTTACATTCAGCCTGAAGGAGTTTGTGGAAAATATTTTTTAAATTCAAAGGACATTTAAGCTTTGAAATATTTGTCTTATCAAGTTTTGTATGGTCATGGTTTTGAGTGTATTACTTTCCAAATTCATCTTTGATTGATATTCTAGAAGTTGGTATGATGAACAATAAGAAGATAATTCATACGGATGAACAACTTCTTTATTCTGGGAAAGCAACATTCCGACATGGATTCCAATCTTCTTGTCCTCACTTGCTTGGCAACCACATTGAAAACCCATGTAAAAATGTCAATGTCACAAAATAAAGAAGTTGTTCACCCATAGGAAATCTTCCTATTTTCCAAATTCAGAATGACAGTACAACAAAGACTCACAAAATCAACCCTCCAACGGATTTTGATCAACCTATCTGAAATTTTACTCTCACCAAGGTCACATCAATTAAGCAGAAATAATCCACTCAATTCCTACTTACCATTGTGTTCTGGCGCTCTGGACTGGTTCCTATCTTGTGGGCGGTTTCCTTTTTGATAGTTTCCAACAGCCTTCTTGGCGGCAAGGGACATGTACATGTTAGGGGCAGGGATTGCAAACAGTCTGTAGGCCATATCCTTGTCAGAGTACTCTAGTCTGTGGGGATATAGCATAAATAGAGGATATTATATAAGTGTCCATGACATACTATGTTTACGACACGAGTGGCTAAATATTAGTATTTCCAGAGTGAGAGCGAGGGATATACTGATATTTAGGCACGAGTATCGTAAACATAGTATGTCATTGGCACGAATATAATATTCTGTTTATTACCGTAGTCCCAAAATTGAAGAAAATGCTCAAAACCTACTTCTCAACATAGGCAGACTAGCGGGCGGCGCCCCGTATGGATTGTGACGTCATAGGTAACAGTGACGTCAAATCATTGTTTATTACGTGACGTCACAATGAAAAAGTTATATTTTGCCCTAATGGGTCTTATTACCTACAAGGTCAGTCATAGTTTTCATATGATGCCCAAGGGCAACGTAACACTTTCTCTTTGTGATGCCATGTTATAACAATGCTTTGACGTCATGGTTCGCCTTTGCTTTGGCTTTGCATTTTATAGGGCTAGTGGCTAGTCCGCCTATGCTGAGCAGATTTTGACTATTTTCTTTAATTTTGTGACTCAAGTCATAAACACAACACTCACGCCTCAAAATCAATATATCCCTAGCTCTCGCTGGGGAAATCCTAATAAAGTTTCTACTTAAAGTTTTATCATCATCTTTCAGTAAAATTGTCGATAACCATAGGTAGATGTCCTGAATACCCGTAAGCTTCACGTAATAATTTATTTTCTTGCTTTGTTCTTGTATTAACCAATAAGATGTCTATATGTCAGATAATTTATCCTGGATTATCACTGATTCTGTATCAGCCACTGACTAATACACTTGACTAGAGCATTTGATCAGGGTTACATTGGTCATTGGCTGACAAAAGGAAGAATCAAAGACTTTATCTTACTGGGTTCAAGGTTTGTATATGATGGATGCAGCAAGAGGGTAAATAAACGAAATCCAAAAAATATGTCAATAATTATTCAAAGGGGCTTTCATATTTTTAATGACATTTGTATTTTGTATTTACAAACTCTTTTCCTAGGTAATTTTGGTAACGATTCAATGAAAACCATGCATTTATCAGCATATTATTCAGTGAGGTTTTCAAGTACTTGTATTTTGTACTTACCTTGCAAACTCTGGCATTGACTCTATGAATTCTTTGTAGTTTTTAAAGCCATAGTCTTCTATGAAGAGTTTCTGGTTGATAAGCTTCTTGTAATCTTTCCGGAAGTCACTGACCAGCACTCCCCCGATCTGGGACATCAGGACTGCTCGGACATTTAGCTTGACGTCCTGTGGTACTTGGGATATTGGCATTTTGAAATTTCACTCTAAAATTAAAAAGAGATACCATATATGACCGGGTAGAAGCCGAGAATTTGATACCAAAAATTAGGGGGTCAAAGAGGGGGGTCGGCCTATACCTGGGATGTACGATGCAGACGAAAAAATCAAGAGACCAAGCACGACTATCTGTCAGCCCAGCGAGTAAGCAAGTCGATGTTTACACAGGAAGCAACATGTACAATCATCGAGGTCATTTCTATATTGAACTTGTAAAATAAAAATACTTTTCAAATTGTCTTGTTGTTGTTGTTTTTGTCTAGTTGTCTTCCCTATAGTGTCTCTGATGTAAATCTGATACTGGCGATTTGAAGGGTTCTATAATTTGTAACGATAATTGATAGAACTAAGGAAATCATGCAGTGGGAAAAGTGGCAATATATTTACTTGTTCACATTTCTAAAAAAACTGATCCCTATTGAATGCATTATTTTAGGTTTATATCAGAATGAAGTACTGCAAATCAATATCAAACAGCATGGATAATTGATTGTTATTTCCCTTTGCATAGTTGTAAAAATAAGATGTTGTTAGCTTCATATATAAATAAGAATAAAGTCTATATTTTTTTGCTTCATAACACAGGTTATAATAATTACCGGTATCAAATAAAATTATCAAAATGAAAGATCACTAGAAAATGATGACACAGTGTTCTTTGATTATGGGCATTATTATAATTTATCAATCTCTTTAGATAATTTGTTCTTAATCTATTGATCTATATTATTCTTTAATATTTGAACTGTTATATTTTCTAATTCATTTTTAAAATTGTAATTTGCCAAGATTCACCTGTGTAAAACTATTCAAACTTAACAGGGGCCCTTAACAGGGGCCACATGGCCACCAAAGCTACAATTTATAATCCTCACTAGTCAAGGAGTCTATACTGCTGCAGGGATAAATTTACCTGTGAGTCCTGCTTCAAATACTCATAAAATTTAGAAAGGACTCACAGAAATTATATAGTTTTTTTTCGTGATACTATGCTTACTTATTAAAGGACTCATTTAAATCAGCTTGGACTCACAAGACTTTTTGGTAGAGAGTCCCTTGACTCAGAGAGTCATATCTGTAGATTGATCGCTGCTGCTGTAGGTGAATTCGTACCAAAAACGAACTCGTCCCCACTGAGAATTCGAACCCAAAACAAACTCATACCCAAAATAGAAAAGTGAACTCATACCCACACTTATAATTATTTAAATAGTCTGTTATCATTATCAACTTTTTTTAATGTTTCACAACGTTTAACAATGTTGTTTATACACTCCATGTACATTTATTCTATTTTCAACATGGTCAAAGATTGTAGATTGGGATATAATGCATCCTTCAATTAACACTTTCTATTTCTGTTGAATGCATTGTACATAGATTGTCTTGATTGTTGAAATTACATAGAAGAGGGTCACCCTGTATATGGACCCCACTTTCCTGTACTATCTGGAAACAAATACAGTTTAAATCAAATCATCATTTACAACATCATAACGCTTTTCATAGTAGCCAAATAGGAGTTTTTGTTTTGTGAATTCTAGCTTTGTTCCTGTTTTTGCCTTGATCCAATCCTCTAAATCGCTCGCTTATATAAGTTCGTTTGTGGGTAATATTATGTAAATGAAACTGTGTTGGAATCATTGTAATTTACTGTCAACATATGCACAGAATGGAATATGATGAATGGTTTTCCATTCCTGTTCTGTAAGGGTGCATGCGAGGATGTTCTCTCATTTACGAATGTTAGTCAAAACCAACAAACCAAATCAAAAAGAAAAGTAGGGACGAATCCACTGCTCGATTTGGGTATGAGTCCACTAAGATTTGTGGGTACGAGTTCGTTTTGGATACGAATCCCGTCTTTACACCAAGTTTCAGCTTTCTAGGCCTTATTATTCTGGAGAAGAATTTGAAATTCCACAAAATTTACGGACAGATTGACGGACGGACGGATTGAGGACGAGCGATGGAGGACGGATGGCGTACACCATGCCATGCCATAAGCCCATCCAAGGGCTTTACAGGCCAGATGAGCTAAAAACTGAGAGTACAGATACGTTGACAGGGAAGGAATTAAGATGTCCAGCATGCTGAAGGAACAGTACCAGTACGTATTTATCCTTGGCATAAACAAAACAAAACAATGATACACAGACAAATTTACAAAACAATGATACACAGACAAATAAACTGTTGGCTTGACTTGTAAAATTAGGAATCACATCAATGGCTTCAAAATTAACTTGATATGACTTAATGTACTGTGAATCAATTGTTTTGTAAACCAATACTTTAACAGAAAATTTGCGTCATTGATTCAACGAGTGAGTTTTAATGATGCAATAAAAAAGTTTAGAAGTTTGACTAGGCCTAAATAAAATGTTACCAGTTTCCGAAACTGGTTTGGGGGTTTTGTTTACTTCGAAGAACGAATTATTTCCTCATCTCTTATTTGCTCATAATCAAACACTATGAACAATAAGTGCATATATAAGTTTCAATACTTAAGTTTAAAATGCACTATCACTCAAAGAAAGTAATATTCGATGGACCTACAATGTTTCATAAAACTAATCCTCTTCTCATAACATGTGCAATAGTTTCTGACGACCGCGGGAACAATAAAGAGTTTAGAGTTATCCGCCCTTGAACCTTCTCATCAAGAGTGCATTTTATGGCGCTTCAAGGAACCAAGCCTTCGCACTTTGAAATCATAAAATCATATCTGACCCAATATTAGCGTTGAATAAAAGCAATCGAAATAATAAAGAATATAAATTTATAATTAATTTTACAGTCCTGTTGAAGCGAAACTATCAAGTTTTAAGACAAAGTGAGGTAGTCGTTTTGAAATTGACAAGAAAAAAACATCTTTCTTTGAAAACCTGACAGAGGTGGTTAAATTTTATTATAAAGCCTCTGTTGATAGAAAAAAAGTAAAAAGTGTTGCTTACGTTGAGAAATTGATTGTGATTTTGTTATAAGACTGTCCTAATGACTTAAGCGTTTAAAATGACTTCTATCCCATGCTCATAGAAAAGCAGATGCAATATATACTAGTCCATACTGATAGCTTTTCAATTATAAGCAGTTTATGATTTCAAGGCTTTCCTTGCCATTACAATAGCATTTTGGTAAATATGTTAGCCTGTCTTTTATGATGACACCTTTTTGATATTAAAAACAATTATGAAACCTATTATAATTTCATCAATATTTGAACTATTTTTACTTGATCTTAACAAATATATATATTTTTCGAACTTCTTATAAATCAGATATAACGTAATGACTTTTTAGGATTTTTTTTATCAAACAAGACATACAACTTATATAGGCACTCTGAGCTACTATAGCCAAAATCTCTCATTAATTTCTTATGTTACATTTGGCTTGAACATATTTGGAAAGCAACGCCTCCGCTTATTTAGTACGGGCCTTCATGATATGAAGGTATTTCTTCTTTGATTGACATTCTAGAATAGGTGTGATGAACAATTAGGACAATTCTTATGGATGAACAACTTCTTTATTTTGTGTAAGCGACTTTTCGACATAGATTCTAATGTCGTTGTCAAGCAAGTGATGAATAAAGAAGTTGTTCATCCATAAGAATTGTCCTTATCGGATATATGAAGATATCATTATTTTTTCAAATTTGATGTTTGACAATGATAGTTGAAATGTAATGAAATAAAATTAAATCAATTTGATTAGCAGTTTTCCTGTGAATATATCGTTATTTTTAACTTTCAAACTTACACTCATGGCAAAAATTGTTGTCACCCCCTAATATTTAATTAAATTGGAGTTTATATCACATTGTATGCATGGCAATGTTGGTTTTCCATGGAAATGTCATTACAGGCATGAAGTTACATTAACTCACACTTTACAATGAACAGTGTCAGCGGTTTCATGTAGACCACGTGCATTTCATTGAAATGATGGAAATTTGTCTCCTTAGGTTTGTCATTTCCATCGATTACTATAGACCTCTTTCATAAGATACAGCTTCACGACTATAGTTTCTGAAAAGCATAGACCATGCCTGGTCCCACTCCACCAGGAATCAGACATGAAATCATTGGCATGAGTCGTGGTGGCGCTTCGAATCGTGTCATTGCTGCAGCATGTAACGTCAGTGTTAGAACTGTTCAAAGGATTAAAAGACTGCACGCCATACAGGGAAATGTTGTTCCGAATAAGTCTTCAGGCCGTCCCAAGAAAACTACGGTTCGTCAGGATAGAATTCTTCTTCGTTTGACCCGACGTCATAGACGTCTTTCGTCTTTGACTCTTGCACAGAGATGGGGGGCTCATATTAATACGCCCATTTGCCGGAGAACTGTAGTGAACAGGTTGCTCCAGCATGGATATAAGGCAAGAAGACCTGCCATCAAACCATTCTGGACACTGGCCAACCGCAGGGCACGGCTTGCTTGGGCGCAGCAGCACCGCAGAATCCAACTTGGACATTGGCGTCACGTCATATTTACTGACGAGTCTCGTTTCCTACTGCATAAGGTGGACAGGAGAATGAGAGTGCGACGTTTACGTGGGGAAAGGCTCAATGACGACTGTCTGCAGCATCAGGTTGCCCACGGTGGCGGTTCTGTACACGTATGGGCAGGAATACACCATAACGGTAAAACGGATCTTGTCGTCCTTCAAGGAAACGTCAACCAGAGGTCGTACAGACGTCTTCTTGAAACCGTTTGCCTCCCACATGCAAGAAGAGTGTATGGCAACAACTTCCTGTTGCAGGACGATAATGCACCAGCCCATCGTGCACGTACAGTGAACGCTTTCATTCAGGCACAAGGAGTAACAAGATTGCCCTGGCCTTCAAAAAGTCCGGATATGAATCCGATAGAACATGCTTGGGATCAGCTTGACCGTGCACTTAGAAGACTGGACCCTGCTCCTGCAAATTTACAGCAATTGCGGGCTGCTCTTGTGAATGAATGGAACAATTTGGCTGTTGCAAACATCAACACACTGATAGACAGTATGCCTGCCCGAATTATCGCCCTTGAAAATTCCAGAGGCGGTGCTACCCGATATTAGGCTTGTCAATATACTCTTACATGACTGCAGAATGAAATAAAACCGACAATTGAACTTGAAAATGTAATTTGTTTTATTGATACCCATCCAATTGATACTATATGGATACTGTAAAAAATTGCCCTTTTTCACAGGGACCATACATATCCTAGTAGAATTTCTTAAATTGGCCAGCACAAGACCAAAATACAAGCTGGTATGTTTTACGAATGTTTTTCCCAATCACACAAATCATTCTGACAGTTATTGCATGTTTGATTATTTGTCAACACTCAGTTAAACTTGACGTAGCGTTCTCAGTCTGGGGGTGACAACCATTTTTGCCATGAGTGTACTTTATGCACCACCGACTCCGAGGAAATAATTTTCTCCAAGGCTGATCTTCGAAATTGTTCATTCTAGCGTATCCATAAGCGACACATATGTGAATCGGTTTCTATCGAAGGAATGTATTATCTTTTTCATTTATTCTATGTAAAAGTCTTTGAGGAAATCTTTTTATTCAAGAAATATACCAGCTATACATTTACTGTAAATTACCAATCATCTATAGAACAAATCCGTATGTTTTCAGCATATTATATTTTCTTTACAACCAGGATTTCGCCTATTGTAACAGTTATATCACCATGTATGCCAGCACATGAGAGTTTCTTCGTACTTTTTTTGTGTGCAGTGTTTGGAATAGTCAAGGACAGGCCAGGTCATAATGTCTGTGCCGAACCTATTGTCACACACCGTTTGCAAGATGATGGCGCCGTTAATAAACTCTTTCTGTTTACATGAACATTATAGACATATGTTTGATATTTACATAAGTGCCATTAAAACACGTTTAAAACAGTGTCTATACTTTCTCGGCTATGTCACGCCAGTGTCTCTTTTGAACCTGCTCTCTTTTCTTAATCAAGACAAAGTTCTGTACTCATAAAATAGGAAAAATAAATGTAACCAATAATACGCCCAATCACGAAATCAAGCACTATATCTTCAAGTCTATTAACACAGTAGTTCAGGCGGGAGTGGGCGAACTTCGCCGTGTGGAAGCGTTGGTTGGCGTGGGGGAAAAGCATGCAGCACGTGCGTGAAGGCTATTTAGAGTACAGTCGGCGATAGTTCAATGAACAGTATTTTTAGAGCGTTCCCAAAACCTCGGGAGTTGGAGAAACAATATCCATTTCAGGTAGCTGTCATTGGCATGAACCTCTCGTGCTGCACGTGCAAACCGTTGAAATTTACAAGTGGACCCGTACAAGCTACCACAATCGATTGTATGCCCATTGTTAATATGACAACGGTTAAAAGAAAATTTAATTCAATAATATGCTTATATACATTCTGTTTTAATGATAATAAATTATATATTATAAAAACACTTCAAGGTAAATTAATATTTCTTCTCAGGACGAAAGTGAACCTTCATTATGAGGTCCTGAAACACATGTATCCTATTGTGGTCTAATGCATGCAGTAGTGGTCATCATGAACACCCGGTATGTCTGATGAACACCTCGGCACATTCATTTCACAGACAAAATACTCGAATAATACAAAGGAGTTAGTGTGTGACTGTGAGCAGTGTTGGACTGATTGATGGTTTCCTTGGAGTGACCTTGGCCAGGTCGGTGTTGAAGGAAGTCCGTAGTGTGTGTATCTCTTTGATGACCCGAGCCAGTGAAGTGTAATGAGTGTGTACCAGGACTGGGAGGACCCAGTGGTGTCTGAGGCAAGGGTGGCGACGCATCTCTAACCTTCCCGTGACTCTTATGTGTACGGCACGGACAAGTTCCTTTAACCAGGGACAGAATAGAACATATATAGGGTCTCTGCTTAAACATAATCTATTACCATTTTGATATGCTTAATGTTTTTCTCTGAATACAAGCACTAATGTCTGCGTTTACTAATGTGATAAAAATGAAATTTGACTGTTTAGTATAGCATTATGTGATGCTTTACGTATAAATTATAAAAAACAACAACATTTATTTAGTCTCTGAGAGCCACATTATGGACATCCTGGGTAACCGAGGATGCATTATGGAGGGCCGATATATTATACATGGGATATTTATTATGATGTAATTTAAGGAGCATCGAAATGAGAGGTAATACTATGCAACAATTGTTAAGCGCCTTATTCGATTGAACATACGATATGTTGGTCTGTTTTCTCGTGCTTGTGTATCGCTACGGTTACGTTATTAGTGCATGTTACCGCATTATCTTCATTATGAATATAAATTAGCACGAGACAAAAGCTAAATAACATCATAATGAATGAATGAATGAATGATCTTTATTTCCTTTCATTCATTCATTCATTCATTCGTCACTTCTAAAAGTGATTTAAAGACTTCATATCTTGTTTATTGCGGTAATAATTTGATAGTGTAACACGTATGTTTGAAATGAAATTTTATAAAATTCGAAACTAATGGAAGGTTATTTTTCGAATCCAAATAAAAGATTTGACCATGTGTACTGAAGACAATTCCATCAGATTGTGGCACCACCTATGGTTACCATTGGCAACATAGATACAAATAATTCACCCACTGTGTTGACGATGCTATGTATAGAAAAGCATCTTGAAAACAGTAGGACCCCTACCTATAAAAACTGTGCATTCACAATGTGTTTCCAGTCAAGCAGATCGATTTATAGCAGGGATGCGGAAACATTAAATTGATTGTTGGAAAGTTTCTCGTATTCGTTCAAAGGGATGCTTGAAGCGTAACGTTTTCTTGTAACCATGACAAAAACAAACAAAGCCATCAGTTGTGAGAATTTATTGAGAAGGTAAACAGATATACATATCACAGACATCTTTGACTTACATACATAAGCATATTTGTAAATGAACCATACAATTCTCATTTCAAATTATTTTTTAATCAATATTGATGAAAATATAAATCGAATCATGATTTTTCTAGAAAACAAACTTTCTCAAAACTTTCTCAAAATGTTTGAAGCAAACATGGATCAAACTGACCAGAACTGTTTTTTAAAGTTTTTCAACATATGTAAGTTAATATTATCAAAGGAACTTATGGATCAACTCGTATTGTGTTATAAAAAGAATATGTTCTTCAAACTTTATTCAAAATATAGGGGTGAATATTATCATAAGAAGCAATGAGTGAATAATCTCTTGATATCATTTATAAATTCTATAATTATTCACATTTTCATAATTTATTCTTAGTTTTACCCAATATTGGAGATAAAACGATTTAACAGTGTCCCCAAAAGCTCAACTATATACACGAACATTGTTATACGATTATTATTTTAGAGAAATATTGCTTATTTGCTTGCAAAAATATAGTATAAACAATGAACTTTACAAACATGAAGGCTTTTAAATTGATTAACAAGAAGCGTGACATATATTTATCTCTCGACATTCTTGTAGTTTTAAGGTTGTTTCCTCTAATATAGCAATCAGTAACTAATGTAAAGGTATATGTCTATTTAAAATATTTCATCCTATATAAGTAATGACAGCAGTATATAATTATGATGTTTAAAACGGTCAGATAAAAAAATATGTACATACAGAGACAAAGCGATTCACCATTTTTATCTACAAGATAAGTGTTTATAACGTGTATTTTACATACGTGTACATGTTACAATCAATATATGCGTTCATATTCTGAAGGCTTTAGGATTTCACTCTAAGTGTTCATTTCAAATTACATCGTATATACATGTATGTGTCAACTCCAAATGACACATTACTGTTTGATTAATCCATTCTGGGTTTACAACTTTGCAAAACGTCACTGGGTAATAACAAACAATAAACCAATTCACGTTCGTGTTCTTTGACATCCTGTCTCAGGGTACGAACGTTACGCTAACTCCACTAATCTATACCATGGGCTCAGAAGCTAGATTCGCTCGCGCGGCCCGACTTGGGATGCGGCCAATGAAATCATTTTCTCGCCACCTTCTCGATAAAACTTCAAAGAGAAAATGATTTGATTGGCTATATCCCAAGTCGGGCCGCGCAAGCGAATCTAGCTTCTGAGCCCAGGGTACAGATTAGTGGAGTTAGCGTAACGTTCGTACCCTGAGACAGGATGGTTCTTTGAATACTAATTTAACATATATAGGTGCATGGAGCTGCCGTTTTTGCTGTAACACGTGGATGCACTGTTGATAACATTAAAGTCAAATAAACGTAAAATAAACACAATAACTTTAAACCACATTGCTTTACATTAAAGGGACAGTTATATCGGGGTATTTTTTATTAGAATTCAATAGCACTTCCCTGTTTATACTTATAAATGATTATTACATGATTAGTCCACACTCTCTTTCGTATATGATTGTGATGGTAACATTTGAGTTGTTCTAGATTTAACATTTGACAAATTATAGAATGCATCACTGCGTCCTCTTGAATTTCGTTTCTACAAAAATACCCGGATAGGACAGTCCCGTTAAGTCATGCACCTAAAGACAAACAGTTTGGAAGCTATCTAGCACCAATACTATCTAAAAAAAAGGCAGCAATATACAGTGAAACAATAGCGTTTCAAATTACTTATTTATGTCATAGGGTCGTTTCCTTCCAAACTTTTGAATTTCAGAACTTTGGTGTTATGTCAGTATGGAGAGAAATGTTATAGATAACAGTAGTGAAGAAATGAATTAATTATTGTCATTTCAACAATTTCTCATATTTCTAAGGCAAAGTTTGTACCATTCTCTATGGTTCGCCGTCATGGTGCCTAATGTTATGATTCATATTCGAAAAAGAATATATTGATAGATATATACATTTTTGGTATTATATGTGCAATAATTGAATTAAGAAAATTGTTTCAATAATTCCCAATCATTCGATACCTTTAAGCTATTTACAGGTTTTATCAGTTAAAGTAAGCAGTTTCCCCGTAAAACGTAAGATAACAAAGCAGTTTTTACATATAAACTTAAAAATACAATGAAGAAATTGTAACAATAATTCCTTAAATGATTATGGAATGTATAATTAACCTTGTTATAGGTAATTTCATCACATAGTAAACGAGTTTGTCAATCGTAAGAAAAGCAAAAACACATTTTGCTTCAATTGTAATGTCGTGTCAATCTAATCATGTCTGCATTATATACAATTATACAATTATTAATCCCAAAATTGCCACATTGGGTAGTACAATCAGAAAGGTCAGTTACAAGCTCAAATACAAAATTTGGATTCAAATATGTGACTGTTCATTTGCTTGCAGTAAGATGAAACAAACGAGAGAGATTATTTCATTTACGTTATTCAAAGATTCAATCACAAGCTCAATGAAGAATATTTTGCTTCAAATATTTGCTTGCAGTAAGATTAGCAAACGAGAGAGATTTGAATGACCAATTTGCGTCATACAATCAGATTCTTCAATACAAGCTCAATTTTTACTTCATATAAGTGTTCATTTGCTTCCAACCAGCAAAATCAAAATATTATTGACATCTGTCTCCAAGGCACATTTATAGGTATCAGCAATATAAGAAGGGAGTGTTTCTGTTTTATTCTTCACTTCCTCCGTCCTTGACTTCCTTCACCACGTCTCGAGTCTGGAAGAGATAAGATAGATATTATATGGATGTCCATCAATACTATGAATATAGATATTCCCCGAGCGATAGCGAATCATATACCGTTATTCTGTCATGACTGTCGTGAACGTAATATGACGAAGACATTGACAAAAGCCTACTGAAATGATACTATGGTGTAATGGAGATTGTGTATCTGAGGTTTGTTGTAAGTGAACGCACTGCAATTTTTTTTTGACATATCCTATTGGCCTTTTATTGTGTTTCAGAGTATTCTTAAAGGGACAGTCTTATCGGGGTATTTATTGTGGAAACAAAATTCAAGGGGATATATCTGTTTTGTGCATTTAATGCATTACATGATTATAACACCACCAAGTTGAAACATGTGACTGGGTGCAACATATTTGTCTATTTATATCTGACAACTCCATAAAGAAGAGGGACCCAATGAATTTTGTTTCCACAAAAATACCCCGATAGGACTGTCCCTTTAATGACACATTAACCTATCTAATCATCCCTCAATGTGCGGTATGTTGTCCTTCATTTTGACTGGATTGAGGTCATTCAAAATATTTTTGCGATAGATAAACAATAAATTTTATATCACTCTTTAGTTCATTTTATGGTCCCTTTGATACCAAAATATATCATGAAGTGGTTATTAAGGATGCGCGGTATTATCGATATATCGGTATATTGCAATACCATGATACGAATCGATACACACTTTTGAAAATATCCAAAATATCGAAAGTTTTAAAATGAGCAATTTCAATTAAAAATCGCAAACAAAACACAACCACATAAACCATGATTTTCCGGAACAGAGGCTGAAGTTGTTTTGTGAACTAGATTAATACATGTTTTCAGGTCATTGACAGTGATTGAAAAATCTCTCTTTCAATAACAGCTGATAGCTGAGCAATGGTTATCACTTTTAACGCTCATATTTAGACGAGATAGCATGCAAGTCTAGCATTTGAAAAGTACCAATATATTGCAATACCCATTCTTAGTGGTGATGCTTGCCTGTTTGGCTGAGTGTATTGACATCATTGTTATTATACTTTTTTAAATGCTAGTATAAAGTCATTCTCTCCCCACTGAGGCAGATCAAGTCATGAAATGTTGAAACAGCCTCTATTCTACTACGCCGAAATCTATGGGTTCCGACAGTTTCCTCTAGCGGAAAAAAATTGCATCACTATCCATTTGAATTTCTTTATCAAATGACAACGCTTCTCGCATGGAAAGGGTGGTTCATATCACAATGCCTTTGCCATGATTCAGTAGCCAAAATGATCATTTTAGAACAGCGTCGCTGATTGTACAACTAACTTTGATTGCCTCCAATCAGGCATCTCCCATTTTTTCCCACAAAGTCGGCGTAATAGAACAGAGTCTGTATAAACACTTCATGACTTGACCTGCCTCTGTGGGGAGAGAATGTAAGAAAGTGGGCCCTTTGTTGATAATGAAACGTTCAACCACACTTACCCATTTGTAGAAAGTGCCGGCTCCCCTACTGTTTCTCTTAACCTCATCCATGTCGTACTTATCGATCAGTTTGCCCGCCTCGTTAGCTTGTTCAGGTTTCACGTCCACGATGTCGAAGTTCCCTACACGTCTGATAATGTTCTTCTGACCGATACTCTTCATCCTCTTCACGATGCTCTGCCACTGCAATGAGGTACAGAAAACCGGAATAACAAAGATGTGATAGGTGTAAAGCATGTCTGGCCTTGGTGTAGGCACTTCTCATGCACAATCATGTTGATGATTAAGATGTTGATGTTGATGATAATGAAATTTCATAATTATAATGAACCCGACAACGACAGCCACATTGACCTTGATCCACCACTAAGATGCTCTATATGTTATAAAGGGATAGTCATAGAGTGTAAATAAGTTGAAGTTTGTTGCAATATGTGGTGGGTACTCTGACAAATTTACTGGACTAAGTGATTACGACGAAGACTACAATGATGCCGCCTCGGAGATGGCGATGACGAAGAAGATGATGATAATGATGATGATGATGAGTGACTTACAACTTACATTATCATCAACATTAGGCTAGAAGTGATTTACGTTATAACTTACATTCTCATCTTGGGGCTTGTCGTTCAGAATTATGTAGGTGGCTTTCATGACGTCATGGATGCACGGTTTAGGACGCTTGTAACTTGCGATCTCAGACACGAGACGTGGATTAAGGTCCAGTACCTGTGAGTTGACATTGAATAATTTACATCAGATGGTAAAGTTTGAATTCGATAAGGTGTACGTTTATCTCATGGAGTTAAGTACACCGCCAGGCAAAGGAAAGAACACACCACATGTACAGTTTGTTAAAACTTTACTAAATATCTAAGAGACATATGATGTTTAAAGTTATGGCAATAACAATAACACATATTTGCAGTAGTTTAAACAAAAAAAATTGTTACTGGTTAATGTTCTGTTAAAATATCTTTGTTCAAAACAGGCAGTGGTAAGAACCAAATATTCCCTAAATGACCCTTACCATGCTAAAATGTTGTCAATATGTTAAAAAAATAGGCACGTTTATTGATTTTCACATAGAATATTTCTTCTTTGATGATGAACATTTGTGTTATGTCAATATTTATTTTTGAAAATGTTAAAAATAATTTTTCATTTTTTTGAAAAGAAATACAACAATAAAAATTGAAGGTATGATATATGTATGCGTACTTTCTTTTGCCTGTCAGTTCAGTTAAAATTTTAATAGCTTCCCAGTAAGCAAATCTAGTCACTCTGTCAGTTAGAAGCAGCATATAAGCAACTTGTTGATATTGAGAATCTATGAAAACTCAAAATAAACTCTTTAACCAAACCCGAAATGTCAAGGTGTCTTTGAAAGCAAAGGCATTGGTCTTTTAAGACTGCAACGTCTTCAAAACGTGACAGCAACAGCAAAAAGAAGCGCAGAGGAACATGAGGAGTAATCCTACTACCAAATAGGACTACACTCTAGCGAAAGTAATAACAGTGTCATTTTAGCTTTTCCCATTGCAAGCGAGTTAACAATACCGAAAGTCATAAATCAATACCGGTAATGAGTACCGGAAGTGGCCAACCAGTACCCGATGTGACTAATCAAAGCTGGAAGTTGCCAGTCAATACAGGAATGAGAAGCTATACCGGAAGTGATAATACATACGACAAGTAACAGTTATCTCAGCAAGTAACAGATCAACACCGGAAGTGACAAACCAATACCGGAAGTAAACAATCTATACCGGAAGTAAAACCAACCACGCCGTACCAGAAGTAAGGACTGACCTGCTGGTTGAACTTCCTGACTCTGTGGATCTGTTTCTGGGTGTCCTTCGCCTCTTCAAGGTCATTAGATCTGTCCAATTTATCGGCCACAGCCGACTGTTCCGCTTCTTCTATCGCCTTCTGTATCTCGTCAGCGTCTCGCTTCCTCTTTGCCTCCTCCAACTCTGAGCGAACACACCTTACATTTGTTAACATTTGATTTAAAGGGGCACATGTATACCATAAGTTGTGAGTCATTTATGCCAACTTTCGCTGGGTGCTCTTTGTATCAAGAATAACCTGATAGTGATATTGAAAAAGGTCCGAACGTCTAAAAATCTTGATAATTCAATGAATAATTACGGCTTAATGCCTTCTTTAAACCATGGAGGATATGTCACTTTTTACTTATCTAATGGTGAAACGAACAAAGATAATTCTTAATCAAAATTAGAAAATAAAATTTCTTATGATTTCTGCATTGAAGGACCGACCATGTTTGCAATATAACAATATTCGATAGTTCAAATGATGATCAAAAGAAGTACTGGTTAATGAGAAAGCCTTAAAGATTCCTTTTTTATTTTGGTTTGAATTTGAATTTGATGTTATAATATCTTGTCATGTCTGTGTGTTACTACTAGGACATTTGCTTCTGTAGTCCAGTATATAGCAATTTTATATCTCGTTATATAGTTCAATATTGTATAGCATTTGTGACACTGGCAATGCAATCACTGAAGGCATCAAAATTGAAATTGAATGGAAATATCTCCCCCTTATTTTAAGAATGGTACCTAACACACAACTCACTTTCCCTATGCATTTCCATGAGCCTCCGCTCCGCCTCGGAGATATCGCCCTTGTCCTCGAGCCCGGCCCTCTTGCAGTCCTGGAGGGCATCGTTCAGGGCTTCCATGTCGTTTCCATCGAGAGCGTCAGCTAACCTTTTCCTTAGTCTCTCGTCATCGCCGTCGTCTTTGGTTTGACTCACTGAAAATATTAAAATGAAAATATCTTATATATGTTCTTATATTACACCTGTGAGGAAGTTGCTTACTTGGATAACGTTCTCTTGGGAGTCTTGTTTTGATAGTATTAACCCTTTAACCTCTTATTTTTTACCTTACGAGATTAAAAGGGATTTGTTGTTTTCAAGTGAAAAGTGAAATTTTGTTAATTCTTTTATATGGCAACAATAATTATAGGTACTCTAGCACGTTTTGAAGCTAGATATGTGTTCAACCTTTCATCTTTAAGTATCAGTTTTGTACTCAAACCGTTATACTGAAAGCTTTTACCAGAGTTTTGCAATTGGCTAGATGAACTTCAGCATCAAGATGGGTGCGGTCTGACCATGATAGAGGGGAAATTTCGGATGGAATGAGTTCGAACCCCGATAAAGTAAATATATTTACAATTTCATGCTTCGGTACACGGTCGATCATAAGCAAGAACCTCTCTTAAGGTAACGTAATAGTAACGTACTGTTTTCTTGGTCCTTGAGTTGTGCAAGACGTTCCTTGGCCTTGGTGTAATCTCTATCCTTCTCATCAAGCCCGGAGTTCTCGAAGTCTTTGATTGCCTTCTCCAGTTCGGCAGCAGATCCGTAGTCTGTGGCATCCCTCATCGCCTCTCGAGCGCTCTGGAGACGAGAAAGACAACTTTTAAGGTCTAACATAATTATTTTGACAAAGTTAAGGCACAATTTTACTGAGAGTAAAGGCAATGGTCTGTATTATTTTTTTAAGGTAAACGAAGTTGGGCATTTTGAGACTAAATTCTTAAAAGGCCAGCAGCACGGTTTTAAAGGGACATTAGCACGTTTAAGGGGGAATATAAGGTGATATCAGGAACATGAAAATAAATGATTCTAATTGAAAGACAATGTATTTAAACTAAATGAAACAGTAATAAATAAAATATAGAATGTAAAGTTCAGCCATGCGATTCATTTTGTTATACAAAATGAATTAAAGGTGTTCACACAAAAAAGGCCGCCAATGGACTTTATGTGAATCTTTAAATTTTGTTCTCTGACCGTGGATGATTATTTTGTGAAATTAGATTTTTGACACTATCAAAATAATGCATTTAGTATAAACGTACAATTATCAGTGAAAATTTTAGAATATTAAATTTTCAAAAGGTTACAAACATAATATCCGGAAAACGAAAACGAAAACGAAAACAAGGGTATTCACACAAAATTGACCGCCTGTGGTTCTTGCTTGATATTTGATAACTTCTTCTTCAAACATGCATGGTCGGATTTAAAAACGAGACGTTTAAGTCTTTGAAGATAATACAAATGGTATTAACTAATATTAATTGAAGAATATTTGAAGAAATAAATTTCTCATAAAACGTCAACTCCCCCTTTAATGCAAAGTTTGCGAGGATGTTTTAACATAACAATTGTATGTAACCATTGAAGAAACTTGCTACTTATCAATGTATTTTGAGAATACTCACTAATTGGCAATCGTGAAGACCGTAAGATTGATTATCCATAAGATTTTATAAGATTGTATAACTGCATCAACTTCACGTGTACACGTTCAAAGTTCTTCGTTCATAAAGGATAAGGAATAGCTCTTACAAGAAAATAAGTATTTCAACAAATTCAACTAAATCTGCTATATTTTGGTACTTTTCACACAAAATGCACAATAGGCTAGAATCACCTCATCCTCGTTCTCCGGTTCCTGGTACGCATCGTTCTTGAGTTTAGCGAGTCTCTCCTTGGCCAGAGTGAGATCCCGATCTCTCTCATCTACACCTGCCCCCTCGAACGCCTCGATAGATTTCTCCAGTTCATCGATATCGTCCTCGCCTGTGGCATCACGCATCCTCTTCCGAATAGCCTGCAAATATAGACGTAACATGAACTAGGAGCTCATTGGGTACTTGGAGTATTCCTAGGATGATTTAAAGTAATTGATTAATTGTTTCAGTTATTGCTCGAGGTCCCTTGTTTTGGCACGAGTCGAAGTCGAGGGGCAATAAAACGCACAAGGGACAAGTAACTGCGGGCATTAAAGTACTAGGAGCTCTTTGGGAATTTGAATTATTTCTGAGCCCTATTTTCCCCGTTTCTTGCATCGAGAAGTCGATAGGTATTGCAATGAGGTGAGTTCTTTATCAGTTGAATTCTAATTTTTCCTGTTACATTGTTTTTATCTCAACATATGCAATAGTACAAACACCGGTACTTTTTATCATATGTGGTAAATCGTAATTATCACTATTGATAAAAGCAGAGGTCTGACACATGGTTTATAAAGGGTTATTACACATCTTCATCCTAAAGATTAATAACGTCACCGGGATAACTTTTTATCATCTCTCACCTTTATAAGCTAATAACAACTACTTTTTGTTTAATCAATTTCATCAGTATTTGTTAACATTGATAAAAAGAAGAAGTATTAAAATGAGGAATGTCGGAATATTTACATCTTCTTCTTCCTTCTTCCTCTTCAGTTCTTTCAGCCTCTCTTTCGCTTTGGTCAAGTCTTGGTCTTTTTCATCCAGATCAGTGTTCTCGAAGTCATCGATGGTTCTCTCTAGGTCTTCGATAGAATCTCCCTTTGTAGCGTCTCGCATACGGTACCGCGGGGTCTGGAATGTACATATGCAATTCTAGTTAAACAAATAACAAAAAAAGAAAAACATAATAAGTGTTATTTTGTCCTATTTGGTAAACTTTTATTGTGAAGGATTTATTTTATCTACTTGTTTATTCGTATCTGCGACCATATTCAATATAGTAATAAAAACATTTAAAATAAAACGATATTTTTTGAAAGTTTAAGTTTATTCAAATATCATACCCACATTACTGAGAACCCTTCAAATTCCCTCAGTGTGAAACATTGCAAGCATCAAATTAGCTAGTTGGATACAGAGTAAGTCTGCCTTGCCTTTTGCTTTGAATTGGCACTTTAGTGTTCATCCCGAAAATAATAATTCTATCAAATATAAGAATAGCATATGTACGAACGTAAGCATTGAAGATGCAATGACGGTGTATTTTGTGAAGTGAAACCTACAAGACATGAAGACAAATACCTCGTCTCTGTTGGCGTCATTTCTCAACTTAGTGAGTCGTTCCTTAGCTTTAGTATAGTCCTCGTCCTTCTCGTCTAGACCAGACTTCTCGAACTCTCTGATCTTCCTGTCCAGGTCATCGATATCGTCTCCTCCTGTCGCGTAGCGCATTCGTCGCCGTGGACTCTGCAGTAGAATACAGCATTTAACCATCTAAACATCCGTCAGTTGCAACAATTAAGTGATATTCATTAAAATCAAAATCAAAACCCCTTTTCACAAATAAAATCCCATAAAAAAGGAAAATATTGAAAACCTGTTTGTTAATTGAAAATGATGTATTCATTACACTTTGAGATATGATGACATAAGTCATTCGTTGAATAATTATTGGATACATCTACATCGTTACGAAAAGTCGACTGCAAATAGTACGACGTAAAAACGTTTTTCTAACGTGATAGTAAATATTATTTTTAACTTCGCATTGCACTTCAGCATTAGTGCACTTGGTTAATGTTATCTGTTAGTTTCCAAATCAAATGAATTAACTGAACTGAGACGTAAAAATCGTCCATCTGATACTTATTCAATCAGGCAAGACACAAATAATTATTAAACCAAATCGATGTATCAAAACCTTTAGACTGGAGAAATATAACGGAGTTCTAGTGAGAAAAAGAGAAGAGAGAATAAAAAGCTTAATTACTTTCAGGAGTCACACGTTCACAGAACCCTACCAACTACCACATGCACAATCCATCAAAATTAGGCCTACCTCTGATCTGACCGGCTTCTGTAGTACCGTGGTCTTGGTCTTATCACGGGTAGGACGACCCTGTGGTTTGACCACCGCCTTAGACACAGCATCCGAGTCAGCCTTCCATTGCTTCTTGTCAGGGGTCAAGAAGTAGTTGCACACATTCCTGAACGAGTCGTGGCTGTCTGACTCTCGGGTGTTGATCTCCAGAGCGTACTCTGAGTCTGTCGTCAGTCCCTTCTCGGGCATCGTCACTGTCACCTCCGCGTTCTTATTCGTCACTTCAGTCTCCAGATACTTCTCCAGCTCGTACGGGGTCATGTTACGGTGGTGTAGTTTCGTCTGGAACTCAACTGGACGGTCAACGTCAAAGTTGAAGGTCATCTTCTGGCCATGCTCAAGAACTACAATACCACTGTATGCAGACGTGGTGACCAGTCCGGCGTCTTTAGCCTCATGTCCATACCCATACCCTATATCCTTCTGGAGGGGGAAGGGGTTAGGATTCTTTGCTTCTCTATCGCACCTGATACGGTAATCAGCAATATGGGGCAGGTTCTTCTCACTACCTGTTCCCCCGAAAACACGGAGCTTGTATATTCCAGCAACTGGGAACCTCAGGAACAGGGACTTCTTGGTCTTCTGTGTATTCTCCAGGACATACCGTTCCAGATCCATGGAGTCTGGCAACTGCTCTTCAGAGTCCGTCTCATCATTATACAACTCGTAGGATATGTTCATGTTCTTGTCCTTTGCATGCTCAAATCTCACGGCCTCCTTGCCCTCCTTGGCAACAAGACATCCAGAGTCTCCCATGTACTTCAGACCAGAACTGAAATAGGCCGGAGTGTAGCATGGTGAGTCGAGGAACTCATCCTCACTCACTGGTTTGTGCAGGAGTTGCCAAGGTTCCTCGTCAGCTCTACAGAAGTACACGAACTGATCCGGGTCGGTCAGAAAGTAGAAGTCGTCACAGGTCTTGATGTCGCTCCCCTTGCTCTCTCCTTCTTTCTTTCTTTGACCCTCACCTGGAATGAATACCAAACGGTTCAGATCACATTTTCATTTAAGCTTGATTATAGGCTTCTTACGTAAATAATCTTGTTATCATTGAGAAAATATCATGTATAGATAGGGAATCGCACACAAAAAGTCATCTTGTACAAATCTTCTTAAACTGAGTTGTTTGAGGAATTATTGGCGTCTCCAAAACACGAGGAAATATATATGAACATTCGCTAAACTATCATAAGAAATTTTGAGCTGTGGACTCACTAGTGCAAAAGCTATGTGACATTATTAATATAATGACATCATAAAATTGTAAGGTATTCAACTTTTTGACGTCGTTACATTGTGAGCGACGTCAAAGCATTATCGGGTCTTATTATCAAATACCAAAAGGATATAGCAATCAAGCACATCTTCAATTTACATATCGCTAACTGGGCCCTGTTGCACAAAACACTAAGGTAACCTTGAGTCACTCAAGTAGTTTTAGTGCAACGTTAAGCGATGGCGCTAAGGTTAACCTTAGTGTTAAGTCCCCAGGAAGAAAATGTTGATGATCTCCAATCTCACGTACCTTTCTTCTCTATGAGAGTCCACTTGCCATTACTCTGTCCCTGCACCCCAGTGAATGCCCACAGTGGGTGTATGAGCCTCCACTGCTGCCCCACATACACAGCTACCCACTTGCACTTGAGGTTGGAGATGTCCCTGTCCCCTACCTCGTACCCCACCGCCTTGCCCTTACCTCGCACTATCACACACGGGATCTTAGCAGCTCTGTAAGAAGGGAAATGCGTTCCTTACAGAGACATTCCGTTATTTTCATAACATAATTATAGTTGTATTATAGTTTAATGACCCAATTTATTATATAAATTCAAAAGTTCATATATTCGTTCCCAAAATGGAAAATAGAGTATCAACACTAGTTTTCAATGAAAATCTTTAAACAGTCATGTATATGCGCGGAAGCCAATTTCAAATGTCTAAATTATATGAATACTAGTTATGTCAATCAAACATTATCAACTCGTGAAAGTCGTTCTGACTGCTTTAAATAAGTTTCCAAAATAATGTTTGAGTAATTGAAGCGCGGCAATGTCCGGTTTTCGCTACTACTCTTGACTTCAAACCTTCCTGTTGTCACTATCCAACGTCTTGGCTTTAAAATGATACGATACTTCCAAGCCAAATGACACTATTAATAAAGATTGGCAAATGCGACCCCAAACAACTCACAGAGTGGCTCTTTAGTTAAGGTAACCTTAATTTCAGAATAGAAACGTACCGCATTCAATGTTATGCGTGTTATCTTCGATTTAAGTGTTTAGCTTCATCGGTCATGTATTGTTTATATGTGTAGTACCATGTGTCTGTCTAAGTGTTTTGACTGTGTAAGTGTCTTTCGTTCCCGCCAAGGATCATGAAGGATATGGATCAGAAATGATCACTGATTTAAGGTAAGAAATTACACTCATGTTAAATGTTACTCCTTCAAATTGATACCTATGATCAGCAATAAATCTAGACGAATTGCATGAATTGAAAACAAATTATGAAGTTGAACAGATAATCGTTTCAAATAACTTTTCATTTTATGTAAAAACATTAAACGAAGATTTCCAGCTTTTCTCATGCCTGCACATGGTTTGAAGATAGTCAAGTTAAAGTGACAGTCCTATCAGGGTATGTTTGTGGAAACAAAATCCCTTGGGACATTCCAATTTACACAAATATGTTACAAGAAATTAAATGATCATAGCACAACGCAGTAAAATCATGTCACTGAGGGAAAGATTTTTTGTCGATTTAGATATTGACTAAGATTTACGTCTAATATATCTTACATAATAAAACGACAAACCTGCATATCTGCGCAAAGAAGGCTGCATAGCTTCCTTGACCGTTCTGTATAAGTCTCATGTAACCCAGGGGGGTGCTGGGGTCCGTCACGTAGTTGAGTCTCAGCTTATCCACATTCTGTGAGCCCAGCCACACGAAGATAGCTCGAACCATCTGCATGTCGCTCTTCAGGTCCATGAACAGCTGATCCAGGAGACCGGCGTACGAAGAATGCTTTGGGGGAACCTGGAAAAAGATGTTGAGGAAATATATCAGAAAATGGGGTTGAGACTTAGTATTTTTTAGGTAACTTGTTTTCCAAGATAAACTAAATAATAACAAAAAAAAGTTTAGAACAAAAGGCAATTTATTTTAAGTATGTATCACTTAATTCTCAATTAAATGTATGTCTAATTTGCAGGTCTTTTCTATCTTCATATTGTGAGGGTATCGAAAGACCTTTTGAAAGAAAACCTCGCGGGAGTATCCCTCAAGCTTCCCTTTCTGTCTTATTTCTAGCTCAGCTTTTTCTCCTTTACGATCCAATGTTAAACCTTTGTCCCGTGTTTTATCCTTTACAAATGACATGTCACTGAAAAGTTGAGGACAACAAGTGTTAACAGCTTAACTAACCTAATTTAAGAAATAATGAGGACTCTCTGAGTTTATACTACTAGTTCTTTACGCTATTTAACACCTTAACCATCAGATTCAATTTTGGCTATTCAACAATTCTCTGACTGTTGCCCATGAGTTATTATCATCTAAAGATGAACGTCACATTCAAATATCAAATAGTGTGTTAGTGTCAGTGTCTGTGGTTTGTAACTTGTTTAGATTTTATTGTAGTTAAATTCTTTTGGTATTCGTTAAATTAAGACAGCTCCTTATGAAAGATTAATAGTTAATGGAATGAATAGGTACTGAAACATAATGATCGTTTTCTGTAAAAGTCCTGTGTATTCGAGTTTATGTGTGAAAGCAAAGTAAGACAATGCAGAAGTTGAAGTTTATTTAAGTGTCACATGCCTATTGTGTAATAAGTATGGCTTTTTTCCTATTATCCGAGCGATAGCGAATGGTTCTCACAAATTTGCACTTTTAAAATCATGTAGATCAAAAAGATTAGTTAAAGGATTTTATTTTGGGGTGTATGACACTGGTTATGGTTCGATCAATGGGCATCAAAACAACAATAACCAGTTATTGATAGAATTGTTTGTAGGTCTTCTGCAGTTTTAGTAAGAGGGTTTGACGGCTCATACCAGAGATATTGATAGAGTAGTTGGTAGGTCTTCTGCAGTTTTAGTAAGAGGGTTTGACGGCTCATACCAGAGATATTGATAGAGTAGTTGGTAGGTCTTCTGCAGTTTTAGTAAGAGGGTTTGACGGCTTTTACAAGAGAGTTGGATTTTTTTGGTGAATATTTACATACGGGCTTGTATATATATGGTGGATATAGATAGATAGATAGATGCTAAAGGTTAGTTGATTTTATGGCATATTAGAAAAGTAACAGCATGGAAGCAAACTTTCATTACTAAATATGGACACGTGACAACAACAATAATTATATTATGTTGTTGTTCATTTAGGTATCTCCATTTAACGATAACCAAATAAAGGAAAATACAATTCTCTCAAGTTAGGTTTGGGCTGTCATTTGCTCAATGAATAACTAATGAAATGGCAGCACGCATCATAATCAATTACTTTCATCAGTTCAATAAAAACACATAAAACATCACATGCTTGATTGGAAAGTGCTCTTTCAGCACTGATGGACCGAATCGGATATGCGAACAAGTTTTGTTGATAGCTGTCACTCAACAGTCACCATGGTGATCAGTAAACAGTTAGCAACAAACTCTCGTGAGATAGAGACAAAAGTGATGCTGAAGTATTTTAGAATCGATAATCCAGTGTCCGATAGAAGCCCTGCAAATATAGATTTATTGACTTATACGCTTAAACATGATATAAGCATACAGAACCTTTTTTTGTATGAATTGCTATCAATTCAGATTTTGTATTCTTAATGCGTTTGACAACTTTAACCTTTGAATTCTTAGTCTAACTTTCGATTATATTGAAAGGTAATGTCAACCTGCGATGTTACTTACTGTAGATATCTTGTTCTTACATGTATGTTCACGGCACCATTTACAGTATTCCCTTGTTTGTGAAAATATATAAACTATACTGGTATTAAGACAAATTTATTTTTTCAACCTTACTATTACAGAATGTGGGTGTTTTTAATTCTATATTTCCCTTGTTATCATTCTTGATTGATAACAATTAAAGAGGTGATAGTGAGGTGATCTTGAGTTCACGCCGCTTTCACTTATATCACGGCGCTAGTATAATTTGCAGGGAGAAAGCCCGCGACACAATTGTGGTTTAGCATTGCGGTGAAACCTGTGAGCATCGGCTGGAACTAGTGAACCATGCACCCAAACCTTACTGCGTTAGAACAGTTCTCTACTGCAGTCAAAGTTGCCGTGCTTCTAGTGGGATTCGAACCCAGGACCTGTCAAACCGAACTGATCTCGCTTACAACTGCTCTACCCTGCAACTAAAGAACATAGCCAGAGAGTTTTAACATTACAGCATACGAAGACTAGGGCTCCAGCTATCTCCTATCACGTCACGTCGAGAAGGTTGTCTATTATTTATATATCCCAACACTCATAATTGATTAAACCAAGCCTGAAGACGTAGATACAGTAACTCGGTCAATGGGCTAGTCGTGACTGACCGGAACCAATGGGTTAGTGGTTAACTGACCATAACATCTGGTCAAGGGGTAATGAACCCATCTATGGTCAATGACCGGGGTGCTTGTTCCCAAGGCACATGAAAGAATCGAGAGCGAATCGTTTACAGTATCTTTATATCTTAGGTTAGATGTAAGGGAATATTAACAATTACATATAAATATTTTGATAGAGATCTAGTTTACGCTACTTCATTGCAGAAAGACAAGATCGGTTTTCGTAAAACTTTGGTTTAAAATGTGATTATTTTGATCTTGCACTTTCGTTGTATATTCATTGTGTAGTGTGTCTATTCTTGGAAAATAAGGACCTTCAACCTGTAAAAAAGCTAATTTCATCGGAAATAGTGTGACTATGTGACCATGTCAATCAAGCTGTAGATTATGATCCTAGGTTGACATGAACTCGAACAGCCCTATTCCTGCACCAGTTGTATGTTCCCCAGGGACATGAGATTGTATGGAAAAGATATATCATGAAGAATGATTATATATGATCGTGAGAAAACCCCATGTAAACGCCTTTGAGTAGTCGTCTCTATTGGCGCTGTATGAATATTAGAATTAAAGATTATAAATGAATGAATGTCCTATGTTGAGATATCGAAACGTAAAATGTTTTTGCTTTTTTTAATTTAAAGAAATTACGTTCCCTTTACTAGCTGTGAGTCTTGTGAGATGTGTATATTTTGACAGTCATTGTTGTGGTTCACATGTTGTTCTTGAAAAACGGAAAATCGATTCTGTTGAGGTAATTTAAACTTAGTCGACCACGAACAAGGAATTGTTATCGATTAGAAAATCGAGTCACGCACGACTACGTTTTTGACTGAGATATGTTAAGTAATAAGATCTTCCAATTTTAGCTTCAAGACTGAATGTTAATTTAAAGTTTGTTAAATACATGTTGTGCTTATATCATGATTTAAAACGTACAAAAATGCAAGATTTTAACAGTACAGCAGTTAAGTTAAATAAATCTTTAATGATTTTCATATTTAATTTTGGCTTCTATGGAAGAAACTGTGATGAAATATTCAACACATGCAATGATTTATATACTGATAAACCAACTAATTTGGGAATGGTGTGTGGAAGGTAATGACGAATGGAATATATCGATGATTTGAAGGAAGGGCCTCTTAAGTCACCATAAATATTCTTTGAAACTACCTTTCATAGGTATACAAAAGAATCACCTAATATGTTCGTGTATTAGATCACCATGAGTAACGCAATAAACACGTTTGCAAAGTTGTCTATGTATCCCAGCAATAACCCCTCTTTCCTCATTGAAACATTTGTTTCCAAAAGGCGATATGTAACATTATGATTATGCAATAAACACAATGTCAATATGATGACCTTGAAAGACTCTTCAAGACAATGCTATTCCAGTCGATGTCTACAAGGTTACCATTATAATAAAGTGTTTCCATCTCGTGCCCATAGCAAGCAGTCAACAAGCAAATATAAATACAGTACGAACTACTATTGAGGCCTGGTATTGTTTAAGAGTTGTCATGGTACCAAAACATCAACAGTTTCTCCCGATTAGTTAGTTAATTAATAAATACTAATGCCATTATGATAAGTGTCTGCAATTGTTAAAATCGAGTTGAGTATTGTTACCCACATTGTTCTTTCGTAGCTTTGGCGTTTTTGATGGATGACCATCATGTTGAGTAACCCAAGCATATAATGTGATATTTTTAACCTAAGGTGATTAAATGACTCTTTGGGTATTTGCAACGTATGTTGATTATGGTATATATTGGTATTAATCAGTTGAGGTATTTTTGTAGCATTTTAAGTCAAGGAATACCAAAGAATATGTATAAGGGACCATCGAGGTACATAATATTTTCTTGTTTCATTGAATTCAATCTTATTGTCAAAGTAGTTATTGGTAGTTGATTGTTAAGCAATCTCATTGAAATAATAGATTGCCAGTTAAGTCCCTAGATAATTTCCAGAATATATGATCAAGGTCCTCAGAGTTATTTTACAATTTGTCAACAAATAAAAGCGAATGATTAAAATAAATTGGTGTTTTGGCACAGTATGTGTAACTTAACCCATCTATGAGGAATGACAATGATGATAATACATAAAGTCTACATAAGAAAATAAGGAGTTTTTGGAAACAATTGTGATGTGTATCCATTAAACCAATGATAAAATAGCTTATCGGAACGGTCTTAATTTTTTTTGTTAAAACCTGTTCACTAAATCTCAGATATAAAATATTGCATTATATCCTCACGTACTAAAAAGACTTGAACTAAAAACTTATCCGTGTTCCACTAATATTGAGAAGTTGATGATAGCATGATATTGCAAATAGCTGAATCAGCAATAAACCAAATCGTAAAGATATTTACTTATGGATACCAAAACAATTACTATACTGAACAAATATAGTAAGAGGAATTTTAAGATTTTTGAATAATAAATAAGAAACAACGTACAATTCAAACTGATTAAAACATTATCTAAGCTTCAAATATTCCTTATTTCTTTTGTTCAGAATATTTCATCCTTCTACATCAGGTAAATGTATGAGGTACACGGATAAACATTCGATGATGAAGCAGGATGAGTTTTTAGTACATTTAAATACCATAATGAGGTTATTGAAATATATCAATTTATAAATCAATCAGGCCATTGTATTGCAAATCATGTACATTAAAAAAATTGCTTAAAAACTAGGGTACACATGACTGTAACAAAATTGCATCCTTTAGAAACAGTTAAACAATCACTGAAGGCAGACTTACCGTCTTCGCGTGGTTATCGATATGTTCGTGGTCATCTGGTTTAAAGACCTCATGTTTCCTGGATATTGGAGGTTTTGGAGGGGGGTAGCCGTCCTCTTTGTCCGGGACCCTTAGCTGAAAACAGTACAAAACGAATTGCAATGACTTAAAAACGTTAGAGAAACGTTTTACAATTTAGCAAAACTTTATGAGAAATTTGAAGATCTCATGTTTTTATCGTAATGGGATGCTTTGGAGGGTATAATTGTTCTTCCCTCTAACATTGAACTTGAAATAATTTTAAATGTTTTGCAACTGTTGTAATGTTTGCAAAACGTTTGATAATTTAGAAACGTTACGAGAAAAGGTGCTGTGAAATAGTTGTGGGTGTTGAATTTGCTTTAGTATTTCTTAATTCCGTATATGGAGAAGTAAGATGAATTACTTACCGGAGTAATTTCTTTGCTGGGAGTTTCTGAACTGGAAGAACTTCCCATTGTTATGCGCGTATTGATATCTTCACTTTGTCCTCAGTTTGGTTTCATGACCTGAAATTATGTTTATATTGATAAGAGAGAAAAAAAGTGGATATAAAACATTCATCCCCTTTATAATATTCAACACAGTACCCAAATTTGAGCATAGCATATGGTATACTTTTTGCCGATAAACTATCTACGAAAATGCAATGTAAAAATATGAAATCATTAAAATGAACATGATTATGATTACAAGCAAACCAAACATGTAACTAAGTTTTCCTGTAGTTAGGCTTTTGAAAATCACGACGACAGACATATCAAGATGAAAAGAGCGTATTTAACAAATGCATTAGAACATAAAATGCGAGTAACCTTACACATTATTTACTTTTTTCTGTAGGCATGGATCGAGATTTGTTCTACAAACTTGTTACCTCATTAGTTGATTTACCTTTATTTACTGAAACATGTCACTAATTGAAGATGGGGGCTGTTCTATTACAACTACCCTATCTTGTCTTTACCTATAGTAATGTTTTATGATCGAACTTGACCAGATTATGGTTGAATGATCATAAGTAAATGTTAACCTTAAATCACACATATCTGATTCAATGATTGATGTGAGATATTTCAAGGTTAAGCCACTGTAAAATGTCTTCAGCTTCCTAAATAGTAAATTCAAGTATGATTGATTGTAAGTGTCAGCATCAAAGAAAACTAATATTATACGACAAAATGTTATTGAATGAAAAGACACTTTTGAATAACAGTTGATGGTTGCTTTAAGTTATGAAAAGAGGTAATGGGGTTGTTGAAATATTTGTTTATCGGAACATGTACGAACCTTTATATTGTAGCACTTTATTTTTAATTTAAAACAACCACCATTCTGTCAGCAGAGATTCTAATCGTACGAACTTCTTTTTGCAAATGAATTTCTGTCTTTCCTTCAAAGTTCAAAGGGGAATCAAAGCTAAGATGATAAATGTTATGATTACACAGTTTTGTTCATATTTCACTCTTTTGAAAATGGAATAGTTTATTCATTTGGGTATTACGACCCTAAGAATAAAGCTGAAATCAATTTCAGTAAATAAGATATAGTATGGTAATGATTTGTTCTAATGATATCTAATATAAACTTGGTCAAAATCACTACATACAAAATGCATATCATCGGTTGTGACCATTAGACCTCAATGCTCTTTTTTATGAACTTGACATCTAACATTACTATATACTCTTTCTCAAAACTAGTAGGAAGTAGAGTTAGTTTGTCGAATCATTTCTAAAAAGTGTCTAGTGATAGCCCCAATCGTTTTAATGTACCTCAATCATTTGACTTTGGAACGTTATATGTATAGTTCATAATTGTACCTACGGTCTGTTGGAAGTTCAGATAATCTATGTGATTACTTTTGAAATTCCTGCAAATAGTAGTGTTCACTCTACGACGTGTTACAAATATAAACAGAAAACATTTAGAAACTAAAGTTCAAGAACTTGTTATATTACCATCATCATATTCTGTTCTTGCTTAAAGTCCACGGTCAATGATTTCAATAGTTGAATCAATAATGAGACACGGTTATGACGTTATTGGTTATCTCACGGGAATGAATCATTCTTTTTATTCTATTATAGATAATCGGTCTAATACATACGATCACGGCCCCTTAAGTATATACGCTAACAATTCCTAATGAAGAAACAAGCGAAGCACGAACTTCGTACCATTGAGTACAGTATTGCTGTATAAACAAAACATGATAAATATTACACGCAGTCAGGGTTACATTTGAAACGGTGTGCTTAGCAACAAAATGTTACATGTGTTGTCTGGTAACTGGAATCATTGGCAGCAGCACAATACAGAAACTCAGAGCATCTGTGTACTTAAACCAAGTGGCTTTGCGTTTCTCTTCATGAATTTTACCTTTGTGTTCAGATATCATACACGAAGTTATGGTAATATTGATAGTTGCGGCACAACCAATTGTATCGTCTTGCGCTTCTGTTTGACAATGGAAGTTGTACTTTCGATTTTCCCCTGTATGTTGTGGTTCGAAATGGAAAACGTCTGACCATTATTTGCTTTATTGACTAGAATATGACGACTAAAAGCATCAATCATAATGTCCTGATCATGCATTTGTACATACCAAATAAAACAGTTTTTGGCACAGCAATGACATTTATGACATCACGTGTTATTAGTTATGTCAATGTATAAAAGTTGTTTGAAATCAAGTTATGCGGATTGTTTTGCTGAATGGGTATATATAAAAATGTGATACATATATATATATATATATAAATGTAGTATACAAGTCGATGTTTTCTACATTATCAATATATATATATATAAGAAAGAGTAAACATCAGATGGTTCGGACTGGATCAATCTTCTTTAATACGATGAATTCATTTCGACCATTATGTGGGTCTTGTCAAGTACATACTTGACAAGACCCACATAATGGTCGAAATGAATTCATCGTATTAAAGAAGATTGATCCAGTCCGAACCATCTGATGTTTACTCTTTCTTATATACAACCTTTCTTCACGTGAGAAACCAACTCTCCTTATTCAAATATATATATATATATATATATATATATATATACAGACGTTTTCATGATAATATTACAATATAATTGAAAAAATCACCTCTGTATTTCAATTTGTTAGATTTTTCGTATCCAGCATCTAAATAATTATTGAAATAAAAACGATCTCTTTTGAAAACATGTTATTTTGATACGAATTGTGATACTATAAAATTTTAGCTTTGGATGAATTTTTATATTAAATGAAATTCAAAATCAATAGCCTGTGTTATTCTGAAAGGTGTAAAATATTCTTTTGCAGATAATTGGTAAGGGTTACCCGATTTTTGATTACATGTAACATATATCTTTGTTTCAGTGCTTTCTGTTCCATATTGATCTTACCAGATTATGTCAAACTTAAACTTTCTAATGAATTGCATTGTTTTATTTTGATTTTAGGAATAACTGACCCCAGATCGTCAACTATTTATGCTTATGAATGTAGACAATTATTGTCGAGAATCGAGAAATAAGTGAAATTCCAATTCAGACATTTCCATCGTGAATAAGTGAAGATACCGACAATTGCCCAGTAGCAAGCCGCCCACGCATACAAGGCATACATAATACATGTCGTAAAGATTCTTTTAATTCCCACAAACACCGAACTAAAACCAAATTCCAATAGGTTACAATGTTGTGAACTCTATAACTCATTCACTCGTTGACCACCCATATTCCTTGTTTTTATCGACTGGTATGACTACCGTCATATTCATTGTTTTTTTCCCTACAGAATAACCACACATTTAAAAGTATCCCAATTTTTTTCCTCGTACACAATTGTTAACAGATGTCTTCTTCACCAACTTCACCACTATACAACATACTTAAAATTTCTCTGTATGTTCTTTATTCCTTATTTATGAACTTTATCCAACGATTATTGTTCAACAACTCAATATTGTAATGATGGAGCAACTAGTTTAAGAAATTCAGAGTTTCCAGTTTCGGAAACGAAGACCGTTTTTATAAAAGACAAAGTCTTTTTTTTTCAAAAACCTCAAGGCAAAGGCAAATTATACCCGACATGGAGAGGCAGTACCTTTGTTTTTCCATGGTGTTAAGCTTGTATATTGTACTCAAATGTAAATTCGGATAATCATCGCACAATCATAAAAACACGTAAATGAATGGCCTTTTTATCCAAATAGAAGTATTTTAATGTCCATAATAAAATCTATATGACAGGAAAATAGTCAATTTATATAAGTTTAAGTCACACGAACATGTTAGACTACCAACTTCGTATAGGATTCAATGATTTCACAATAGATTCGACATAGTATACTGCTTACATATCTTAATATCGACAAGTTCCAGTAACGTTTCCCTTGGAAATTTACATACAAAATGTAAAGGAATTTGTAACACGGAGCTTTTTTTAGATCTTCAACTTTTCCAGAGTTAATAAGAGGTCATGTCACAAGTTTACTTTTCAGAGGGTCAAGCATATCATAAATCAATAGGTAAAACATAGGTTAAATATCAAGAATAAGGATAAAAAGCAGGTGGTCATTTTAGTGGGAACACATTTTAATCTTTTGAGGCAATAAAATGGATTCGCTCAACTTACCCACATATGGTACGTTCGATATAAACTGATATTTTTGAGTTTATAACATTGTCTTGCAATTAGTAACATTTATTTTCGTTTTCGTGGTATTTTCTATTTTCCTAAACATTATTCTATTGTCCCTTTACCGCCTTTCAAAGATATAAATACCTCATCAAAAAGATGAAAAGAATTCAAAAGAATACGATGAGATTTAAAGTAGTTTCAGTTAATAATGTGCTGACTATTGTAACAAGGCAATCGTGTATGTATTCCCTGCGACAACTTTCATCATATGACGTCATTATACCACTATACATTGATTGAAATGTATTTTTTAATCATGATTGCAGTATTTTTCCCGAACGATATTAAACCCGTTTCATGTAATGATTGATTTCCGCTTGAAACTATTGAAGTACTTACTGTACACAGAATACGTCTATACAATCTTTTCAACTGCAATTCTTAACTAAAGCTAACTGGACACATTTTGGATGGAGTTCTGAACTCCATCTAAGACTTTATATTAAACAATCACCTTGTTGGTAAAATCAATCAACTGACGAAGTCTCTAGCAGCTTTGGTTAACGAATGGTAAACAAAAATACAATGAAATACAATGAAAGATCGTTACCTTTTCAAACTGCCCCGAAAGTTCAATAAAATTTACAGTGGATATGAATACACACATCAACAATTTGACTTCATAATTCATAAAAATAAGTTTCAATCACCCTTATAACATTAAAACTCGTTTATGATTTTTTTAAAATATGATTAAAATCCACACACCTGATAAACGAAGTTATGAAATCCACCGATCGGTCAGGTATCCAAGCTCTAAGTACTTTATACCGCTGATGTTAAATGTTTAACTAGAGAATCCCGCACTGCTAGTTTCACCAAGCACCTACAGAATTGATGAACAATGACGTTGGCTGTCACGCAGTGATGAATAGAAACGCCTCTCGCCATCCCAGCTTCTTCATAGCAACGGAAAAACAAAGCATTCTACCAAAACATACAAAGTTGTTTTACCAAACAGTCTACCACAGAGTGCTATCAACGATTACCTTGATATATTTTTTTTTATGTGACCGTTAGTTTTTGGGTGAAAAGACTGTTAATTAAGCACGCGATGAAAGCATGGCATCAATGATGACCTATATTCTTAAGTCTTATTGAAAATTAAGATGTAAATATGTTTGACTGACCAGTGGTCCACTGAGTGTCATCAATGATTATAAGGAGTTCCTTAGTTCTATATCTAAAATATCTGAGACAATTGGCATTGGCGAAACAGGGGTGAAAGTGGCTAGCTTCGCATTTGAAAACAATTAAACACATGATGAAATCATTGTATAGATAATGACCTTGATTGATAAGTCTTATCCTAGATATGGAAAAATGTTTTCTTATAAAAAGAACCTCCACCAAGGCCGCCTTAGCTCCTTTTCTGATCATTGCTCTCTCTAATTCTTTAAAAACCAGGTTAAGCGCCACTTTAACAATAATTCATTTACAAAGGACCATGATATTAAGTCACCAAGACTACCTGATCATGAGGGAAATGTTAAAATATTAACTATGTTCACGTTAGCAGAAGTCAAATAATGAAAGGAAGATAGTAGTAGAGGAAGGTCAACAGTTTTACTCTATATATGTGAGATCCGCCATAGGAAATTAATCGTAATTGCAGCACATGAAATTGGCTTCAAGATTTCAGAACAATCAATGTCCTACACATACCCGATAGAGAGGTGGAACTTGAATGGGCTAGTTCTTGCTAATGTATGTATCAATGCTTTAGAATAGAGCGAGCTTCTGGATAACAACTGTTTTCATTAAAATCACGACATTTCAATCAATGCTTGTACACGTTTCACTGAATAGTATAAACAATAACAAATGACTTTTTTACTTGGAAAGTGACTGATTTGCAACTACACAGTTATTTGTTACCGGTGACTTTAAAAAGAGGATAATTAACTTGAATTCTTCAATTACTGCTTCATTTATACATCAGATCGAGTGCCATGTTGTTAAGACATCATTTCAAGAACATAATTTGAGCTTAGCTATTACATCTTTGGAATTTCTTCGTTGAAGGTGTAAAAAGCTTTAACGTGTATGTACAAGTGTTTATTTGAAATCACAATTCTATCATTTAGAATTGATGGCCTGTTCATCGATGTAAGAGACTACTAAAGGCGGTCTCATCTGCACTCTTTATCGTGAGCAGGTCGCGTGTATACAACGTGAAAAGTAAAGGAGGAGAGATATACCCTTGCCGATCACCGACGTTAATAGATAAATAGGCTAAGAACAAATATTCCTCAAATATAGATGTATATGTATGTTTCTAATACCCTTAGTAACAGACAAACTCTCCGATTATGTGTTGGATAGTTGATAATTTAAAAATGTTTCTTTGATCTTCTGTTTCTTACAGCGGTTGCTAGGATGGATTCTTTAAATGTATGAAGCAAACCAATTTGAGAAATCGACGTAACAGTATGAATTAGTTGCAGGTTATTTCTCCTTTTCAGCTAATTTGTTATTGCAAGATAAAAAAGAGGGTGGATGCAGTTTAGCACCAAACGACTCGATCTGAATTTGTTTGTCCTCCACAGAAAAATAACAAAATCGATTGAAGATATTAGCAAGACAATTTATTGAATGATGCTGACACAGTAAGTGTATTTAGGTGAACGGTGGCACGGATCGATTGACACGGATCAATGAACAAAACTGGTTTCCTCATGTGTGGTCGGATATAGCAAAAGAGAATCAATTTGTCATAGAATCAACCCCTTGTCATAACTGTAAAGAACAATTATGTATTTTTTTCGTTTGTGGAAAGGACAAACGCATAGTGTATTGTACTGTAAAGAGTCATGCTCAAAATAATGTGTGACTTTAACCAATCACCAACATTTTGTTGAGAATTTTAGATTAACGAAATTATGGTAAGTTGGTCTTCTGATGGACATATTACTTTCTACAAAGCAGTATCTGATTGGTACGTTCTGTGTCAAGTGCAAATCGTCACCAAAGCCTGTGTATTTATAGAAAACAAATGGGCGTTGTCTTCAAATGAAACAATGCAGTTAATGCATTATGGAGGTACATTCAGTGTTTCAGTGTTTCATTAGTAGAGCACGACTGATTTCCATCAGCTACAGTCACTAATGCGTGCGGGGACAGTTTGTCTCTAAGATATGAAGATCGAATGCAATTTACGCACTGGAATTACTGTTAAGGGAATAATAAATCTTATAAAAGAAAACCTTTTTATAGTTTGCTTTTCCTTTGATTCACATCATAGAAAAGCTTGAGTGACATTTTCCCTGAGTGAACTAAGTACATATGGTATAGTCCGTAGAATGTCTTAAATGTCAGTCAAAACGTCTGAACACTCTATCCTAACCAAAATAAGAAACGAGTCACACAACATTGTTATTTTGTAAATTTCACATGTTTCACTAAAAACGTTCAAATTTTAAGAAACATTATGAGGTTATGTGCAACAAATGTACCGAGGGGTAAACATTTAAATGATGGCCTCACAAGTATAATTGTATTTGGTTGTGTGCCAAACAACCAATGGTGGTGATTTAATATAAAATAATATTTATTCATATGGTGTTCAGAAGCACAAATTCTATGTAAACTATACCTTTATTCCAAGCCTGGAACGTGTTCGTTTACCAAGGGATACATGTTTTGAGTGTTTACAGTATTACCATTGAAATTTTATACATTTTTTTTTAAAGTTTACACAAATTACTTGCCCTAGTATGTGTATTGGAACATGAAGCCCGGGGTCTTGATTTTTGAAGCTCTCTAACTGCTAAGATAGTGGTTGGCCCATGTTAATGTATGGTACTTACGACTATCTTAGCACTAAAAGAGCTTATAAAATCTAGGCCCTGGATGGTATCACTCCCGTTCCATCCCATACTTTTTGTCGGCTCTGGCATTTCCAAATTATGTTGGATTCATCAGCTCTTAACAGCCTTGGTGCATTGTCCGGTTTCCTTTACACACCCGTGTTTAACAAATATACTGTAATTAGATGAACGACGTATATTAATAATGCTGAGAAATATATGGATGACAACTTCTTTGTTCATTGTATTCGACGTTTCGACACAGTTTCATGTGTCGTTTTCAAGCTGAGAGAACGACACAAGAATCTGTGTCGAAACGTCGAATACAATGAACAAAAAAGTTGTCATCCATATATTCCTCAGCATTATTGTCATTCCAACTTCTAAAATGCCTCTCAAAGACGTATATCAACGTATATATTAAGCAACAGTCAGAACTCTTCAATACCAATGATTTACTCATTGGAAACGTCTATGGTTACTATCAAGTTCAATTCAATCACTGGTTCTGCATCAGACACCGCTGTTGTGCATTCTCTTTCAGAATCAGAGTTTGAAATATTGCCCTGCCAATTGCTGATAACTTTCAGATTTAGATTGTTGGAGAAGAGGTCAAACCGACTGGCTTCTCTGATTTTAGAAATAGAGACATTACAGGGTCTGTTGTTTGAGGATTGGTTGATTTTTCTAACCACAAGCCATGCTTGCTTGAAGGGGCTTCTTTAAGAGGCATTTATAAGTTGTCTAGATGAAAAGGGAAGAGTACTATGGATATGTCGACTTCTTCAATGAGAAAATTCAATCACAATGTACATCAACCTACATGTATTCTATCATGTAAACATACTTTCCAATTTTGCATTCATAAACTCCTACAAATCATGTCATGTATAATATGCTTGTTAACGGTGTTAGTATCTCATTCCATGCAATAAAGAGTATAAGTAATAGATATACCCACACTTCCCACTAATCCTCACTAGACAAGGAGTCTATACATAACGTTTTAGCTTTCTTCCCTTACAACTCCTGTTTACTCCCTTACAACTCCTGTTTACAACCAGTCTAAGTAAACCTAGCCTCACTATTATCCGTTACACTGCTATACTGAGTCTAGAAAGGTCTGGTTGAGGGTCGCGTCAGCCGACCTTTCTGCGACCTATGACCCTCCAACGTTATACGTGCGAAGGCAGACTATTGTGGCTTGGTAAGATCTGTTCTGATTGGTCAACTTGGTCACGTGGGCTGACGCGACTCTCAACCAAGCCTTTCTAGACTCAGTATAGCAGTGTAACGGATAATAGTGAGGCTAGGTTTACTTAGACTGGTTTACAACCCAAATATTATATTTTATATTGTTATATTAGTCACATTTGAATGTCTATCTTGTGTTGAACAAGTATACGCCTGTTTATGTGAAAATTGTACCTGTTGAAAAGAAATAAAATTATTAATTAAAAAAAATGTTTTAGCTTTCTAAGCCTTATGCTTCTTGAAGAGGCTAGATGAGCTAAAAAAAATTAAACAATATTCTTCTTATTACTTTAAAATCAGAAACAGACTTCATTACATTAAAATTTGGTACAAACTAGTACCTATACATAGGCTTATATAGGAAAATACAACAACCAAGACATGACACAACAAAAGTACCGCTACCTGTATCAAGCCTCAGTAGCTCAGTCGATAGAGGCATTGCATCGCAACACCCTGGTTCGATTCCAACTTTGGTCGTTAACATTTCTCAAAAGTTCTAAATTTTACAACTCCGTTGATTTGGCAAAGTTGAAAATCCCTACACCTGACTTAATTTGGGTGTGCAAAAAAGAATAGGTGCATTAGAAAAGTTGTGGTGTATCGGTCAATATACCTACAGTTAGAACAAAGGAAACCATAGCAACGAGACCAGAAGTGGGGTATAATAATGTGCATACTGATATTGCGCCTTTTCCACATCCTAAGAAATGCTCAAAGCGCTACATTATTACCCCGAAGGAGTGTACTTTCACAGCTGCTACACATGACCACGTAGGTCAGTACATTTTACCCATTTTAACAGCTGGGTGAACTGAGTGCAATTTGGATGAAGTGCCTTGCCCGGGGACACAACACAGGATTAGACCCTAGTCACATATTTTTGTATGTCTCCACCGAAATTCGAATCCGGGTCTCTGGCGTGAGAGGGGGGGACACAGGGAAGGGGTGCTGCGATTAATGGGGTTGGACTCAGGGGGGTTTGTACCCAATTCAAACCAAACCCCTAATTCATAACTTCATTAATGAATCGACCATGGTATGAGCAAACCTCGAGGTAAAGCCCCCTCCCCTCCCCTCCTTTCAATAGCTGAAGCCTCCCTTTCAAATTCCTGGATCTGCAACTGTGAAGGCATCCATTGTGAAGGAAGATGCATCATTTTAAGAAGTTGTACATTATTTTAAATCCAAAAACACACTTATAAACAGATCATCAGATACAAAGGAAAACACAAAATTGTTAATGAAAAATATTTCTATTCCTGAATAATGGTATGAAATACAAGTAGCTTTGAGGTACAGAGTAAAGTTGTGGAGAGAACATTCATTTGAAATGCAAGATCTTATAACCTCTTATCTTAACATGCCACATGATTAGAGCGTATTCTTACTCCTTAATCAGGTCATCAAAAACATTTTTAAATCCACTTCACGAAAGAAATCAAAATATGACATTATGTTAAGTAACTTTTGAAAAAAAGTTGTTGTTAGTGTAATCTTGCTTTCCATATGAATCTTTCATATCTCTTAATGCCATTGAAAGACTAAACATGGTTATATTAAAGTATATTGATATTACATGCTCAAAATATCGCTAAAGATGTGACAAACATATCATAAACATTTGATCTATCATACAATATATGGTTATTATTTGTAAAGTCATTGGAAAGGCTAATCTTACAGCTTAAATGATGGTCAAAAATGGTGCATTCATACTGAAATAGTTAAAAGCATGGGGAATGTATATGGAATATATATCAAAGGGGGAGTAGCACGTTTTTAGGGGGAATGTAAGGTGCTGTCAGGAAAATGAAAATAAATGGTTTAAATTGAAAGAAAACGTATTTGAAATAAATGAAGCAGTAATAAAACAAATATATAATGTAAAGTTCAGCCATGCGATTCCCTTTTCTTACAAAAAATGAGTTAAAGGTGTTCACACAATAATGACCGCCAATAAACTTTATGTAAATCTTCATTATTTGTTCTCTGACTACAGATGATAAGCTTGTGTAATGAGATTTTGGACACTATCAAAATAATACATTTATCTTTTAAGTACAATTTATCAGTGAAAAGTTGAAAATAAAAATTTTTCAAAAACGTACTACTGCCCTTTTAAAGTGATGTCAAACAATTTGATTTAATGTTGCTTTCATAGATTAAGGAAAAGAAAAACCTTAACATAATATTTGCAGTTAAGTGATCTTAATCAACCAATAATATCACAAATTGAAATAGATTTAAACATACAATATAAAATTGTATAAGCACTGGAGCTGGTTTTTTTTTGTTACATGTCATTTGTTTGTCCAATCAGATGGCATCATATTGCTGAATTGGCAAATTCCAAGTTTTAAATGGTGAAATCATGCTATCCATTATATATCTGATTTTTTTTTTAATACACACACTGTATAATCTTTCCTAACATATAGACATATCTAATGAATAAATGTTCTTTGTCTAATCAATATATAATCATCTTCAAAACAAAACAAATATCCTATTTCCTCAATCATAATTCATTTCATCATGAACTTTTGACAGATCTAATTGCCTTGTAATTGTACACAAAGTCCTAGAACGACATTCAAACATCTACAAATGAAGAATAGAATGATAGAAATATTAATATTGCAAACATGATTGCTAACATGAACAAAATAGCACTAGTTGCAATGGAGGATAGAACGCGCCCTGGTGGTTAGCCGTATACATAAAACTTTTATCCTGTATTAAAGGGGAAAACCCTTTATTTTAAGGTGATCTCTTTTTTAAAATCTCCAAACCCTTAACACCATTGAATATCGAAATGCATTATATATAATAAAACCAAAATATTTTGCCTGAGATTTTAACACCAATATATTAATGCCACTCATAAATCCAAATCTGCTGTATAACAGAGATATCATCTTATCTAATCATTTTAAGATTATCGATAATCCGAAGATTGTTTGATCATAAAGCTTTTTTGTTTTTCTTTGCTTAAATCAAAGAAGAGATTTGGTGAACATCAAAAAAAAAATGAAATTAAATGCAAACATTTCAAAAATCAAAATAGCACTATATACATGAATGCCTTAAGTGAACAAGATATCACAGATATGCTTTAAGTAAATGACAACAATTATTCAGTACAGCTGGCCGAGGTAGTTAGGTATCAGAGGTAGTGGCAACTGGTTTTAGCTTCTTAGCACCGACAGCTGCAATGAAAAAAAAGATGATTTAACAAACACGATTTTAAATTGTTAACAGATAGACATAGTCATCAACACCCTCCGCCAAATTTATAAATCATAACTCCCAAGATTTGCCTAATAGAGAGTGCAAAATCATTAAAGCTCAGGAAAACGTATTTGCACACTTCTTCAACAAACACATATTTGATTGATCAACTAACAGATAGACATAGTCATCAACATCCTCCGCCAAATTGGTTTTCATTATAACTCCAAAATTTGCCTAATTTGCTAAATTATGTAAGCCCAGTAGAACATAATTGCATGCTTCTCATTTTTAACTCCATCAATGAATTGATACAGAGATCAAAAAACTTATTTCCTATTTGGTTATCTTATCTAACATGGTTTCTAAGAAAGGTTGTCCCCCTAGGAAAACAAGGAACAAGAGATAACTCCATAAGAAATCCATCAAGGTATCACCGTTACATGCAAATTTGTCTATGATATCTTGAAAAGTTTCTTAGAAAAACTTCTCCTTTAACTCGTTCAGACAACAGGGGACACATGGACGGACAGATGGAAGTCCAAACCTATATCCCCTTTGTGTCGGGGGGTGATAATATAATTATGAATCTTAGGCAGTAACACAGAACAGATATTTACAAAGAGATAAGAGAGTTTCAATGACGCAAACTCTTTTTTGATTTTATGAGTGCTTCATACTAGGAGCAATCCTTGCTTAAAAGAGACAATCTGTTGAATTGTTGCAAATGTCATTTATGTCAGTTCTAAATCATGAAACCACAAGTGCATATTAGATTAGGGTTAACCAATATTTTGTTTCAGCAGATTGATAAAAAAAAATCTTAGAAATCACAGAAAAAAAACATTTCTGGATTCTAAAGAGTTCAAACCTTTGTATTTGCAAGATGAATAAAAGAAATTGATATTGGTGTTTGTTAATTTCTCACCTTTCACATAGCAGACCTCAGCATCTATTCCCAGTTTGAGCATGTAGTCGAGCCACAGGATCTGTTTGTGGGACAGTCGGTCTCCCGGACCCTTCACCTCACAGATCTGATTGAAATAATGGCATTCAGAAACAATATCATAATTATTAATACTTTCACTGCACAATGATATCCTATTTTACCAAATGTCAACAACCAGATAGGTCAGATGTCCTTTACCATTAGAAAGAGATATTTTTGATATTCATATTTTTACTTAGTTTTGCTGATCAAGATATTTTACTTTGACTGTGAAAATTCCAAGCAACATTTGCTTACCAAAGGCAATGGTTATTTAATCTAAACATAATAATTCAATGAATGTTCACTCTGCAATGGCATTTTTTATTTAAATCAACAAAAGGAACACCTTCTGATAAAATACATAAATAAATCAAGAAAAATATATTAATAACAGGCAGGAGACTGACCTTGAAGACCTTAGTGTCCGTGTTCCACAGTGTAAGGTCTGGGAAGCCACTGCGAGTATGACGAGGGTTGGTTGCGTAGCGGCGTAACATTCCTGACAGGAGCTTACCTTGGATACAGCTCACCAAACCCTGCAAATAGATCCAAAACATTCATTTAAAACCAATGTTTTTCAAGCTTTAGCATATCAAAACAAATAATTCATTACCATACAATGACCTAGAATGATCCTTATTATAATGGTAGAAGACATTCCAGAATCTATCAATGAAAATATTCTGTGCTATCAGTCAACCATGAGAAAAACTGACGTCATTGAACAATGCTCTGATGTAAAGACACTCTCATGACGTCATATTATTTGAAGCTGGCATGCTCTTTCTGGATTGGACTCATCATAAATGCTCTTCGAATTAAAAAGAAATACAACCATTAAATCATAAAATAAATAGATCATTTGTGTTATCTTGACATATACCATATTAATCTCTTTTCGTTGCAAAAATGTTTGTATCATAACTTTAGGCTGTGCCACTTGTTATAATACAAAATTTCTAACTCACTCAGTCGGTTCCAAATGGTATTTGTCAAGAAATAACAAATATCAATTAGACATTAGAAAAACAAAATGATGGACATAGCAATATATTAGTATTGCGATAACACTGCACAGCCCTAAGAGAAGGTATCAATAATAACGTTTGATCACCTGAGCATGTTCAAGACTCTTGAATCTCTCCCAGTTGAGACCAGCACACATCTTGCCGTAGTGAGACTCCCAGGTGACGGCCATCAGACAGTGCAGCTTCTGTAACAACAAGGTATCTAATGTAGATACGTATGGGTGTCTGAGGTGTTGTACAGGATGTGTGCGAGTGGCTTTGCATGTACAAGCAAGCGCAGTGCTGTGAGTGTATTTCAATGTACCGGCAGGGCATGGAAGGCTTTAACACTCTTTAGCGAAAAAATTTTTTCCTGGTAACAGCTCCAACAGTATCATTAGACAAACGCTACTCATTCTTTCTAAATATAGATGTGTTATTGTCCTGGCCTCGTTTCAGTTTTTGATTTCGAGTGTGAATAATTGTGTAACCTGAGCAAGAGTGAGTGTTATACATAAATTTGCACGAGTCTTGTAAAAGTCATATGACACGCTTCCCCAGGTAATAATTTCTTGACTAGAAATTCTATTCTAATTTATTCTCTTAGAAATATCCAATATGACCTGCTTCCCTTGCAACAGCCGGCTACAGTGACACCACGAACACTGCTGTTATGACATCACAGGCAAAAAAATACAGGAACTTGCACTACAACAATCATTGCTATGCAAAAGCGATTTGTGCACATGTGCTCATATTGAAAATATTTCACTATTTATCGTTCATCCGATGAGCAATAGAAGCCAATACCTCCTCAGAAGCTTCTTCTAGCTCCTTCAACTTGTCGTCAACCTGCTCCTTCCTCCTGGTGTAGAAAGCTTCATTCTGGAAGTCTAGCGGGTGAGTCTGGTAGGGACTGTGGAAGGCGTCGGGGACGTCCATGTACACCACGTCCCAGAAGTAGAGGTTGAACAGGTTACTGATGATGGAGCCTTCAGCGTGTAGCCCTGTACAAAAATTCGCCAAAACTTGTGAAGAGTACATAAAATCAGCCGTCTGACACCATAAAGACATCTTTTGGCTGTAATGCTTTGGTTTGAGAAACCTTTCTCCTCTGGTTTATTTTCTTGTTTATGCTCTTGACTATTGTTTAATTTGAATATTACACATATCTGTATGAACAGATCATGATCACTGAGACAGAAATATCAATTATAACTGAAACAAAATTTTCTAAAAATGCTCCTGGAAACACAAATATTCTCAAAAATAATTATCAGCAAGTTTAATCAGAGAAAAAATGGTTATTTAGAAGCAATTAATTAAAAACTTACCTTCAATTCATTAAAATGTAATTTATAAAAGCTTGTCATCCGACTGTCTTTTTTTGCAAATCTGTCACTTATTTTAAAGTTTTGTAATGGACCATTCCTGATTAACAATGTCTTAATGAAGAGTTCTATTGGATTGAAATATCATTATGATCATCACTGTTATCATGATCAATGCATGACCCACCTTCTGGGTAGCCATGACTCTTGTAGTGACTCATAACAAACTCCTCCACCGCACATACAGTCACATCCTCCGAGTTGCCGTTAACGTACGAGTCCTCCGTCATGAAGCTGTACTTGAGCCCAGGCACAGAGTGGGGTAACACTCGCCCCTCTAGGATAACCTTGGTAGAGAATATTTAAATCTTCATGTAACCTCAGGTGTTTTAATAGTGTGGTTTTGGAGATAATTCTTTTCTAGCTTTAACCTCATTTCAGGGGCATCACCGGGACATTCCATAGAATATCTTGGAGACATTTTACACAATACTCCAGATATGACAAACTAATACTTCTTTCTTGGCCTTGAAAGTAAATATTCCAAAAACAAACAAATGGATTTGTAAAATTTGAAATTTTAACAAATCAGAAATTCAAGATTTGAGATGGATTTGAACGCTCATGCGAACAATTGAACCAAAACCAAGGGAGAGGTTAATATCTTTTACTTAGCACTGAGTCAGGTTACCTTAGAGGAATTGAGAATCCTTGATATTAGCTAAGAAAGCTTTCCTAATAATAATGAACATTTTTAAGCCTAATATCCAGTGCAAGCACTGCTCATTGGCTGTACATTATCACCCTGAAGGAATTGTACTTTCAAAGCAGCTACTAAGCGCTTCGCACGACCACATACATGTAGGTCCGTACTTCCCGTATTCAGGTACCCAATTGTACAGCTGGGTGGACTGAGTGCAATGTGGATGAAGTGCCTTGCCCAAGGACAGAACACGGTATAAAGCCCAGGTCACAAATCTTTGGTGTCTCCACCTGGATTCGAACCCGGGTCTTTGGCGTGATAGGCAAGCACGCTTACCACTACACCACCACATCTAACAATGAATATTGTTGATTAGGTACTCATTAAGTCATGAAAAGTTTCTTGATATTTATCTTAATATTCTATTAATTAACAAAGTATCAATGAGTTTTTCTCTTTGCCATCTCTACAAAAGATGGTTTCAATATTAGTGTTAATTAGCTCCACTCATCATAAATTCTTGTAAATTGATGTTATTGATATACCATAACCTGCCTACCTTGGGTGCCTCTGTAACCTCTTCGTGAGAGAACTCCTTCATCCTGTGTTTATACTTGGAGTTAGTTGACGTACACAGCTTCTCTGCTCTCAGGTACAGGGCCAGTCGGTGTCCGACCTTCACGTTCTCATCAGCTAAACCTTTACCTATAGACTCTAGAGCCTGAAAACATAGTAACATTTGTTAGAGTAGATCATCTTGTAAACAACTAAACATGGCGACACAGTTGTTTTTCTTCTTGATAAAAATAAGACTTACTAAATATGAGTTTATGCTGTCACTAAGCTCACAAGCAGCTTTTATAATATTTCATTTCAGGCATTTTAGATTACACTGTATGGAGTTTGAAATAGTTTGACTGAAAACATACAGGTTTTATGCAACTTGCTGCCTGCGATACATTAGCATTTTGCACAATGGATTTGTTGGTATGTGTTGGCGCTCAAAACAGGAATATATATGCTAATTTTGCAGGATACTAAATTGTTGTTACCATTCATCTCAACCAGATGCTTAGGAGCACTTGCAAAGTTCTCTCTCTCCAACTTCATTTCTTACAGTTCAAACAGGTCTCTTACTGAACCTACCTCAAGGGTTTCTTGAGGTGATAGGTTGAGAGCAGGTGTTTCCAACCAGCAGCTGTTATACATCATATATAGATCGCATTTTTATTTATGTTCCATTCAATCATTCAGAGATTCATTTACATGTAGCAGAGTCAAAGAAATATGAATGCCTTTTAATATGACTTTACTAGAGCCTATTCTCTCCAATTAAATTCTCTCCAATTAAATTGCGAGAACACTTCCCCTGCTGAACCTACCTCGAGGGGTTTCTTGAGATGAACCTCGAGGTTGAGAGCAAGTCTCTCCCACCAGTAGCCATGGTAGTCTCTACAGTAGAGGTCCTGCTCCAGCAGCTGTCTGATGAGCTCCACAGCCCCTGGGTAGTCCTTCCTACGCTGCAGGATCTCTATACCCTGGTTACACACCTTCGTCAGCACCGACCCCGCCGTGCACGACCGCAGAAACCGGGGCAGGGTCCTGTCAAAGCTGTAAAATTTTGGAACTTAATTAGTGTTGGAGTGTAAACTCAAATTTAAAACAAGCATACATTTCAACCATCCCAAGAGTATGAATTTTAAATTTTCTTGGTAAATTCTTTCTAAGATCCCAAAATTTATCATTTTATCTGTCACTTGAATTGTATACGCTGACCTAACCACATATATAGGAAAATGAGTATGCATTGGTCTTGGATGACTTCAAAAATTTGTATTCTGATATGAGAGGGAGTTCATGTACATTGAGGAGGGGGCACATTTTCGTTTTGTTAGCTCTGTGAGGGGGATGATTATGATTTTTATAGCACTTTTATGATATATCATGCATTAGCCTGTGTAAATACACAAGGCATGGTCTGTTTTTTATTCATCTTTAATTTGGTCATCAGTTAAGTTGGTTGGGATGGATCAGTAATATAATCAGGTTTTCTTAAGTGATGAAATGTATACATGTATCAATTTGAAGGAAAGCAGCTTAAAATTGAATCTAACATGTCTGATGATACAGCTTTATCGTAAAAAAAAACCATGGCAATATAATTATATAAGCAGTTATAATTGAAAAACTTTGTCCTTATGGGACGTACCACCCAATATAAGAACTGACATGAAAGCATCTCAAAAAGCTTTGCTTGAATCATGTCTGTACTTTATCCATTTTCCTTCCATTACAAAGAGAGCCTGATATTGCAACCATTCTATTCATTCAAGCTGAGCCAGTGTTACACCATCTGACCTGAGTATATCGTGATCCTCCATGATCTTCTCCAGCTCCTCCCGCGCCTGAGAGAACACATCGTAGGCTCCGGTCCAGTTGGTCTTCTCCACACACAGGGACAGGTCCGTGTCGTACTGCATCGCTCGCTCAAACCTGGAATGAATACAATGTTTGAAATATGTTTTAGTCCCTACAAACAATTGCTTGTGATTTAAGAAATCTACTAGCCCTCGTAAACATTTGACAAGCCCTGCAATGTGAAAAGAGTTAGTATGGTTTACAGGCACATATAATATTAGCTAGGAGACAAAATACGTAACATAACTGTTCTGATATTTGCAGCCTATTTTTGGTGCAGGACTGGAAATGAATTAAATCAATAATGTAGTCTCAAAGATCATATTTACATATATTCATCAGTACAACTGAAAATATGAAATATTTCATTTTCAATAATGAGATTTCAGGATAAAGCAACATAAATATTTCACTAGTGAATGTACAAGGCTGATTCCTCAGCCTTATATTTTTTTTGTTAATCTTAAGCAAAGCCCTTGCTTCTTGTAATTTGTTAATACTTGGTAGTCCTCAATCATGGTTTGCCACAGAAACATAAAAAATGAAAGAGAAAATAATAAATGTAGCCACTCATCTCACCTCAACAGTCCCTCCCGGTTCTTGATAAGACACGTCTGCTTGTTGATGGTGAACTCTGGGTAAACTACCTTACCCATGTTCACTAGCAGCATCTGGTACCTGCAAACAGTCATCATACAGTAATATAGTAATAGTAATCATCATGGGATTCGAAAGGGAATTGAAATTGAGGGATTGAAAGGATGAGGAAGCAGAAGGAAAGGAAGACAAAATTGGTTAAAGACAGCAGGTTTTAGAAATACTCAAATTTAGTGTTTACTAGTTGACAACCCTCACTAAAGTGACCCCACCAGAAGCATGTAAACTCCAGCTGGTATAACATCTCGGGATAATGAAGCACCTAAACCACCACAAGACAATAAGATATTGAGATGCATGAAATGAAAGACACTCACAGTTCCCTCTGTCCTCCATTTCCCTGGTCCTCTTCTGGTGAGGAGTGAATGATGGAGAACAGCATCAACACTCGCACAAACACTCGTCTTGGCACATCCAATAGTCGCACTGACCGCCCCAACAACTTTTTGGCTCTAAAATGAAAATTTCAATGATTAAAAAAATTCATCACATTATATTCAATGTTTTAAAATAACTGAATTTCTTTGATGATCGTAGAACAACATAAACAAGAGTCATCAGAAGATGACATATCCCACTGGTTCCACATGATCGTAAGATGTAAACCTTTGAAAGATAATTGTAAATTTTTCAAGCAAGGTTCATAATAGTATAAGCTAATATATATGAAATGAAACCTTTCATGAACAGAGTTCAAATAAGAGCCGTTTCCATGGAAATAATAAAAAATAAAATTTTCAGAAATTTGAAAATATCAAAAGGCACCACTTCAGTAAGTGGGCAATACACATGTAAAGTTTCAGAAAAATATGTGGACTGGTTTTTGAGTTCTGCTCCGGAAACAAAACCTTTCATGAACAGAGTCCATATAAGAGCTGTTTCCATGGAAATAATAAAAAATAAAATTTTCAGAAATGTGAAAATATCAAAAGGCACCACTTCAGTAGGTGGGCAATACACATGTAAAGTTTCAGAAAGATATGTGGACTGGTTTTTGAGTTCTGCTCCGGAAACGAAATGATTACGGACGGACGGACAGACGGACGGACGGACACGCGGAGCGCTATATACCGCCGACTACGTCGTAGCAGGGGTATAATTATTACTTTTGAACAGCTTCTATGAGTTCATACTTAGTTTGGTTGCCACAAATCAAGCCCTTCCCTTTCTAGACAAAGAAGTGCTTTAATTACAACAAGGTTAGATTGGGATTTTATGACTTGAGCTATATCTCAGATAAAGCCTCAAGGACAGATGAGTAATATTGTATTTAATATGATGATATCCTGATTTATCATACAATGGATAGTGTTCTCGGCATAATAAAGCTAACGGATATTTTCGGTATCCGTTGGGCGTGGCTAAGGGTCATATACGGATACCGATGCAAATTTCAAAGGTCAAGGTCGGAACTTCTTTCGAAAATTCCGATGACGTCACAAGCGTTAAAATTTTGAATGCCTATAAGTAACGGAGAGAGACATTACAATATGTATGATATATTGCATAGACATTGATCTAAGAAATAACAACAACAATGCATGGATATTTAGCCATTTGCATGACTTAGTTGTGCCAAAACACTGTCATCACGGGTTGAATGAAACCAACCGAAAAATTTTACTCACAGGTACAAAAGGCAGTTCAAATCTCATGTTCAAACACTTCATTTACCCATCTTCGGTGTTCTTTACTTTAATATTGTTTAGTTTGGAATGGGAAATCCACAGACTATCATCTAGTTTAGCTCTCCGGGCACCAATGTTCGTTCAATCGCTGTTTCAACGCAAGCTGCCGTTGTCACGTAGGCGAAGGGAAGCAACTCTTGCCCCTTGGTGAGATTGACTCGTCCTCTCGATGACGTCGGATTAAAGAATGTCAGTTCGATCCCGCCAAAGACCATTTAAAATGTGTCTAATTTTTAAATACATCAAATTTCATAGATTTTTAAAATTTAAAAACTTTGTAGTCGTGACAAAATAACTCAAACGGCAATAAAAGGCATATATAAGGAGGAGTTATATTTTGTCAATTCACCGTCAGAGTCATTGCTCTATTCATTTGCATATATCAATGCGCGAATCTTAAAACAACGTCAACTATTAAAATAGTATTATCAGGCATTTTTTCGAATTAAATTTTAAAATGACATTGTATGATAAAGAAGTTATCATGCTCGTGTGTTTTGGGATCGTAAATATCCTGCATTAGGAATAAACACTATGTATTTAGCTCGCCAAGGCTCGCAAAATACAATGTTTATTCCTAATGCAGGATATTTACGATCCCAAAACACACTCGCATGATAACCTCTATATATTATAAAGCTATTTAGAAACTAAACATAAGGTTGAAAGATTGGACATATTTACCGAGCCAACATGGCCGCCCCTGCCCCCTTGCCGCCGCCTCCTGTAAACATGGAGCTCACTGTGCTCTGTTTGCTCTTCTTCAGTAAGCTATCACATATCTGGGGTTTGGTCAGACCCTGGCCGTTAATGTGGAAGGATTTGGCTAGGGTCTTCAGATCTGTCGCTGACATCACCTTGAGAGTCTGTTCTAGGTCCGTCAGCTCAGATTCTATAATATGGAGGTATGAAGTATTAAGAAACCAGATTTTGCCTTTGACAACATATTCAACGAGCTTACTTAGTCATCCATATCCTCTGCCTCCTCTACTTTTCAATGGCACTGCTATAAATGTTAAATGTTATACAAAGATTTAGATTTTTGCCCAGAAGGAACATCTTTTTTATGTTTCCATGGAAACTGCTAAAAATCAAAATCAAAAGAACTTGGAAACCGAAAAGGCACATCTACACATAATGATTGATGGACATTATAATGTTTTTAGCTTAGTCTTACAGTTTTTGATTTAATCACTTAAATTCCAAGTGCATGTGCATGGACACAACACAGTCTCAAGTTTTTAAAAAGCATCTTATAATCACCTGACATGACCAGTTTTTGATCAATGAGTTCTTGGAGAATCTCTGTGAGATCGGCGCCAATTTCTGGGTAGCTGATTTTGGACACAGGAAGCCATGCCAGTTTACGTGAGAACAGTCGAACATACAGCTTTTGACCTGGTTCTGCAAGATGATAATCAAAATTTTCTTAAAACACATATTAAACATCAATTATTGTTTGCCTTGAAGAATACATCTTGAAATAATTCCACCCACACAACATAATAAATTTTGATCACATCCAAATGATATAATATTTCCCAAGGCAAGTCAATAAAGATTGTCAATCGGAACTTGACAGGTCAGGCTCTTTAGGTTTCAAATTTTGTTCTAGTTATTGAATTGTAATGAGAGAAAATCGCAAAAGTAGTAAAAGACCAAAACAGCATTTTTAATTTACTCTTTCTCAGAGAAAAAATCCACAGAGCATCTTCTAGAATAATACAGTAATCTCTTGAATACTTAAATAATCAAAGAATGTCGATTTCTGTCTACAAAATAGTCACAAGAGAAGAGAAAAAACAAAATATATGATAGTTTGATTCCTCAGTTAAATCCACAATGCATCACTAGAAAGTATTTCACCTGTAGTTACATCATAGAAGTGGACTTTTGCCTACCAGACAAGCCGTTGAATGTTTCGATACACTGCATATCCACCTCGTCAAAGAGCCGAACATTGTCCTGGTCAGCCAGGACAGCGGTCAGTATAGTGCGGAAGTTCTCCAGGTAATATGGGATGCGATACTTCGGTTCTCCCTCTGTTTCTGTTTTCTCTGAGGCCTCCTCGGTCACTTGTTCTGTTGTTTCTGTAAGAAGTTTTCATAATATCTCATAGAACAATATTACAAGATCACCATGTATTTTTCTTCGTAAACAATAACTAAAAATCATTCTCTTCCAACAGAGAAGCTCAAGTTATAAAACTCATATGCTCACCTCTGTCTTAATTAAAACACTTCTTGGTAATGAAACATATTTTTAATAACATCAATGCTGCTTTACTTCAAAGCATCAGTCATTTCCATGTGCTTCTGAATTTTTATGACTTTGTACTCTGCACTTTGAGTACTCCTGACAGAACATTGTCAACTTACATAGCGCAAAATCACTTCAGATGACAACTAGCTCACATTTCATGATCAAAAGTGACTTTTTTTGCTTTAATTTTGTAAACAGGATGTAGTGAAGATTTGAACTACCTCTGTGGGGCCAAATATAGGTATGATCGGATTCAGGCTGCTAGTTTTATTGCAGTGAGAAAGCCTTCAACACTATTGTGGCTATACATTGTGGTGAAACAGGCAGACCATGGGTGGTACTGCGCCAAAATTTAGTGTAGCATTACACCCAAACCTTACAGCGTGTAGAAATCTCTAATGCAGACAAAGTTGCCAAGCCAATCGAGGGATTCAAACAAAGGACATAGAAAAAAATTCTCCTCAGAAAAAAAGCAACATATACAACTCACCATCATTAGTTACAACAACGGGCCCATCTGTTTCTTGGGTCGTTTCTACATTATCAGTATTTGAAGATGGTTGTGAATCTGCAGCTGATTCCTCTATACATGTGTCAGTGACTTTGTTGTCTGCAGCAATAACATTGTCTTCCTTTTTCTTCATACTTTGAAACAGGTTATTCCACATCTTCTTTGAATTTTCCCTAGACACACTTGAAACAACAACAGATTTACTCATTGTTGTAGTATTAGATTCATGTTCTTCAGATTTCTTTTCAGACATTTTCTTTTTCAGTTTGGAAACTGAGGAACTTGATCGCTTCAGTGATGTGGTGCTTTTCAGTTTCTCATTAGATTTTAACCTTTTTATTGTAATTTTAAAGTCATCATCATCATCATCGTTGCTACCTTCGTCAGTGATTGAGGAACTTGATTCATTGGACTTATCTGTGATCTCAATCACTGAATAATCCAGTGACGTCTCCTCTTTATTTCTCCTAGAACTCCTCTTTGGTTGTTTTACATCCGCAGATATTGATTCAGTTTTCTTCCCATATGATTTTCTTTTCAAAAGAGAAAGTTTCTTAGATGGGCTTATAGGTGCCATCTTTAAGCTATCACTTTTGTTCAAATTGGATGTATTTGAATTAGCTGTTGACTCAGATAAAGAATCAACATTAATAGATTTCAAGTGAGAGGTTTTTGCATTTTCCTTTTGTGAGGAACCAAGCTCACCTTGACTGACCTTTGGCTCTTCTAGGAGGGTTACTTGATCTAAATCTTTGACGCTAGTAAATTTACCTTTGCTTGATCTTAAGCTTAGTCTACGTTTTAAACATGGTTTAGATTCTTCTTTCAATGCCTCATCCTCCTTTGTATTGTCACTGCTATTTGATTTGAAATATTTTGATTTTGATTCCACTTTCACAATTTTAAAATCATCATCGTCACTGTCAATAATATTTACTTTGTTGTCGTCAGTTGATTTTCTTTTGGATGTTGAAGATTTGCCCTGTGGATTTTTCTGCTTACTGAACATAGACAGAACAGTCTGTGTTGGTTTGATGTCAGACTTTCGAGATGGTGTTTTCTTTGTACCTGACTTTGATTTCTTGGAACTCATGTTGCTGAAAAGACAATCACTCACAAGTTTACTTAACTCTCTGAAGGGTAAATTTGGTACTTCTCTTCCTCCTATAAGCAATATGACAAAACAGACTAGTTTAAATGCCATGAAGGTTGCTTCCAAAACAGAAGAGGCATTGGCGTGAGAGTGATGTGATGTGATGTTTTGAAAAGATGCAAATTTATCTTTGTTTGGATTGTTGTGGATTGCTCAGTTAAGTATACCATGCACCATATAAAAAAGAAATCAGGTTAGTGAACTGACCTTCTTTCCTAACTGGATGAATATCTAAAATTGTTCTGTTCATATTGATAAATTACTGTTTCCAAAACAAATGTTTGTCAACTTTAATATTGAAAACCATTCACTGTAGAATAAAATAATAATATTTAGATTTCACTCCATTTCAAAAGATAATTTTAACTGTCTACTATTTAGATTGTTTTTACATATTAAAACATTCACAAATTAGGTTAATTAATCTTGCTTATAAGTTATATTCGTAAAAGTGTGAATCACGTATGAAAGTTGTTACTTCATAACTTTGTTCTTTGTATCTATGTAAGAGCAAAGATTTTTAGACCTCGTTTTCATCTAATAATCAACTATTGCAAGTTCAAAAAAGAAATGAACAACATTTCAGTAGAAACATTATACAACAATGCTTACATTTATATTGGGTTTTATTACTGTCACACTTCATTTAAGTCACGATCGCTTTGGTTTTATTCTCAACCTGTAAACATTTCTTCCATGTTGTAGTTGTCAAATGAGAGTTATCGAACTTTGTTCCAACGGAAGTAACTAAAATACGGAAAATAGCAGGAGTAAAAGTATTCGGACTATTCCAACAAGTCTGTATATCGACCAACGCAAGTCTATAGTATTACAACAAAGAACATCTTCATTGAAACCCTTTCTTTATTGATACAAAATGGTTTCATTTCAGATATAATCCCAGTTGAAAAACTAAATTTAGCCAACAATTTTTTTTTATTCTCGGTTTTCTTTAAAGGTTAATCTATATTTTGTGAATGTTTGGCTTATAGTAAACTTATACAACGTGGGTTCTTGATGTAAATGTTAGGTCTTTTCCATAAACGTGTATGTCAGTAGTGATAACCTTTTAAACATGGTATGAGTCATGGTAATGTAATTAACTCATTCTTTTTTTTTACCCCTGCCTACATCAAAATATATTTTAACAAAACGTTAACCAGACATCAAATATCTTGTTCAAACTACTGAAATATGTGTTATTTATCTTATAGATATTTAGTAAATTGAAACAGACTGGTATAATTGTGTACTTTCGTTTGCCTGACGGTTTATCAAAAAGCGGTGCTGTGATTACATGTCTGTGTTAGAAACTTGATTATGCTAATGGTCTACATTATGGTACGTCTAGATTAAATATTGAAATTAACAGTAATTCAGTCTTGAGTATTTATGATCCACGCTCCAATGTTGGCTTGTTATGAAACTGCATTTTGCTGTGGTATACTCACCTTAAAAATATATGGAGTCAAATAAATTGAAAACTTCTATCATATTTGTCCCAAAATGATATGAATATCTATCATATATATATATACCTGAATGCTAGTTATATAACCTATCAATCATTCAACTTCTAAATGTACTTTTCTAAGCTTCAGATAAATTCAGTCTAATTGTTTATAATAGCAGGGGTAACTTATCAATGACGACAAGACTGCATGCGTGTGTACATGTTCGAGGGATGTTGGGTGTATTGCCAGAGATTTAACACTCCCTGTGAGACAGTGATTAAATCATTCATCCTGTCTCAGGGTACGAACGTTACGCTAGCTCCACAAATCTGTACCCTGGGCTCAGACGCTAGATTCGCTTGCCCGGCCTGACTTGGGATATAACCAATCAAATCAGTTTCTCGCCACCTTGTCGATAAAATTTGAACGAGAAAATGATTTGATTGGCTATGTCCCAAGTCAGGCCGCGCGGGCGAATCTAGCTTCTGATTAGTGGAGTTAGTGTAACGTTCGTACCCTGAGACAGGATGTAAATGGTTAAACAATGAGTTCATGTAAACAATATTGTAGGTTTCCACTATAGCAAAGTGAAGCTCTGAAATAACATATTTCAGGAACAATCCTTACTTTTTGATAAAATGACAACATTGACGAAGTTTGGCACAGTAGACTCCAACAAACCTCGATGCGTCCCTTGAAAAGCACACCCAGTCTTCCATTTAACACTGTGGTCCGAAAAGATTTTCTAACTGGATCTTCTGAATCATTAGCCTCCGCTTCATTATATTGACACGTTTAAAGGGGCAGTATAGCACGTTTTTAGTTGGAATATAGGGTGATGTCAGGAAAATGAAAATAATGGTTCTTATATAAAGACAATGTATTTAAACTAAAAAGAGCAGTAGGCCTACTAATTCAAATATATAACGTAAAGTTTAGCCATGCGATTCCTGTTTCTTACACAAAACGAAGTAAAGGTGTTCACACAAAATGGCCACCAATGGATTTTATGTGAATCTTCATATTTTGTCCTCTGACTATGGATGATCGGCTTGTGTAATGAGATTTTTAACACTGTCAAAATAATACATTTAGCATTAACTTACAATTATCAGCGAAAAAAATTATATATAAAATTATCATAAGAAACGTGCTACTGCCCCTTTAATATCGACATTTAACGGTAAACCGATTACAATATTTAACACCCGGGGTTGTCGAGCTGAGTCTATATCATGATTTGTGTTGTAAGTATTATTAAGGTTTACCATATCACATTGATAAACAGTACTTTTAAAAAACCTTTAAATGTAATAACTTTTCTTAGACAATAAACTGTTCAAATATCATAAGAGACTCATTGTTACGTTCTTCCTACATATCACTGTACTTTATGCCACTACTTAGTCTGTCATCCACACCCTAAGGCAAGGATATTCACTCGACGACCAACCAAGTCTACTGCAGTTTAGCAAGTCTAGATCAATCAGCTCTGAAGTTAAATCATCTTCTGGGATCCATTGTGTTATAATGACTTCGCTGAATATTTTGATACCAAAATCAAGGATATTCAGGAAGATCTGAAAAACTCTTCAAGTATGTCAAAACAATCTGGAATTCCTGATGCATCATCAACTCGCCATGAATTGTCCACTTTTGAACCTTTCTCCCAACAAGAAATTGAGAAGATTATAAGAGCATCAAAGAAAACAACTTGTTCGCTGGACCCTATTCCCACTTCTATGTTGATGGATTATCTAGATTTACTTCTTCCTTTCATAACGAATCTGGTGAATTCAAGTATATCAAGTGGAGTTTTTCCAGACTCTTTTAAATCTGCTATTGTGAAGCCTCTTTTAAAGAAAGGTGACTTGAATGCTAACAATCTGAGAAACTATAGGCCTGTATCAAATGTGTCATTTATATCGAAAATCATTGAAAAGGCCATGAATGTAAGACTTAAGGATCATCTTCAAGAATATGAGCTTATGGATGATTTCCAATCTGCATATCGTGATAACCACAGTACAGAAACGGCTTTGCTACGAGTCATGGACGAACTAAGAAGTCGGGTGGATTCAGGGAATATTGCTGCATTAACACTCTTAGATCTGTCGGCAGCTTTTGACACTGTGGATCACAAGCTTCTACTTTCGAAACTTCAACTGGAGATGGGTGTAACAAATGTTGCGCTCTCCTGGATTGAATCGTATCTAAAAAACAGATCACAAACCGTGGTTATACATCAAGCAGAGTCTAAACGCTTTTCACTTGCGTGTGGAGTACCTCAAGGATCTGTGCTGGGTCCAGTGCTGTTTGTACTCTATACTAATAGTCTTGCTAGAGTGATAGAGGATAATAAAATGGATCATCAGTCTTATGCTGATGATACGCAACTGATTGACAGTTTCAAGCCAGAAAATGTACAGGAGGCTCTGCAACGTACTACTAATTGCACAACTGATATCAAGTCATGGATGTCATCAAATATGCTGAAGTTAAATGATGAGAAAACAGAGGCACTGTTAGTAGGAACTAAACGTAATTTGCGTGATATTCAAGCTACCTCTGTTGAAATCGGAACTGCTACAATCCCTTTTACTGACCATGCAAGAAATCTTGGAGTCATCATTGATTCTCAACTTTCAATGGACTCACACATAGATAAATTCTGTAAAACTTGCTATTATCATCTCCGTTGCATCAGTCAAATACGTCATCTTATAACCAGAGATGCCGCCAAAATACTTGTGCAAATGCTTGTTCATTCACGACTTGACTATAGTAATAGTTTACTGATTGGAATCAGTAAACGTCAGTTGTACAAGCTCCAGAAAGTTCAGAACGTAGCGGCAAGAATTGTGACCAGAACACCAAAAGCATGTCACATAACACCTGTGCTTAAGTGTCTACATTGGCTTCCCATCGAAGCGAGAATCAAATTTAAAGTTCTATGTATTACTTACAAATGTCAACATAATATGGCTCCAGCATATCTTTTAAATTCCTTGGAGGACTATACCCCTGCAAAAGATCTTCGATCCCAGAATTTGAAGCTTCTCCAGATGCCAAAGTATAAAAACACCAGTTATGGACTTAAATCTTTCAGCTGTACTGCTCCAAGACTTTGGAACCAACTTCCTTATGTCATCAAAATGTCATCCTCACTGACTGTTTTTAAATCACAGCTCAAAACTCATCTATTTTCTAGCTATTATTCATAGATTCTACCCATAGACTCTAATTATAAATATCCTTAATCATTGCTACCAGTATTACTTTTAGACTTTATTTCATAGCATTTCATCTAATCACCTTAAATTTTCTTATTTTCAATGCGCTTTGAGCATGCACCTTGTGTATGGATATAGCGCTTTATAAATGCCCATTATTATTATTATTATAATACATGAATGGTTTAAAAATATTGTCAATATTGAAAAAAATACCTCTGAGACTAAATGTTAGTCTAGCCACTACTGTGAAATCACATTTAGGTGTGTTAATTTGTACTGTATGTTGGCCTAAGGCCTTTTACGAAATAAACTTGATTGATCGATGTGAGTCAGTGGTATTTCTCGAACACTTTTTTTTACACAAAGATAAACCATTTTAAAGTAAACATGTCTCCTATAAATGAAAATATATACACATGTATAGTTTAAATTATTAAATTAATCAAGTCCAAATATTTTAGTGAGCGCAAAGGTCCGTATTAATGCGAGCCCAGGAATACCGGGTCGATAATTGAATTGCTACAAAAATACAAACTTTCCGAACGTCTTGTTATGTTATTGTCAAGTTAAAGAACGACATGAGCTGATTTACCTCTCTGTTGTCATTGCTTAGCTGCCATGATGGGTCGCGTGATTTAGTGCTCGGTCGCTTGTGATCACATTTAAACACAGTCTAAGTAAACCTTACCTTAATAATACCCGTTTCACTCCGATATTGAGTCTGGAAAGGTCTAGTAGAGGGTCGCGTCAGCCCACGTATCGAATTGACTAATCAGAACTCATCTTACCAAGCCACAATTGTCTGCCTTCGCAAGTATAACGTTGGAAGGTCATAGGTCGCTGAAAGGTCGGCAAACGCGACCCTCTACTAGACATTTCTAGGCTCAATATCGGAGTGAAACGGGTAATATTGAGTTAGGTTTACTTAGACTGATTTAAACATTAATCTTAATGGAGACCCCTCATTTTGAAATCTCTTCATTCCAGATTGATACAAAAATCCATCTTGAAGGTGTTTGGAGACAGAAAGATGATCCTTCGTAACGGATGCATATCCGGTATGGCTGACCGTGCTGACTTAAACCAATGGCAGTGACCAGTACTCCGCCCAGTGTACGTTAATCATTCTAAATCATTTGGTCATGAAAAACACCCGCTCTAAAAGTACTCACGAAAATAGAAATAAAATGCTTTTTGGCGTTTATTTCATTATTACTCGATAAAAGTATGTAATTCTTACATACATTAAAAAAACTAAGCTTTTCCCAACTACTGTAGGTCTCATGAATGCATTGCAAAACAATTATCTGTATGGCCTTTGCTCAGGTAAAACTGCCCAAAATTTGCATATTTTCAATACATTTGGAAACCTGCTAATAGCTTTCGTCACTTTCAGCAATGAATGTGACAATAAATCTGCAACGCTCTTTTTACTTGAACTTGCAGTTGCACGTGCGTTGCCACAGCAACTCTGTAATTGACAACTCAAGTTATGAATGAACTCGTAAGAATAGTAGTTTGTATCTTGCGTTTAGGTCTGTAAATATAAAGGGTTCCACATACTTTTTCAAAAAGTTGATGCATTTTAAAATCATATAAGATATGAATAGTAGAGGGCACAACATATAAAAATAGTGTACATAAAACATTGACTTTTAGCTAACGGTACTGAGATTACAGCTCATTTACTTACTAAAGTTTGCATAAGAAACAAACATTTAGTCTTAGAAATAATTTGGAGTTTTAAGTTTTTCTCTCCTGTATATTCATATATTACGGGTGATTTTACAAATACTGTCTGAAACAAAAGTTGGTAAAAACCTTTGTTAATAAATATTTATAATTTTGTTCGAAAAGAAATAATCGGCAAAAAGCATTTTATTTCTATTTCCGTGAGTGATATACAACTGGCCTCTGTGGTATCTCATTATATTTTGGAAATGTCATGTGTTGGAAAATTGCAATTTTAGTACGTGTCTTTGATTTGCAAAACAAAATGTGAACTTAAAAAACATCGTATCACTATCAGTCGCCGTGGAAATACTCAAGAACATCATGAACATCCGATTTGCCCAATAAAAATGAATACTTGAACAAAACAAAGGAGTTAGTGTGTAACGTTATTTTCCCTTTCACTTTATTAGAATAAACGCAAAGAATGTTTAAACGTGTCTGCCTCAATAGTTTATTTGTTGTAAACAAAAAAGTTGCTTATCAATTTGGATATAATTTTATTACTCATATATATCACATTATTCATATTAGCAGTTTGCAATGTATTTGGAGTACTCTACTTTGTCTACAAACAATAGCCGAAGCAGATGAAATGAGGTGATATGAGGTTTTTCGCTGCTTTCAAAAGTATTTCACTTATATCGCAGCTGCTAGTATTATTGCAGGGAGAAAGCCCGCAACACTATTGTAGCTATGTATTGCGGTGAAACATGCGAGCATCGGCTGGAAGTTAATAACCGAAGCAGAATTCCTTGTTATGATACATGGTCTGACTCTAAGGGAAAAGAAGATCCAGAAATCTACATCGAAAGGCCGAAAAAGAAACCTTTGATCCTTGAACCCTTTGCTCTTAGAAGAAATTATCTTCTATAAGAATGGTTGGTTTAAGTCCTTCACGAGTGCCAAGGTCCAGGAAGATTGTTACAGTTACCAGATACCATGTGGCCAGCAATGAAGACCCTTTATTAACGGCAAAAGCAGTGTCCTCCTCAAATACTTGGATGGTCAGCGACGAAGTTTCACAAACAGTGTCAAGCCACAAAAAAACGAATGACAGCCTTGTCCACTTCCTTAAATTTCTTACAAGAAATCATCTACTGTAGGAATAGTTGGTTAATTATAGCCTTTTAGTTTGTCCACATCTCTAAAACTTCTTACAAGAAATCCTCAACTGTAGGAATATTATGGTTAATTAGAGCCTTTTAGTTTGTCCACATCTTAAAACTTCTTACAAGAAATCCTCAACTGTAGGAATAGTTGGTTAATGAAAGCCTTTAGTTTATCCACATCTTAAAACTTCTTACATGAAATCCTCAATTGTAGGAATAGTTGGGTTAAGCCCTTTACGAGTGCGAAGGTCCTGTATAATAGCTGCAGTTTTTGATCTGCCGTCAAGAGGGGTTCCGGGAAGTACTTCCCAGCTGTCAAAGGTGCATTGCATCATGGTCGCGGCCTTCCTCGTCACTCTCAGAAGCTCTCTCTCGAACCCTGCAATGTGCATAAATGTCATTAAGCTGTCAATCAATTAATGTTTATTTATGCTTTAGGCAATGAAACCCACATAAAACAGCATATAGATAGTTATAATAATCTAAATTTTATGATCCATACTTTCCCAACGTTCATGTTTTTAGATATTAACCTTTCACATTTAGCGTCCGATTCTAAATTATTGAAAATTTAATGATTCTGCAAAATGAAATTTGAAAGGTCAACCAAAAACCATGACCAAAAAATATTTTTAGCTGAAGCGCTAACAAATCTCTTTAAGTTGTACCGATACGCAAATATAAGACCAGAGATATAAAGTCCGGAATAAAAAACTGGCAGAGCCAGAAACCATTCAAAGGCCGATAACATCCAGGAAAAATCCCTTACGAACAAAAGTTTTTAGTCAAGGGTTGTCTCCCCTACCCCCTTCTCCTGTGTTAGAAACTTCAATGATGATAACGAAAATGACAAACCAAATGATTCGGCTACGGGGAGAGTTGCCTCCACGTAGTATGTGTCCCAGTCCTTGACGCTCTGTTCTCGGGTAACCCGTCCATGGTGCTTTGTGATCGTCTCGAACACTCCAGGCGAGGCAGACTCCGGGCACTGTACACGGAAATGTTTGAAGAAAATAATATTTTTGATAATCCAATCACCTAGATTCCATAAAACATTTACGGCAATGTATGGGGTCAATTGTGGTGCTGTAAATTCATTAATTTAATTCAAAGTTATTCAGACTTAAATATAATATCTAACTAATAGGTGCCGGTAGAATACAAATCTGAATTTTGATAAAGTGAGACTATAGTTAAGAATAATCGGAAAGTTGACTCTGGATTATCGAGGATGCCTCGATGGATATCAACGATATCAACGATTCTACGCCGATGCAATACGCTGGGCAGCATGGAGACATGAGTTTATGCAACACACACCTGAACTTCTACTTGGAACATAGGCTGCATGAGTCTTGGTTTAGCCGTGAGGAAGGTCCTCTGGTAGAGTCGAACCATGGTGGGGAATACCTCCTTGCTTGTCCTCATGTCCGGGTCCTCATCCAGCACCAGCTTGTGTAGGTTGTAGCGGACTCCTCGCATCGCCTCTTCACACAACACGCCCTGAGATGGCAATTTTGTATTACTGTTATTTTACCTGGGCTTCGGCATCATAATTGGATATTTTAGATACGATTTGAGTTCACAATGTTGCAAGATATGATATTTATACGTTCATATTTATGTGTGAGAGGTAATAGATTCCTTGCAGTGGCGTAGGAACGGTTTGAGGGGTGGGGGGGCCCAATTTTTTTTGTGAGAGCGGGGGGTGGCCTCTCAAGGAAATCAAACAATGGATTGTTGAGTGGGGGGGGGGGGGGGGGGCCCAAATTTTCTTTTTGTGAGAGCGGGGGGGGGGGGGGATATCAAACTATGATATATATGGATTGCTGAGTTGGGGGGGCCCAAACTTTTTTTGTGAGAGCGGAGGTTGCCTTTCCAAAAAATATAAAAATGAAAATGATTTATATGGATTCCTGTGTGGGGACCCAAATTTGGTTTAATGATATGTGAATTTTATGGATAAAAGATTATTTAAGTGTTGAATGATTGATGATTTAATGTTGAATGATTGATGGATTGATGATTTTAATGTTGAACAATTGATGTTTTTAAGTGTTGAATGATTGATGGTTTTTAGTGTTGAATGATTGATGGTTTTTTAGTGTTGAATGATTGATTGTTTAGTGTTGAATGATTGATTGTTTAGTGTTGAATGATTGATTGTTTAGTGTTGAATTATTTACAATGATTGATGAATAATTGATTTATGATTGATAGGTTATTGATTGATGATTGGTGAATGATTGTTACGGGCCCGTTCGTTTAAGTGTTGAAAGATTGATAAATGCTCATCTTTAAGTGTTGAATGGTTGATTAAAGAAGATAATGATTGTTTTAGTGTTTGATAATTGGTAATTGTTTGATTGATCATGAATTGATAACGAATGATTGAAAATTGCTGATTAATGCTTGATGAATTAATGATTTATGACTCACAGTCGTAGATGGATGATTGATGGATTTCATGATGGAAGTAATTCATGGATGATTTATGACTCATAGAGTGATTAATGATAACTGATGATAATGATAATTTTGTTGTTGGTATCGATAATATAATAATAATTGACCTTATAACCTTGAAATAAATAGGAAGCATTCTCTAAATTCTGTAAGTTTATCTCCATCATTTCTTCTTGTTTTTCATTAACTCCTTTGGTCTCAGAAACTTAAATAAGCTCAAATGTCAATTTTACTCTGTGAATAGGTCAAAAATGTTTTAATAGCTTAAATATTCATAACAGCTTTGATATACTCAGATATTTTCAGTCACGTGAAAATTCTAAATTACTATGAGTAAACGTTATAAGGAATGCTTAAGGGGGAACTTTGTTACATAGTCTTTGTTCTCATCATATTAATGGTTTTGAGTTTTTAAATTTGGCCTAAATATCACACTTAAAAACGTGAATGATGAACGTGAAACAAAAAGCTAAAATGGTCAAATACGTCTTCCAGGTAAGAATAGAAAAGTATGGCCTTAGCTCTGTACCTCATCTGGCTTTTTGCAGCTATTTTCTAGCCTTTATAGGTTAAAGACAACAGGGTCACAATATCTTTGAAAATAATGTTTCTTGCAAATTGGAATTCACTTCAAAGGATCGCATTTTGTTCTGAAAATGGATATAATAAAGCTTTAAAGCTCCGAAGGGCATTGTCCTTATTAGGGGCAACAAATTCACCACAAATTCTAATCATATTTTTTAAAGTAGTCTGTATACAACAAATCAGTGTTTTATGCCTTTTAAATAATATGGAAATAAATTTAGATTTTAAGGGCGTGGCCCCAGTGAAAAGATCTCACTTATTCACATCAGCAGGTAGTTAAAACTTTTGCAAGATAAATTATCTATGAATGTGTAATTAAAAGGAAGAAAAAATAATTCCTTTAAAACGATTAAAAATCCCTAATTCATGGGGGTAATTCACGTGCATGTATGTTTCAAATTTATGTTTCACATTATATCAGACATATTAAATACAGGCAAACTGACAGGCACGCAGACAAACCGATACATTTTGTTATTTGCCATATATAGTTCAAAGTCTCTTTCTTACAAAGATGAAACACACATCTTTCATTGATGTTAAAGATCAAATGTTTTTTAGGAAAAGTGGTTAAAGTATTAAAGGGACATTCCTGCCCATATGTCCGTTTCAGTGGTGATAGGGTAGACCCTTCTACTTTCCCTGACCCCTGAGCTTTTAAGCCCCACCCCCTGGGAAGGTTGGGGTAATATCTAAATATCCTCGCATTTTCGAGGTAAAAAAAATCTGAACCCTCTCCCATTTACAATTCTAATTTCAGGGTAGATCCCTATAAAGGATAAAATGTTGGGGAAGGGGATTCCCTTTTTCTCCCATCCCAATCCAAATCCCCTCGCTCTCCCTCTCCCATACCCCCTCCCCCCTTTTCTTTAAAAAAAGTGTCAACCGAAAATCTTACTGTTCAGGGAGGGGGGCCCGGCCCCCCCACTTTCAAAGGTGGGGGGGCCCGTTCATCTCATTTTTCCTTCCCCCTAAAATACAGAGTTAAAGTGACTTTTTCTATAAAAAAAATTCTTGAATTGTGGGGGGGCAGGGCCCCCCCAGGTTCGGAAGTGGGGGGGCCGGGCCCCCCTGTGCCCCCCCTGTTCCTACGCCTATGCCTTGGTGAGTCTTTCTAGAAGACACATCCTTGAAGTTAAAACTTTATTGTAAGAATGTTTTACTTGTGCTGGCACATCATAGTAAATGATAGTTGTGTAACTTTGATCATAACCAGATGCATATTCTAATTGTTAATAGCTCATTAGTGATCAATTGACTTACATAACCCTTGGTTATCTTCATCAGGGTTTATCATTCAGCGAGGCTATTGTATTCTGATAAATAATCCCTTTGGCTTAAGAAAAATGGTGGTCCATAGGAAATCATATTTTTGTTTAACGCACCTTCCTGATGACCAATAGGTAATCCCTTTGTAAACGTATATTACTATTATTATTATTAATGCCTTTAATTTGGATCTGCTTGGTGGCCCATAGATAACGGCTTTCATTAACGAACCTTCTTGGTATCTCATAGGTGTGAGAGAGAGAGAGGGCTATTATTCACATTAAACACCTTCTTTGCAGTCAACCAATAATCATTCGCGTTAACAACCTATCATTCGCGTTAACCTTCCTTCGCAGAAGCCAAAAGCTTTCACTTAAGTTAACAATACTTCTTGGAGACTAAATAATGATTAACGTACCTTCTTGGAGACTTATAACAAATGATTAACGTTAACGTACCTTCTTGGAGGCTCATAACAAATGATTAACGTGAACGTTCCTACTTGGAGACTATAACAAATGATTAATGTTAACGTACCTTCTTGGAGACTAATAACAAATGGTTACCGTTAACGTACCTTCTTGGAGACTTATAACAAATGGTTAACGTTAACGTACCTTCTTGGAGGCTCATAACAAATGATAAACGTGAACGTACCTTCTTGGAGACTCATAACAAATGGTTAACGTTAACGTTCCTCCTTGGAGGCTAATAACAAATGATTAACGTTAACGTACCTCCTTGGAGACTCATAACAAATGATTAACGTGAACGTACCTTCTTGGAGACTAATAACAAATGATTAACGTTAACGTACCTCCTTGGAGACTCATAACAAATGATTAACGTGAACGTACCTTCTTGGAGACTAATAACAAATGATTAACGTTAACGTATCTCCTTGGAGACTCATAACAAATGGTTAACGTTAACGTACCTTCTTGGAGACTCATAACAAATGATTAACGTGAACGTACCTTCTTGAAGACTCATAACAAATGGTTAACGTTAACGTACCTTCTTAGTGACCCACTGAAAGCCTGCAATGAGCGTGGGTTCAATCTCCTCTTTTGACTGTTGCGGTCCCCCTTCAATACAGTCTATCAACATATTGGGCCCCTTTCCATCCGGTCCAAAACACCAGATTTTCCTGCCGCATGTTGCATCTATCTTGTATTCCTTCTCAAGGTATTCGGCCCTTTTAGTGGCGTCTTGGTGGGCATACACCTTGCCCTGTGGGAACAGAATTATAACGATATATCTGATTGTAAAGATAATTTTCTTTTGCATAACGAAGAAGAATCAATGGTAAACTTTTGTGTACAGCCATATCTCAAGGAAGGTCTCATGGCGTTAAATGCCCCAATTCCCTGGTCTTAACTGGATCACTTGTAATACAATCTTTTACCAGGTACCCATTTGTACCGCTGACAGCAATTGTTTAATAAAGTCACTTACCCAGATTGAAACTACATGTCTCTCAACTCCTGATCAATAATATTACGGAGGAAGGTTGACCTTATTTTAGTTAAATGTTCAAGATTCAATATTTGAAGCGCATAGGTCCTTATGGTTTTTCATTGAATATTTCTTTTTAAAGGTACATTTAAGAATACAAATCGACATTTATTTTATGATCATCATTCTACTTTCTATGGTTAAATTGGTATCTAGAAGTTCCAGGGAAACAAATGGCAAACTTTCGCTTTGCATGGGACCGTAGCTTAAGATATTCTGAATTTTACAAGAATAAGAAATGTTGTTTTGGTTTTCTTTGTATATCTTGTCACACACCAAACTCCTCTTTCATTATTCTATTATACGGTTGTCTAGAACACGTTCAATAATCAATACGAGCAATCCATGTATGTAAAGGTTAATATTAATTTTTAATCATTTCACGAATATCCCTAAGACATCCACTAAAGCATGACGTTCAATTGATTAGATGTAACATTCCAATCGCTTTCTGCATGTACTTGATCAATTGATCTTGGGTGGTATTAGATATGCTTTATCTAAAACAATTAGGATATTAAGACAAAAAAATGGTTCTTATATTTATTGATATTAAAATCATCAGAATTATGTGAATGTATTGGAATTGTTTTGTGGCAACTGAAGCATGTTTATCAATTATCGATATGCTCACACTCTAAAGCCTCTTGTCTACCGTGTGAAATTATTACAAAAATATGAGCAGTTCATGCAGTGAAAATGGTTCTTATATTTATTGATATCAAAATCATCAGAATTATGTGAATGTATTAGAATAGTTTTGTGGCAACTGAAGCATGTTTATCAATTATATTGATATGCTCGCACTCTAAAGCCTCTTGTCTACCGTGTGAAATTATTACAAAAATATGAGCTGTTCATGCAGCATATCGATAATTGATAAACATGCTTCAGATTATGTCACCAATTCAATAACAGTGTATTGACGTATGCAAAGACCTCTAAGACCTCAGATAATTGAAAATACTGTCTTCAAGGTCGCACACTTGCTCTTGCTTAATTATTGTTAACAGTCTTATGCATCTGCGAATGTTTACCATCGGGTAATCGCATTGTAGTTGTCGTAGAGTAGAAAGTAAGTAACATGTAAGACTGTAACATTTGTAAAATATTAAAGAAAATCTAAAGAAATGCCGCGGTTTGAAATATGATTCTAGTGTTGTTTACATGTAACTTAGTAATGGTAGTTTTAAAACGCGAATAGAGAGTTTTGTTTTTGAAAAGTTGAGATATATTCCTCACAAACAATAAGCAACACGAATATTTTAAAGAAAATATGTTTAGCATATAGCTAGCCATACATTGGGTAAATAATGTAGGCAGAGAAATCTTTAGGATTAATAATCCTAATTCAGATAATTGATGACAATGGATGGACACATCCATCCTTAAATACATGAGAAATGAACGAAATGCTTGTGTTACAAATTTCACATGTGGTATGGGTTTACACGTACATATTCACTCTACTCTGATGAATTTGCCAGGACCGATGAATATTCCAAGAAAATTCTCAAGCGTTTGTTTGTAACGTCTCCATGTAACACGATGCCAAGTCGCCATTTTGATTTTTCCGAGTCGACGTACAATCAGAGTGCATCTTTCAAAAATGTTCTCTAAAACTATTGGATTTAATCCATTCCCAATTTTCCTCTCACATAAGGGCATTTTCTTATACATAAAAATACTCCTCATTTTGTGATGTTTCCTCTTTGAAAACTACCATCGTCAAGAAAATAGATGCTTAAAATGATACTTAACTCTGACAAACTAGACTCTTTGGTATATTTTTGTCACTGTCAAAATAAATTAAAATCTACAACCCAAACGTAACATGGAAGACCAGTAAGCAAATTCCATTCATTCGTCAAGTCCTTACCGCATCGATATCCTTAACACAACCCTCGGGCAGACTGACACAGTCCACGGAGATCTTATTCTTCCCATTCGGCGTCGTGAGTCTGATGGTCTCTGATATTGAAGACACGACGGTCTCCTTATAAGGGAGGAAGGGTCCCCTCGTCTTTATCTCAACCCGGCCCAGGAGGTTCCTCAGGGTGTTCAGACAGTTCTTCATGTGCTGCTCGTTCACTGTCCAGATATACAGTTCGCCAATCTTCGTCATCTGAAGCTAATGGACGATAATGGTTGGATGTGACTCAACAGACAAATGTCCTTTACCTTGACTCACTCACATTAAAGGGGCAGTAGCACGTTTTTAGAGAGAATATAAGGTGATGTCGGGAAAATGAAAAATAAGGGTTCCAAAGACCATATGTTTAAATTAAGTGGAGCAGTAATTATTCAAATGTATAATGTAAACTTTAGTCATGCGATTGCTTTTTTCTTACACAAAATGAATTAAAGGTGTTCACATAAAATGGCCGCCAATGGAGTTTATGTGAATCTTCATACTTTGTCCTCTGACTATGGATGGTTGGCTTGTGTAAGGAGATTTTTGACACTATCAAAATAATACATTAACGTACAATTATCAGTGAAAAATTCAAAATATAAAATTATCAAAAAACGTGTTACTGCCCGTATGTGAACCATTTGACAGGAAAGGAAGACAAGTATTATTGATATAATGGTAAGTGATCATCTCAGCGAAACATTTTCTCTTGACAGAAATATATGTAGGAACACACATATGCATGGAACAAAAGGGCTCCCATTCATTCAACTTGAATAAGCAATGGCGGACCAGGAGGGTAAGGGATGGTTTGGTGGATGGGAGCCATTGTCTCGGGATTCCTTCCTTCTAATTTACTTGAACCATGTCCTTATTACAAGTTTAACATTGCTTTGTATTTAGTAGAAGTGTATCTTTACGTTTTCTCTTTATTTGAAGACGGTATTTCGGAGATAACAAAATCCCAATGCCATCAGATGTAACCTTTCACTCTTGCTTCGCTGCGTTTCTAATCTGAGCACTGGTCCAAAGGGTTCGTGTCAGGTGACATTACCATTTTAGCAAATCAGCGGTCTTGAACGTCATACATACTGGTTGATTGAATTTTTATAGAGTTTTAGCAAGGTTAGAGACAATGCCAGTTATCAAGCAGTAATCCTATTAGAAAGACAGCGAGGATAACAACGATAGGTTCGATCTGATTTTAAAAACTTTGATGAATGAAATGGTATCTACCTCCATTCTGATGTCCAGCCTCTGAAGCTGTTTGAGTCCCTCCATGACTGGCTGGAGATCCCTGGGGTTCCGTGGAGCCACACTCGTACTGACCACTGGCTTCACGTTGAAGGTCATCGGCTGGTGGTCAACGGAGAAGGACATACATGTCAATGACCGACAAAACATCTAAAATGTACGTGTTAAAAGGTAGCCTTGTACACTTAGGTACAAAAGAGAGTTTACACCATAGTTTTTATTTCGATATTTCTAATATTTGAAAACTATATGTAAACTTTCTGTTGTACCTCAGTGTATATTGTAAAAAGGTTCCATAGTTTTAATGATCTAATACAGGTGTGAAATTAATATCATATCAATATCTGATGCTGTTGATTTTGGAGAAATATCGACTTTGAAATACTTCATATTTACTCGGTTAGAAATAAGCATTATGTAGCCTACTGCTTAATGTTTCAAAGTTTTTTAGTCTCCTCTAGAAATTATAATTATATTTATGAATATAGTTTTATTTGCAGCTTCAATACAACATCATATTGAGTTTGCTTATAATATTTATCCTCAATTGTTGGACAAAGGCATTTGACCTTGAATAACTAAATACTAAATACAGATTGAAAATGTATCAAGTGACGTCGTCATAACTGAAGCGACCTTTTACCATTCGTTAATCTTTTATTGAGTAATTTTTGAGTAATAATCTTTCGGACTCGACTGTTCTTTACTCACAGCACCTACATTCGTGAAACGTTCAATTCATCAAACTGTTTGGCTGGCATTCTAGAAGTTGTAAGGTAATAAAGTAAAAACAATATGTAGTCCAATCTTATTTATTCTAAGAACAGCGACGTTTTGGTAAAGATCCTTATGCCGTGGAAAGCGTGAAAAGTGCAAACATGTTGGCTGCACCATTCTATCCCCACAGAGGCAGATCAAGTAATGAAATTTTGATCGACATTTCATGACTTGATCTGTCTATGTGGGGGGGATTGGGGTTGCACTTCCTTATTCACACACCCATACTTGAAACGGTATCATATCGGGAACTATACTGAAACGTCGCGTCTTGTGAATAAAGAAGTTGGATATCCATAAAATATTTTCCTTTATGATAAGTCGATTATCTACTCGAGAAGATTAATCGATTCTTAGACGAGCACCGTGACATGTTCTATGGAATGATTAGCGCCACAATTACTGGCATGTGACGTTCTCAAGCAACCGTGTTGAAGATAATGTCGTAGTTAGTCGATGGGATACGGTTTCTGCATATGTGCCTTTATATATAGATCAATCGATACGTAAGGTTTCTTTACTGAATATAGATGAGCCTTAAACGAGCCACTCCGCGATTTTCCTCAATAATTGTTTTGCTTTGATACTAACGTAAATTGCATAATTTTATCGAACTCATACCAATATGAATCTCCAAATGACAATGATTTGGATAAATACAACCTGTTTACATCAGTTATCTATATTCTTGGAAGCCAAGTTCACACGTCCAATTAACATGGATGCTAGGTACATACCTTATAAAACATTAACTCGTAACTGTCGTTTTAAAAAACGGTTTACGGTTTGACGCGCGTCATTGTCCTGTTTTCGACCATTATCCTGACTTCAAACCTTCGTATTGTCACTTGACTAGGTCGACTAGATTTAAAATTTCCCGCAACAGTCGATGCCTCTCCATCAAATGAGAAATTGATAATGTTACGAATATATGACCCCTCGCGGATTGGCTCTTTAAAGAAACCAAAGTACGTACTAAAGCAAAAAATTTATGACGCCATAAGCGCTCACATTGGCTTTCAATTGTTACAGTGAAATACGTATCATTGTTCACAAATGACCTACAATCAATAATTGACAAGTCATAACGGCAATATCGTGTAAGTTGCACAAAATGGGAAATATTGATTATTGGAAACGGCTTAAATCAAAATATGTCACGCTTTTGACTTGCTGATTCTCTATATATTTGTAACTTCAAGGATTCTCAAATAGGCATTGATTTTTGCATTAACCATAACGCCGCTTGTTTTTTTCTGGTCTTCAGATTGATAGCAAAATCTAAATATTGCCAACAGTATAGTTCATCCGGATTTAATGCAACGTTGCAATTATTCTTCCGGTCTTTTACAATAAACATTATTATATCAATACTACACATTTTTCAAGTAACTTTTGCAAAAGATTAGCTTGATGTGAATCGTTATAACAGGAGATGTGAATTATTCTTAGTATTATTCTCATTATGGTGTAATATCAATGTATTTCAGTGCTTTAATGTTCATGATTTCAGCAACAGCGACTGTAGATAATATGTTTCTAAAATTTGCAAGCTTCGGATCTTTGAAAGTCGATTTAATGAAACTAAAGAAGTTGACCATCCCAAAGGTTTGTATTGCTTAACTTAAGGTCAGCCTTATGGACTGATTTGTACAACATGTTTTATACCTACCCTGATGTTCTGTGCCTTTGGGACGGTGGTGAGAGTGGCGGTCTTGATGACGAGTTTGTCTATACCAAACACTGCACACACATTGCCACACGGGACGGCCTCAACCTCCACGGGTACTCCTTTGTGGAACATGTACACGCTGTAATACAGAGGGGGAATCATTGCAGAGGTTAACAGAAGAAGAAGAAGAAAATTGTTTTATTAGAGTGTCACATGTTACAATTCTAAAATAAATTCAAACATCACTAACTTTAAAACTATAAATTGAAAACACAAACACAAAGAGTAAAAAACTTAAGTTATGATCCTACATGGTAGTACATGAATAATTGTTCAATTTTTCCAAGAGATGTTACCCTTTTTTTCGCCCGCACTGAAGTCGTCCATTCGCGACGGTTCCTACACCTTTAGATAAACTCACGATTTCATAACTAGTTATACTTAGTTTAAACGCAGCTTTAATGGCAGCGTTTGTGAACAAAGAAGACAAACAGAAAACTAAACCTCTTTCCATGAAATACCCAAATTATCGAAATTGTTGTTTTCCGCTTGCTACCAAATTCACTATAATGATACATTAATGGTCATAAGTTTCCTTTATCGACTATTAAATGGGAATTGATTCATTCGTATAATCAGAATTAACTTTGTTCAAAGCAAACATGATATTCTAAGTGACTCCTTTCTATAAACTCGAGTTGGCTCAAAGACTTATATACTTATCTACGCCCGAAGCTTGTTCTGTCTAAATATTAATTCAACTTAATGTAATTCCCTTTGAATTTCTAAGGTTTTGAACATATGATACACACTTTCTGTATTAACTAGCCTAAAGCTCAAATTGCTTGAACCTTGAAATGGTTCCTTCCTCCGATTCTAGACTCGTCTGTCCCTTGCCCCTGGGGGAGTGGGAGGGCCCCCTGACAGAGACCCTGAGCCCCCGGGACACCGTCCCCCCGAACACTCGACCCACGGCGTACAGTCGTCCCCGGTCTTGGGAGGGGAGGAGACGGGACACGTACATCATTAGTCCTGCATTGGGGTCACACTTCTTCATACCTGTGGTTCATAGGGAGACGGGAATTGATTTCTTGTGTTTATTGGATTACACAAATTAGCAACTACACGATAAGCTTGAGACTTTTACGTTTATTTTGTGGTGTTTCTTGTATGGTCGAGAAAACGGCATTAACAAGCATGCAAGGCATAAATGTAGAAAATAATACCCCCATTAATTAAGATGAGTTGGACTGTGAGTGTGTATTACAAAATTGATCGGCTTTGTCATACGACAAATAACAAGTATTCTGATGTGATTTCAAAACAATTCATTCATCATAAAAGTTTCATCAAAAATGTTAATTGTATGAAATTAAATGTTGAAATGAAAAAATAAAACATGGTATCTAATTGTGAACTGTTTAAGAAGAAAAGGAACTATTTGAGTGAACTGTTTGAGTGTAAAGTTGTGAGGTAATAAAGTAAAAGGTTTTATGGATATCCAACTTCTTTATTCACAGAATAACGAATCTGCGTATAGATTCTTATACCGTTTTCAAGCATAGGTGATATCTAATTGTAATTCATAGAAACGGAACCGGTCATTTCGGTTTCGAAACAAACATAGTGGTGTTGATCTATTTTCACTGAAAACTAATTGCCATCTATTTGACATTTTGGGAGAGGTTTTCAATAAATATCGTCATAATTGAACAATGAACAAATGACCATGAAGACCCACCCCAGCCTGCCTGGTCTATGGAGTCCCCCTCGTATATCAGCACTGTCTTCCTGGCCTGGGTGGAGACGGGGGAGGGGAGGTGCAGCACTGTCATCTTCAGCAGGGACTCACCCAGGGGCAGGAACTTCCTCATCAACATCTGCGGCAGAAATAGGGTTAAGTTTTTTATTACACTAAGAAAACAATGCAACGATCCTGTGGTCATTGGTGAAGAAGGGGAGACTCAGTTATGGGCAAGAAGGGGCAAGAAAAACTCTTTATCAGAAACTTGGGCAGAAATATGTCATGGATTTATTTGAACAATTTCAAGATCCATTCCATCATCCATTTGCTGATTAAACCAGAAGGTATGAGGTACGGTAAGGTTCAGAACAGTCAAAACTTAATCTTCATCAGTAGCTTCGATAAATATAATAGGGTTAGTTCAAAGTTGATGGCTCCCGAATGCCAATGCCGTCTCCGGTTGCATTTACAAATAAATCATCATTAGTTTCAATCAGAAAGATAGTGAAGCACTTATATACTTAATGAATATGAGAAGAATGGCGGTATTAAACAAATAATCTACAAGAAATGGCATTTCATATCAGCATATTTTTAGTTCCTTGTCATTTAAGCTTTTGGAATCGAAACAGAATTATCGTTCCAAAACGATCAGATAAGGCTTTCATTTGAGCTTCCTCATTGCTATTTTACCCTTCAAAGAAACTCACCCTGATAAAGTCGACCCTCCTCGCCTGTTGCTCGGTGGCAGTGAAGGGGAGCTCCATAGCCCTGGAGAACCGGAACACACTTTCTCTGTCCTGGTACTTGCATACGTTGTAAACCTGATAAGATAAGATGAGATGAGATGAGATGAGATGAGATGAGGTGCCAGTGAGATATTTATTTGCACAGAGAACACCCTGCAAATGATGAAAGTATTGGAGCATAAAAGAATACATAACAATTACCTGAAATACAATCGGGACAATTGATATAAAGTAAATTATGATAGACAACATATGTTGACATTACAAAATCTTCCATATTTGAAACCACTGCAATGAATAACGTGAACTCTAAGATATGTCATGTTGTATTTGGTACCTCAGCGTACTGGACTCCACAATGAGTCATCGACAGAAACCGGAAAAAGTGTCAAAAACATCCACGGGACTCTTACAATACCCTGGTACCTATCAGGCAAACTGGCTCGAATCGCTTTGAATATACTCAGCAAAAATGGCAATAGTGACTTATATTTACTTCAAGGTCAATACACAAAGAATATTTATTTGCTGTAAACATACTAGCTTAAGATTTTTTTCTTAAGGCTAAAACATCAGAAAAGGATACGAAACATTTGGTCTTATAGACGAATTAAACACGCTGATGTTTCGGCATGATTTGATTGCGTAATGATCTCTATTTCCATCTTCGTTTTTAACCCTTCCATATCTCAGGTTCAAAACGTATTTGTAACTTGTTTCTAGGGTTCGAAAGCGTTAATTAGAACATATGGGCCTATTTCGGTAAATGTCAGTTTACATCACGAAAGATTACCTTATAAATTGGCTCAAGAACAAACTGCAGAAAGCCTCGTATTGATTTTCGGCCTTCCTGTGTCTCCCACTTCTTTTCTCTAGGATTGAAGAAGTTATCTCCCCATAGTTTCTCTCTAATGGCGGAGAACTCGATGTTGAACTTGGCCGTGTACATCCGGGCGAAGTCATCAAGAGTAAAAGCCCACTCATCTTTAGCAGAAGCAAATGCCACTGAGCCTTTACCAGGGGATACCTAAACAAATTCTATGTCACAGGGGTTCGAATCTTGGAGTGGACAATATCATAACAAATTCAAAACAAGGATTTTTGCACTCATATATCGTTTTTATATGTTATATAAACTTACATTTTAAATTTGACGAAATCGGTCATGAAATAAAGATTTTAGCGTAATTCTCGATCCTTAATAGATACGTGTGTATATATATAAATAGATCTGAGAATTACGCTAAAAGGAAATGTAGGTTCATCTCAACAAAAATCCAGGTTTTGAATTTTTTGTATGATATTGTCCACTCCGAGATTCGAACCCCTGTGGTCTATGTGATGTTTACATGCGAATGTTTACATGCATACTGTAACTTCCGATGAGTTTTAGTCAGTAAATAGAAATGGTGAGGCAAACCTTCTTCTATATAATGTTATTTATACTCAACAACAAAAATAAAGGAACACCCCAAAATTCGGTCCACCGATGAAATTTAGCCAGTAAATGTAAATAGTGAGCCTGACATTCTTCTTTATGTTTTTTTATACTCAAAAACAATAATAAAGGAACACCCCAATATTCAGTCAACCGATGAGGTTTAGCCAGTAAATGTAAATACTGAGCCAGACATTCTTCTTTATAAATTTATACTCACAAACAAAAATAAAGGAACACCCCAATATTCATCATGTGGATATTTATTTGAATTGCTAAATATCTCGATATGGATGGTACTCAACATTTTTGTTCAGTATAATCGTATTTATCTGCCTCAGTAACAACCACTTCATTGTATTCGCTTTACGTTTTCTGACATTGTCAACTTTTGTATTACCATTGATTCAACATCAACCTACATCGATGTTCAACTGTCATTGTTACTATATATACATGTATATGTTATCTTAAAACATCGTGATTTAAACTCAGATTAAGTCACCATTAGTACCATTGCCAGTTTAGTCATTCCTTAATTTGAACAGACAGACGGACAGAGATATGTTACCTTATACTCTGCTATGCCGTATATATCTACGATCTTGTTGTATGTCCAGACGGCGCGCTCCAGAAGTGAGTAGAGATGTTCAGCCGGGAACTCCAACTCGCCTATGGACACGTCTAGACGGTTCAGCAGGAGCACAGGACACGTGTGTTCAGCGAAGGCATGACGCATTAGAGTCTCCGTCGTGCGTCCTACACCTGTTAAAAGAGACATGAGATAAAAGAGATAATTACCCGAGGAAGTGTGTCATATGACTTTTACAAAACGAGTGTGAAGTTTTGTATTACCCGAGCGAAAGCGAGGGTTAAACACAAATTTGCACGAGTTTCGTTAAAGTCATATGACACACTTCCGAGGGTAATAATTTCTTTATTACCTATTCTATTCCATTTTACCATCTTAGAAATATCCAAGAAGCGGGCTGCTTCCCTTGCGACGGCCTGCTATAGTGACGTCACGAACAATGGTGTTATGGCGTCACAGGCGAAATATTGCGGGAATTTGCGCTACAACAATCGTTGCTAGGCAAAAGTGATATGTGCACTAGTGCTCATATTGAAAATATGTCCCCACTTATTTTCAACCATATGGGTAATAAAGAACCGTATCAGCCAATGTGGATAATCCGAGAGTATATATTTGAATAAATATTCTCGCTATTGTAAGAGAGCATGTTCTTTCCTCATATACTGGCTCAGGTCTTGAATGGTTTATATCAAAAGTTGTGCAAACAGCGACGTGTGCCTATAACCTTACGATTCTTCATCTGCATGATACGCGCTTATTATTTTAAGACATAAGTGAAATGTAGGTAATCTGATTAAGTTGACCGTAATAAAAAATATTGACGCTATCGGGTTTCGAACTCAATCTTACTGGTATTTCCAACCATCTCGGTCTGACTGCACCCAACTTCGTCGCATGTTTCTTTCGTAAGCTCAATCGCAAGACGCCAGAAGCTTTCGGTCTCAATAGCCAAGGACAGGTAACTCCGCTGTACCATTCGTTACACATTATCGCCGCTCAACGTTCATCAAACGACGATTTGATTGGATCGCTGATGGTTTCTTGGTTACTTGGTTACTTGGTTTCTCAGTACTAAGTGGTTACAACAACTTGCAATTAGTTGGGCTGCATTTAGACCTTGTGGAGGGAAGCTTCTAGTGGAACATGTTCGAATCTCGGTAGCGTCAATATTTTTAAACTTTTATTCCACGGAACACTGTCGATTATAAAGACTTGGTATGTGGATTGAAAATTTTCACCGATATTGTTTTTGAAGCAATAGCTGATGGCTGATATGTTCGAATCGTTTTTAATTGGGAAGAAATCATTATATCCATATAATATTCTAAGTATCTTACCTGTAACGATGTCCGCAATAACGATGCATCCATCAGTGACCCTCAGGCCGGATATGACCTCTGAGTCGTTGTCCACGCGACCTGTGGGATCGATGAGTGTGATGAGGAAGTCTCGTCCCCTATCTTTACACTCCGAGACCAAGTGCATATCTTCTTCTTTGATTTCGTACTTAAAACTCGTACACCTTGAAATAAAAAATATTTTTCTTAAATAGGTAAAGGTTAGACATATGTCAACATTTCATAACAGAGTTTCTCTTAGTTCCGATTTAACATAATCTAATTGAAAGAGAAAACATAAGATCGGTCGATGTTTTTGGGTGGATTGTGTATGAGCGCTACCGGTTACTAAGGTCATCTTGGTATGTGTCATCGTTTCGATAGGAATTGCCACTTCAACATAAAGGTATATGGACAATTATATTTTGACATTGTATGATTACCAATATTATCAAAACCTCGCCTTACGACCAATGATATACAGCTGCATACCAAAAGTTTGTTCACCTGCTTGTGGTCTAAGTGCAAATATCATATATAATTTGGGTTTCGTTTTGACGTTCATAAAATAACTTCAGGACCACTTACAGAAGATCATCAATTGTCCATGTGTAAAATAACCATTCCCAAACCATATTTCGGGATCGTCTTGCATCACTGATGCTGAATGTCGTTATTTGGCATTGTTAAATAGACAGATGGGGTCATATTTGTGAAATTCGGATTTTCTTAAATTTCGATTAAAATCATCCATGTAAACTTTGTAGGTAAATTATCAGCACAGTGACGTTGCCTTAGCGCAAAGGAACACAAAAGAATAAGATCTAAAGCTGCTGATCACTTATGAAGGATTTTGTAGAGCAAAATAGAAATCAGTGTTTTCGAAATTTTGACCCCTGGTCAATTCCAAACCTGCCCAATTTGTCACAGTTATCTGCTAGGTATGACATACGAATATGTCAACGGAAACTGAATCTTAACTTAATTTCATCATTATCAGTTCCGTTTTCACAATAATATGATGTCTCAAAGACGTTACAAATTACATGATATTTGCACTAGAATACGAAGATAAGTGAACAAACTTAAGATACGCAGCTGTACGGTAATTCGTGCAGAATCCGTGACATACAAACAGTAAACAAAGAACATGTGTGGGGAACACTGACCGGAACCCATTAAGAAATATCAATTAACAGAACGACAGACCGTAGGTTCATTTTGCAAACTCACTTTATCAGATCAGTAAATATTATCATTTAATTAATTAGAATAACATTTTATAATCATACTGAATAGGCGCAGGGAAAATAACTCTTCTTTCATGTTTAGGAAAAATACAGAGGATTTAATATTTGCTTATATCGTTTGTGATGTTATCTGACATCGAAAAAATGGTTTGATGCTTTCAATCAATCTGTTATGTCACGTTGTAGCAAGTTTTGGCACACATCCTGGTTGAAAGTTATTGTTGAGGTAAATACAATGGTCTATTTTGACAGCATTGTAAACAAATGACTTTTATCGCCAAAAGCTGTGTCTTTGTTAATCCTAATTTGTTAAGGTTATCGACGTTTTTGATGGTTTTGCTGTCGTATTCGAATAATGGCCTGTGGTGAAAAAAATGTAAAGAGCTTTGTGGATAAACACAGAACTAGTTGTTATATCCTCAAGTCATACAATGCTTAGAAAAACCAATACAGCAGGGTGTTTTGTTTATAGACTTGGTAAACCACCTAATTATTTTAGGCTTTGTGTTTTAATGAAGTGTGTTCTATCAAATACATGTTTATTTACGAACTTGGTCTATGAGTATGTTATTAAAGGTATGGCAAGCTTAATGCTTATAAATACCCTTCAACTACTATGATCTTCAAACCTTTTGATATGTTTCACTGCACTGTGCTTGTACTCTACTCTGCATACAAGATCATTTATTGCATCATTCAAAACAAGATAAGTCACACATTTTATAATATGTAAAAAAGATTACTTTATCGAACATCACATCAGACAATCACCAACAACATTCATCATTATTTTTAATGACAAAAATGGAAAAATAAATTCAACGAACATGTCATATTCTTACATAGTCTTTCTGTCATTGCTGTAACCATCGTCGTAATATATAGACAGGTCGTCGTAGTCATCACGTCTCAGTTGCCCATCTTTAATGTTCCTATTTGCAGAGTGTAGCATCTGTGTGGCTATTGTGGTCTTGCCGTGACCCACATGACCCACAATACACACGTTCCTGATGTTCTTGGTTCTTTTGTTGAGTCGGGACAACATCGCTGCTGCTTCTTTCTGCTGCGGAACAAATTAAATTAAATTAAATTAAATTAAATTAAATTAAATTAAATTAAATTAAATTAAATTAAATTAAATTAAATTAAATTAAATTATAAAATAAAATAAAATAAAATAAAATTATAAAATAAAATATAATTATAAGATAAAATAAAATAAAATTATTCACTTCATGGTTGTGTGCCTACTTTTTATTGTGACCATAAAAAGAATATGTTGTTCTGTTTTAAAGTAACTTTGCATGAGATACTATAGATCTAGAATTTGGTATCATATGGCAACAATAACCTTACTTGAACAGGCAAGTTTAAAGAAATCCAGCACCGTATTTTAAACAGTACGCTTTTCTATTGTAAGTCTATCATGTTGCTCAGTATCCCTTTATTCATTGAATACAAACATGTATGATGAATCATGCCTATATTGTTTCAAACAAAAAGACCTCTGTCCAATTATCAAAATATAATGATGATGAAGATATACTGTTGCAGTCAGACATTTGGTTCACTGTTTTCGATTTATAAAGTTTTAATCTGGCTTGTTTTTGGTATCATTGGTTGGTTACATATACTTTAGCTTATTGCACATGATTAATTGGACAAATCCTCGATATGAGTCATATAGATGTATAAAAGATTTAAACAACTTCTAAGATATAAAAGCTGAGACTGTCCCCGCTTCTAATTGTCCCATCGTGAGCTTGTTGGCGTTGTAAATAATAAATAATTTACTTCCATACGTTTTAATTTACAACATAGAACTGTAACCTGAATGAAACTAATTAGCCATATCGTTTAAGGAACGTTGGCGTTTAATATTCAATTGTTATGAATATACAGATTATATCAATGGTTCAATCGTCTTGAATAATATATGACAGGCATGTTCTCTTTTATGAACATGGCATGTCACCGAGCTACAAGAATCCACAAGGGATTACACGTTTGTATATGGTGTAGATGGTTGTTCCCTATAATCGATACATTGAAAACTCGGGAATTTAAAAATTGTATTGATCATCATTTGCTTGGAAACTGTTTTAGTCGAAACGAAGCCCATTTTGAACAAAGCAGTTGTTATTCTCCTGTATTTGGGCCGGAGGCCTTGCATACAATTAAAATTTTCTGTCTGTCAGTTGTTTATTCGAAAAATTCCATTATCCTTCATTTGCTTGAAACTTATTTTAGTCCAAACATCGCCCACCTTGAACAAAGCAGATGTAATTCTCCTTTATACGGGCCGTCCGGAGACCTTAATAAAATTAAATTTGTCTGTCAGTTGTTTATTCGAAAAAAATCCATTATATTTCGAGTAAATATCTCATTAAAAAGTCAAAAGGTTTGACTGCTCTCCGTTCATTTTCTATTTGCAAACACTGGTAAAGATTGATGATTTAGTCGTGATCATTACGGTGATTTCAATTTCATTCGAAAGGCATTTTAAAAACTAATAACACTTACCTTAATTGGAACTTTGCTAGTTTTTCTTGGATCCTTGGATTTATTGATCTTGCCCAGGAAACAAAAGAGTCGAGTCTGTCATGGCGTGAACAATCTACACTGATCGTACATATTCATGTATCCCACTACTGACACAAACTGAAATATGTTTCACAAAACCCTGATGAACCGTGGATTAATACCAAGTATTCCTTTATTTTTTAAATTACGAGCCTACCGCGTTAATGTCCGAATGCAAAGTTACACTGCATAGAAACTCTAAACATCGTTTCGCAACGTTCATACATTATAGAGGTTTTACTTTTAATATTCGACATAAATCAATTGTACACTTATGTTATAGACACTTATGTTTTGCGATGTCACACCAATGTACTAATCTGGTCAAAGCTTTAAGACAATAAGATTCCTTGTGTCTCACAGCACATACATGTATCAGCAATGTAATAAGAAAATGCTTTCAATGTTGATTGAATACAATGAACGTGATATGTTTCCCCCTTTATATATACAATAAGTGGTTTGGTTCACCACAGAATAACCCAAAATATCTAGCTGCACTTCAATCTAGCCGAGACACAAACTCCAAAGATGCCGTACATGATGTTGCCAAGACATAATTTCCGATGTTGTCGGACACAATCTCAAATGTTGTCAGACACAATCTCCAATGTTGTCGGACACAATAACACTTGTGGTTCAACAAAGAACCACCAGGCACAAATAATCTAGACACTTGGTCAGCTTTAAGCCAACTTGTTTAACAAAAATCCAATTTCTCTGGACACAATCTCCAATGTTACCGGATAACAATCTCCAATGTTGCCGGAACACAATAACACACGTTGTTCACCACAGAAAAAAACAACACTCCCTTCACTTTGCTGTCACATATTCCGACAACATGAAACGTTGCGGGAACACAATAACACGTGTGCTTCACTACAGAAGCAGATAGTTCTCACGACACTTGGTTGTGCTTCAATGACAGTGTTTCTCCACACCTGCCTTATATCGATCCGTTTGAGTATATAAGCTAGTTTGCATATTCACTGATGCATACAGCATGCCTGCTCTGTATTCTCATATACCGCTCTGTCTCCTTGATTCCAATATTGATTAAGTTCCACCTCACGTTCTTGTGGAATCTGTAAGAACGTTAAAAGTGCTTATGAATGTCATAATGGTAATCATGTATAAAATATTTTCCACACATATTTCAAATGTCGCTAAGCGATATTTACGTCTGTACATATAAAATGGATTAAAGGTTTATTTAGTGTTCCCTTATCTTCTCTGTATCTTGTTCGCCTAATGGTCTAACTGTTTACCTGATAACCCTATAACGCTTTCAAGTGTCTCATGTTTAATTGATTAGATCTCACGGTCGGTTTCCTCATTGAATAGTGTACTTTTTATTGAATAGTATACTTCTTTTTGAATAGTATACTTCTTTTTGAATAGTATACTTCATATTGAATAGTGTACTTCTTATTGAATAGTATACTTCTTATTGAATAGTATAGTTGTTATTGAATAGTATACTTCTTATTGAATAGTATACTTCTTATTGAATAGCATACTTCTTATTGAATAGCATACTTCTTCTTGAATAGTATACTTCTTATTGAATAGTATAATTCTTATCTAAAAGAAATCTTCGAAGATAAATTACAGTAGAGTCTTGAATATACAAAGTTTGTTACAGAACGAGAAACATACATGTAGGTGTAAATATCACGTAATCAGGTCTTTACATTAGTTCATTTTGTGGGAATTCCAAAATTCCAAAATCAATGATGACGAAATAATTAACGATATTAATAGAACGTTGATACAGGAGCTGTAGAATGAAGAATTTATTTTGATGATTGAAAAAGTGTATAGACATTATTATTTGTTCATCATGGCTTCGTCTTTGAAAAAGAATGGAATTAATGTATTACAGAAAATAAAAAAGCACTGTTGTTGGTAAATTGCCTGATAATTGCTTTCCTTGTAACCTTTCAATAAAAATCGACTCGTCTCTAATGAGCATGTTTCCCCTTTTTTTGCATGAAATGTACTATGTGTTCTGAAATGTACTATGAAATGTTATTCTTCTAGCAAGCTGACATAGATTATGACGATTGAAGACATTTTCATTTCGATTAATGAATATAGAACATAAAGAAAAACGATTGTTCAGATATCTTATCCCAAAAGCTCCCAAACGATGTTTTTATTTGTATTATTAGTTCCGGGTGTATAAACCTATATTCCTTCAAAAACGTTCCATTGTTGAAATTGTTCTAGTTCTTCAAACTTATAATTAGCAACAATCTCAGTTTTCCTTATTTTTATCGGCACTTGTCGTTAATAAAAAAAGATATAATCTCACCATTCTGCTTGTACCCACTTCCAATTATTGTATTGTATACTTATATAGTTTCCTGTACATATATGTATATATACATGGGACATACATTTCTCAACATCAGTCACCTGAAGGGAAAAGAAACCCGAAACGTCTTGAGAATCAAATACAGAAGTTGGTACCTAAAAAAATAATTGTGTATTGTATAATCACACCAACTTCTAAATGTCTTTGAAGTATTTCAAGAAACTAGGTTTACACATATGCCCTATACCATATATTGATAAATATACGTGGACTATTAACAACTATCAAATGTATCGGTTTTTTTAATTTGAACTTCTGCTCGGTCAAAGACCTAAAAATCAGAAGCAAATATTGTTGTTGTCTGTCAAGGTGAGTTGTTGTCAGAGCTCTCCAACTCAGCATCAGGTAGATGGCGACAAGAGATGACTTGTTTCTAGTTACCTGTCCAATCAATACTCAGGTGGAGCCCAGGTATGTCAATACAATGCCTTCTCATGTTTGTTGATTGTTCTTGTCCTGGTCGATACAAACACTTCCGATCAACACAAACAGGACAAACAGGACAAACATATCAATCATTTCAAGAGCTTTCTTCGTCCAACAGTTCATGCTTGTTGTTTTTGATTGGGAGGATTGGGTTTCAATAAGAACATGCTGTAAACATAAGGGTCATTGTTTTGTTAAGGGCGTTGACTGAGTTGTTGTCAATTTCCTGACCATTTTCGAATGTGTTTTAGTATTAGACATACCTACTAAAATTAATTTCTATGTTAATACGCAATATATAATTATAATCGATTTTCTGCACACAAATCACTGTGTCAAGGATTGATATCTTTTCAAATCTGTTGCATCATGTTTTATTGTTGTTATTCTAATTTCATAATAAATATTTCAGCCTTCAAAGAGATCATGACAGTAATAACGATAGTTTCTAATTACCCAACGTCAACTGTTACACTAAACCTTATTTGAATCCATGTTTCAACGTAATGTCACACCTCAAAGCAGCGTATTCATATACAGAACAAACAAAGCTAACATCGATTGCATCTTTTGTTTTGGTGTTTCTATGGGAACATTGGTTGTTGAATTTATATATCATGATTTGTTGCTTGAATGTAACATTTTATATCGTATAAATCCTGTCCACGTCACGGGGCGAGATATTTATACAGGGGTAACCCTGTTTACCAATCCCCTTTCCTGTAGCATTTGGAAATAAATAGTTTAAATTACACTGTTACCACTCTGAACTGTTATTATTAAGTTATCTATTTCGTTTTGATAGGGGCATCTTTAATGTATGCGGTTTCTTAAGTCCTGTAGTCATAGGTATCTTCAATATTTCTGGTTTCATAATTCATTTGACCATGTTCATTGTTCAATATTTATAGTTTCCCTTTTTCGATGATAGGATATTCTCAATTTATTATTTCTCTGACTTTCTCCAAAGAGTTAATTTACGTCATGAACAACCCGAGGGCTCTCGCTTACCTCTGCATTAATCAAGAGCATTCTGACATCCGGAGAAGTAAGGCACACAATATCAAACAATTTGCATTATTTCAGTCAACATACACACTGCTTTCATGGAAAAGTGCTTGTTGTCAAGATGCCTATGGCATGAGCCAATCGCCATATTACGCTACACCTTTTTGGCGGTTATATCTCTTCCCTTTTCTTCGGATTTTAACTCGTAACGGCCTTGCCTTAATTGTTTATTCTTTAAACCCCTTCAAAACGTATTGTCTTTGATTAAGTACCTGCGTATTTTATGCAACAAAATCCTTTAAAACCACAATAAGTTAAAACGCTAGGAGTACAGATCCGCAGTCATTTTCTTCAAACGCAGCGATTTGTAAACGCTAGTGAAGTAAAACATAAAATTGTCACAAATGGAAACCAAAATTCTTCAAAATATCAATATTCAGTGATTTAAACATGTTCATTTGGATCATATTATTTAAAAGATAATGTTATAACCATTTATGTTAAATCATGAGAGTACAAAATTATTTCATTTGAAATACCCAATTAGCCCGAGCCTTAATCGGAGGATTTTACTTCAGTACACTATCAAAATCGATTTTACTCAATTATTACCAAAACAGAGAGTTAATACGCAATAGGTCCAAACATTATCTGAAGCACTGGGATCATATTTATTCATTTACTATAATCAAGTATATATTTTATCATGTTTCGGAGAACTTTTGCAATATTTTCGTTAATTGTTTCAGATAAACATCATGATATACAACATTGTCCATCCCAAAGAAACTTATTGAAAATACCAAGCGTCAACGCATGGTGACGTTTAATAGTCCAAAGACCGACAATTGTTTTCGCTGCTAAATTTGGATCAGTTAGACACTTTGATTTTTACTCAATTGAAATCGAGAGGGAAGAGAAGACTCTACAATTATCATACGTCAGCTGGCACCAGGCACCTCATTGAAATCAACTTGAACCTTTCATTCGTACCGCGTATCGTTTCTGATCTGGGTATTGTTAAATTGTGGTGGTCTTTGTGCGCCAGAAACGACTCGTGGCTAAGATGCTATCAGCACGATTGGATATTGCATCATGTATGTGGTTATTTTATTTATGAAACATAAAAGTTCAGTAAGGTCAGAAATGAGTGATTTTTTTGTTCAACTCTCAAAAAATAAAGGCAATGATGTTCAATATAAAATATACATTTTAATTCAACAACGCCGAAATGTATACAAACATCAACAAACAGGTTATATGTACAATAGCGTCAACAAACAAACACATAAATGCATACACTTTCAATATATAACTCAGAGATCGGGAATCATTTACTCTCTTCAGTGAAATTTACCGAAACTTAAGAGGGTTTTATAAATGGTTTAAATACTTCCAGGCGTATTTTGTACATTTCATAACAATTGATCATCTTCGAAGATTGATAAGGACATTCATTTCTTAGGATACTGCTTCATAGACATTTATCAGCATTCGACAATCATACGTGTTTTTTTCAGATGAGTACCTCGATCGAACATGGTCCCAGATAGATTCTGTGTCACAGTTTAATCAATCTAGCTGTAATGTATACGCCCATACGTCCTCACGTTACATCTAGCTACTAACCCACCTGGATCTAGATTTTCGAAGCTCTCTTAGTGCTAAGATAGTCGTAAGTACCATACTATAACATTGGCTTACGACTATCTTAGCACTAAGAGAGTTTCGAAAATATAGGCCCTGGTCCGTGTCGAGCTTGCGCGGAAATCAACTAATGGAAATAGGACTGGCTGATCTCTTTGAACTAGGATTTACATAGCGTTTTACACATTATGAATATAAATGTCAATAATTTTATGTATGACTTATTGGACATAAACATTTCAGCTAGTTTTAACTAGAAAGACCGATTCTAACAGCAGGTTTAAACTAGATTGTACGATTCAAAGAGATCAACAAGTTTTTTCCATTGGCTGATTTCTGCGCATGCTCGATACGGACCAGGTGGGTTAGTAGCTATAGATGTAACGTGAGGACTTATGGGAGGTATACATTTTATACAGTTTTAACTACATCAAGATTTGATTTAATAACTCAATCTTTTATTCATTCGACCATCAGAAGTATCGACGTGTTTACAGGTAAAGTCGCATTCAAACACATATATATTCCATGTCAGTTCAATAAATTAACATCAGTGTCTTTATTTTTACTCAACATCTAATTAATTGACATTCATAATTCTCGATGTCTTCTCAGGTAAAGTCTCAACCAAACACGGTCACAGATAGATTCGATGTCTGTTCCATATAATTCACATCAAAATGTCATTAACTCAACTTTCAATTGATTTGATCTTTGTAAGTATCGATATGTTCTCAGGATAATTTCTCAATCAAACACGGTCACAGATAGATTCGATGTTTCAGTTCAATACAATATACATCAAAATGTTACTAAACTTTCAAATTTACTCAACCTTTGTAAGTCTCGACGTATTCTCAGGTGAATGCCTCTCGACAAAGTCCGACATGTTTTCGACAACATTGAACACGGGCTGCAACAGTCTATCTAGTACAGACTGCACCATAGTGGCCCAAACGAGCAGGCCAATGAATGCAAGTCTTTTCAGGGTTGCAAAGATTCCTCCAAGAGATATTTCCTCTTCGGGAACCTTCTTGGCGGCGGATCTGACTGGCTCGAAAGGGGTTAACATCGTCTGCCACATCCGGGCAACTGTGTTGTAGGCTATAATGATACCGAGGAAGATATACCTCAGGAACAGGTAGAATGCACTCTTGATAAATCCCATCTTCTCTGAATCTGAAAATGAAGATAATAAATGTAAGTCTTGTCTCAGTTTTGTTGGCAAATCATGAAAGTTAAATGCATGTCGTACTGAAGTTGTTAAAATCATTGGGTATGAAATATGATTAAGCTATGTCAAACAAAAGTTGCTTTCTCGGGTAATATTTTCTCCCTGGACTAGATGTCGGGGAATGATATTAAGTCCGGTCAAACTCCAACCAACATATGAATAAGAGAAATGGTTATAAGGGGATCGGCCAGTGCATTAACAATCCAATAATACCGCCTGTCCGATGTAGTCAAATATCAAATGAATGTTGTTCAGCTGTTTCATCCGATCGCACCAGATGGAATTACACGTATCTTTTTCGAAACAGCATGACAAGCTTTGTTCTTTAACATGGTAGAGATATTTACGTTTGGAATTCATTATTCAGGGAAGTAAGCAAAAAATAGAGCCATTGGCTCTGTAGCTCATCAGGCTGTATATTTGATTTTGCTTTAGGGTGTGGCCAATGTGTTTCCCCCCTTAGTAGGGGCTACAGGGTCACAAAATCTACAATTATTAATCTTCATTTGTCAAGGAGTCTGTACACTATGTTTAAGCTTTCTAGGCCTTATTGTTCTGGAGAAGAAGATGAAAATAGGTTTTTAGGGTGTGGCCCCTGTGGCCCTTATTAGGGGTCACAGGGCCTAGGGCCACCAAAGCTACAATTTTTAATCCTCACTAGTCAAGGAGTCTGTACACCAAGTTTAAGTTTTCTAGGCCTTATGGTTCTGGAGAAGAAGTCGAAATTCCACAAAGTTAACGGACGGACGGACGGATGGACGGACGGACGGACGGACGGACGGACGCCGGACACCATGCCATGCCATAAGCCCATCGGGCCCTACAGGCCAGATGAGCTAAAAATTAAAATCGGAAAAATGTTGCAAACGAAATATTGAAGTAAAAATGAACTATTTGCCTTAGGTGCACAGATCCTGCTCGTTTAACTTTATCTATAACTTTATTTCACATAATAAACGCATTAGAAAATTTATTTCTGATAAAAAAAAACAAAGATATGAATTGCTTGTAGCTTATCTAATCGTGGACATTTCTATGTTGATAAGGTCGCTAATATATCATGTCAACTCGTAAGTCACATAAGACGTGCACGATACACAGGTTAAGATAACATTTATACACTTAGGAAACCGAGCGAACAACAAGATTTGTCAATTGAAACGTGACTTTATTAGATGATTTGGAATTGAATTTAAGCTCGATGAATATGATATTTTCCCTTATCGAGTGACCAACAAGCCTTTTAAACCGAAACGGGATTTAAATAAATTAGTTTGAATGGAACTTCAGTTTGATGAATACAATATTTTCCCTTATCGAGTGACCAACAGGCCTTTTAAACCGAAACGGGATTTAAATAAATTAGTTTGGAATGGAATTTCAGCAATTTCCCTTACAAACTAGGAAACGATCTCAATATCTAAACATGTTATAATAATAACATTTACAAAATACACAAAGATAGGAAATCAAATAAAGATTACCCATTGACGTATGAAGCGGTGACAAAGGTGAGGAACACAGAACAGATTTAAATGAAAAGACAGGGCATAGATCATTGTCAAATAGACAAATGCACGTGTTTCACGGAAAACCCAACTCCACTCATGGTAAACTTGCAAAAATCGTGATTCACGTGGACATGTACAACGTCAAAGCGATCGTCGACAGATTTAACAAAACATTGGGGAAATTAGGGGAGGACTATTGGAATTGTTATGATTGAGTATTTATCAATTGTTAAATGAAGAATATAATATTTCGCATCATTATTCATACTTCTCACAATATCTGTAAAGCATATACACGACTGATAAATAGATATTTCATAAGCCATAACGATCATAATTTAGCATATATTCCAATATCATTAATATGTTCTAAAAATATTTATAACATGAAGTATACATGTACATATAGCACATTCTTTAGGCAAAGAGAATTACAAGGTTATGACACTATATTATTACTATATCAAGTGGTCAATGACTAAATATATCATTATTCATAATTTTCAAAATCTTCAAATTACCCTTAAAACTAAATTTTCAAGTTTTGCAAATATAATAACTGAAGAAAACACATTTAAAGCGATAAAGCTTAATCCTTTTCGACCAAAAATATTTAAAAATTAAAATGTAAATTACCTTCGTAAAGAAAAGTGCGTCAATAAATAACGTCTTGACTGCGTTAAGATTGTATTTTATCTACGTAAATCTATGTATATATAGGGGTTTGACTTCAAGGATTGCCAATACACAGCGGGAATGACGCGATACATACCTCGGTAATAGGTTCTGAAGGGCAAAGACTATGTGACGACATGCAGTTTATCGTACACTTACAGATCACGTGCTTATGTAATCTTCATCAATAAAAATTAAATTTTAAATAATTAATAATGTGAACGGTTATTGAAAGGAAATAGTTGATGCCACAAATACTTTGAAGGCTCATAAGGAAAGGATAGATTATTTTTGTGATATATAGCCTTACTAAGGCCGAGATCACGATTTGGACTTCGGCCTGTTACATGGGAAGCGCGGAGTGGCTCAAAGTGGTGTGATGTGAACATTTTCCGATTAAGACGAAAGTGCTCATAATGTTATTGCGTTGCGACTGATAAACAGTTGGACTTACTCAAAAGTTGTAATGTCACGTTGCTCTAGAGAAAAGCGATCATATGCATAATAAGGAAGACGATTTTTGGAGGTGATTTACTCGAAAACTAGTCGAAAAATTTGTGTATGTTTTATCTGTGTTGCTTCAATTTTATAATTGAATAAATAAATAAAATATATTTTGTCTAGTTAAAAACAAAATATGCTGGAGTGTTTCTTTTAACAAATATAAGCAAAAATAGCAAATATACTAGGGAAAATACTTTGTTATGTATTAGGCGTATATCCAATAAGCAAAATGTTATGCAATGTGGACTTGTCTCAATCGTATTACTTCGAAGAAGATCGAGGTCATACTTACATACACGATATATAGATTATGAAGAAAGATTTCTTCAGAGATATATCTAAAATGGCTAAAACTAATTAGATAATCTGCTTATCTACAAATATTTCGCACAAAAATCCTTTTAAAAAATCGTAATCAAAAAAAAAATCTGAACGAAGGCAGAGATTTTCTGTAAAAGTCTCAAGTAACAAATAATCACGATTCTACTTTTTCGGAACACTAGCACCGATCTCAACGTTTTTGTTTTGACTGTATATCGGCCTTGGGCCTTGGGCGCTACATACATACTACAAATATGTCAGTTCATTGAAGTAAGTTACCGGAACCAGAGCATAAGAACGAGATGCATTTAATTTCCCAAAGTCCAGGGAAAGAAACGGATAACACATGTTTTCGAATAGATAGTTAATGAAAATAAAACGGAGACATACTGGTAAAAAAATAATTCCTCGTAGTTCATTATTTTAGGGCTACGTATAGAAACTGTCACACTGAGTATGGAATATATCCTCATTGGCTCTGCAGCTCACCAGGCTTCATTTTTGCTTTGGGGTGTGGCCACAAAGGTCACCAAATGTACAATTTAGAATTCCAATAACCCGAGGAGTCTCAACATAACACTGCCGCATTTTACTACATATAGCCACGTAAGTCTAACTGCCAAGGCTAAATCATGGCATTTTACAAAGGACGTTCTAGATTTAGGATACACACTGATCTCCTTATCAATATAAATTAATTAGTAATTATTAAGAATTCACGTGTAAGAGGTTGTTGGTCTCCAGGAATAAGCCTTACTTACTAATAGCCACATCTCCAAACACAACGCTCGTTGCAGCTGTCATTCTCAAAATGGCGATTCCTCTCTTGAGGGAATTCTTCTGACCAATGGTCAAACCCAGGTTTTCTATATCAGCTTCGGACAGGTCAAGAAAATCCTCTTCTTTAACAACATTGTTGCTTTCAAGAGTTTTCACAGTCTTTTTGTTCAGCTGCCATTTATCAGCGAAAACTTCCAAATAATCCACTGACTTCATTTCCTCTGCTTTGTCAAGATCTACCAACGTTTGGTGAACACACAGCGCCCTGTGCATTGAAACTGCAGCAATTAACACGCGCCTGACCACGTGTGTGTAGCGCACAGTATCGGAATGTGGAGGGGCAGCCCAGATACAGAAGATATAGGTATAAGTTGATGCGGTCAGTGCAGCGGTCAAGCGGTCATTGTTAACTGGGACTGTTCCCCGAGGCTGATTACCAATGGCAACCCTTTATCCAGTATGTTGCTTTGTTAGGGTCAAGTCCGAACAACTGCCCGCCCGATTGCGTAAAGTTACACCTGGTTCTGCTTGACTGAACGGGATCTCAGCGTCTTTCGATTTGTCAAGCTCCCCGTTGATATGGTACGATATAAAAAAAATTACTTAATTCTGGAATACCAATTCTTTAAGGTTCTATATCTATCAGAAATGATTTGTGAAACTCCTTATACAATTCAATATGTTAATGATGTAATGAAATTTTGTATTTTGAACTTGTATTTCTGTTTAGGATCTGAATTTCGCTGTCTATCAAACATTCAACTATACGCATATTTAACTGATTCATTTTACTTTTGTGAGCGCGGGACGATTAGTCTTAAGCTTCTGATGACTCTTGGTAATTCATTTCATTTTTACGCAACAACTTTTCATTATCATTATCTTCCTTATGAAATTGAAGTTAGATGAAAAACACGACCTTAGTTAATCTTGTAAATGTGACGTCATTCGGATGAAACCTTTTAAAACTTAAGACAAAAAGCACTGTTCCTTAAGCTATGTTTAATATTTAAACCAAATAAGATATTTTCCCTAGATCTCTTCCCGTTTCTACGTTATTTCGAAAAAGTAGGGTAGATTTCACGCAACGTGGTCAACGAAGTGTCGACACATGCAGTTGACAATTGACTATATCGGACAGACGGTATTCGTGAACAGTAAATACATCGACCGGTCTTATTCTAAATCTTTGGGCACAGTCATGGTTTGAGTATTTCTCTTATACCAAGACTCTTGGTCCACGATGAAATAACTTCTTGGAAAGCCACCTTTCAAAAATTACTTCAGTACGTCTTCTGATTAGGATTCAGTTCAAAGACTTGCCCAACCAAGGGGAAACTGTGACTTTAAAATGTTTGCATGTATTCATTAAAATTGTTTTCAGTTAAATTCTATAAATCCTATTACTTATTGAGTACATGATAACATATATAATCATGCCTGTACTACAAAATATTGCTACGTTTTTTTACTTTTTACTTATAGACATAAAGGGTTTATAGCAGTATATGCAGACATATTTCAATCACAACATAGGTAATAATGAGATAACAGAGGACTAATTTGATATAACTTTTATTGGAAACTATTCAATTTTGTAAATGCATTTAACATTCCTTGCACATTAGAACTTGTATTGACATCTACTTACTGCCATCAAGATCGTCCTTGTCATACTCTGTGTTGAAGGACACGTTTCCATTACTTCCATTTGAAAGTTCTGTAACAGAACAATAGGGTGCGCATAAAATGTAATCAAGAGATAAAGGTAAAAACTGCAAATTTTCAGACACCAATTTATCACTACACTACAATCGAACGGCTAATCATAATGTTAAAAATATCGCAAATTAAATGAATATGCAATCTTCTTATTAACTGGAGTTCAACATTTTTCTGATGATTTCATTAAAACAACAACTTAAATATTAAGTTTCTCAGTTGTTGATTTATAAAGTCACTAAGGCCCTTTTCTCGTGCACAGATTTACGTAATTGAGTAATTTTACTTATGTATGTAAATGCGTTTGGGGTATGTAAAAGTTTCATGAGAACGCAATTATTTACATACATTTACATGACCTCCCGAGGTCATGAAAATGTAAATTTACTTATACGTATTTTTACACACTATGTTAATAGTGTCATGAGAATTGAATTATTTTTACTCACTATTAAAAATGTCATTTTGTGTTTTCGTAGATTAAATATGGTTGAATAGCAATGTTTGAAACTAAATTTTGATGTGTGTTGTGAGTAACCTATATTTACAATTACTTTGTGTCCGACAACTATTTGTTTCTACAATGTTATGTGCATGGCAACATCCTTATGTTTCTCTTGTTGATAATGGATATATGGAATGTATATTTATATAATTATATTAATTAATTATATTATATATATAATTATTGTAAAAACAATCAATATGAAAATATTAAAATGGACCATCCTTCATACCAATTTTGATGAAAAATGAACTAGTTTGATCAGAGAATAGTTAGAAATACACCATAATCTATCTCCTTCTTTCCCTATATGACAATACAAAATCAGGACAATTCGTATTAAAAATTCAATTCATTTTTTCCTATGGTGAACATTTACATCATGTCAATGTATACATCGAGGGCAAATAAATTCAATGACATTAGCGTTCAAACACTGAAGCCAGCACTCTAGACTGTTCCAACGTTACCCTAAAGAGATTCCAACCATGCTATATTCTGCAGCCGATACATACAGTGAACTGCTCTTGCCACTTTTCAATGCCAATGCGATTCCAAGGTCTGATGCTAAATTTTCCATCCACTGATTATCATAACAAATATCGTAGACAATGTAACATCACTTAACCCTTGTTCTCTCTTTTGACCTTACTCTCTATTCTAGAACTAGACCAGGGCAAGGCCTCTACTTGTATAACAGGAATATCCATCCTTCTCTTGGAGCCAAAACGTCTTAATATAAGGAAATCTGGCACTGGAAATATTTTTACCTGTTGGTTTATGATTTGTATATAATTAATGTAATTGGCAATTACACCATATTGCATAATAATATGAGAACAGAAAGTAGATTAACTATTACACATACATGTATATTTATATAGAGTGTAAATTTGCTAATGTATGTAGATTTGTGCATGAGAAAGGGCCTTAAACAAAGCTTTCATTTTAGTAGAACGTCTTAGCTTTTATGTGGCTAAGAACCATTGTTTACTTCTATTCTGGGACAATTTAAGAAAAAGCTGTTTCATTTCATTAGATAAATGCCGTGGGAAACTGGAAGATAGCGGGTTTATTTCACTGATAGAAAAGAGTATCTCATCCTCAATCATATAAGAAATGTATATATTGGTTATATATTTGGTTATTTCCTACTCACTCGAGGCCGCATCCTCCTTTATCTCCGCGCTCATTGTCGCTGTCATCTTCATAATGGCTACCCCTTTCTTGGGGGAGTTCTTTTGACCATTGGTCAAGCCAAGGTTTTCCATATCCCAGGACAGATCTAGAAAATCCTCTTCTAGAACAACTTTGTTACCTTTCAGAGCTCTCACAGTCTTTTTGTTCAGCTGCCATTTGTCGGCAAATTCCTTCAGAAATTCCATTGGTTCCATTGTATCTTCTTTGTCAATATAGTCCGATGCCCGTTGAAATCACAGCCCAGTTCAGTATAAGTTCTCCAATAGAATTATACTCTTACTATCATCGTTGTTAATTTCTACAGATGCATGTTGAAATCGCAACGGTCTGACCAGTCCAAAATCAATCTAAGGTTAAATCTGGGTCCAGTGGAGTTATAATCTTACTATTCTTTGTCAGAGTCTTCCAATGTATGTTGAAATCGCAAGGGTATGGCCAGTCCGAACCAGTGTTAGGTTTAAACTGGATTTAAAGTGATACTAAGCTGATTACTCATAGCAACCCTTCGTACAGACTGTTCCTATGTTTGGGCCATATCCGAACCAATGTAAGACCTAAATTAACCTAACAAGCATTGCGTAAAGTTACCACAGGTTCTCCTTGAACCGGAACTTATTTCAGTAACAATGAGTCTTATGATAATAATAATAACTTCGCCAGCCCTTTTTCAAAAAGGGATTTCTCTTCGTTTTCCTCGACCGGTTTTCTTCTCATCTCTTATTTTCCCTATATAAAAAGGCCATCTAAATTTGTCTAAAAATATTCTCAGGAGGCAAAAACATGCATCAGCTTCAAGATTGGAAGTCCTTGTTTTTAACTTAGTTCATAAATCAAATTCCAATCAAATCTTGTTTTCTTGATTTGAGCTGTTGCCAATCACATTCTGACTTCTGTAGTATAATTCTGCGTTTGAATTCATGTATTCTACGAATTGGTTACATCGCTTGACTTTGTTCATTTGTCCACTGTCATTTGTCGTACTGCCATTTGATTTACTTTCAATTGACGTACTGTCATTTAAATAAACTACGAATACCACCACCAACAAATCTGCCCACGAAAACAAATTAATTTGTAAGTTAATCTAACTCTAACCATATACAGTGGAATCTGTCTACTTTGACATCTGTCTAATCCGACAAATGTTTTTGGCCCCGTCAGAGCTTCTATATATCTTCATATAATAAACATTGACCTATCCGACATCTGTCTATTCTGAATTCTGTATTCTTAAACCAAAAACGTTTTTGGGGTCAGACCCTAACCCTTTTTCACCCTAAACCACAGAAGTGATAATAGGTAAACACCATCCCGGTACACTTGCTGTGTATTTGTTAACTTGCTGTGTGAAGTGTTTACATCGATACTTTATATAGATTTACATTCATGAAAAAATAGAATAAAGTTTAATCTCTGGATAAAAGAAGTGGCAAAGCTACGTAGTATATCACTTTCCATTTCTTAAACATATAAGCCTTATCGGCTTACAATTCTTATAAGCTGATTAACATGATGTTTTTAAGTTCATATGTTACATGTTTATGTAAGGTGATAGTTATAGTGTAAGGTAAACTCATATATATAATCTGATTCGTTTTTATATTTACGATTGTTATACATTTTGAATGATACAGTTAAGTAAAAAACGTGCCACTTCCAAAAATCGTTCTTCCAAATGACCCTGCTTTGCTTCATCATCAAAATTTAGATAAGATAAGATAAGATAAGATAAGACTTTATTACCAAAAAGGGAATTCTTCTTACATCCAACAGAGCATGGTCATGACATGATACATGTAAAACTTAACAATAAGAATTAAATACTAAGGAAGGATAATACTATACAATACAATATAGATACAATAACCACATATCGTTAATTTGCAAGCAATCATAATATTATGATGATATATTTGCACAAAATATTACAATTTTGAAATTCTTTTTGTAAAATATGAGGGCTGTTATAAAACTGTTAAAAGTCCTGTCCGGCTCACAGCTTCTTAACTAATTATCACAATATGATTGAATTTGACATTTTGAGATACATAATCACATTATGAAGTTGTATCAAACTAAATTTAAGTTTCTTAATTTGTTGTGAACATTAGTATTAGAAACCCAATAATATTTTCCCGCCCAAAACTGGTGGTCATCTTTTTATCAAATGTTGTTTAAGATGCAGTTTGACATAAACGTGTGTCATGATTAACAAGTTTGATATAATATTTTTTAGATTTTATGTTTATTGGCAAAAAGGATGATTGCTGTGAAAATGGTATGAATCCTGCCTGGTCCAAAACATCTTAACTATGTCACAAAGGTTGTTCAAACTTGGTATTGAGATTCATATTAACATTAGGGTGTGATTGTTAAACATATTTTTGTGTTTTTGTTTTATGAAAAGTGATGACTGCTTCATCTTCTTCATCAAAACAGTGATATCAAAAGCTAAAATCGAAATAAGATAAGTAATATAAAATCTACATGGATTAGATTATAGATCGACTATGTCACTGCTTGTTTTCTTTGAAATACAGTTTACCTCAACTAGGTATTTGCTTAAAGGGGCAGTAGCACGTTTCTTGATAATTTTATAATTTGAATTTCTCACTGATAATTGTAAGTGAATGGTAAATGTATTATTTAGACAGTGTCAAAAATCTCATTACACAAGCCAATCATCCATTGTCAGAGGACAAAAAATGAAGAGTCACATAAAATCCATTGGCGGCCATTTTTTTGTGAACACCTTTAAATCATTTTTTGTAAGAAAAGGAATCGCATGGCTAAACTTAACGTTATATATTGGAATTATTACTGTTCCATTTAGTTTAAATACACTGTCTTTCAATTGAAATCATTAATTTTCATTTTCCTTACATCACCCTATATTCCCCCTAAAAACGTGCTACTGCCCCTTTAAGGAGAGTTCTTGAATTATATCATAAATGAAAAGTCACAATAATCAATACTTCAATATCGTTTCTTATGGCCGAAACAACTACAGAAAAGACGTAGATATATCAGAAGTTTCCAATAGCTTTCTCAGAGGTTTGACAAGCACGTCTTTAAAGGGGCAGTAGCACGTTTTTTGATAATTTTATATTTTTAATATTTCAATGATAATTGTTAAAAGTTATTGCTAAATTCATTATATTGACAGTGTCAACAATCTCATTACACAAGCCAATCGTCCATAGTCAGAGGACAAAGTATGAAGATTCACATAAAAAAAATTGTGAACCCCTTTAATTCATTTTGTGTAAGAAAGATGAATCGCATGGCTTAACTTTATGTTTTATATAATTACTGCTCAATTTAGTTTAAATACATTGTTTTTTAATTGGAACCATTTATTTTCATTTTCCTGATATCACCTTATGTTCCCCCTTAAAACGTGCTACTGCCCCTTTAAAGGCTTACTGTATGTGCTCTTGTGAGTGCTGGTGGTTGTGATTCAATTATGCAATAGAAAACTAATTTCCGCGCAATCGTCGCAAACACGTCCCAGGTCCCAAGCGCGACTGAAAAGAAAGTCAGAATAAATAGTTCAAAGTGGCATTAGTATTAATATTTGTACACAAAAGAGATTTCTTGCATGGTGGCTAGAGGTTAAAAATACCAAGTGGCATTTTCGCTAGTTTCTGTAAGCGCCAACGTTTGAATGTTATCCTTTTGCAGAAACCTAAAGTCACATGTTCATTACGAATATGGTAATTTTAAGCATGCTAGTGTCTTTTAAGATTGTAATACAAGATGTCAGATATAGATTTCTCTTATTGAAAAGGCAAAAGTTTGTTAATGAAACGTTAGTAAAATATTCTTTGTAGGATGTCTCATTTAACCATACTGTCCAGAAATTGTTTTAAACTAAATGTAAATTGTAACTATTTTTAAAAATTGTTCGCGTAACGTTTATGTATTGAAATTGTTCTTAACACCCTTTCTTAAAACTTGTGATTTTCGATAAGTTAAACTTTTTATAAAAGCGCATTTAATCTGGAAATAGTTTATTTTCCAAAAAGAATAATCCAGAGCCAGTATACGACGATTGGTCCCTAACTGTGAGGGAAAGAGTTCAAATTCTAAGTGCTTATGGTTTCAAAGAGATTCTTCTATGACGCATTCTTCCCCCACAGAGGTTGCTTAAGTGATGAAATATTGATTCGATCTTTGTTGGCTGAATAAGACCTGTTCGCAGGTTTCCGGCCGGGTACGTCCCCTAGCGGCCATAAAACACATCTTACACTATTTGAAATAAAAGCCAATCAATACGGGAAAGAATGGGTGTTAGTACTCAGGGCTCTGCAATGATTCAGTAGCCAATATGATGACAGTCCCTTTCTGTCAGGTTAATGTTTACATTATGATCCTTTCCCATGATACGTTAGAGCATTTGACTTCATTTGTATGCCTACAGAGGATTTTTATTTTCGCTGTTTCCATTGAATCATTACCAAAAAAATGATTCGATTATGAATTACTTTTTCCAGAACATATCTCCTAAAATATACACCTTTGCTCAACCAAACTTTCTACACATGTCAGTCATGATCCCTAGATATACTTTTTGAGGGGAAAATGTGAATTTTCTTTTCTGTTGTTTCCATGGGAAACAATGACTTACACAGTGACTCAACAAAAGTAATTTTGTCCTCAGCATATCTCCTAGAATATTCATGAAAGCTACCAGCTAGCCTACTGTCAATGGAAACATGACTCCAGAAAGACCTTTAAAACTGAATACTCCATTATCTTATAACTTTACCCAATGTTTATCAATTTTACAATTTCAAATTCTTTGAAAAAAAAGAGCTATGTGAGCTCTTCTCGCTTCTACCGTTGTTTCATGATATGTTTCTGAAAAAAATCTAGCATATCCATTTCTTACTCAGTAAAGATACTGCTGCATGAAACAGAACGACTGATGATACTTTAGTTCATACGCGCAACAATACATACTTCCGGTCTTTCAAATCAACTTTAAAATTTAATGTCGTACCTTTTCAAAAATAACTTACAAGGTAGATAACCTAAGTGTGGATCTTGAGTAACATTGAGAGATATTCTTTATCTATTTATTGGTAAAATTAACGAAATATTGAACTGATTGAGTGCCTTTGATAAATTCTGCATTGAACTTTCCAGCACGAAAATATATTAATTTAAAAAAGGGAAAACGAAAAGGGGTTCATATATATACAGTTTATTTACAAACAAGATACACAAACTATATATACACACACAGAACAATAACTGGCGATATCGGAGATTCATAATACATGCACAATCACCTTCGTTATCTTCAGCCAACCAATCACAGCAATCAAACCCTCACACGTGACCTCTGGAGTTTCCAGTCACGTGATCATAACAGATTCCGTAATCAGTCAGCGAAAGAGCAACAGAGGTAAAGTGGATGTTGTGAAAAATATGTAACGATATATGAATATAAAAAAAATTATTTTATTTTTGAAAATATCAATTGTTTGATATATATAGCGTCAGTTGCGATGAATCATGATTAAATGATGAAAGGATATTTACAAATGTTTAGTTTCGTATAAAGGTAAAAAAACTTCTTCAAGTCTGATTTCATATGTAGAAAATTTATCAAATCGTTGGGAATTTTAAAAAAACAATTCTAGTCAGAAAATATAGAATAGATAATTGTGGATTAGAGAAAGTCTCAATGGCGATTAAGGTACTGTTGGTGTACATAATCGCGAAGTTTTCTATGAAATGAAGAAAGAAATAATGGAGACGATACACCAGTTATTACGTTCTTGTTTTTCAACATAAACATACATATATAGATAAATAAATACATGTAGAACTAAAAGGTTTACTTATAAATATACAATATCATTTGTTTCACCGGTTTTACACATCCTAAGGATTGTTGACCATTTGAAGATGGTTGTTAATGTCACACGCACTTGAAAACAATCATAGTTTAGCTGTTTCTTTCTCGTTACAATCATTGTTTGGAACAACGTATAAAACTATAAAGAAAGAAAAGAATTATTCTAGTTTAAAGTGTTTTAAGAATTACAAAATGAGAAACAACCTTTCAATCATATTTAGAATTCTGTAAATGCATTTTAACTTCCGTTTCAGAATCGAAAATATCGAAAAACAAAGAAAAGTTTTGCGCATTAGAGTGATTTCTTCATGGACTCGTTTTTTTATATATTTTATTATTTTCATGACGTCATCCTTGATTCTTCCTTCTTTCTTCCTAAGAAGGTGTGTCACTTCAATGGCCGATGTCTCTACTACTTCAATTGAGCGATTGTCTCTTCATATTGTCAGTATTTTCACTTCACATATTGAAGAACGCTCTATATAGGTCAGTGGAACAGATACCAAGGGTCCAACCTGTAAACAAAAATGAGTCTGTTACAAGTGCAATGTACTTTTAACAGTTCTTTCTTTTAACTAAAATAAAGTTTAAAGGTGAAAATCAGAATGTAAAACTGAAAGCGGAATAATAAGAATGTAAAGCTTAAAGATGTATTATCAGTGTTTAAAGGGGCAGTAGCACGTTTTTAGGGGGAATATAGAGTGATGTAAGGAAAATGAAAATTAATGGTTTCAATTGAAAGACAATGTATTTAAACTAAATTGAGCAGTAATAATTCCAATATATAACGTTAAGTTTAGCCATGCCATTCTTTTTTCTTACAAAAAATGAATTAAAGGTGTTCACACAAAAATGGCCGCCAATGGATTTTATGTGAATCTTCATTCTTTGTCCTAAGACAATGGATGATTGGCTTGTGTAATGAGATTTTTGACACTGTCAAAATAATACATTTAGCATTCACTTAAAAGTATCAGTGACAATTTCAGATTATAAAATTATCAAAAAACGTGCTACTGCCCCTTTAAAGCTTCAATTTTAAGATGCATAATCAGAGTCTAAAACTTAAAAATGCATAATAAGAGTGTAAAATCTATTAAGATGCATAATCAGTGTGTAAAGCTTCAATCGCAAGTGTGTAGGAATGACAAGACATCGTTAATAAGTGTTGTCATTTACCATGTGTTGACTTGTAGTTCTTCTGTGCAAACATGTCTTATCTTTATTTTATGTAAATTGGTGATAGTACTTTACGTAACGCCAAAACAACGTGGCTGACTACACGCAGACTGAACTCTCGAGCTCTTAAGGGCTTTTAGCAACTAAGATGTCAATATATTTATATATCAAAGGTATATTTGTTGTCATAAATCTTCAAATAAACGCTGAAATGGTTTTGTTTTGTAACAATTGCAGTTATTCAGCCAATGTCAAAATTGGAAAAATAAAAGTGATATGTAGCTCCCTTCTCTTCACAATTTCTATCGAATGACCATCCTGTCCTTGGAATGTCTACTGTATTCTTATCTGACAGGGACACCCATTGACGCCCACCACCCACGCCAATATAAACACCCAGTAACGGGTACTGAGTACCACAGCCCAAATTATTGACATGTAGGTCGTGGGGTGAAAACAGATTCAGTTGTATTGGACCGATTGTAAACAATGACAAGACGGTTTTGGTGTTATGACTTACAGAAACGTGTTTTATTAGTGACGCCTAGTTACTGTGACTGGGCAATATATGGATGATACCAAACGACCTTACTTTTTTTTCTATTAAACGAGTTAATGATCAAGTATAAAGCGAGCAAAAGCTAGTTTATTACTTTAGAAATACTTTGTAAGAAGTTTATTTTTCTGTTAAATCAAGTATTGTGTTCGGCAAGGTATTGAAAATAACATTCTCCGCAACTTTGCAAGTCAAAAGATTGTTCTAACATTGTGACGTCACAAATGCATACTTTATCCGCGTTTATGATATCTTAGTTTAATACTGCTTTATTAAATAATACACTGCATTATCCTACAGCGATGCATAACCAGATCCAAATATTTTTTAATATTATCATTGTTTTTCATGTAGCTTCTTTTCTAAGGAAATAAACACGTCTCTACTCGACAAATTCAAAGCTTAAAGGGGCAGTAGCACGTTTTTAGGAGGAATATAGGGTGACGTCAGGAAAATGAAAATAAATGGTTCCAATTGAAAGAGAAAGCATTTAAACTAAATGAAGCAGTAATTATTTAAATATATAATGTTAGGTTTAGCCACGGGATTCCTTTTTCTAACTTAAACTGAATTAAAGGTGTTCACACAAAATGGCCGCCAATGGATTTTATGTTAATCTTTATACTTTGTCCTCTGACTATGGATGATTGATTTGTGTTATGAGATTATTGGCACTATCAAAATAATACATTTGGCATTAACATACAATTATCAGTGAAGAATTTGAAATATAAAATTTTCAAAAAACGTGCTACTGCCCCTTTAAAACTTTATATTGACACGACCATAGGTGTAAAATATTCGTTAACAAGGTACACAACCCTTTCTGGTTATAACATAACGATATTCAATCTGGTTTTAGGAAAAATCGCTCATGTACAGACCAACTCATCCGCCTACAAACGGCGGCACAAAAGGCTATAAGCAACCAGGAATACATGATTTGTGTATTCCTTGACATCGAGAAGGCCTATGATATGCTTTGGAGACAAGGACTCCTATTTAAGCTACAAAGCCTTGGAGTCAAAGGTCGAATGCTGAAATGGATCAGTTCATTTCTCTCTCACCGAACAATACGAGTTCGCATAGGCCAAGATCTATCAGGGGTGCATGTTATTCAGAACGGAACCCCCCAAGGCAGTGTTATAAGTCCACTTCTTTTTAATATCATGATCAATGATATGTTTGATTCACTACCTGTGAATATTGATGCCTCTCAATTTGCTGACGATGGAGCCTTTTGGAGACGTTTTGGAAATATTGACTTTGTTCTCCGCTCCATTCAATCAGGACTAGATTCAGTATACAAATGGTGTTCTCAATGGGGATTCAAAATCTCCATTTCAAAATCAGTGGCCATGAATTTTACAAAACGCAAACTTGTTCATGATTTGTTTCTTACTATTGGAGAACATCAAATCAACTTCGTCCCTGATTTTAAATTTTTGGGAGTTTACTTTGATAGTAAACTTACTTGGTCTCGTCACATAACCTACTTATCGGGAAAGTGTTCAAAAGGACTAAATCTCTTGAAATGCGTATCGGGTACAAAATGGGGTGCGGATAAATCATCACTACTTTTACTCTACAAGGCTCTAATTCTATCAAGATTGGATTATGGCAGCCAAGTCTTTATGAATGCAGCAAAGTGTCACTTAACTAAACTTGACCGAGTTCAATCAAAAGCTTTAAGAATAGCTACAGGGGCATTTCCAACTACTCCAATAGCTGCTATGCAGGTAGAGTGTTCAGAACCTCCCCTCGCGTACTGCCGTCAGAAGTCCGCACTTAAAACGTATCTCTCTTTGACATCATCCTCTAATTACCATTCTTCAAAAGACGTGTTGAATGAGTGCGTGGAATATGTCATGTGTGATTGGAGCCATGGCAAACTACCCTTTGGGTTAGCGGCTCGACAACTCGCTCACAAGTGCAAAATTCATGATTTACAACTAAATGCCCCATTCAAGCTTCCCAAATCAGCCCCATGGTGTCTTACACAACCATCACTTAATACGGATTTGGCCTCAGTTATACATAAACAAATGAGTCCTATTATCATAAAATCAGTAGCATCTGATTTCATCAATACACGCTACCATGGATTTAATCATATTTATACAGATGCGTCTAAAGACCCTGCTACAGGACACGTTGGCGCAGCTTTCTATATTCCATCTCTAGAGGTAGAAGAAATGTTTAGATTACAAGATCATTTGTCAGTTTTTGCAGCAGAATTAACAGCTATTCTAATGGCTCTAGTGTGGGTAAAAAATCATAATCTTGAATCAATCATTTTTACAGATTCCTTAGCAGCGGTTCAAGCAATTCACTCAGGTGCAAACGGGCAACGCAGTGACATTCTATATGAAATATTACATCTTGGTACCGTTTTGAATCAAACTTACATAAGCTGTGACATAATATGGGTTCCTGCACATGTAGGTCTCCATGGAAACGAGAAAGCTGACCAGCTTGCAAAATCATCTTTATCCAAACACTACGTGGATTGTGAGGATATATATCCAGTGCCAAAGGATTTCTATGCTTCTGTTAATACATCAATCTATGAACAGTGGCAAAACGACTGGGATAGGGGCATCACTGCCAGACATATGTATAGCTCATGCCCTAAAGTTGTTAAGCACACCAAGATTCGGCGACAAAACCGGAGAGACGAAGTGATTCTCACTCGTTTAAGACTTGGCCATTGTGGACTAAATGCTTACAAGCACGTTTTAGACAATGATTCATCTCCTTTGTGTGTTCATTGTTTTAATAATTGTCCAGAGACTGTCATTCATTATCTTGTTGAATGTGAAGGGCATAAAGATCATCGTGAAGAACTCAGAGAGGTTGTTATCTCCAAATCAAATATTTTCTCACTAAGATCTATTCTTGGTGAAAATTTGATGTTTGGTGAAGTCCAAAGATCAGTTTTAAATTTTGTCAAGAACACTGGCAAATATGACCTTATATAACATTTAATACTCAATTTTAACTTTTAAATGTTTTTAACTCTCAATAATCACTCCAAGTGCCGGGCGCATGTAGATCATATTTGGCCCAAACTTCGCCCTTAATTTCACCTACCTACCTACCTACCTCCCAACATAACGATAGATAATGACAGTTTGCGATTCAGAGTACTGCTAGATTAATGTTCAGTCTCTGAGATAATAATTCTTTAAAAAGATTTGTATGTTTAGAATAGATAAAGAGCCTCTGACAAATGGCTATTTCAGTATATAGTTCAAGAGAGGTTATGTTCTTTACAAAATAGTATAAACTACAGTCTTGGTGTTAGACTAGATAATTCCAATAGTGTTATGATGCAGACCTGGAAATCCAGCATTAGTGGATACTCCAGATAAGTTTTGGACCAATATTCTCTGTATTTGTTACAACTGAGTAATGTCGATATTGATGGTTTACAAGTTCAGATTTCGGACATTTGGGAACTTCATAGAAAGAGATTAAATCCGCAAGATTTTACATGATTGGGTATTATGGAAATCTTATAATGTATTGATACTACTGAACATTTCAAAAGCAATGAATATTCTTGTAATGTCATTTAGAACGAATAAATTGATAATGATGTGTTTATCAGTTGAACTTGAATGTCGACAATGCACAATCGATTTATTCATTTTGCATTCTGTCACGTCAGCATTAAAGTTGACTCTACGTTTTCTACGTGTATGACAGCATGTAGACTGAATTGAATCACTTATCAATGAGGAGGGTTCGTTTACACAAACAATCACTGGTCTGGAATTTATACTCGTTGACATACCCTTTAAGAGAGAGGCATCGGCTGACATGTCGTACACTGGCATAGAGTTTTCCTAAGTTTTTGCGACACGATTTTGTTATGCAAGAGCTTTTTATTTGTTATAACGTTTAAATAGTTTATCATTTTGGCGTAAAATACGCAGATACGCTGCTTATCTGGAGCACTGGCCCGTAATTGGACTCGTAATTGTAGTAGCAGCAGCAGAATTAGTAGTAGTAGTAGTAGTAGTAGTAGTAGTAGTAGTAGTAGTAGTAGTAGTAGTAGCAGTAGTAGCAGCAGTAAGAGCAGCAGAAGTGGTAGTAGTAGTAGTAGTAGCAGTAGTAGTAGTAGCTTTTGTTGTTGTAGTAGTTGAAGTATGAGATATATCATTTTCTTAAAAACGACATCTCTCAGCTTTAAACTTTAGACCATCATGTCATCATCACAACGTATCGTCAACAATAAGACATAAGGTATCTTCGTTATATTTTTTGTCCTTCACTGACAAGAGAGTAGACTCTGAACGGTAAGATAAACAGGTGTATTATATGACGGAAGTGGTTCGAGGACTTTGGACTTACGTAGTACTTTTCGACCTCTGATATGAACATTACATATGTGTGGCACGACCTCGACTTTACACTGACAACATTTCAGTCCAGATTTTGGACAAGCAGAATGCTATCTCAAGTGTGTGTTAATATAATAAAAATGTCGAGTTCACCGTTAGCATTTTCATATAGAATTTTAATATATTTCTTGCTTGTTTTACCTTGTAATTTAAAGGAGAAGTAGCACGTTTTTGGATAATCTTATATTTCAATTTTCACTGATAATTGTAAGTTAAAAATCTCATTACACAGAGGATGAAGTATGAAGATTCACATAAAATCCATTGGCAGCCATTTTGTGTGAACACCTTTAATTCATTTTGTGTAAGAAAAGGGAATCGCATGGCTAAACTTTACGTTATATGTTTGAATTATTAATGCTCCATTTAGTTTGAATACATTGTTTTTCAATTGGAACCATTCATTTTCATTTTCCTGACATCACCTTATATTCTCCCAAAAAACGTGCTACTGCCCCTTTAAATGGATGTAGCAATAACATTTATTTTTATATTTTTGAATGTTCTCTGCCTCACCTAGGCCGAACGAGTTCGGGGACTCTTGAGTTCTACCCCCTCTCAAACCCCAAGCTCAATATAGGAATGTTGTTTAATGTTAAATGATCTGTAATGCTTTTAAATTCCTTCTTTTCCAATCTTATTGCAAATAAAGTTTTAATGCGTACCTCATCCCATATATAGTCCAATGTTGATCGCCACTGTTCTTATCAAAATTATGTTTTCGTAATGGAATATATGTAATCTAATCTTCGAAACAAATACTGTTTCTCTCATAATTGTGTGTAGTCCTAAAGACTAACAAGAAATAACAATTAGCTTTCATCATAGTTTGAAATAAAAAAAGTCCCAGCTTTAAATGTGCCACTCAAACTCTTTAAGTCCATACAAAATGTTCAGTGGTATGAGTCAATCTTACAATAAAAAAAAAGTAAAAATTAAACCGAGAAACAATTTTATCTCGCTACAGCTTTGTCATTACACAATTCTATTACAAAAGTACAACTTCTTGTAGTATTTTACACTATGCCAATTGTTTACTAAAACCTAGTTTTGTCTTCAAATATGAGCTACCTTCCTATTTGAAATAACAGATTATGAGAAGGTCTTTGAATCGGAGACAAATTCAAATTTAAATTTTATTTGCATTTTTTATGCAGATTTGTTAGATATTTTACCTGCTTCTGGATCTGTTGATTTTTTAAATTTAATATTATCAATTTGTTATCTATGCTCTGAGTCGACCAGCAAGTATTATTTTAGAATTTCCGCTATGAATGGTTTCGTCTTTTGAATGATAAGTTGATCTTTCATTATGGGTATAAGTACACTACTTGTAAGACATTTTACCTTTCTACTGGGTCTGCTTGGTGTACGCCGTGAGCCAATCATCCACCTCCTGTAGTTCGTAGCCGAAAGGTCCGTCAGCACCAGCGTACACCACCATGCCGTTCAGGACGATGTAGAGACGTTCGGGGATGCTGCCATACTTTGTGGACGCCTCGTCTGAAAGATCATCGACCACAATTGGGCAGACGACACTCTCCTGCTTCAAGAAGGAGGCCGCATGGACCCGATCAGTCAAATATCTTGATGACGTCACCTGATACTTATTGCTAGGGAGATACCATTCATTCGTGGAATGAGCCTCATCCGTGTAGACAATAAGAAAGTCAGCTGCAATATTATGCTTCTCAACCAGCTTCTTGAAGTTGCCAAGCTTGGCAATAAACGGGGGTCATGAACAGCTGCCAAAGTTGAGGACCAGAGGCCGTCCTTTTGCAGAGTACTCAAGCAGACGACTCTTCTTCTTGCCGTCTGCCGTCCACACCCAAGCGTTTGGTGCGGGCTTATTGAGCTCCGCTTCCATGAACAGAGACTTATAGTTCGAGTTTATCATGTATCTCAAGAAAGATATAGTAAATGCAGAGTTATGGATTTCGTCGAAGGAAACTGGGGTGCCTTCAAGAATATCACTGACAATCTTCTGCAAGAACTGCTTGACAGGCGAGCAGAATCTGGAGATGTTGAGAACAGTCAACATGGCGCAGAAGCGCAGGATGCTCTTGACTAGCCGCACCTGCAGAACGAAGAACCGAGGGACCTCCATTCTGAAACTGTCAAATATATTCTGATGTAGTAACTTCGCTGTATTGTTTTGTGGGGGTCTTATCATTGTTTCAATCGCTGCATGAAGCAACTTTTATTTGAGAAAAGTGATTCAAATGTTACCATTAACAAAGCATTATATCTTTCCCAATGTTAACAAATGTGCAAAGTAAGTTATGTGAAATAATGTTCTTAATACAAATAATGTTCTTAATACAAATGATTAATAGTTGTTAACTTATAACGACTTGTGATTATTTGGTTGAGGGACCAATTCAACATAACCTAAAATCCACCTGTCTCAAAATCTATGGTTGTTAATTTTGAGAAAACAACCTTTACATAAATGATACTATATTTTCAAAACAAGGATATCCGTCACGGTAATTATAGCTTTTTCATTTACATTCATTGAAAGATTAAGAATTCCGTCTAACAAGCGCTATTTCAAATAGAAGCTACGGACTGTCAGCAGTTATCCCTTGTTTAAAAACGCTCATAACATAAGTTAAACCAGATATCGTATGTTTGATCGTGTAAAAGGTAATAACGCATTTTCAGTTGAAATTTCATTTTCTTGATTATTTTAAGAAATGTTTAGTTGATGTTCGTTTAAATTAACATTTATGGGATAGCGTTTACAATTATTAAAATGTTCACAATGGGAAATACTTCCAAATTCATAATGATTTTCTTTTTATGAAATCTGATAATTCAAATACATGTAAGATGATTAAACCCTTATCATACAATAATATTCTGGTTGCATCAGCAAGGACATACTACGAGAACAGAATATTCAAATAACGAAATACCTCTCCCCTACAAACTTATCCTCACATTTATATTTACAATTTGCGCGATAGTGTTCACAATGTTAAACAAAACAAGGTAAATAACTCATCCACAAAGGGAAACAACATCAGATAAATAAATACAACTTTTTAAAATAATAACAAAACCAATATACAAATACAACTTTTTTAAATAATAACAAAACCAATATACAAATATAAGATTATTAAACAATAACCAAATTATTCAAGCTTCACCAAATACTATAAGAAGAGATGAGAAGAGCAAGCAACCTACCTTCCTACAACAGACTTATCCGTTCATTGAAAACCGTCATAGCTTCACGCCCTTATATATCACTACTGTCCAAAAACGATCTCCCGACCTGGCTTGTGACACGTGTATTGAACGTGGTCAGAATGGCAGGTCAAAGGTTAAAGTAAGACATCCTTTCATAATTGAAACCAATTTTTGAAAAGGTTATCCTAATAGAAAACTTTTGGAATTTGTTATAGTCAGAGCATGAAAGAGAATATTATTGTTTATCAAGCTGCGCTTCGGCAGATTTCAGTCATACGCTGAGATAAACGAAAGATAAACGGTAACAACATGATAAACTGTTACTTAAGAAAATAAATTGTCATACTTTTTATATTAGCTATAAACAGCGATTGTTTGCAGTTTATTCGGGACTACAACTTTTCATTTTCATACACATCGACTTATGGTTTAATGCAACAAAAAATTATTTTATTACCAAGAATAAAAGTTTCAAAATGTCTTAAGAAACATGTTCATTATGTCGGTCGATATTACGCTCTATCGACAAAACTAGTTTACAAGCGTTTGGCTTTTATCTGTGTCTGTAGTATTTATTTACAGATAACTGTTGTTATGTAAGTTAAGCCAGGAATTGTAAATCTCCTGACGAAATATTTTCTCGCCCACGTATACTTTTATAGTGTGGGAGGACTTGATAAGATGACAGTAGACTTTGGAACTAAATACCCTCTTGTTCTACAAAGCAATGACTCATTGATCTTTAACATATATGCTAAACTTCTTCGTAGTTGGTTTCTATAGTTGTTTGTTATCATTATAATCAATATTTATATTCAACTATCATGTGCATGTAGCCAAAAAAGAAATAAGATAATAATACAAAAACATATATCGTTGTTATCATTATCAGTGTATTCATGTATAGGAGGACCAAAAAGAATTTCCTTAACCATTCCTTAAGATATTTCCTGTTAGATATTTCCTAATCTTTTAAGACGCAGGCTACTTTAACCAATGGAAAGAGTTATACTAGAAAAGGCACCCTAAGCTTATAACATAGGAACAACACTGTCAAGTTTATATTCACCATCCCATGTGTTAATATACATAATGAAACAAATTATCTCATGCTTTACGAATGTGTTCAGTTACTGAGTATTATTATAATCTAATTCTTGAAATTATAAGTTGTTTTCACAAATACGATCTTAAAAATATAAGCAACAGGTAAAATTTGGAACATGTGCATCTTGTCTAAATTGCATGTTTATTAGGGTGGTTGTGTTCAAGCAATGTGATTAATGATCCGAGGTTATGTATCCTAACATAATTCTGCTTAAAATATTACGGTTTCCCCCTGAAGGGTCGGCGTTGAACTTCCCATAAGTTTCCGTAAATCTTCAATTTGATATACATCCTCTTTATATCATGTAGATGTGTCTTTTGGTGTTTCTTTTAATTTAAATTTTTTTTGGTTTTCATGGCAACAGTGTGGGCTTTGTTGTTTTGAAGGGAATGGCTAGTTGGCATGACAAACTTCAAGGATGTTGTTTAACGTTTCCTATAAATATAACTAAAACTTACAGTTTATTTTGTATTATTGAAACAATATGATTTTTATTTGAGTTAAAAAACATAGGAATTTCAACTAAACGGTTTATGGGAGGTACATCTGTTTATACGAGTAAAAAGACTTCCTAGTTCCTAATGTATTGCTACCTTAGATATGTACATTTTTTTCTGAAAAAGATATCATTGTTGCTTAAATTTTTTGTGAGGAGTATATTATTACGTTTTTCTGAATGCCAAGTCACCAATACGTGATTTCAAGTTTGTTTTTGATATCCATGTATATTCAAACAAAACAAGACAAAACAGAAAGTCTGTGGTGAAGACGCAGTTGAACGTGCTGTTGCAACATTAATGCTGAAAATGATTAGCCTTAAAGGGGCAGTAGCACGTTTTTAGGGGGAATATAAGGTGATGTCAGGAAAATGAAAATTAATGGTTCCAATTGAAAGACAATGTATTTAAACTAAATGGAGCAGTAGTAATTCAAATATATAACGTAAAGTTTAGCCATGAGATTCCTTTTTCGTACACAAAATGAATTAAAGGTGTTCACACAAAAATGGCCGCCAATGAATTTAATGTGTATCTTCATACTTTGTCCTCTGACTATGGATGATTGACTTGTGTAATGAGATTCCTGACACTGTCAAAATAATACATTTAACATTAACTTTCAATTATCAGTGAAAAATTGAGAATATAAAATTATCAAAAAACGTGCTACTGCCCCTTTAAAGGGGCAGTAGCACGTTTTTAGGGGAAATATAAGGTGATGTCAGGAAAATGAAACTTAATGGTTTCAATTGAAAGACAATGTATTTAAACTAAATTGAGCAGTAACAAGAAAAGCCTTTAAAAAGGCAAGCTTTGGTGCACCCGGTTATGTATCACTATATAGAACCAGGAGATTTAGGTAAGGGAGGACGGGCACGGGGACTTTTACTTGAATATTTTTTTCCAATCAGAGACGAATGTTCTTTGCTCTTTATTTGGTAGTTATCAATACACGATGTACATAGTAAAACATCTCGTTCGTTCCGCTTAAATTCCAAGAATGATAGATACGTCTTCTATCTCAATGATAAAAAAAATTTAACATTAATACGGTAATTCAAATTTACGTTGCCTTAAAAGATAGCTGACGGTGAGTTTATAACAAGAGCCAGTGGTTGTTGATAAGAATATAAATAGTTGCGCTAGTAATCTTATATGTTATAGGATGACATTTAAGAATATTTTATCATACTCTAAGCCCTATGTCGATACTTTCTTCGAAAGACACCTTAAATAATCGTAAATAAATCATCCATAACGTTATGTTTGGAAACATGAAATTTTAAAATGGCCTGTTCAATACCAATTTTTTCGTAAAGCGAAGAGATGCATTGACTGAACGATCAGTCATTGACAAGGTGGGACATTCAGCGCTCGCGTTATAATTAAAAAAAAATTGAAGGAACCGAATTCCTAGTTGATACAAAAATGGAATGTCGTTTCCGAATGTGGAATGCAAAAAAATACACCGAATAACTACAAAACAGCTCACATGCATATGCAAAATTTATATTTATTAAGGGGATAAACGCCCATCTATATTTTTTGGAACACGATATATTTTACATCTTAACATTATTATAATAATCAGTTTCCAAATTAAAGCTTGCCAATTATTTCGTACCACCCACATGGTCACGTGGGTATAAATTTGCTACAGCTCTGTCCATTGGTCGTTCGAAATACCAGGATATGCTTAAATCAAATATCAGTGGCTGAAAGTTCTCTTTGAAGTTTCCAAGAGTAATATAGAGAGAAACTTCTGCCATAAGTTTTCAATATCAAATGTTACATAACTTTGGGGTCTCTGGACCCCAAAACAATAATTCAAATATATAACGTAACGTTAAGCCATGAGATTCCTTTTTTTTACACAAAATGAATTAAAGGTGTTCACACAAAATAGAAGCCAATGGATTTTATGTGAATCTTCATACTTTGTCCTTTGACTACGGATGATTGGCGTGTGTAATGAGATTTTTGACACTGTCAAAATAATACATTTAGCATCAACTTACAATAATCAGTAAAACTTTTAAAATATAAAATCATAAAAAAACCGTGCTACTGCCCCTTTAAAGAGAAACCAATTTTGTCAAGAAATTTCCTGGAAGTCAAGTTCGAACTTGACAAGTATTGATTATTATTTATTTCATGTTATCAGAAATGACATCACCATAGGTTCAATGTTTAAAAGCATGACTGCCAACCATGGTATTGGTAGATTCTTCGTTACTGTGTACCTTGTACTGTGCTAAATGCATTTAAAGTTCATTTGTTACATTCTCCAAGTTTAAAATTGTACTTGTGACTTCGACATTTCAAATGAAGTTACTTCACATGTATACTGCATTTAGTTTAATTCGTGCACTGTATATACCAAACAATCACTGATCTGAAAATGTTAATGACAAAATGTCTGTGTTCAACTTAGGTAACAAATTGCTTCCAATTCTAAATACTTAAATCTATTATCCGTTGCAATAAAGTCGTTTAATGTACTTTTTAATTAAGGGCACATGGAATAAGCAATGCACTCTTAATATATCGACAACAAAGAACTTTTGATATTTAATGATTACGTAGTTTTTTGTTATATAACATAAAACAGTAAAAAGTGCAATTGTTTGAATAAAGACAGAAAATTTCAGGAGTCAGTTATGAACCAGCATTCTGAACACTTTATGAAAGCTTACAAAGTACACGTAGGCTATACGTTTGATGGGGTACAAAAGTCCACGTGTGTCACCTATCCACGTGGCCAGGTATCCAGCTAAAGTTGAACGTTTCAGAGAGTCGTCGTGGACAAGGTCTGTTACCTGGACTAGATTATTTACCTGGTTACCTGATAGCCACGAACCATGCCTACATATACTATAGCTACAGCTCCTGTTCACAAACTGTCTACTATAACTTTACACACCTGGCGTAAATGGCTTTTTTCAAAGGAGTTGGCATGGTATTATATATATGTGATGATTGGTAAACCTTTATATCGTTGTATAGATGACTAGAGATTAATTTTTTTTAAGGCTTTCAAACTCCAGCAACGTGTGTCTGAGTGAAGAATGAAAAATATGTCCAAAGACAACAAATTATTCGAAATAAAGATGTATACAAAAAGATTGAAAAGAAAAATGTGAAGCGGCTTGCTAAAATTACGCATATAATTGCGTCAGCTCCTGATCAAAAGTGTCCGAATTTGGGGCGGCCTCGAGTGCTATCCGCCCCTTGGTCAGTTTGCCCTAAACGGTGAGAGAATGGTCTGGTTATTGGTTTCAATGTTGTGCCTGGGAAAATGTTGTATGATGTTGTGTATGTTGTGACGAACGATATCTCAGTGGTATATAACAATGACTGTGCTGTTACACTGATGCTTGACATTTGCACTTTGACCTTAATGTTTTATCGATAGTCTTTCAGGCAATCGGGCGACCCGGTTTGGTTTACCTGACATTTCTTAAAATGATGAAAACAAAGGAATAAGAAATTAATATGCCATCGATGACCAAAGCCATTTTACTATGTTAAAGGGACAGTAGCACGTTTTTAGGGGGAATATAAGGTGATGTCAGGAAAATGAAAATTAATGGTTCCAATTGATAGACAATGTATTTAAACTAAATGGAGCAGTAATAATTCAAATATTTAACGTAAAGTTTAACCATGCGATTCCTTTTTCTTACAGAAAATGAATTAAAGGTGTTCACACAAAAATGGCGGCCTATGCATTTTATGTGAATCTTCATACTTTGTCCTCCGACTATGGATGATTGACTTGTGTAATGACATTTTTGACACTGTCAAAATAATACATTTAACATTAACTTACAATTATCACTGAAAATTTTAAAATATAAAATTATCAAAAAACGTGCTACTGCCCCTTTAATGTATTATGATAATTGTGGTTACAATAACTATGCTTCATCTGTACGTAACTTGTTATTTTCATATGGATTTGGTTATGTTTGGTTATTTCAAGGTGTCGGTAATGATTCATTGTTTCTTCAGATGTTTAAAAGAGTTGCTGTTGATATGTATGTACAATCATGGAATAGTTCACTTCAAGATAGCTCAAGATATAGATTATACAGACAATATAAAAGCCTTCTTGTACCAGAGAAATATTTAAGACTACTAAGTAATAAAAAACATAGAGATGTTTTAGTTAGGATTAGAGCCGGTATTTTACGATTAAAGGTAAATGAAAGGAGATGGATGGGAATTGATTATGAAGAGCGTATATGCCCCATGTGTAACAAAGGAATAGAAGATGAGTTTCATTTTGTATTGATTTGTGAATGTTATGATAATTTAAGAACTATGTTTATACCACATATGTATTACAATAATCCATCCATTTATAAATTCAACCAATTGATCTCGTCAGTATCTCCAGAATTACTAAACAATCTTTGTAAATATTTATGTCTAAGTTTTGAATTAAGACATAAACATATTAATAAGTAGTTATCATTCAATTAAGCTTGTTATATGCTTACAATTTCATTTTATATGATGTGTATCTACAATTGTACATATGTACTCTTGTATATGGGCCGATGACTTCATGCAAATAAACGACTTGAACTTGAACTACTAAACTGACAGGCGAAAGAAAGCAGACACTTCAGTTGAACATTTTTCATATGTAAAATTTTCTGTTACAAATATTTCGACGGGGTTTTTATGGTTTTTTCTCAAACTGTTTACCACAAGAGTCAAATGATCGTTCAAAATTACTTTAAAGTGTTTTGAAATTGCTTAAGAAATGAAATTGGATTTTTGAAATTTGTTCCAAAATTCAATCTATATAACACAAATGTTCGTCAACAAAGAAGACTTATTCTATTGGAAAATCAATAAACGTACGCGTGCCTAACTATTAACATATCTACAACCTTTTAACATAGAAAAGGGTCATAATAGAGTAGATCTTATTTTTAACCCCTGCCCACATTCAAAAAAGATATTTTTACAAAACATTAACCAGACACAAAACACTTTATTCAAGCTACTGTAATTAAGTGCCATTGGTGACGTGCCATACATAACTTAATACAATACATGCCTCTTAGGTGAGTCGTAGTATCCCCGCTATACCCCATATGCTTTTCTTTACCCCCTAACTTAATATGTTTTTTTCTACTCCCCCTAACTTAATATGCTTTTCTCTACTCCCCCTAACTTAATATGCTTTTCTTAACCCTCTCCCCCTGCGCTCCATCCTAACCGAAAATGCTTTCCTTTAACCTAATCCCTTACCTAACCTGCTTTTCTTTAAATGGGACCTGTTGCAAATGAGTACTTATACCTTTTATTCTCAACAGTTCACGTCAGTGTGATTTAGGTGAGTGCCCGTACTTCAATGGCCCAGTAACCCAGTGATCAGAACCTTGAACCGGTTAGTGTCACAACTAGATATCGGTTATACCATGTGATAATGATATCAAAACTTATACAACAGAAGTCCTCGTTATCAAACAAAAGGCAATTATGTGGACCAGTTATTTAATGTTTATATGTTTTTTGCAAATACTTAAATGAAAGTTATGTTTCCAATTCAAAAGTCATAAAGTGTCTTCCTTTCTCGCCCACACATAGTGAAGATCTTAAAGGGACATTAAGTGTTTTAAAGGGACCTGATACAACAGTTTATTCAAAACACCTATATATGATATCAATCGGTAGATAAATCTGTAAACTACAATTAGGTATATGAAACTATGCTCACAAATAACAATAAGTCGATGCTATTATGTTAAAAGGACATTTATTGAAGTGCGCGCTAGTGAATTGTGATGTCATTGAGCAGATTTCCAATATGTGCGTACTACGTCAGCTCGCCTATTATCATACGCAATATAAATATATTACTAACAAATGCCAACAGTATGTTAACCAGAGAACAATAAATGATATAAACATTATGTTGATATTGAATAGCCAATTAACATGGCATTCTTCTAAACATTCCATGTAGCTTTTCTTTTCCTTTTCACTCGTTGAAATCTGTGTTTACATTCAGTGTATAAGCAGACTACGAGACATCCTGTCAACCAGGCGACTTCATTTCTCTCCCTTCTCTACGAAAAAGTCCACTGTACCCGAAGGGCTTTAAATCGCCGATTCAGTAAAATGGAAATTCCCTTTTCTATTAATCGAACGCCAATCAAGAAACACGTCTCATATAGATGCAAGACACTACTAGCTGGAGGTAATCCAAGGTGCAATAAGTTTTCCCGACTTTGACTGTGACGAGAATGATAATCGATTCAAATCGAGTGTTTCCTGTAAATTCCAATGACTTACATTGAGAATCAGGAGGAAGTACATTTCGTATTCTTCATTAGGCACCTTCGTCGATCTAAATAATTTCGAATACTCTCAATTGTAATTAAGACAATAGGTTACATTACTATTGTATTTTCAAGGACAAAATTCGTGCTTGTTGAATCATTTGCATAACAGTACATAAAGTACAATGATCAAAATCAAAGTAAGCACTAAAACATTTTGAAAACAATGCCATGATGTATTGTAACAAGATGTCTACATATTTATGGTATAAAAATTTCATTAACAACAAACAAGAAAAGGTTGATAAATGAGTAATGAGAGTTAGTTCGTTCGTAAGGAGGCGGCACCGACTATCACTGTGTACGGTTATGTACACAGGAACAAGCGAGGTGTACGGCGGAGAAATGTTGCTAGCGAGGAGCCGAAATCGAAAGTTAGGTAATATTTTACTGCATAACTTTCAAATAATCAACATCATGTGGTAATTTTAGCACACATACTTAGTAAAATGTATGTGCTTGTCATTCTGTATCCAAGGGACAGTAACAATGTCAGTTGCGAGTAATGCTGTTGTTAGTAAGTTTAAACATATTTGCTATCTCTGACTATGAAAAGGATATGACATTAAATAGTTATGTCTCGGAAAGCTATTGACATGATAATAACATTGAAAAAGTTGATGAAACGGCGATGATTGCTTTTTAAGTGATCCCGTTTGCGATCACGCTCCTCGCTAGCAACATTTCTCGCCGTGCACTTCGCTAGTTCCGGTGTACGGTTATACACAGTGACTATAGAAGGACAGCGTTGATTGGATCTATAGATAAGCCATAGACTTTACTGTGATCGGTAGCCGTGGTGTTGAATACTAAAATGATAAACATATCACAACTGACAAATAAACCATCAAATGGACTGCGGATACTCGTTTTGTTATAGGCACGAGTTTCCTTTCCGTACGAATTCCCGATGGGAAATGCTTCATTTTGCGTACGAATTCACCCACCGCGACTATGACCACAATGCTTTGCGCGAGAAAGTTATAAACTCGATCTATTTATATTCTGAGGAAACACCTCTTCTAATTATTTCGGTTTCTTAGCTTATTTTAGGTGTTATTATATGATGAACGAGTGATCTGTCTTCTGATTGGTCGAGGAAGGTGATCACCGACAATGATCAAACCTTATGTTGACCGCGGGAAACGTCACGCGAGGTCAACTTAACAATCCAATGACCTGGATCTAAAAATAGATCGCCACTACGAGGAGTGCCGTAAAGAGTTGCTTCCAACAAAAAAAAATACTTGAATAGTTTTCAAAATAACTGAAACTTTCAATAATCATAGAATAAAACAGTTGTTGACTTCAGTTATCGGTGAATCAAATGGTTTATTGACCTCGGAAACTTATGTTCCGAGGACAAATAAACCATTGGATTCACCTCAACTGAAGTCAATAATTGTATAATAATTTGTGTGTATATGCTTCAATGATATTGATTTTTAGCAATATTCGTAAACTTATACATCAAAACACTTAATGTCCCTTTATATTAAGCCAAATGGCACTTTCGTACAGAAGTATCAGCTCGAAACGTGCAAAGCTATTAACAAGCTTTCGTATAATGTGAAAACTAGACAGGTAAATGACCTGCTTTCTGGACATGCTATAACCTTATCTGGCTTGCTGCCTTCAACTGGTTTGTTATTGTTCCAACAAACCTTGTAAATTCAAGTACTTGTGTCCGAAACTAAGCTCTATTGACAAACAAGGCTATCTAGTCCGATAGCTAAGAGGACATTGTTGTTATCATGACCACATGTGTAACCTATGGCCAGGTCAGCTATTTGGCCAACAACTTGACCACCACGTATCTCATTGTAAAATGTTTACGTCTGGAGCGTCTGGTTTTCATAGCGGTGTCGTACCTGGAAAGCAACATTTGTTATTACAGTAAAAACCCTTTGAAGTTTCACCGAAGGCAACTTATGTTGTTTTAATGGATTAAAACGTTGGGTTTTACAGAAATGTGAACTACCTAACGAAATCGACTGATTTTTGACTCAATACTTATTACGAGAACGTCTGTTGGTTTAAACATCACAAATGTTGCTTTCCAGGTAGTGAACCTTCATAGCATATATTCTCAAGCTTTGATAAGAATCTAGATTCCCTAATTGAAGATAAAAATAAAACAATTCTGAAATATTCATTCACAGTTGCAATTATATGATAAAACTTTTTTTTAAATCTAAAACAGTTACATGCATTCACTACGGAACCGTAGAGGGGACATTGAATGAGTTTTATTTTGAGATTATTATGTCGTGGCCACGAGATAGTAAGTCGTGACCACGAGATAGTAAGTCGTGGCCACGAGATAATAAGTCGTGGCCACGAGATAATAAGTCGTGGCCACGAGATAATAAGTCGTGGCCACGAGATATTAAGTCGTGGCCACGACTTAAGTTAACCAATAGATTTTCAGTATTAGTCGGCCATTTTGTTGAGAGATAAAACGTAGTAGAGAGGTTATGATTGGTGCTTTAAGCCCCTCAAAGAGGAGGGTAGGGGTGTAAGACCGAAAATAAATCTGGAGTTTCTGCTTCCCTCTTAATGAGGGTCATTTTATTCAAATCCTAACCTCTCTGCAATGGCTATTATAACGAATATATCAATATTGGTAATTTATTTGTGTGTGTTCTCCAAGACAACCTTTTTATTTGAATAAAACGTTATCATTAAGTCTATGAAACCTATCCTACGCTGTTTGTCGTTCATATCTTATTCCTTTTTTCAATATTTCGTTTTACAAGATACATGAAAGAGCATTTCGCATATGATTTGTTGCAACAAAGAATGGTGTTTCCAAAATCATACTCAGTACGCAAATACTACACTGTCCAACAATGTACAAAGTATATTTGATTTGGTTACTCTTTCAAGTATTCAATCAAAAAGGATTTATCAATAACCCATTAAACAATTCACAATCACTTGAGTTATAATAAACGTGCATATTATAACAACCGGTATAACCAGACTTAAACTTATACCTATGTAATACTTCGCCTTGCCCTAAACCTTTGTATTTCAACCATCTTGGTCAGTAAGTAGTAAGATGGTCAACAACACATACAAATGGAATTGTAACACTTTAGATTGTTATCAATTTAAAGAAAATAAGATTCATAAACAAGAAAGTTTTCGAACCCGGAACCTATGTTATCAAGCTACTTAATTACTTAAACCTCTTTCTACCCTAACCCTCTTTGTAAACCTCGGTTTCAATAACCCTCACCCAACCGTATACCCAACTGTTACCACCCAAAACCCCGTACCCTCTAAATATCCCTTGTTTACATAAACTTACATTATTGTATACCAAACCATAACCCTCGCCTTGCCCTATCCCTCTGGTTATTAGTCGGTTTGTGCACTCAAATAAACACACAAGAGAAGTTGAATATATATACATTTAATAATTATATACATTTGGAATTTCTTGAGGGCTGTCACGGTTGCTCAAATGGTAGGGAAGAGGTAGAAAGAAGAGGCGGTTAGTACCCTGGAGTCACGTTAACCCGGACATTGCGTCCTGGAGCTAAGTAACCCGGGTGAGAGGAGAAAGTTCCCTGGAGTCATAACCCGGACATTGCGTCCTGGAGCTAAGACCCGGGTGTAAGAGGAAAGTACCCTGGAGTCATAACCCGGACATGGTGTCCTGGAGTTGATAACCCGGGCTTGTTAGTTATGAGGTATAGAGAGAATGAAGAAGGTGGGGGGTAAAAGGGTTATTTAGTATGAATTGGGGGGCCTCGCTTTGGCTCAACTTCAACGTATCCTCGTTACCATAACCCTCGCTTTGCAAAATAAAAAATGTAACCCTCACGTTTCTCGTAAACACGCTTGTTTCCCATAAACTCGATAACCTAACTGTAGCCATCGCTTTAACCCTGTCCGTAACCCTCGTTTTCATGTAGTTAGGTAGACGGTAATGCGATGGTTATGGACACGAGGGTTACGATGAGGGTTAGTGTAAAGCAAGGGTTACAATAAGGTATACACTAAAGCGAGGGTAATGAAACAAGGGTTACAAGAAGGTGAGGGCAAAGTGACGGATACAGCTAGGTATATTGTAAAGCAAAGCAACGGGTGTTATGTGAGGCATAAAACACGTTTGCATGCTTATATCTGGAGCACTTGGAATGCAATACAAGGGAGTGTACCTAAGGGTTTAGAGCAAAGCGAAGGTTGCAGTTAGGTAGACGGTAATGGAGGGTTATAAAAATAGGTTAACTAAGAGGTATAGGGCAACGCAAGCGTTACAGTTAGGTAAACAGTATAGCCAGGGTAGGAAAAAGAGAGTAGTGGAAGTAAGGGCAAAGCAAGTGTTACACTCAGTTTACTGTAAAGCGATGATTCATTGACACGAGGGTTAGGGAAAATGAGGGTTACAGTGAGATATACTAGTACTGTAAAGTGAGGGTAATAAAAACGAATAATACGTAGAAAGTTAGGACAAATGTGGTGTTATAATTAGATATATTGTTAAGGGAGGGTTAGGAAATCGAGGGTTACCTAAAGGATTAAAAATAGGGTAATTGGGTACTTGGGGCAAAACTAGGGATACAGTCAGATATACGGTAAATTGATGGTAATGGAAAAGAGGTTACGTAGGGGGTAAGCACAAAGCGAGGGTTGCAGTTATACGGTAAAGCGAGGGTTATCGAAACAAGGGGTAGAAGATTGTTAGGGCAAAGCGAGGGTTACAGCTAACTTTACTGTAAAGCAAATGTTATTATCTTGGATTGGAGTGTACTTAGAAGGTGGTACAAATATATATTGGTACCTTCAGAAGTTGTTGTTGAAACAGTCTGATAGGTACTACAATATGGGGGTATTTAATAACGGTTTTTGGTACTTTACGGTATGACCGCCTCTATATGTATTATGACGGATGCACATCTTTATGTCTTGAACTTCTTTTACATTTGGATATTAACACTGTTACGAAAATCTAGACTTTATAAATTGAACATTGGTTGATTGGATTAAAAGAATGATTAAATGATAAGAATAATTATAGATACATGCTGTGCAGATAAATAGCTGCCAGCCTTTTTGTATTGATATTCTGTACTCAATGCAAGCTATGCACATGTATATTCTATAGATTGTATTCAAGTGGTATTTATGCATAATACACCATGCTGTTTGTTTGATTTCTTTTTCAAAGATTTATATATGTTTTATGCTAGGAAAGTGGTGTTTGGATGAAATATATGATATAGATGCATGATAAATAGTTACTTTATAACATAACTTCTGATGAGTTAAACTTATATCAAGCAAAAGATATTTATATATACATGAAAAATCCACAAGCACAACTTATATATTGATACTGCACATACAAACTTTAAAAGTATATATAATGTTTATAGTAAACTTAAGGATTTTAATTGGTACTTCTTTATACTATATAACACATGGGTGGTTATAACATGAATGTTTATTTTAAGTGATGGTGAATTTTTTAATGGGTTATTGATAAATCACTTCGATTGAATACTTTATAGAGTAACCAAATTATATATACTTGGTACATTGTTAGACAATGTAGTATTTGTGCATACTGAGTACGTTGTTTGGAAACACCATTCTTGGGATTCATCAATTAGCCTTGATTGCATTGGATAGGACGTATATCAATCTTTCTTGTTGCAACAAATCATATGCGTAGTGCTCTTTCATGTATCTCGTAAAATGAAATATTGAATAAGAAATGAGATATGAACGACAAGCAGCGTATGATAGGTTTCATAGACCTAATGATAACGTTTTATTCAAATAAAAAGGTTGTCTTGGAGAACACACACACACACAAATTGATCAATTGGTTATAATAGCCATTGCAGAGAGGTTATAATTTGAATAAAATGACCCTCATTAAGAGGGAAGCAGAAACTCCAGATTTATTTTCGGTCTTACACCCCTACCCTCGTCTTTGAGGGGCTTAAAGCACCAATCATAACCTCTCTACTACGTTTTATCTCTCAACAAAATGGCCGACTAATACTGAAAATCTATTGGTTAACTTAAGTCGTGGCCACGACTTAATATCTCGTGGTCACGACTTAATATCTCGTGGCCACGACTTATTATCTCGTGGCCACCACGACTTATTATCTCGTGGCCACGACTTACTATCTCGTGGCCACGACTTACTATCTCGTGGCCACGACATAATAATCTCAAAATAAAACTCATTCAATGTCCCCTCTACGGTTCCGTAATTCACAGTTAATCGATAAGAAAATATTTTGATAGAGTTGTCTCAATGTTATCCAGTCAGACACGATATTTGACGTTGTAGTAGTAGATATTTTTACATAGTAAACGGTTGTGGAGGGTTAACTGTGGTTTTGAAAACGATATTCTCGATATACGTTTTTTTTCGTGAGGGTTAACAATGGTATCAGATGATAGTCTTCGATGTTAATACTGGTAATGCACAAAAGCAGTTTTAAAGTCCCAATGGTAAAAAACAATCATATAAATAATAGTTTCCAAATGGATAGAATAGCATACAGTTTTTACAAAATGTCAACTTACACAGGCAGGTTGCGAAACCTATTGCAACAGATTTCAATAAGTGTACACTTAATGTTGTTAAAACATATTTAATGATAATAACTGGATGTATAAAACTTACTTTGTTCAGAATAGAAAGGGCACACAAGTAGAATTATGGAATTCATCAGTTTGTCACGTACGAGTTTATCCTATTGTATATCAACATTATATTTTTGTTGTTGAATGTTAAACTTTGGACTCAGGCAATGAATTTGCATAAAATATGTATAACATCTGTATCACTATTCAGTTCTCAAATGTATGTCTCAAGTTCAAGGGAATTACTTTCTCAATTATACTTTTGAAAAGATGCTTATGCTACCCCAGAATGCCAATTCTGATTTTCAATATCGTTACATCGTTGACCGGAACCACTAAAAATTATTCATACGGGTGTTTCATGAAGAGTACCAATACTCAAAAAGCGAATTTTGTAAATGACTAACTTTATTCCAACTTTATCACAACTCCTTAAGTAAAATTGCACAGGACGAAGAAGAGAATATTACTTATCAATCGTTTCGACTAGTATCAGAACGTTTACGTTATCAAAGTAATGATGGGACTGGAAAACCGGCATCACCTTTAAAGATTTTCCTTATCCAAAATGAACTTCTTAACGAGTTCCAACAGTAAACGAATGACCGGAACCCCAAAAGGTAATTTCTTCAACAGCAACTTTTACAAGATTTCAGTATTTCGATATTTTTTCAAAATTCTCAAAATTTGCAAGCATGACATCGTCCTTAAAGGGGCAGTAGCACGTTTTTGGGGGGGAATATAGGGTGATGTCAGGAAAATGAAAATTAATGGTTTGAATTAAAAGACAATGTATTTAAACTAAATGGAGCAGTAATAATTCCAGTATATAACGGTAAGTTTAGCCATGCGATTCCTTTTTCTTACAAAAATGAATTAAAGGTGTTCACAAAAAAATGGCCGCCAATGGATTTGATGTGAATCTTCATTCTTTGTCCTCTGACAATGGATGATTGGCTTGTGTAATGAGATTTTTGACACTGTCAAAATAATACATTTAGCATTCACTTCCAATTATCAGTGAGAAATTCAAATTATAAAATTATCAAAAAACGTGCTACTGCCCCTTTAACTACATCAATTGAAACAGAGTTTTACATTTCCGACTGAATTACCTTGTATGAAATATGAGCGCACCTTAAAGGTGAAGGAACTCGAATTTTCTCAAGCGTACTGGGGGACAGGCAGTTTGTTTAGTTTGAAATAACAATAGCAATGAGTCAGTATTCATAAGTATAGAATTGGTGAAATACCGAGATATATCAATGAAAATAAATCGTGACTAATATCTTCGTCTTTTGATTTGGCTCAACGTAAATGCGTTTCAATTTCGTTGGAAATACAATCATACAATAAGAAATGTGTCTGTTCTTGACAAATACCATGTAAATCTTATCTCATGAAGCAGAAACTTTATTCCTCATTAGATGAGATAAACAGTTTTCGTCAAGAACAGACAGTTATCCTTTATGTATTATTCTTTGCCAAAAGAGTCGTTCACATGTAGACATGTTAAGAATAATCATGAGTAACATCTCTCGTGAGTAACTGAGGTGCTACTGATTGGACAATTCCCGATTTAACAAGTTAAATAAATATGTGTACATTTCTTTATTGTGTTCCTTCTCACATAACTGAATACACTGAATTTATTATACAATTGCCGGTGAAATGCATCAACGAAAATGAGTCGTGGATTTCAGTTACTCGTGAAAGAAATTTCCACCTCATTCGATGCGATATGCACAGTTTTTGTTAAGAAAAGGTTCCATTATATATTTAGAATTTAATTGTCATGAAACATGATATTAAGAAACATATACACAAAGTTATCTATTTTCATGGACATATATTACTATATATTACTATATATTACTTTGGCAGTAAACAGGATGATTGTGAGAATAACACTGAGAATTGTTTGAAGAAAATAAATATTTCAAGAATTAACATAAACGCAGTGTTATTTCAGTATTTTATTTTAACAGTATGCAAAAATAATATTCATTTGGCATTTTGAGAAACACACGTTCGTTGAAAATATATTTCAAATGAAAAAACATAATTTTAATGACATAATTGTTTGAAGGGCCAAACAGATATCAATACTTGACCGTATCAAGTACAAGATATAAATTATCAAACAAAATACAGTGAATATATTCGTATACCTCGTACATTTATGTTTTAGATTATTTTCGTGTCATGCATACAAATCATCAGTATCATACAATTAAAATCATTTTCTAAAGACGAAATATTAATCACCAACACAGCGTTGAGATGATATGTGAAGGTGAGGTTCATGTGTACTAAACAATTGTCATTGATATTGACAGAGATGAAGAAGATTATCTGGAGTGTAATCACAAGAAACGAGTGTCCAGAAACTGGGCTAGTCTGTCACTCATGTCCTTCCTTCCAACAGGTCATCTTCAGTTCATCATTGATTCGAAGATTGTCCACTAACTGTGGCGAAATATATAGCGGTCAATAGATAGAACAATACGTTATGTTGTGTCCAGTAAATGTGTTGGATTTCAAAGATAAGAAAACAATGCTAAGTAAAAATGATTGAAAGCAATGTTTGATACATAACAATAACAGAGGGATGTGGAAATATATCAAAATATATTTCACGCATTTGATTTTTCGCTTTGAACACAGTTTTAAATGGTCGAAGTAAAATGACTCCTTTAAAATGATTTTATAACATACAAAATAACATCATAGAATATTTGTAACTTAAGTATCTACTTCTGCATATATTTCCAAAACGTATTTTAGTGTCAGTTGGAATGTTAAATTTCTAATGTTAAAACAAAGATGAATTAAGCAACATTTCCTCAAAAAGTAACGACGATTCAGTTGATTTTTTTCAGAAAAGTTAAGATACTTGTAAGGAATTTCAAAATAATTACCTTTCGTAAGATGTTAGGCCCTTCTTGTATCAACATTAGCTTTCAACTATGTAAGAATAAAGATAATTTCGTAAAATTGGATCCTAATGCCTCTGAACAAACCAAGTTAAAGATTTATGAGTGACAATTGACATCCTTCAACATTGATTTACTCCTTCGTATCTTTACTATTGCAAAATATCACCAATAGTAGCTGTTTCTGGTAACAACTGCCCTCCAGCCAACCCGCGACAGGGCTAGAGAGCCATCGGCAGCGAGGTACGAGGTTCGGATTTCAATATGATCCTGATGTCTGTGCGAAAACTAAGTTGTGGATAGATTACAGTGAATATATCAGAGGTAATTGACATCCTTCATATAGATTTACTCCTTAGTATCTTAAACAATTGCAAAATACTAAATAGCCAAATTGTAACTGTTTCTGGTTACCACTATCGTCAGGGTTAGGGGCCATCGGCTGCGAGGTACTGGTTCTTCTGATTTCAATATGATCCTGATGTCTTTGCGAAAGTTGAGGATCGATGAGTGTGAGTATATGAGAGGTACTTGACATTCCTCATATGGATTCTTCGTATCTTGAACAATCATTGCTTACCCTTTGTAATCATTGCTAATTTGATTAAATAAATGATTAAATTCAGGTGTCATTTCATTGGCCAAGGGAGAACATGTCCACAGGTTTGATCGTACACTGATGACAGGGTCCCACATCATGGGCTACCAAACCATAATCTGGATCAATATTGCTTCACTCTGTTACGCCTTAATCAGATGACAGTATCACAGGAATAACAATGTTATGAGAGCATGTCATGTCACACAGAGTAGAGAGTATGTGATGAAAGTTTGGAAGAGTTCATCTTTCAGTACGGTGTACGCCTTGTACACTGAAAACTGGATCGCTGACGTCAGGATCCTAGGGATGACCATGTAATGAGTGCAAGTCAAGTTCCACAGAGTTGAGAGTAGGTGATGTGCAGCAATAGAAGGTGTTGCCGAATGTAGGCCTCGTATCTATAGAGTGTACGCCTCGTATCTATAGAGAGTACGCCTCGTATCTCAAGAGTGTAGGCCTCGTATCTATTGAGTGTACGCCTCGTATCTATAGAGAGTACGCCTCCTATCTCCAGAGTGTACGCATCGTATCTCAAGAGTGTAGGCCTCGTATCTCAAGAGTGAAGGCATCGTATCTATAGAGTGTACGCCTCTTATCTTACCTTACAGTGAAATACTCGTTTTTGATTGGCTGATCATCGAATCGTTTTATCTTGTGTACCCCTCGAGTCTCACTTCTCACGGTGTACAAATTCAATGTACCCCGCTGCCATAGCAACAGCTCCTTTCCGAGAAGAGGTGTCGCATAACGTTAAGATGACGTTACCAATGACGCACGCAATGTGCAGAGTTCACATAGGTTCGATTAGCTGTTTTCGTGATTAATAACTATAAATTTGTTTCTCGTCATTCTATGTGTTATTTCGAAACTAATTCCGCATTACATTACTAACACATGCTATAGAATTAAAAGCAAAAGGTTTTTAAGCATGTTTAGCCGAGTAGATTTACGTAACACGATTCATAACATTTCAGTCGGGTTGGCTGACGCCATTTTGTTTACATTAAGGGTCAAGGCCGTCAATACGGTGATGGCTCATCCGTTAACGACAGTCAAACTAAAATTGATGTATTTTTTCTGTCACGACGGTAAGATAAATACGTAGTATGCTTCTCCCTCGGGTAATACGGTCTGATGTACCATCTTTGCAGAAATGTCAGCCCTCGCCTTGCGGCTCTGGCAACATTTCTACAAAGATGGTACATCAGACCGTATTACCCTCGTGAGAAGCAAACAACTTATAGTATCTATAGAGTGTACACCTTGTATCTCCAGAGTGTACGCCTCGTATCTCCAGAGTGTACGCCTCCTATCTATAGAGTGTACGCCTCGTATCTACAGAGTGTACTCCTCGTATCTCTAAAGTGTACGCATCGAGTCCCAGAGTGTACGCCTCGTATCCACAGAGTGTACGCCTCGTATCTACAGAGTGTATGCCTCGTATCTACAGAGTGTACGCCTCGTATCTATAGAGAGTATGCCTCGTGTCTATAGAGTGTACGCCTCGTATCCACAGAGTGTATGCCTCGTATCTACAGAGTGTACGCCTCGTATCTATAGAGTGTACGCCTCGTATCTACAGAGTGTACGCCTCGTATCTATAGAGTGTATGCCTCGTGTCTATAGAGTGTACGCCTCGTATCTACAGAGTGTAGGAATCGTATCCAAAGAGCGTATGTCTCGTGCTGTGATGACAGGATCCCGTTGTGTTCACAAAATGAGAGCATTTCATTCAACACAAAATAAGGAGTATGTGAGCAGGGTCAAGACAATGTTATCGATCTGGAGAGTGTACGCCTCTTACAGTGATGTAAGGTCCCCATGTGGTCATTTTAAGAAAATGTCATCCAGCACAGAATAGAGAGTATGTAAGGAGGGGCAAGACAAGGTTATCTATCTGGAGAGTGTACGTCTCGTACAGTGATGTAATGTCACTTTAAGAAAGTTTCACCCAACACAGAATAGAGAGTATGTAAGGAGGGGCAAGACAAGGTTATCGATCTGGAGAGTGTACGCCTCGAACAATGATGACAGGATGACGGGGATGACCACACTTGCAAATGGCAGGTGTGACACAGCACCTGAAATAAAATATCAAAATATTGTTGTATAATTATAATAATTTATGTAACAGTTCGTTCGTGATGTTAGTTTAAAACATATTGGCAATTGCTTATATTTTGATTAAACACATTGTTATGAAGAAATGGATTAAGAACAAGTTCCCCAACTTGAATACCATCTGGGTTCTTCCCATTGTATGTACATGGATGATTATCATTATCTGACAAAGCGTCATCTTCATTTGACTGAATTGTTATACTGAGACCCTCCTTCCCTCTAATTTTCTCTGATGTAAAGGTATCCTTATGTGTAGGACTATATCTAAAATACACCGAATATCGGTAAAAAACACTTTACATTTACGATTTACAGCTAAAATGATTTATTAATCCGAACCTTCATAACGATTTTACCTTTTCTGATTTGACTGATATTAAGAATACCATTCTCATTCTCATAAAGAATCTATATGGCCATCAGTGCATCCAATTACAATATCAAATCAAAATGAGGAATAGTTTGTACCAATCGAAAGTTTCTCACCTGTTTTAACAAGAATACCAACAGCTAAAGATTGTGCAATGGTGCATAATACTGTTCCTTCTATTGACTTTTTGCTTCCTGAAATGCAAAATTTGTTTTCCAGTGAACTTCATTTATACGCATGAAATAAGTTTCACGAACTGTCATAAAGATGTTTTAGTTAATTTAATTGTTTCTCCGACCTGAAATCTATTTGAAATCAGATCGAGCCTATCACTCGGGCATCCCTTTGTTTCTACTCAATAGTACTGCCAAAAAGAAGCTGTGTCTAGTAACCATTGAACTTCGTTCATTGCATTACGGTAAATGTCCCCGGTTATTGTACTTAATACAAATCATTGCACATAGTATATTGCATTGCACTTGATATAAATCATTGCACTTATGTCATTACACTCTGGTCATTGCACTCCGTTCATTGCAATCCGGACATTGCACTAATTATAAATCATTACACTGAATCTATATCATTGCATATACGTCATTGCACTGCGGTCATTGCACTCCAGTAATTGCACTCCGGGGATTGTACTTCTACGGTCATTGCACCTTTGTCAACCATTACATGGCTAGAAAGCTATTGGCACCATTTTATATTTAGAGGACCTCAAATTGTTTGAACCTGAAGTGAAAGACAATGCCACCCTATAGAGCACTTCTGGGATTAACATTGAAACGAGGTACGAGTGATGGGTTCTTTTTAATTCAATACGATTTGTCCGATCTGTTCAGTATATTAATGACTGTACCCAATGGAAGCATAATGACATCAGAATGTAAACCACGCACCTTGCCACTTATGTTTTCCACACAGGGTTCCACCTATGGAAGCTACTGTATCTCCAATACCAAGGGAGATAACTCCACTGTAAAGGGACAGGTGTGACCCTGAAATATCATAAACGCAATAATAAACATACCAACATTGATATGAATAAGAATGATAGAAATAATATATTAATCACATATAATCATATACATTTTGGATAGTTTACGTTGACAAATCGTTTTCCTTAATGTACTACAGTTATTTTAAGTACTCTTATACGTTTTCGCATGCTTTATGTATGATGGTCGCTGGCACCTTAAGAAATTATGAACTCTAGAAAGTTCAAACTTTTGCGAACTCCCCAAAGCATACGAATGATCCACCTCAGTCATTAGTTAAACCATTATCAGGGTTTGTTGAAAGTGTTTAACTGTCGATATATTTTATGATAATACAGTAATCTTTCCCTTACCAAAGATAATTGATAAACCTTTTTCCATGCCAAATAAGGAAAATTGATATTGTGAGAAAGCGGTTTTAAAATTGAAATTCATAACCACAAATATGATCTGCATGTTTGCCATGCATTTAGTATTTTCCCAACCACAATGGAAATATTGCTAACAGCAAAGCTATATAGGCTTAAGCTGAGTTTTTACGTTAAAGAACCGTTGTGGTTTTAAAAGAGATAATAATTATTTTTAAAGAAACCAAACCTTTGAGAGGTCTGAAGCTAGAGATCCAGAGTGGCAGTGATAGACCAATCAGCAGATAGATGTGGGTGAGAATTATCTCCCCTTCATCCTTCTCGTCAACGAAGGTACGAAAGGATCTGTCGATCAGTTTACCAAGGGGTGGAACTGCATATACCCGTATGACCTGAAAACAGGAGGGAACAAATTTGACATTTGTTTTACGCAATAATTGTGCATGTTTTCACGTGATCAGTTGACACAGGGTCAAGCAGGATCAAGTGTATCCTCTTTTAGTTATATCTAAAGTGATGTTTTTCAAACTTATACGAGTAAGCTAGCATTGTCAAGTAACTACAGTAGCGCAATACAAATACCTACATTTATTCTAACTATCTTAAACTATTAACTGCTATGCTTACCTCAAGTACCACGAAAGCAGCCCCGGCAAATATAGAGGCTAAATGGAGGAACTCTGCATCAACTATTAATCCAGGGATGTAGACAGCGACCACTATAAGATGAAAATACTTCCGCACCATCGTTTTAGTTCCATGTCTGTAGGATCCCGGGTTCCCACAAGCTACTAGAAGTGAAGCAACAACAGACAATACCACCCAGTAGATGAACAGTCCCATCTGAAATTCATAACATAAGAACCTAACAGAAATTGGGATAAGTAACCAACACACATCTTACGATAAAGAATAAGTCAGAGTAAGAGTGTTTTTTTTTCAATACTGAATAAAAAAAATTAAACTCATGAATAAAACAAAAAGCAGTCCATAAGAAGCTAAATAATCTAGACTTACTATACTTTTTAAGACTTGGTTGGTCTTTTATCAAATAGTTTTGCTCTTGGGTCTGCATGACAGACGAAGAGTAAGTATGAATTGCTAGTATGAATTGCTAGTTAAAAATCGATTATTTTTTTTCGTAAACAATAATAATTGCAATATGCAAAATATTTTACAACAAAGTATTTTGTTCAGAAAGGGTCAAACATTCACTTGTTCTTAAAGCCAAAATGCACATGCTTGAAACTCAACAATTGCATTTAAGTGAATACGGGCATAACTTGTGTATGGGTTTATTTGAACTTTGGCACTGTATTTATGAGAGTTAATGTTATGAAATTGTTTTTCAAGCATCTCACCCTTCTTCTCCGTCCTACAATGGAACCAATCATCCATCGAACTATGCTCTGCCCAAGTAGAAAGTTAGTGGACGGAATTACAAAAACAAGGGCGACAACCCCGGTTATAACGTAAACCATTACACCACCACGCTGTTGGAAGTTTCTTGAAAGATGATTTAGATAGGCGATGGCTGTCACTGATATTATAAGTATCTGAAACGAAACAGGACAATGATATACTACTCAAAAGAATTAAGGAAATACTAACTTAATATTTTTCATTTGCACCAACTCTACATTTCTGCAGCTCAAAAATGTTTTAATTGTTTGAAGTTTCACATCCCCTATGCATTCATGACCTGAAGCTACATTTTCCCTTTCCGCATTTTTTCTCTCAATTTCCCCCTAGTTTTGGAATTTTAAATATTCCCTTTTTTTATTTTGAAAATCTAAAATCTCCCTTTCTTTCAGGAAAACGTGACTGGCATCATGTGACTTTCAATTTTGAGCCCTGCTTTGTCTCTGAAATTAAAGCGCAATTGCATCACTCTCAGTTTTTTTATTCCGATATGAGATTATGATATTGTTTTCGTTCACGAAATACATAATTTGTAACCATGCGCCAATATGTAAATTACAAAATGGACACATTTCGTTATAATCTTTGGTGTAGTACAGTTTGGTAACCAAAGGTAACCAATTCCAGGTGAATAGGAAACATTTACGTATTTCTCTCGATACAATTCTTCTTGACAATAGGAAACTGAGAGTGTAAACAGTTCAGCATGAACAACACCTGAGAGCTTGTACTTAAAGGGACAGTAGCACGTTTTTGGGGGGAATATAAGGTGATGTCAGGCAAATGAAAATTAATGGTTTCATTTGAAAGACAATTTATTTAAACTAAATGGAGCAGTAATTATTCAAATTTATAAGCGATTGCCTTTTCTTATACAAAATGAATTAAAGGTGTTCACACAAAATGGTCACCAATGGATTTTATGTGAATCTTCATACTTTGTCCTCTCACTATTGATGATTGACTTGTGTAATGAGATTTTTGACATTGTCAAAATAATACATTTAGCATTAACATACAATTATCAATGAACAATTTAAAACATAAAATATTCAAAAAACGTGCTACTGCCCCTTTAAGATACATATATTATTTTGGCTTTTGCTCTTTAAAGACAAATCACAAATTCAGTGATAGTGATGCATACTCACACTATGGATACAGTCTATATGGAATGATTTCAAATCAAATCCCTCGTTCTGCAACAAAATTAAACACAAAAAAAAACTAAATAATACAAAAAGGTAAAAAAAAATTTAAATCATTTTTTTAAAATAAAATAAACAAAACAAAACTAAACACGACCACAAGAAGGTAAATTTACATTGTAATATGATATAATCATGAAAGTAAAATCCATTAGCATATGTAAATGTGTAACATATGTGCATTTATTATAACGTAATGTCAGAAAGTGTTGACAATTGATATTCGGTTCACTGATTATGTCTTTAGACGTTTTCAGTTCAAGATAAGTGTAAGCAGTTTTGATTGCTGTAGGGATTTATAAAGCTTTAAAGGGTCAGTAGCACGTTTTTAGGGGGAATATAAGGTGATGTCAGGAAAATGAAAATTAATGGTTTCAATTGAAAGATAGTATGTTTGAACTAAATGGAGCAGTAATAATTAAAAGATATAACTAAAGTTTAGCTATGCGATTTCTTTTTCTTACACAAAATGAAATAAAGGTATTCACACAAAATTGCCGCCAATGGATTTTATGTGAATCTTCATACTTTTTCCTCTGACTATGTACGATTGCCTTGTGTAATGAGATTTTTGACACTGTCAAAATAATACAAGAGATATTAACTTACAATTATTAGTAAAAAATTAAAACCTAAAATTATCAAAAACGTGCTACTGCCCCTTTAACAACTATCCTAAGAAATTCTAAAAATACACATGTACGTCCTTGTTTTGACATACATATCAATTGCCCCTGCGTAAGGTGCCATATGTTCAAAAGTAAGAAAATAATTGGCTCTGTACACGTGATTGATAATTTATCAATTTGATGATTTATATATTTCTGCACCCAAATAAAGAATCTCTGTAATTGATAATGGATCAATAGGTTGGTTTATTCAAGAAATGAATTAAATAATTATTTTCCACACGGTTATAACCTGATATAAGCAGCGCTAAGTATATAGTTTTACTTTGTTTAAAACGGGTTATAACTGTGTGGAAAAACATATAAAGAAATTCATTTCTTGAATACATTCCAACTGAATAGCTCAATTATTAAACACTGTAATGGTCCATATATTGTGTATTTCCGTACCCAACTGGACAGGGTCAAGGAATGACCACTTCTCCACAGGACCACGCCTACCAACTGTAGGACACAGCTGAGCTCCCCTAGACTGAAGCATCTCGGTAGTCTACTGGGTAGGATGTGGTGTAGAGAATAGATGATGTAGGCTTGGAATACGCTCAGGAATATAAGCGGCCAATCTGAAAGACGGGAGTCTGGTCTTAAGGTTTTGTGTACATCTATATAACACAATGAGTGTTTTTTTTTCATAAAATACAAGTACATGTAGTTTATTCCATCGTGCATACTAGGATTTTGATTGGAAGTTCTTTGGAACATATTCCTTGAGTGAGGGTTGTTTTACAACTCGACGTTTCAATATCCCTTAATTTCTATAAAAAAACGAAAAAGGAAGATATAAATATTGACATACTTTTTTTTTTTAAAACAGGCATTTAAACACTTCGCATTAGGGCCGTGAGTCCAATGATTTTTAAACATAATTCTCTTTACATAGGTGGTATGGATAACATAACAACAAACAATACTAAAAAAATCATACGATAATGTCTAGTTACATGTTGAACATACCTAGTTTAGCAATAAGAAATATTGATGATAATTCAGCTGCAAGAATTAGGATTGATGTACAACATGATGTGAAATTCCCCTTAGTCTTGTCAGTGTTGTCACGTGTAGAGTTCATGAGCAGTGCACACTGAGTGGAGGTGAAACACACGTACCTGAGAGCTGAACTCACATACACTGGAAATATAATACGACTTTTTAAATTTTGAATCCATACATAAACATACTCAATAGAAATGAAATATTATTGTCACAAAGAAGAAGAGTTTATCCCAGTGTCACAAAGCGTCATGCTTGGTTCAGGTTATGTATAAAAACATAAATGTAGGATGCTTTTCGGCCAACAATGGCATATGAACCACTTAAAATTATAATTCATTATTATTTGGTTAAAAAATTAATGAATTAAATACCTGTCGAATATTCTCGTTTTATATATAACCTCTTGTTTATAACATGTAGTTTGATCCTAAAGTAACATTACCCTGTGACGATATATTTCGATGTAATATTGGATGATAAAACCGTTTAACCATGGAGGTCTAAGCTGCATAAGACATATGGGCCTTTGTTTAGATATGATTTATGAAATTACTTCTGAATCACTTTGGAACTAGGACTCTTAGATTCACACTTCAAGTTGGAACTTAGAAACAGATGTCAGCATTGATAAATATCATTTGACCGTATCAAATATCATCAGTAAATGTTCTTGGTTCTAAAATATTTCGTGCATTTCTAACTTAGTTTGACTCTCAAGCGTAACCATAGAAACATTAATTGACAACAACGGTCAATGTTTATCGAAGTCTTTTGAAACTTCTTCCACTAAGGAACTTTGCTATAGCAAGGCCTAGCTGCACCTGCAATCCTCCCAGCATGAGTACACTCGACCTAGCTGCCAGGAATAAAATAGAAAAAGATATCGTGTCTACCGATATCGATCTCTATCAACTTTGACTCGCGGTAGACTCGATATTTTTCAATTGTATTCATCGAAGTATGTCGATTTTAATCCAACTCGATCCGCTCAAGATTAAACGAAGTTTCGTAAATAAGTCAAATTCCTTGACGTTTATTGATAAGTATATCTATAGGCATTTATCATCCAAAACTGTGTTCCACAGGAGATATCGCTTGTGGAAGATCAAGCGATATCTCCTAGGAGATATCGCTTTGACAGTAGATTTTGAACAATGCTCTGTAGATCAGAAAATACATGACATCACAAACAGTTTACATCATCAGTAATGATGTCACAATACTATGACGTCATAAAGACAACGACGTCACAATGCTATGACGTCATTAACACGATGACGTCACACTGCAATGACATCACTGGTTAAGGAGTTTTAAGGCTATGCAGTGTTCAAAGTTGTACATTTTTCATGCTCATGTGATGAAAAATGATTTTGGATGATAAATAGAATCTCACCCTCGTGTCTTCTGATATCAAATATATCAACACTCGTTGATAAAAATAAAATATCCTCGGCAAGCCTCGGATATTTGTTACTTTTATCAACTTGTGTTGATATATTTGATATCAGAAGACACGAGGGTGAGATTATCTATATGTATAAGTGATATGCGTAAATGCACGATTCAAGGTATACCTACAGGCGTCGGCTACTCCTGAGTTGCTACTGATGTGTACAATGTCGGCTACTACTGCCAACGGGACTAACACGGAACATAAGTAACCTGGATCAGCTTTGGATCTGGAAACAGAAAATGTTGATCATTTCATATCTAATATTCGTTTAACACAAATGGTTTCAAACGAAAGTTAAGTTAAGTTCAGTATAATTTGACATTTTTTTTAAGATATCACAGGATATGAGCATTTGCTTTGAGGTTGGTGAATTCTCAACATGTTTTAATTAAAGGAGCAGTCCTATCGGGGTATTTTGGTGTAAACAAAATTCAAGAGGAGTGATGCATTCGATTCTATTGTTAAATCTAGAACAACTTAAACGTTACCCTCACTTACACATATGAAAATGAGTGTGAAATAATCATGAAATAATCATATGTAAGTTTAAACAGGGAAGTACTCTTGAATTTTGTTTCTACAAAAATACCCCGATAGAACTGTTCCTTTAACTAGAGAAGTATTTAGCAACAAATGAGGTTACTTAATGTTATTGATCAGGAAACATGTTGGAATCAACTCTAATCTTTAAGCGTGTTAAAAAAGTGTCAGGTGTTGTAAAATTCATTATCTCCCCACAGAGGCAGATCAAGTCAAGAAATGCTGATACAGCCTCTGTTATATTACGCCGAGTTTGTTGGATAGAATGGGAGACGCCTGATTGGAAGCAATCAAATTTTGTTGTGCAATCAGCCACGCTGTTCTTAAATCATCAGTTTGGTTACTAAATGACGGAAAAGGCATTGTGATATGAACAACCCTTTCCATGTGATAAGCGTAGTCATTTAATAAAGAAATTCAAATGGATTGTGGTGCAATTTTTTTCCGCCAGAGGAAACTGCCGGAACCCAGGGATTTCGGCGTAATATAACAGAGGTTGTATCAACATTTCTTGACTTGATCTGTCTCTGTGGGGAGAGAATGTGTAAAATGGTAAATGTTTCAAATACCTGAAATACTTCATGATACCGGGTTGAGCTTCACTGTATAACGTCAGAACGGTAAGGGCTCCATACTGACTTGCCAGACAAACTAAAATCGTGAAATAACTGAACTGATTAAAATATTCTTAATGACATTAACTACATTAACTTAAAATATAAAACAATATGTTTATAACTTAAGTATCCTTTTTTTCATATTCTCATTTTATCTTAATCTAATAACGCGCGTGTACGTTTTATAAGCTGGATACAAATCAAGTAAAGTACGTTGAAATAAAGCTTTAATCACATGTTGTTGTGTTGAGCATTTTATTAAATCAATGCCATTATGGTAATAAAGTTAAAATATAAGTTTAAATCTCACCAATAACTGGCACTGACACGTCCAAAGACAACGTCATAAAGGTCTTATACAACACATATATGCCGGATGCCGCTAGCACCAAAACCTCAGATTGTAGTAGGGTCACCATAACGATATGATAATTCAACCAATACGTCTTCCTGCAAATTTTAATTATAATATTATTAGAGGGTTTTTTGAAGAAGCTATCTTCAAATCAAACTTTTATCTACTGTAAGAAATGTTAGAAATACACTTCTCACATAAGTGAAGGTTTACAGTTTTTTGCTTATTCGATAAGTTGTCGCAATGTGTTTTCGTCCATGAAACGCATCGCTCGAACGCGTCCAACCAATGAGGTCATCATGACCTAAATACTCCCTCTATTTAGACTTGCTATTTCAAAATAATGACAGTGATCTGCAAATTATTCTTTAATAAGTGCATTTTTACTAAATTTTAACCACATAGACTCTGTTTAAATCACAAACCATTTACGATTACTCACTGTGGGCGATATTCTTATAACCAGTCGACACCCTGCTTCTATGTGGCATCCATTTTTCTTTAGGTAAAGCTAATATAAAGTCAGTTGCGTAAATACGAAAAACGAAATAGAAAAGGATTTCAGGATATTATCTTTTTCAGCAAATTGTTATAACGATTTTATCATGGATTCCAATTTATTGAATAAGTTCAAATGTTTATACTTTTTAGAGCTGTTTAAACATCAGACATTTGAAATAAATGCATTTCAAATCTTTCTAAGAAAAAAAGACTGTAATTACTCTAAAAGATAAAATTTATAAGTAGATGTTTATGGCACGTTTTTTTACTATGTCTGCTATCATTTTTTAAACAGTCTAACATATACTCTTTCACACCAAAAGCATGTTCTCTCACGTTAAGAATGTAAAGGTGCTTTAAAGGGGCATTAGCACGTTTTTAGGGGGGATCTAAGGTGATGTCAGGAAAATGAAAATAAATGGTTCCAATTGAAAGACAATGTATTAAAACTAAATGAAGCAGTAATAAATCAAATATGTATTGTAAAGTTAACCCATGCGATCCATTTTCTTACAAAAAATGAATTAAAGGTGTTCACACAAAAATGGCTGCCAATGGATTTTATGTGAATCTTTATAATTTGTTCTCTGATTATGGATGATTGGTTTGTGTAATGAGATTTTTGACACTATCAAAGTATTACGTTAAGCATTAACTCACAATGATCAGTGAAAAATTAAAAATATAAAATTGTCAAAAAACGTGCTACTGCCCCTTTAAAACAAGATATTTTAATACATTTGACTGATATTAATTAATTCAATAATTGTGCAATATATTGCTCAATGAAAATTATATTTCAATAATTGTTTTGCTCAATCTGCATTGCAATATATTTAGTATTACAATCTAAAAAATTAAAATCAACGGGTTTCATATTTGCTGAAACAGTTAACCTAATATAAAACTCGTTGATCTAAATTATTACGATGACGATAATATTGCACAGATCTAAGTCAATATGTTTGCTGTCAAGGGGGCAACTGGAGTTCATGCTCTATTTATAAACAAAATGCATTGAGCAACCTTTGTACCATAGTACAGTTGGCAGTGCATAGCTGTTAATGCATTGTGTTTCTCTAATACGATTACGCTTCCAGGTGAGTTTACTTTCTTTCTTATAATAAAATAATATATAATAATATGATATGCATATCAGATGCATGTATATGCTAGGTGAGCCTATATGATCGATTAAAGAACCATTAGCAAAAGATCGATTAGAAAAATACCGATTGTTGTTGAATATTGTTATATTAAAGCTTATCAATGTTGTATAGAAACAATAAAGGTACGAAGTCGCGAATGTGATCGAAATCCGGACAGTGACGAGTCAATTAACGGGTAAAAGGGTGAAACAAAGAATGGAAGAGAATGGAAGCTAGGGCTACTAATACAGTTCCGAATCGGGATTAAGAATCAGAAACTTTTGTCGAAACTCTATAAGTGCTAGGATTGTATAAGTTATTGTTGATACAGATAAATTAATTATCTAATGAAAAAATATATTGGACACATTACACTTAAAAGAGTTATAAATTACTCCATCAATGGTGTCATCTTCTATCACAACTGTACATCAAATAGATTTATATTTTGAAAACACTTTATTTACCTATCCTTATTTCAAAGCTCCATTTTTCACGCCTTCTTAAGTTCGGATACTCGATTCTTTGAACTAACGCTCGATTGTAAAATGTTTATACTTCGGTAACAAATTATCCGTTAAATAATATCACCAATTTAGCCATTGTTATAATGTTGCAATCAAGAAAATGTAATAATCATATCGATCCCCGATACACATGAGTTAATCTAATATTTGCTACTCGCTCTTTATTATTATTTTTTACTTATCAATTTTTAATTTCGTATTTAACCTGCTGCTTTTATTTATCTCCTATTTGTATATAAATCAAAGGTAACACTTGGAATAGTAAGCTAACATGATTTTGTTATATGCATCAAAGGGACATGAAAATATTAAAACAAAACTTCGTGTTTGATATTTATTTCTCTAACTTATCAAGCTTACATGTACCAATATAAAAAATATAACCCATGTGAGTTAATAAAAACATTATATGTTTGTCTATTCTAACATGTCATTGAAAATACCAAGTTGCATGTTTCCTACTTATGTCAGCATGAGAATGTTGCTTTTGGAACAAAATATTGATTGGGTAATATGGACTTATAAATATGTTATTTTGCCAATAAAGTAGAATATTAGATATTACTCATTCGTCATTTCGGCTCAACAGTTAACGTTAATGATTCTTTTAAGAAGTTGCTTTACTATGTTATTCCTTGCCTTGTTTCGTTGTTTGACTAGTTATTATGCCTTTTTTATGTGTGTAGCCTACGTTCCCGCAAGCAAGCTACAAAAATCTTGCTGAATCTTGCTGATGACAGTTTCACCAGTAGAAAAAAAGGATATCTGGATTATTATCAATTTATGACAGGTTTGTGCAATTTTTAACAACTTAAATATTAAAATTCATTCATATTTTGTAATGTTTACTTACAGAAGCGTATGTTTTTTTTTGTTAAAGTGAAATTTAATTCTTAGACCCCAAATGTGAAAAAAAGTATTTGATTTGATTTGATAATGCAAAATGAAAAAGATTCTTGGTTTACAATCTGGTAGACTTCATCAAGTGTAGGCCTATGTGCCACTTTTAATAGTATTAATGTTAAGAGATTAAAATAATCAATTTAGACTGGTCCAAATATCGAAATCTGAAACCTTGCTAAATTTCATTTGACACGGTCAATTTAATTATATTGTGTAGGTATATTTGGTTTATTACTGTGGCAGCTGTTGTTTATTTAATTGGTTGTGATTCACAAATTCACTCTCCAGTTTAATCATCCCACGTATTTGTGTTTTCTATATATGTTACATGTTGAATTTTGAATGGGATGAAATTTGACATGGCATGGAGAAAATCATATTACAGAATATGATTCTGGATTCTGTGAAGATTATTCCGTCTCCTTCATCAATTTCGAAGGTTTGAATAATTCAAATATGGTAAGTTGTATTTGTCGTTTGTCAATATGAAAAGTTGAGGTGCCATAGTTTTTCATTGCATTGGATTTCAACTGACACATTAATTTTGATGGACTGAAGCTTGTTTTTCACATGACGAAATCGAAAAGTTGCATTCCGTTTCTTTTCTATTTCCTTTTATATCTTTCAAAGGGGACATAACCGTTACTTCCGGCTAAATCAACTCCACATGGCAATGTTTGTAAACAAATAGGCCTACGTTTGTTTTGGTTAGGTTGTAGAGAAACAAAATGATATTATAAAAAAACTTCGGAAAGGTCAGTTTGAAATATTTTGGAAGGATTGACAAGCGCATTTGATTTGACCTATTTGTTTTGAAATCATGTAAGAAGTTTGGTCATTGCGAAATTCCAAAAATGCTGACAAAGTCTGACAACCTCTCTATTTTTAGGCTATGCTGGGTATATATGACAGCCTGTAGTATACTTGAGCAGTTCTTCGGCGAGCTGTTTAGGACAAGGACAGACTTACAATGGTAATGTTCGTCTGCTTGCGATAAATCATGCTTGCGGAACAGTTGCTAAATATATCCAGCTCATGTAGTGCTGACTTGTTTATATTTACAGCCATGTGCCAGTTATATTCGGACATGGCACTCTTTCCATAAACTCGCATTAGTGTAAAAAAAATATATATTCATGAAAAAAAATATTGATCATTCTAATTAAAATTACAGGGGGAATTATAAATGATAGGGCATATGGGATTGAAGTGCCAATCTAAATAAATTTAGATCAACAGATTTTTTATTTTGTCATACTGTTGATCTAACATTGACCAGTGTGAGAGGTCGTCCCGGTGACCTTTCTTATGCAAATAAGGAATTCGCGATTTGATCAATCAAATTCGACGTTTCAAACAGTTCATAGTCGCTATTTTAAAGAATGAACGGAAGACATATATGATGGCTTATGGCCTGTTCTCAATAACAGTGTGCATTGTGAAAAATAAATCTTGTTTTCGATACTGATAAGAAAAATATCAATAGGTTGATTTTATTCTGGTTGTATGAAATATTTTTAGTTTTATGATTGACAAAAATCACTATTTTAAACATTATTTGGATGACACTGAAATAAATTAGTATAAACGAGTTTGATAAAAAAAAGGAGTTACCTCCCCTTGCATATGCATTTTCGCAGATATTGGCATTTATCAAGCTCTAACTTTGTGATTATTATTCGCCACGTTAGTATCTGTGTGACGTGCAATTATCATTTGTCATCGACAACTAGCAAATACGCTAAATCATTTCAAAATGAAAAAATCTAATCTATTAATACATCTGTGACAGGGTGAGGTCTACTACTTCCTACTGGCTTCGGCTGGGGGGATATCTCTTTGGCCGAACAGGTAGAGTGCAGGACTCTCACCTGGAGGTCCCGGGTTCGAATCCCGCATGGGAAATATTGGATTTTCTTTCCTGCTACAATTGGCGCCCAACGTGGGGCCGGGACTATTCTTTAATGTCACATCACCTTTAAGTCCTTCATTAATCATTCATCCTTCAAATGGGCATATCTCTCGAATGCGTGACTCGAGGACGAGTCACTTCGTGGAGGGGGTGAATGTGACAGGGTGAGGTCTACTACTTCCTACTGGCTTCGGCTGGAGGGATATCTCTTTGGCCGAACAGGTAGAGCGTAGGACTCTCAACCCGGAGGTCCCGGGTTCGAATCCCGCATGGGAAATATTGGATTTTCTTTCCTGCTACACATCCAAGCAATCCGCTCCGAATGACAAAGCTCCGAACATCAGCCATTTCAAAAGATGCGCTGCTGAGTTTTTTAACTTCCAGCGAGCTAGGGCAAGTTTTCTGATTGGCCGAGAGGCTGATGTCAGAGGTCACCGGGACGACCTGCCTTACGGGCCAATGTTAGATCAACAGTATGACCAAATATAAAACCTGTTGATCTAAATTTATTTAGATTGTTGAAGTGCATACTTTCATTTTATTATCTGATTAATATTTATGCTACTTCATCAAATTGACAAATTTATGTAAAAAATTTAGATACATGTGAAATTGGTCACAGTTATGAACTTCTTCACAACTTTGTCCATGATTTGATAAAATTGCTGTTGTTCCTATTATACTTCCTAAGGTACATGATATGAAAATTAAACAGATCTATTGAGTTATAGGTAAGATGATTCTTTACAAATGTGCAAAATATGAACAGGATCAGATGGTAATGATATGCATGACAAATATTTTATTTACACTAATTCTAAATTCAACATTCATTCTATTGAAATAATTCACTGTCTGAATATAACTGGCATGGGTCCATAGATGGCGTGTAAGCGATGCCTTCAGAGAATGGACAAAACTTGCAAGATCTAGTCAATTCAATTTGTTTCAATCAGATAATTTTTTAGCTATTTTGCAGGATTTCAAAAGAAAGTAAAGTACTACTTGAACCCTCACACTTTAATGCTACTTTAATTCAAATGCAATTCTACACTGTTTGAATACCAAATAGGATATCAGGGAATAGGTTGTAGCATAACGCAGAGACATATATGCTGATGTAGCAGGATGAAAAACAGGTGACACCACAAAAATTTGTAAAAATTATCTTTAAAATATGAACAGGGTCAGATGGTAATGATATGCATGGAAAATATATAATTTACAATAATTCTAAATACACTGTAATATACGGTAAAGGTTGAAGTTTAGTTGGGGTGGGATTGTTAGGATTTGATATGGGAAAATGGGGAGCATCAGCATATATATCACGTAGAGCTACCTGACATACCTTGATATTTATCAAACCAAAAACTTTGCATATCTATATATAGCCAGCAAATGAAATGATGCACATACAGAATTAGATTTCTTGCTACCACTGCTGCTGTTAATCTCATATGCACTGTTCTGTAACATTTCCACAAGAGGCACCTGTATGGAGTTTCATATGGTTTGTGCCATGTTCTTAAAATCAACGACTGAAAACATGCGACTATAAATATAGCGTTGAGTAAACAGCCATCACCAATACAAGTTTCTTCAATGGCTTGATGGATATGAGGGTATGTGTTGTAGCTCAAGCTTTGAGCTGGTTACTGGTCACAACTCCTCACCATCCAAAGCCTGATGAGCAACAAACTCATGTCTCTACTTTAAATGTAAACCTGTAATGTAAAATGTAATGTTCCTGATTCTTAGTTCAAACATTTAATTTGAGATAAGAAATAATTACTTAAATGAAATGTCAATTCTTTTTCAGATCATCATCAGTAAGAAGGGATGTGCACTGGAGCAAGCCTGTATATGAATATTTTATAACCTGCAATCAAGATGTCAGAATATGAACAAGTGTTGACTGAGATACGACCATTTGGTCCGTATCAAATCCGTGTGTTTATCTTGGTGTCCCTGTTTGAGACACCTCTGGCATGGGCTATGTTGTTGCCAATCTTTACATCTGCCAAGCCGTCATGGACATGTTCTTCATCAAATTCGTCAGAAGGATTTTATAACACTTCCTTCACCAACTCATCATCAGAAGCTTGTTCGCCAAGTGGAGAGCCTTGTGATGATTTATCCTTCTCAACTGATTTCACCTCTATCATCAGCGAGGTAACCTCAAATCATTAAAATGTATTCGTATAAAATATGACAGAAATTTTCATTGATATTTACTCAAATTTAAATCGACATTCACATTGTACCAATGTAGTAACCCCCATCTTTGTGTTCACAGTGGAACCTAGTCTGTTCACTAAGCTACATCCCGGGTCTCATCACCTCTATACAAATGGCCGGCGTGTTGGTCGGGGCCGTTCTCACCGGTCAGATAGCTGACATGTTCGGGAGAAAGAAGGTCCTCTTCATAGAGTATGCGCTCCTACTGTGCATCTGGTTTGGTAGTGCCTTTTCAAACTCCTGGCATCTTTATGCAGTTCTCAGGTTTATCATTGGAGCATTAGTTGGAGGTATGTTTAGTCATGGTTTATTCATAGTTCATTTATATTCAGTTTGTAGTTCATTCATCATTCATTCAAAGTAAGTCATGTTTTTTTTTACATTCTAAAGTTATGGTTGCATTACGAACTGCGTCTTTAGGTTACGTGGTCATCATTATTCATACACTCACTTTATGATAAATTAATTCAAGTCAATAATCTAAGGTGAAGTTATCAATAGTGATTTTAAAAAATGTACATAGATTCAACCTTAATAAAGAATCAGGAATGATATTTCATGTTAGTCTATGATATAACTAAATATATATACATACAATGAAATTACATTAATTTTCAAATCTCCAAATTACCATCTAAGGAAAAAGTAGAAGCAGGCCATTACAAAAGGGAGTTAACTCAGTAATATTTTCACTGTCACAGGCACCCTGGTTGTAAACTTCGTGCTGCCCCTAGAGTTTGTGACCCCTGCCTGGAGGACATTCTGTGGTTGTGTCGGATTCTGGGCGGTTGGTCTCATGACACTGGCGCTATGGGCCTTCTTTCTCAGAGACTGGCGCCACCTCACCATGGCAACATCAGCCTCCGGAGTGTTTATACTGCTATCCTGGTGGTAAGTTTTTGTCATTCATATTAAAGAAGGATGACAATTTAATCAAACTGAATTAATTGTCGATTGATGTGTTGACTTTCATCAAATTTATCCTCTAAGTTAGGGCTACAATAACTCTTTGTACAGTTCCTACTGTTTTTCTCAAGTGTTGTTGTTTGTGCTATAACTTTTGCCCCACTAAGGTTTTGAGACCCTTCACTGAAAAAATGGCCGGACACAAGTCACACTTTTTGCTGATTCACCAGACTTGAGTCTTCAAAACTAAGCAAATATTTTGTTTTGCCAGCCCAGTTTGACACATGAGTGTAGTGAAGTGACCGGTTTAACTTCTTTGTCTGAATGTGACTATTCCAATTAAGTCTGATATTAAGTTAAATCATATCTTTACATATCCTCAGATAACAAATGCTTGGTCGTTTCATTGATGCATTGTTTATTTCTATACATCCCAACTGAAGTATTTAAATCAAATTATAGGTTCATCCCTGAAAGTCCAAGATGGCTTTTAAGTCGAGGACGCTATAAGGAAGCTCAGGTGATTCTAACAGCAATGGCCGTCACAAACAATCGTCCTGTCCCAGAATTCTCACGTCTTAAACTGTATGTTGAGGTGAGTTTGATAATCTAGATGTTTTTTCTAGATCAGGTTCTTTTCAATCAAAAAGATGAAAGTAGTAGGTTCTTTAAAAAGTCCCCTTCCAACTTTCAGGCTATAAATTCTTCCTTTAGAAGCTTAACTTACCGTAAGTTAGTGGCTTGTCCATGGTTTTCACCCTCGTAAAGGTTATTCATCGATTAAAACACAAACAAGAAACTATTTGATTGTATGGAAAATGGAAGAAATCTGTTAGGAAATCAAAATATCATGTAAGGATATCAAGATATAGACTGTTTCACCATGTCATACCCTATATGGGAATACAAATGGCACGCACTAGTAAGTTGTTACTTCATTTCAACCTTCGGAATCAAGGCATAACCAGCGCCTGACAAAGTCATTGGGCTAGCTCTTTAGGGTACTGCAGCTGATCTTTATGGTCCAGTCAGACTACTCTTAGAGGTCATGAATGACCTTAAACTTTTACACAAGGTGGAAATACTTACATCAGCCAGATGATATATTTTGCCCTGTAATAATAGTTGCTACAAATACAGCAGTGTCAATCTATTCCAGAGAGAGGAGAGCAACCTTCTAGAACAGAAGAAGTACACATATTGGCACCTGTTCAGCTCTGGTCCACTTCTACGAGGAACTCTTATTCTCATGTATGCCTGGTAAGTAGTTCAGTGATTAAACAGTTCATTTGTCACGCAGTTGGTTGAAAATTTTAGCCAATCAGGACCTAAATTTTTTAAGCTCTCTTAGTGCTAAGATAGCTTTAAGCCAATTTTACTGTATGTTTTTTTTCACAATTTTTTAAAACCTTAATAGAGAGAGCTAGTTCATGGGTCGATTCATAGAGCTCCCTTAGGTTATGATGATTATAACTCAATGTCCCTTTGTTAAGGGTGACCATGGCCTAGGCTCTTTTATGGAACTTTTGGAATTGGAAAGCAGGAATTCATTTAATTTAACATGGTTTCATCCTTTTGTTTCATAGCTCAGGTCCAACATTTTTGAGTTTTGATCCCTTTGGTTTGAGAATATTAGTGGGTTCAAAACTTATGGGAAATTCTCATCTGCATCAGCTAGATATTTCATAGAACATTTTCTATTTTAATTTAAATCCAAACTATCTTTAAGGAAGTTATTCATAAGTTCCCTTTCTCTTCTTGCAGGTTTGTATCAAGCTCTGTGTACTACGGCCTCAACTTTAACGCCAAGAATCTGTCCGGGAACCGCTACCTGAACGTGTTCCTGTCTGGGCTGGTTGAGATCCCAGCCCTAGTGTTCGTAGTTCTAGTCAACAACTCCCTGGGACGTCGCAGGACCACCGCCTCTCTCATGTTGCTGGCTGGAACGTCCTGTCTGCTCATCCTTGCTCTTGATGTGGCCGGTACGCATTTGGTTTTACTTTTAGTTAAAGAGACAGTCCTCTTTAGTTCTTTTTGTGGAAACAAACTCAAGAATGTATTCAAGTTTATACATACAATCTTATTTGTTCTTATTCATAACACAACACAGTTGAAACATGTTACTAGCATTCTTCTTGATTTAAATTTTACGACATGAATTTTGATGAAGAAGAATACACTTGGTAAAAAGAAAGGAATATTTATTATGGGGCCCATATTCTGTTCAGTGATGTCAAGTTAAGCCCATGGGATCTGTGTATGGACAGGCTAAATTGGAGTGTTTGTGGGATGAAACATGCCAGTTCTTACCAGGCACTAGTTGCTTCAAAATAGCATTACTGTGTTTTTTGCAATTGCCAAAATTTGGTTATTACTGCACAAGTATATTTCATCTACCATAATAATGTTTACAGAAGTGAACATACCCTCCCTGACACTTGTCTTCGCCCTTATCGGCAAGTCAGGGATATCTGGAGGTTGGGCCGCAGTCCAGGTTTTCTCAGCCGAGACCTTCCCTACAGTTGTCAGGTATTGACAGAGCAATCTTATTCTTGAAATTCTTGGTCTTTGAATTAATCACTACTCTGATTAAGAATTTAATTCCAGATTTTGTGTTTGCAATTAGACACAAGCAATGTCAAAGTTAAATATCTTGTAAACAGAGAATATATTTGATATCATGAATCTTTCATATGACCATGGAATATTTCATAAAATGGGCAATTGAGAATTTTAAAATGAAGAAAAAATTAGCTTTAAAGCAAAGTGATACACCTTATCATTATTCAATATTTAATTATGATTTTTTCACTGTCTATTTATTCATGAATACAGGAACATAGGAGTAGGAGCATGCTCAATGTCGGCCAGGATTGGAGGAATAGTAGCACCACAAATAGTGCTTTTGGTAAGGTTTTTTTTGGTGGTAAATATAACAGTTCAAAGTTTAGCAAATCAAATGTCGTAATCAATGGCATTTCTAGCATCAAAGTGATAGCATACATGCACAAGTAAAGGCAACAAGTAAAAGGGTGCTATTTTTGGTTCCTGGATTGTATTTAGAATGTTTCATTAATCTATGAGTGCCCTAAATTTTGATCAATATGTATGCATTTTGTTTTAACAATCGAATTGATAATCTGATTATATCATTTCATTATGCATTGCAGGAAGTCATATTTTATGTTTTAGTTGAGAAGACGTGTATTTATTTTAGCTAAATAAAGAAACAATGTCAATAAATTAAGATTGACTTCTAAGCATATAGATCTCACCAGGCTACATTTATTGAACACATACTGACTTGTGGTGTCAGTCTATCAGTTAGTTCACCTTTGGTTTAAATGTCATTTAACAGTTCTGTTGATAATGTGTTTGGTAACAAATATCTGTTGTTGCTGCAGGGAGATTCAGGACACATGACGATGCCTTTCACAGTGTTTGGAGCCCTAGCGCTCTTGTGTGGAGTTCTCATGTTCTTCATGGAGGAAACTGTCAATCAACCCCTGAAAGATCAGCTCCATACAGGACCAAGTGAATCCTATACAGTGCCACAAGAGGACAGGGAGTTGCTTCCCCTGGATTCAGGAAACAACACTCAACTCAACACTCAACAAGCTCAAGTCTAGCCGTCCATATGTGTCAAATATAAACACATAACCTATTTCTTGAAATCCTTTTAAAAACAATGCAGTCCGAGATTATAAATTTGGGCAATTTATATGTTTACAAAAAAATGTCCAAGCCAAGTTTCAGTCAGGAATCATATAATATTTTACTCTCCTAAAAATCAGATATTGTGTACCTTTGCTGCGTTAATCTTTGCATTTAGCCAATAACTAAGACATAATGCAAGTGAAGCAGTACTAAGATCTGAGTTGTATAAAGGATAAAGTGACAAGTTCCATTTCATTTCAATGAGGTAATACTACTTGTAAGTCAACATCACAGGAATGTTTGAGGCCAAATAGCACAGTGGTTAGCATGTTAAGCTTCGGACCAATAAGTCAGGCATTCGAATCCTGCCAGGGGCTTGGCTACTAGAGAAGTAGAGCACAGTTCTACACTCAGTAAGGTTTGGGTGCAATGCTACATTGGATTTCAGTGCAGTACCACCTATGGTTCACTAGTTTTAGTCGGTGCTTGCAGGTTTCATCGCAATGCATAGCCATTATAGTGTTGTTAGCTTTCTCCCTGCAATATTACTTGCAGCTGTGATATAAGTGAATTACTCTTGAAAGCAGTGTTAAAGGGGCAGTAGGATGTTTGTGGATAATTTTTTATTTTTTCACTGATAATTGTAAGTTAATGCTAAGTGTATTATTTTGACAGTGTCAAAAATCTCATTACAGAAGCCAATCATCCATAGTCAGAGGACAAAGTATGAAGATTCACATAGAATCCATTGGCGGCCATTTTGTGTGAATACCTTTAATTCATTTTGTGTAAGAAAAAGGAATCGCATGGCTGAATTTTACGTAATATATTTGAATTATTAATGCTCCATTTAGTTTGAATACATTGTCTTTCAAATGGAATCATTCATTTTCCTGACATCACCTTATATTCCCCCTAAAAATGTGCTACTGCCCCTTTTAACCCAATCTTATTAAAATACGATCTATTTGCTACACTACGCTACGCATGTAGATCTTACCAGGCTCAGTTATAACAGCCGTCAGAGTATCCTTTGACTCAGCCAATCAGCGACTTTGCCCCGTAACTCGAGTTGCTGGTGACGGGTATTCATATCTAATCTTCAAAACTCGAAAAACGAAAATTTCCGACTATTTCTAAATGTCGACAACAAATATTTCCTGTCATGTCCGAATGAATAACTCAAACTGTGCTTTATATCGCTCTTATCAATTTGTTGGTCCAAAATCGTCCAGGTAAATACTTTAATGTTATCATTATCGAAGAAATCACCGTAAACGGGGCAAATTCAAACAGCAAGCTGTAGATGCTATTTTTGGAACAGTTACGTTATATAAACGTTTCCCTTTAAAGGGGCAGTAGCACGTTTTTAGGGGGAATATAAGGTGATGTCAGGAAAATGAAAATAAATGGTTCCAAATGAAAGACAATGTATTTAAACTAAATGGAGCAGTAATAATTCAAATATATAACGTAAGGTTCAGCCATGCGATTCCCTTTTCTTACAAAAATGAATTAAAGGTGTTCACACAAAAATGGCCGCCAATGGATTTTATGTAAATCTTCATACTTTGTCCTCTGATTATGGTTGATTGGCTTGTGTAATGTGATTGTTGACACTGTCAATATAATACATTAGGCATTTACTTACCATTATAAGTGCAATTTTTAAAATATAAAATTATCAAAAAACGTGCTACTGCCCCTTTAAATCTTATATGAAACGATTCATGTTCATTAAATTCGGTGTATTTTGTATCCATAAATATACTGACACAAATGAGAAGACCAGAACTGACATAAAAACATTAGATCAAGTCTTGTTGATTTGATATCACACATATTCGATGTACATATGCAAATTAGAAAGAATCTAGTTCTGTCAAATAGTCAAACATTACAAATGAATTTACGACCTATGCAAATTACCTAACACTGCTTTTTGGGAAATTCGAAAGGTCATAAGTTATCATTTTATCATTTGGGCTGTGCCGATTTACGGTTTAATCTCTTGAATTGTCCTTTAAGAGACGTACGATTTGATTGGTGGATGAAATCTTCCTCACATCAAGCGGTCAAAGGTTACCCTGACGGCTGGACTTACGGGGCCTTGTGAGATCTTTAATCTGCGTAACGTAGTGAAGCAATTAAGATATCATTTTAATGAGATTGCTTTTAACCCCTATTCACCTCACCTACAATCACAGGAATTGTATTTTTCCTTAAGCTTTTTCAAAGGTTTACTTTTTCTAACAAACAATCCATGACAATCAACCATTTGTCTTTCATGTCATCTTATTTATGAAACAGTCCTAAGTACCTTATCAAGTTATCACGGATTAAAAGAGTGCAAAGTGTTATTATATTTGAGGTGCATCTGATGTTATTCGATTCTTTATTCAAGCACAAATTGGAGGAATGTATGCTTGCTGAATAAGATTGGGATGAAATATTTGTATGTGGACACATCATTGAGATGGTTTCAGTTTAGAATTATACATAATATTTTGTTACTAATTCTAACTCTAAAAATTAAATTGGCTGTAAGCAACGTATGTACATTTTGCCAATGTAGAAACAATCACACACATCTTTGGAATTATAGTCATGTACAAGCCTTTTGGAGATGTTTCCTAAAATTACGGATAGAAAATGTCCACGTGTTCACAATACTTTGCCATTCAGTTAATTGTTTTTGGATCGAGGAAACTATTTCCTGATTATTTTTCCTGTTGTTTTAAGACAAACTTTTCATGTATAGATAAAAGGTTTTAAAAACGTCTCTTGTTTCAACTACTTGAGACATTATATGCAGAACAGACGTTACATTGCAAAGTGGATGTTATACAATGATGTTTCAAATACACTGGTAGCAATCTTTCTAGACTTTTTCTTCTTAAAGGGACAGTTTTATCAGGGTTTTTTTTGTGTGGAAAAAGGTACTTCCCTGTTTATGATTATTTCACACTTATTTTCATATGTTAGTAATGGTAACTTTTTAGTTGTTCTAGATATTATTATTTGACAAAGAATAGAATGCATCACCGTGTCCCATTGAATTTCCTTTCCACCCAATAGGACTGTCCCTTTAAAGGGGCAGTAGCACGTTTTTTGATAATTTTAAATTTTAAATATTTCACTTATAATTGTAAGAAAATGCTAAATGTATCATATTGACAGTGTCAACAATCTCATTACACAAGCCAATCACCCATAGTCAGAGGACAAAGTATGAGGCTTCACATAAAATCCATTGGCGGCCATTTTTGTGTGAACACCTTTAGTTCATTTTTGTAAGAAAAATGAATATCATGGCTGCACTTTACGTTATATATTTGAATTATTACTGCTTCAGTTAGTTTGAATACATTGTCTTTCAATTGGAACTATTTATTTTCATTTTCCTGACATCACCTGATATTCCCCCTAAAAACGTGCTACTGCCCCTTTAAGGCCCTATGATGCTGCCATCTTTGATAAGAGACGTAATGAGTCATTTTCTATGTATAGAGTGAGTGAATGTGTGCATGATTTTGTTGTACTTTCTGGAATAAACCCAATGAAATCTGTTTCGCGAAACTTATTTCTTATTGCATTGGAGCTCCTTCATGCAACAGGGATACAAGGTAAAAAAAAATTAAAAAAATAGAGCCAGTGGCTCTGTAGCTCATCAGGCTTCATATCAATTTTGCTTTAGGGTGTAGCAAATGTGTTTCCTCCCCTACTTTGGACACCAGGGTCACCAAATGTACAATTTGGATTCCTCCTTATCTAACTTAGAAGTTTGCACACAAAGTTTCAGCTTTCTAGGCCTGATGCTTCTTGAGAAAAAGATGAAATTAGGTAAACGGGTGTGGCCCCCGAGGCCCTTATTAGGGGCCACAAAAGCTATAAATCATAATCCTCACTAGTCAAAGAGTATATTTACAAGGTTTCAGCTTTCTGGGCCTATTGCTTCTGGAGAAGGAGATGAAAATAGGTTTTAAGGGTGTGGTCCCTCTGGCCCTTAATAAGGGTCAAAGGGCCACAAAAGCTACAATTTATAATCCCCACTAGTCAAGGAGTCTGTACACCAAGTTTCAGCTTTCTAGGCCTTGTGCTTCTGGAGAAGAAGATGAAAATAGGTTTTTAGGGCGTGACCCCTGTAGCCCTTATTAGGGGCCACAGGGCCACCAAAGCTACAATTATTAATCCTCACTAGTCAAGGAGTCTGTACACCAAGTTTCAGCTTTCTAGGCCTTATGGTTCTGGAGAAGAAGTCGAAATTCCACAAAGTTTACGGACGGACGGACGTCGGACACCATGCCATGCCATAAGCCCATCGGGCCTTACAGGCCAGATGAGCTAAAAATAGAGCCATTGGCTCTGTAGCTCATCAGGCTGTATATTTGATTTTGCTTTAGGGTGTGGCCAATGTGTTTCCTCCCTTAGTAGGGGCTACAGGGTCACAAAATCTACAATTATTAATCCTCACTAGTCAAGGAGTCTGTACACTTAGTCTAAGGTTTCTAGGCCTAATGCTTCTAGAGAAGAAGATGAAAATAGGTTTTTAGGGTGTGGCCCCTGTGGCCCTTATTAGGGGTCACAGGGCCACCAAAGCTACAATTTATAATCCTCACTAGTCAAGGAGTCTGTACACAAAGTTTCAGCTTTCTAGGCCTTATGGTTCTGGAGAAGAAGATGAAAATAGGTTTTAAGGGCTTGGCCCCTGTGGCCCTTATTAGGGGTCACAGGGCCACCGAAGCTACAATTTATAATCCTCACTAGTCAAGGAGTCTGTACACACAATTTCGGCTTTCTAGGCCTTATTGTTCTGGAGAAGAAGATGAAAATAGCTTTTTAGGGCATGGCCCCTGTGGCCCTTATTAGGGGCCACAGGGCCACCAAAGCTACAATTTTTAATCCTCACTAGTCAAGGAGTCTGTACACCAAGTTTAAGTTTTCTAGGCCTTATGGTTCTGGAGAAGAAGTCGAAATTCCACAAAGTTTACGGCCGGACGCCGGACGCCATGCCATGTGCCTATCGGGCCTTACAGGCCAGATGAGCTAATAAAGCCATTGGCTCTGTAGCTCATCAGGCTTCATATTTAATTTTGCTGTGGCCAATGTGGTTTTCCCTTTTGTAGGGGCCACAAGGTCTCAAATTCTAGAAGAAAATTAAAATAGGTTTTTAAGGGCCACAAAAGCTATGAATTATAATCATCTCTAGTAAAGGTGTATGTACACAAGGTTTCAACTTCGTAGGCCTTATGCTTCTGGAGAAGAAGATGAAGATAAGTTTAAAGGGCGTGGCCCCTGTGGCCCTTATTAGGGGCCACAAAAGCTATAAATTTACTAGATTAGTGTTTGCAGGACACCGCAAAAACAGAGCAGCCCCGAAACTTGGGGTTTCGCCTAACCCTGTTCCGCCTTCTACAAGCCTCAGCATAATGGGCATTTGCTTGTGACCTTGACATTTGACACTCAAGGTCACGCAATCAATGAATACATTTCATTGAAAATAACATAAATGTATCAAATTAAAGTGTTGAAAGTTAAAATAATCAAGTTTCTCAATATTTGTTGACCTTGCTGTGACCTTGACCTTTGACAGTTCGTACCCAAAACCTTTCCAAAATTTTGTACTTCTCAAGAGATAATATAAACAAAATTTTAACTTCATAGCACAAAAACGTTTCAAGTTAACACGTTTACAAAGAATTTTTTAGTGATTTTATAGCTCATGACCTTGACCTTTGACCTTGAAAGTGAACATGTCATTTTAAGTCCCCAGAGGTGTAAACAATTATACATGTTTATGAGTTCTGAAAAGCTTAACGGGATTAAGTTACATCCAAATTAGTTGCACATTGTAATAACACAAATCTCATGACCTTGACCTTCAAGGTTACACAATCAATGAACACTCTTTATTGAGTATAACAATCTTCTATTGATTAAGTGTTCATAGTTAAAATAAAGCATTTTCGCAAAACCATGCTTAAGTCGTGACCTTGCTGTGACCTTGACCTTGAACAGATTGTAGCGAAAACCTTTTCAAAATTTTTTACTCTTCCAAGGATGATACATACCAAGTTAGAGCTTCATAGCACAAAAACTTCAAGTTATCGCGTTTACAAGGAATTTTTTAGTGATTTTATAGCTTGTGACCTTGACCTTAAAAGTGAACATGTCAAAATCGTTCCCCCGAGGTATAAGCAGCAAGTTATGAATACAAGTTCTGGAAAGTTTAGTAGAAAAAAGTTATAGCCATTAGTATGTGCGCGGCGGACGGGGCGGCGGCAGAAACTGCACAAAACCTGATAGCAGCCCTGTCCTTAGACGGAGCTGCTAATTAGTTACACATTGTAAAAACACAAATCTCATGACCTTGACCTTCAAGGTTACACAATCAATGAACACTCTTTATTGAGTATAACAATCTTCTATTGATTAAGTGTTCATAGTTAAAATAAAGCATTTTCGCAAAACCATGCTAAAGTCGTGATCTCGCTGTGACCATGACCAGATTGTAACGAAAACCTTTTCAAAATTTGTTACTCTTCCAAGGATGATATATACCTAGTAAGAGCTTCATAGCACAAAAACTTTTCAAGTTATCGCGTTTACAAGGAATTATTTAGTGATTTTATATTTTGTGACCTTTACCTTTGACCTTGAAAGTGAACATGTCAAAATAGTTCCCCCGAGGTATAAGCAGCAAGTTATGAATACAAGTTCTGGTAAGCTTAGAAAAAAAGTTATAGCCATTAGTATGAGTGCGGAAGTGACGGCGGAAACTGCACAAACACTGAAAGCAGCCTCGTCCTTAGACAGGGCTGCTAATAACCTAACTAGTCAAGGAGTCTGTACATAAAGTTTCAGCCTTCTAGGCCTTTTGCTTCTGGAGAAGATGATGAAAATGCACAAAGTTCACCAACGACAGACTCCAGACTCCAGACATGCCATGCTATTAGTCAATCAGGCCTAAAAATGAACATAGATCTATTCCAAGTGTCATCTTCTCCAGGAGCATACGGCCTAGGAAGCTGAAACTGTGTACAGAGTCCTTAACCAGTGATGAGTATTATTTACAGCTTTGGTGGCCATGTGCCCCCTAATAGGGCCACAGGGACAAGGCCCTTAAAACCGCATCTTTTTAATGCATTCGATAAATTTTTTCCAAACATTTTTACTCGATACATGGCAATTACATTCACAGGTTTTAGGAATTTTATTCGTTTTGGTGGAGCAATGTTACAATATGTATGGTTTATTTTAAAGAGATAAACTTGACAAGTCACATTGAATTGAGAAGGCACTACAAGGAGGGTAACTTTATCCGTTACTATCAATGAAACACAGGATGTTTACGTGTGATTAGACGGTCGCTGAGCCTGTTCCATTTCAATTCCCAAATTTCTTTTTGCGTTTCCCATCAAAAAAGGCCTGGGCAGGCTGGAAAGTACAAAAATGTTGGGGGGGGGGGGGGGTTGCTTTCTGTCTTTAGAAACCTATCTTGGACTTGGTTTTATTCTCGTAATAACCTCCAAGAAGGTGGCTTTGCATTTGGAAGTCAAAGCATTACATTAATTTGCCAGACGTTTTCGGAGGTATGAATGTTTTATATTACTACTCAAAAAAAATTAAGGTTCAAACCTATTTTCTGTCCTACATGTTCCTTTGCATAGAAAATATATTAATTCAAATATTTTCTAAGCAGAATTTTTGTCTATATATGTTCAGCATATCCTGAGGGGAAAAACTGTGGCAAAAGCATATCTCATTAAAAAACGAGCATGGTCGTCTGATAAATTCCTAATTCATCCTAAAAACAAGGGTCCATGTAACTGTTTGCATCGGCCAAACAGTGTAGTCGGACCTGTCTGGGTTGGTTATGTCCAAGGCATTTTCCATAAACAATTTGAGCACAAAAGTCCCTACCATAATGGCGATGCTTATAACTGAAATTTCGTCATGGACAGACATAAACAAAACGATATTCATTGTGTGGCTAGAGGGTTGATAGCAGAAAGGAAGCAGGACCTCAAGCCAAGCTTTTGGTCTCGCATTCCGGAGAGGACAATAAAAGATTTACAAGACCATCATGGCACTTTATTGCTTTTAGAACCCTTTTAACTGTTGGTTTTAGTTTTCAAACGTTCAACATGCCAGTTAATAACCTGTTCATAATAAAAACAACTGTTGTATGTTGTGGCACAATTTATTTCATTTATTTTGCTTGTTGCTTAGTTTCTTAAATTGTGATGTTGAGCACTTTCTAGGGAGGCAAACAATGCAGTTGTTACAATAAGATGACATCAGAAAGCGGTTCAATAACTTGTAAAGTTGTCACGTGAACTTTTGTAGAAGTTGTTCCAGTACTTCAAGGTGGTAGCAGTCAAGCTGACGTAGTGTTAAGTCCCTGTACCATTAACCAATATTAAAACATTTAAATAAATGGGATCAGTCACCAGAGTTTAAATCAGTCTATCAAGGTACACCAGTATTTTACATCTTGTCTAGGTATTTGTCCAGTGGTGGTACTGTTTCACTGAGACCCTTGCGCTTTCTTGTGTCCTTGACGACGGTTCCGGGCCTGGTCTCATAGTCCAATGGGTTTCCACTTAGGATCTGCCAGTGGTCAAATACACACTGGGGGAATGCCTGACCGCCAGTTGCAGCACGAAGAGCCGATGTGAAGCCTGCACACAAACAGATCATTTCATAAATTGAATAGTTCACATTTTATTCATAGAAAGTTGGAGCAGGGTGAAAGGCATTTTTTCAAAATTAATTACTCAGGTGGATTGTTTCACAAAACTTTGGTGTACCTAGATGGCACCGAGGCATCTTAAAACTTTTTTCATTAATCACCATGCCATGGCATGTCATTATAAGGGGGTATTTCAATCCCAATCGGACCTTACATAATATTGTAATTTATGTTTCCAAAAATTATCAAAGGTCTGTCCAGATTTGAAATAATTTTGTTTTAAAACCGTAACAAGAGGCATAATCTTTATTTGAAAGTGGGATGAGTTAATTCATTACATAACATGTACAAAATATAACAAGTTACCCATTACAGTTTGTTTTTTTATCAGGTACTGAAAACAGATTTGATTTGAGAAAGCACACTTACCAAATGACTCATTTACAGGCAAGAAGGCCTTCTGTTGACTCATGGTTCCAGAAACGTGATTATCCTCAAATACATGGCCACGACGTTTGGTCATGACGCTGAATATACCAGAGGCAGCAGCACTGGGACACTGAAGTCAAATGTGGAGTTCAGATTAGTCACAATTTTCATAAAAATTGACTCCTATAACTTACTGATATAAAGGCTGAAAAATGAAATTAATTGTCGCAACATTACGCTCATAATTAAAACAAATGGATATTTGAGGGCAGCTTAAGTCATTCAGTTATTGTTGAGCTTAGCAACAGAAATATTCCAGCCAGGCTGAGTTATTAAATGGGTTGAGAGATAGACTAAGTTTTTTTGGAAAAGGAGGTTTGAGAGAAGGAAACCGATTTACATTCGAGTCTTGGGTTTAGAATGGTTCTTATTCAAGGCAATATCCAAAAGCTTTACTCATTTCAAATTGAAAAGTTTGTGTAGGATAAGGTACTGACCTGGATCTCGACAAGGTAGACAGGCTCCATGATGCTTGGGGCGGCAGTGAGGACCGAGGCATAGAACACTCTCCTGGATGTTGGGATGATCTGGCCACCACCTCTGTGGATAGCGTCTGCGTGCAGGGTTACGTCATAGATGTTCAAACGCACTCCTCTCATGTTCTCATCACATAGAACACCCTGCAGAAAAAGTCACGATTAATTTGTGAAATTCTGACAAATTTACATTAGCAAATCATTGCCAACAAATGTATTCTAAACAACATAATTGTTCCCAAATGTAACTTATTTAAAATGTTATGACCGATTTAAGTTCAAAGAAAAATCAACTTGAAATTAAAATTTGGTATTTGATGTTTCAAGTCAAAGTTTGAATTCTGCTCCAGGAAATGAATAAGAAAATTTAGCTTTTAAAAATATTTTGGTACCCTGGAATTGCTATCATTCAAAGGCACATCTGGAATCTTTGTATGGATGCTTCCAAAGTTTTCAAATTATGTCCTGGATACAATTTTGAAAGCATGCTAGCACTGAGCTATCATAACAGAACTTGTAATGAAACATCGCTTATATTACATTGTATACCAATATGGCACAAGTTAATTCTTTTAATCCATCCAGGGCAAAAATGTTTCATCAATAGCCAATAGGTAAATATTTAAGATAACTTGCATCCTTTGTTGCCCACTGGAATCCTGCAACAACGCTGTCCTTGATTTCATTAAGGTACTGCACAGCCTTGGTACAGTCCACCAGCATGTTGGGTCCAGTTCCCTCGGGACCGAAGCTCCAGATCTTCCTGGCCTCGCTCACCTCCCATTCAAACTTGTCGGCCAGGATACGGGCACGTTCCTTGAACTCCTGCTTAGGTGTGATGTCACCCTGCAAAAGAGCATGTATCAACCTCAGCAACAGAAAAAACTCCTAATTGTGGATAGACTATATCTAACACAAATTGTTTTCATAAAAGTTCCTTTGTAGCAAATGCTAAAAGTTGTTGCAGGTCTAGATGTAAACATTTCTACTGGCTTTAGAAATATATTTCTTTAGCTTAATATGTAAAATGAGTAACTGAACAGCATTAATACACATGCAAGTTTGATCTGAATAATTCTAGAGATGACTTGTAAACAGGGATGGTCATAACATAGGTTAAACTCGGTAAAAGCCTACTCACATTGTCAATGGCCTCGGCAACACCGTTTGAAAGGGGAGCAGCTCTGCAGTGGAGACGGTTGTGTTTGTTGGGAGACTTTGACAGACACGTGATACTTGACTCTTCTGAGACTGTTTCTCTGTAGGACACAACAGGGTCGCTCTTCTTCAGAGGTATGCATGCGTGGTCTTCCTCCAGATCCTTCAGACAGATCTCCAAGTGAAGCTCGCCGGCTCCGGCGATGATGTGTTCTCCAGACTCTTCTATTTGACACTGAAATAAGTTGTAATTGGTTAGGAACAGAAAACATTCTTTTGACTATTTTTATACACAATCTACCTCTCCACAAAATAGAAGCTTTTGGGATGTGGCACTTTTGAAGGAGTGGTCTTAATTTGAAAATCAAGGGCCTCATCATACTCACAAATGGTTTACAAGGCAACAAATAACTCAGATTTTACCCTCCACTTGAAGCAAGTTGACAACATGTAGCCATGGCAAAATTAAATAGAACACATTTTCTATGGACAATTTAATTCAATACCACATCATTATTATGTAATTTAACAACAGCAAGTTTATAAAACATTTTCATATTCAATTTCATAGCAGGGGAATGAAATAAGCAGCCCTGTGGAAAATTGATTTATAGTCCATTACCTGAACCATAGGATCCGACTTTGCGAGACGTTTCAAACCTTCTACCAGCTTGGGCAGGTCACCTGCATTCTTGCACTCAACAGCCACTCTCACAACAGGGCTCACAGAGAACTTCATAACCTATCGAACAAAAAAAAGAAAACATGAATTATGGGTCTGTGACTCAAATGTTGGCATCATAATCCACTTAAGTCCTAATGATGATCAGCTAAGGATTAGTACTCATTCTTTATAAATAATGAATCTTGAAACAGTCTTTTACTTAACATTATCTTGTAACATTATATTTTGTGAAAGTGTCTAAATTCATTTCCAAGCAGGAACTATTTTTTTTTCATGAATAGACCTTTGTTTTATTGTCAAAATGCTTCAAATCTTGACCTAGGATCTATTGGAAAACAAGCCAAGATATTTGAGGTAGAGAAAAGGTATCGAACCTTCAAGTTGTGGGCGTGTTCATAGGTGGTGATGGTTCCAGTTTTGACGAGGTACTGATCAACACCGACCAGACCACAGATGTTTCCGCTGGGCACATCCTCAATGGCTTCTGTGTATCTCCCCATCATAAGGATGGTTCTGAAAACATTCACACAACATTGATTCTATGTTAAAACATTAAAATACTTATTTAAATTCTCCTGATTTGTTATTGGTATTTTTTTTTTTTTGATAGAGTTTATCATCTCATGATAAAACTTTTCAAGGAATGGAACTATACAACAATATGCAAAATATGTAGCGGCTTTTTGACTTAACATTTAAGCACTCCAAAGGTACTTTACAGTGATAAAGTTATCGAGTCAATCGCCGACCAGAAGGTTCGAAAAAGATGATGCTATCTTATCACCATGTGTTAAGAGTTCTGGTCTTAGGGACAGTAATGAGTGAAGCTGATATTAGAAGGGTCAGGATTCACTCTCAGTTGGATTTGATATGATTATTCATTAAAAGCCTTTGATTACCTATAATTCGATTGGCATATGAAAGGCAAACCATAATTGTTTCGTAATCATAAATGGGACAAGTCATATGTATATTACATCACTGATAATTAGTTATTGTTTTATTTTTGAAAATGGATGTGCAGATTAATTAATACTTATTCCTGTGTAACATGACTTGACTTAAAATTGCTAAGTACCTCTGGATGTTCTTCAGGTAGAGATCAGCCTTGGATCCAGGGGTGTAGTTGGGTCCCATGATACGGACCTTCTGTCCAGTGGCGACGGTTCCAGCGAATACACGTCCAAAGGCAAAGAATCGTCCCTTGTCAGATGTGGGTACCATCTTGGAGATGTACATCATGAGACATCCCTTGGGGTCACATTTCTTGATGCCTTTAGAACAAAATTCAACATTGCTTTAGGCAGAATCAAAACAAGGTGCTGTTAAAAATGATCTTGGGCATAGTTTGGAGTGAGTACACTGATTGAAATTAATGTAAAATTCTGACTTACTGACTGCAGCTTCATCATCCATGGGACCTTCGTAAAGGAGTTCAGCTCTGTAGGCCTGGGCAGTCACAGGTGATGGCAGGTTGAACACGATCATCTGCAACATGGCATCGCCAGCTGGCAGCCATTTCCTCATGATAGCCTGCAAAATGTCATCAAGTATGTAACTTGCTTTAATTACTCAGGGCTTGGCAACAACATTCGTCCACTCATGAATCATTTCTCAATTATACACATTGACATTCATGATTGATGTTTTCACTTCCTTGTTTTTGGCGACTGAGGAAAACTTAAATGTAGGTCACTTGTCAAGCAATCTTGCTTATATTAAATTAAATGTTTATGAAAGCCAAAACACATCTAATTGGCAATACAGTTTATTCCACAAGAAATTAAATCCAAAATATCTTCTGTAAACAAATGGCGTTACTTTAGGTTTGGACTGGACACATTTTTTGGTAAGGGACCGGTCATTTATTATAGGGGGGGGGGGGGGTGGGCCGGTGATTTTAGGGGGTGGGTCACAAAAAAATAAGACAGCCTTTAGGGGTGGGTCACAAAAAAATAAGACAGCCTTTAGGGGTGGGTCATAAAAAAATAAGACAGTATTTTAGTGCTGTTTTCAAACATGACAACAAATTTATCCAAAACTTGACAAACTTTAATGCTCTGTTAAGAATATAAATAGTGTAGGGGTGGGTCATAAAAAAATATGACAGGCATCAGTGGGGGGTCATAAAAAATCTTGACAGCTTTAAGGGGTGGGTCACTTTTTTTGGGACATACTGTGGGGAAATTTCACCGGCCCACCCCCCCCTATAATAAATGACCTGTCCCTAACGAATATTAGGGTCCAGCCCACATTGTCACATTATATAAATACTTCAAATCAGTATATGCACCTTCAGCATTTACAAACTGAACTTTATAGAGACACTCTGTAATGTATTTACAGCATTGGCATTTTGAAACAGGCATTCAGTGCAGAACTGGTTAAAGTTAGAGAATCATGGGGCAAAAGGCCCAGTGCAGGCAAGATGCCCATGCCTAAAATATACAGAAATTACATAGCTCAAGTCATTACACAAATTCTATTTGATTTTGCCACGTCAGTTTTACAACTTGATTAATTTTGGTATGCTTTACTGTGATTTACTGAAAATTGATGCATTTGTTCAGAGTGTATCACAGCATGTAGATTGAAGTTTCACCTGGGACAAACTAAAATCAAGGAGATACTTGGTAACTACAACTAATTCCCTACAACTTAAACAGAGGCATTGGTTTATCATGTCTAATACCGTAAGTTATTTCTATTAGAACTATTTGCAAATTTATGTTTAAACAAACTTGAATTCTGAATTTGTTTATTTCAAAAGACTGATGATTCCTCATTCTTTTGATAAGCAAGATGATCACCAACCTTGAGCAGAGGTTTCTCGGCGAGCTCCTTGTCTTCATGGGTAAGTGGGATCTTCAGTTTTTCAACCAAGGCGAGGGCCTTCTCCTTTGTGTCCTTCATGCAAGTGTTGAACACCTGAAACAATGAAATATGATCTTAATCTTATGGGACATATGTTTCCTAAATTTCCGTTAAAATGTTTGCCTGTAAAATTCCTGACTATGGAGAACTCTAGTTCAAGATTTTCTAACCCTTACTAGGAATCAAAAAACAAGTTGTGAACATTTATACACAGAATCTTCAGAAAAAAAGAAATCAAAATTCTTTAAAACATGAGAATTTGCTAACAACAATCACTCTGTTCAAACTGGAGCTGCTTTGTACCTTGAAGATGGGATCCAGAATGTACTGGGTGAAACCTCTGATGGCATCTGCGGGCAGTTGGTCTGCGTTCTTGAACCACTTCTTTTTCTCCTTGCTGTAGAACTGGTCTCCCCATAGACGCTTCATCATCTGTGGCTCTTCAATCTTGAACAAGTCCACGTACATCCTGGCAAAGTCCTTCAGGGTGAAAGCCCAGCCGTGAAGACCAGCACCGAATCCAACAGTGCCCTTTGTGGGGTTGACCTGTAGTCAACATATTGTGAAATTACTCAAGTCGGTGGGTTATGAAAACATGATCTTAATTTTCTACTTGAACTTTTCATCTTATAATAAAGAATGTGACAAGTGTTGAATTCAAGACAAGAAAAAAACCCAACCCAGATGCATGAAATTTATAGAGTAAAAAATAAGACAAACGCAGAGTGGCTTTCTAACAAGATGTCAAATTAGCAAACCATATATATCTATGGCAAATTGTTCAAATTTTATACATGAAGGTTGAATAATTGGAACTTTTTTCCTACACATCAGCAATATCAATTTGAACAACAAGATTTTCTGGAAATGCAACTTCTTTCTTGTGAAAATGACCATTGCTATATATTAAAGCAGACAAGCAGCCCATCCTGGTTAAAGGCTTAAAAAGATACTCTTAAACATGATAAAGGTATCCATAAAATCTTGCCGTTTTCAACCTCTGAAATGCCCTTCATAAGTAAAAATTTGTTAAAATCATACCTGTAGGTCGTTGTTGAAGTTGTCAGGATCCTTGGGGTCCTCTTCATCAGCGTAGGTGGCAATGATGACGTTGATGTTCTCAATGATTTTCTGGAAGGTTTGGTACATGTCCTCTTTCTCCAGTTGCAGAGTGAGGAGGGCAAGATCCATCTTGTTCATCATCAGCACAGGCCTGATTCGCTCGCTGATAGCCTGTCTCAGCACAGTCTCAGTCTGCACGCACACACCTGCAATGTGCAACCATACAGTTAGACTTTACCGTGCAATCATTAGCAACTAAACTTGTTTTCAATACAGGGCAATTTGTACATTCTACAAGTTTCAATGGTTTTTGGACAGTTCGTAAAACGATTTAGGGGAATGCCTAAAATGTTTGTATCCATTGAGCTTGAATATTTTCATTGCACAAATTCTATTTGATTTTGCATTTTGCCATGTCAGTTTTACAAACTAAAATCAAAGAGGCTTTATGAACCTGTTACTTTGTAACTACAACTAATTCCCTACAACTTAAACAGAGGCATTGGTTTATCATGTCTAATACTGATGTAGAGTTATGATATGCATTCGCGAAAATTTTAGGTTACATCATCATGCTAGTGTTAACAAATTATTGTGTACAGTACGCAAGTTATTTGGGTCTTTTGATTTTGAAAGAAAATCTATGCATATCGATTCGCGACAAAATCACATTTAATGAATAACTTCGCAAATACACTGCTTACCTCGAGCGCTGAATACATATGGCCTAATATGGATTTTCTACTATAAATATTCATATATAAGAATAACATCTATAAATATAATCTTCTTGGGGAATATTAAATAATAGATCAACATACCTGAGACGCAATCTACCACAACAAGAGCTCCATCAGTAACTCTGAGGGCAGCTGTCACTTCAGAGGAGAAGTCCACATGGCCGGGAGAGTCGATCAAGTTGATGAGAAAGGCGTTGTTACCTTCCTCGTGCTGCTTGTGGGGCCTCTTGATGTACTTGATGTCCTTCTCATCTACCTCGTAGTACAGGGAGATGGCACTGAACATAAACAACAGCCACAAGTAAGCTTCATATGTCAAGATTCTCTGAAAATGATTAAGCTTGAAAAAAACAAACAAAAAATCTGATCTGAACTTTTATTCTGTTTTGAAAGGAAGCATTTTTAGTAGCACAAAGTCAACTTTTGGCAGTTTCCTGCACAAAATTCATACTGTTATTTATAAAAGCAAAGCCAATATTGGTAATTCTTTGGGGGATATTAGGCAAGTCATTTATTCCTTAATGAACTTTTGGGTATATAAGTCAAAATTAAATTTTGAAATTTGAAAAAACTTTTGGGTCAGCTTATGACACTTTTATTGCATTACAAAGTTAGAGGTAAAGGAATCTGTCAATAACTAACTGCTATTATAAAAGATGTCTATTGGAATACGAGCGCATGATTGAGATTTACTTCAAATAGGCTTTGACACCCTGTTTTAGAATACTGCCCAGATTTACAAGCAAATGCTTTGAAAACTCGTTAGAATGTGACCTTCACCACCCAGGGGGGCATGTAGGCTAGAAGGTAGCTTGCCTCCACAAGCTAATCTACAATAATTTCATGCCAAAGTCTTTGAATGTTCATTTATGTGAAACTTACGTCGATTTGATGGTGATACATCTTTCCTGCTCATCCTTTCTGGTGTCAGTGAACCTGGTCTCGCCTGCACGAGAGCTGGCGATGATTCCAGCTTTACTCACAAGGGAGTCTGTCAGAGTTGACTTGCCATGATCCACGTGAGCAATCACGGACATGTTTCGGATGTTCCTTTTTTTGTCCATGATGTCACGGATCTGGTCTATGCTGAAGTTCACCTGAAGATTCAAGTTGTGAAGAGTGAAAATAACTTGTTTTTAGTACTCACACAGGGGGTACTCGACTGTACAGGTAAAGCGGAAGTTGCACCTCTGCAACGTCCAATTCCTCACTGTACAGTGAAAACAAAACAACCCCGACTCCACGTTCACGGTTAGTTCTAGTTAATACGTTGTTTATAATAGATTTAAACTGTCTTGGTGGACCGATGAAGCTTTACTGCTTTGTAAACTACTGCATTTATAATGTAACATAACTTCGGTCTCTGCATAATGATGATTTTCAGCTGTCCTTGAGATCGCGTTCGAAAGCCTAACGAAAATATGTCTAAATTTGCCAATCACAGCAATTTAGATGAACGGAGTCATTCAAATTAACCTTTCATATGTTGATAGAATGTGGATATCGCTATATAAATGCCCAATCAAGTATTTCTGACTGTTTCGGCCAAATATTACGAATAAAATTAAACTGTACGCTGAAGGGACGTTGCGACTGTCTCGGATGCTGACTGTACGGGAAGTTGCGCATTTACAGAGTAACCGAGAACTGTCATATGTTTATAAAATAAGGATTGCATTTAAATCCACACGCCACTAATGGCTGTAATATTGCTCAAGCGGCACTAAACACCAACGCAATCAATCAATCACTGTTCAGAACTTACATGCATAATAGTTTCGGGTGATGTATGTTTTGTTTTGATAACTTAAATAGTAATGGAGTAATGAACTTTGGAACTTTGTTGAAAACACTGAAATTTGATTAGTTTTAGACCCCTACTTCATGTTGATCCCTCTAGCTCCTTAATTATCAACATTTTCGTGATAAAGTGCAACATAGCAAAGGTTGTGCTTGGAATAGCGCATGTAATAAATTTAAAGATATCTTACTTAATAAAGAAACTGTGGAATTTTGAAATGTTCCAAAAATGAGGATTTTCGCAATATTCAAGGACCGCAGAATTTTGCAAGCGCCTTAATGTATTGGGGACATGTATCATAACGTACCAACTCCCCGTACAGTATAACTGTTATTATATGTAACTCCCCGTACAGTGCCGGTGCAACGTCCATCAGGGCGTACAGTCTATATTTTGTCTTGTTTCTCTTTAAATGTAATGAAATAAGCATTGATACACCACATGGGCCCCGGAATACGCATTATTTTACTGTATAAGTTACAACAATCATCAAATGACCTCTACATAGTCTGTAACATGAGTTAAACAGTCAATTTCGCGATCGCTACATTAGCTTCGAACGGGCAGTCACTTGAAATGGGCAAGTATGACAAGAATTGAAACATTATCGTAATTATGCCTTTATAAATATGTAAAGAAATACTTAAAAGTTTCATATTTTACACGTTTCAACTCTCAGAAGGTGAATATTACTAGAACTAACCGTGAACGTGGAGTCGGGGTTGTTTTGTTTTCACTGTACAGTGAGGAATTGGACGTTGCAGATGTGCAACTTCCGCTTTACCTGTACAGTCGAGTACCCCCTGTGACTCAGTGGATGAGATTAAGTGATCATGGTCTTAACTCTTAACATGAATTTTAAAGAAAGGCTTTCATTGTGAAGTGACGTTGCGTCAAACACAAAACAATGTTAGCCTAAACACTTTATGGAGGTCAAAAATCTTTAAAAGCTTCAATAAGTTTTTCTTAATGACGGTAGTATAGAGTCAGTTTTGACAGTTACAAGACAATTTTGAAATTGAAAGTCTGGTCATTTTTAAAAGATAAAAATAAATGAGTTTTGTTTGATATTACGGAGACTTAAGTCAAAACATGTTTGCATTTGATTTTGAAATAAATTACAGTAAGTCAAAAGTGATGTATGCACTAATTTCTCAGGCTCCATCCTATGTAGCAGACTAATTTGTTAATTTTAATCAAAATACAGTAATTCTTCATCGAATAAAATCTGGTTTTAACCGTTTAAGAAGACTATGAAAAGTCAGTGCCATATATTATGCAAGTTTTAGACACCTTAGGGTTGTTTTTGCGTTTTTATTACTAGTATTGAAACTGTTCACGGACTGCAGCAATATTATATGTTCATTGTCTTTGAAGTATGTCGATCGAAGTGTGGGTTTATACCTAGATCAGACCATCACATCTTGCATAATAGGTCAATTTAAGGAATTATTGTACTGTTAATATTTACATGTTGTCTCTTCAGTCATATAGGGTAGATTGCCTAAAAGCTATAAACATATTGCTTGAAAAAAAATATGGTGATTTCCAAAGCAACTAACTAGTTATGTTTTCGTTTTACCAGTCAAAGTGTCAAGTTAAAAGACAAAAGTTTTCTCTTTTTTTTCAAAAATGTTGCACTTCCTCATTCAAATTAATGTTTGTTTTCTTTAATAAAACTATTTTTAATACAAAGTATTTCTATTTCACCTGATAAGGTGTCCTTTATTTTCAACTTGTATTATTACACAACAGTTGACAGTAACTTGACATGTTTTTTACACTGATCTAATGACAACCATTTCTGATAAATAGATGCTGGGTCAAATATAAATTAAAATAAAACTTTGATAAAACAAAATGATTCCAAAAGGTTGACTTAATTATCAAATGTCAACAACTGTTCGATTTTTAATAAAGTCTACTGCGTAGTATTGTGTCACAGTGAAAGGCTGATGGCCACCGATCTTCACATCGGTATTCTTTACTTTCAAACGTAAAGATCGAAGAATTTGAATGTAAGCTTACTTTAAATATACGTTATTTAAACTACAAATGAAAAATATTAATGACAATTTACCATATTTGATATAACACTGTCAGGCAGGTGTCACGAAATTGTGAAATGTCTAAGGTGCGTGTTTATGTATCAACAAAATATGGATGTACATTTACGTATCAAACATGGAACAAGATGTAACTAAACTTAGCAGAAACATAGAACAAAACTTCACAATTGATTTTATATCATTAAAATCATTTGATGACGCTTACCATCTTGGATCGAGTTTCGATTAGACAACCCCGCTTTCTGACAAGTTGTCTGTTCGGCGAACCCGAATGGAAAAGGCTGATTTGGATCACGTGACGTCGGTGGTGAAATTTCCGGTGCCACGTTTTTGAACAAAATCTCAACTCACGGGTTTCTCAAGTATATGAATGTGCCATAGTTATCATATTGATTATTACTTAATTACATATTGCAAATTGTACCCTATTATTACAACAAAATATATACGAAACTTCAAGTTGTCATCGGGGTATACTTTATTTTTCCAGACTCTATCCTATCTGGCCATACCAATGAAGTATAACAGGGCTGGTTGTGAAAGGCGTAAAGCGTTAGATAACTTTATCATTACTCTCTTTTCATTTTTGATAAAATACTTTTTCCACATCAAAAGGAATAATTTCTTCTTTTTTGTGTGTGAAAAATGAACAATGAACGTGAAATAATATTGAACGCTACAGTGCTATGGTCGTTAACCCATGGTGGCTTTTCAAACTATTAAAATGAGTTCGCATTAAAGTGGCTATCAGAAGTATTCGCTTAATATTTTATAATAATCATTCTATGACTACAGATAATCGGGTAGGGTAATATGATATTTGAAACTGTAGAGTTGATACATTTACAATTAACTAAATTTCCAGGGATTATTTGAAGAAGAAAAAAATATTTTCAATTTGTGTGAGCTATTCAATGAGAAATTATGACAAACATAGAGGGTAGGGCCTATATACGGGACTACATGTTTACGGCTTATAGGCCATTTATATGTATGTGTTTAGTCCATATATGTAGAATGGCTTTGCCTTTTTGTCCCGCGACAACAATTTATTTAGCTTCATTTGCCAATTTTAGGTGCTAAAATTCTTATGCGTTTATCTAATTCAAATTTCCCAATTGCCACCGTTTAACTGTATAACCATAACTGATTTTCATCGAAATCTAAAAGCGGATTTTTTTAACTGCAGGCATCGAAGGTGAAATGGTTTTTCAGTTTTTTCTGCAATTTTGTTTGGCTTTTACTTATTGCTTACGCCATCTGCGGATTTTAGTCACAACTTCGCCATTGTACTGTATGCTTTAATTCGTTTTCATAACTGTTCAATTTCTCCATCATAATGTAGTTTCCGATATCTAACTTACAAACATTTGCAAAATGTTTTGAACAATACTGAATATAGGCCTTTATCATTTGAGATTTAGACCATCCTTACGAATAATTTTTTCGGAATATCCAATTGAAGCGCTCGTAAAATATCTAAAACGTCGCGGAAACCAAAAAATGTTTGGACTTGTTTCAAGTGTTTTACAGAGATCCTTTTCAACGCATACTGACAAATCACTTCAGACCACAGTACCGAATATCAAAGAGAGAGTATGAAAATTGTATCGGATTAAAAATGTCATATTATATCATGACGTTATAACATTATGATTTCCTGCAATCCTTTTCATCTCAAAGTCCAGCCCAGTCGTCATGGTCGTGTAACTCCGACCAACAGTGATCATACATTATTTGGAAATAAATTTAAGGTTTTTAATCCGAAAAAAAATATTATTTAATTAAAATTGGGTTTCAATCAAAATCTAAAAACATTCTTACATGCACAGAAAAGGAGAATCCATACCGATTTTACATATAAACTAGTTATATAAAATTTATAAAACACATTTGACTCGAACATGTTCTGCTGCAATGCAGCTTTAGATCAATTTCCAAAATAACGTTTGACCGAATTGAAGTTTTTCGATCATAATCGAGTTTATATAGATTAGTTAGTATTACTATGGCACTGTTAAAAACGACCTGCTTTGAAAGTATTCATATTCCTAACAGTTGGTAAATTATTAAAAAAAAATACGGAAATGTCTTTCATCGAATAGATAATATTAAATGTATTCTCTTTTCAATAATGAAAAGTACAAATAACTTTATTTGCAAAAATCTTAATTATTTAAAATGAGTATTACTTATTCGTCTATTACCTATTTTTCTTTTCTTTAGATGTTAATACAGAATTATTAGTCTAGAAATACAAATGGACCTAAGCAGCTAATTATAAGCTATTGTGTATGTTTAGTTAGATAACATATGTTGAAAATAAACAAAGTTCTATCCTTTGATATATTCAATATTTACACGTGTCTTTAAAGGGAATACAAAATCCCATTGAGTTGGCAAAATATCGATTTTCTTTTAAACTTAGACTCGAACCATTCTACAACAAAAACGCGATACTCCCAGCACGTGGCGCAAACGTAGCGTTATGTAAAAATCAGTTTTATAATACATTTACACTGTTAACAAAATACTACAAACACAATTTCATCATTGTGACGGTTCATTGTATCTCTTTTAAATACAATTATTTTGTTAATGGAATTTTGTTTATCTTTTGGCCAAATAACTTCAGATACGAAACAATGTGAATAAGCAGTAGCTCTGCACCATCGTTATTATCATGTCTGATGATGGAGATGCATTCTGTGCATCCGTAATCAGATGCAGGTAAAATACGTCATTTACATTGTTATAATGATTATTTTGAAGCATTATTAGTATTCATTGCAGTGTAGCGAAACTGAGATCATCCATATGTGAGGAAATATAACTGTTTGAAGCAGGTGTTGGCATAAGCGATATGGCAGGTTCCATTTCCGTGCCAAACTGGCACTGTATGAATCATTAGGTTTTTGGTCGTCAAACAGCTTGTGAAATATGTAAACTCTTCGATGTTCTTTGTGATATTTTGGTATCATTTATGCACTAGACATTTTTGCTTTTTGGCAATATCTTGATTCTTTACTTGAAAGGGTGATTTACGTTTGGGTTTACAAATGACATGTCAAAGAGTCATGGGAAAATATGTTTTCTGAATTAGGCCTATGCAAACATTTGAAAGACGATTCTCTTAGTTTTGTAGGATACTTTTATTTTCTTCATGTGGCCTTTAATCCATTGTTTACTAACTTGAAGAATAAAGTACTTGGGTTTTCAATAAAATTTGACAATGGGTTTGATTTAGTGATATTTCTTGGATTTAACAAGTTTTATCTCCTTAAAAATTTACCTACATTTTTAGAAATATGTCTTCGATATAACATTTTCCAAGTTTTAATTATCATTTCTTACGAATCAGTGCAGTGATAGAAACTAATATGAAGATACTTGTATGTCTGTATTGTCAAATGTCTCTTTTGTCATGAATTTGTTATCCATCCTTCTAACAATAAGCATTATCTTACCTCACAGTAAAATACTTGTTTTTGATTGGATGATCATCGAATCGTTTAATCTTATGTACCCCTCGAGTCTCACTTCTCACGGTGTACATATTTCATCTACCCTGCTGCCATAGCAACAGCTCTTCTCCGAGAAGAGGTGTCACATAACGTAAAGAAGACGTTACCAAATGACACACGCAATGTGCAGAGTTTACGTAGGTTCGATCAGCTGTTTTTGTGATTATTAATTATAAAAAAAATTTCTCGTCATTCTATGTTTTATTTCGAAACAAATTCCGCATTACATTACTTGCACATGCTATAGAATTAAAAGCAAAAGGTTTTTAAAGCATGTTTAGGTCAGATGTTTTACGTAACACGATTCATAACATTTCAGTCGGATTGGCTGACGCCATTTTGTTTACATTACGGGTCAAGGTCATCCTTACGGTGATGGCTCATCCGTTCACGGCAGTCAAACTAAAATTGATGTATTTTTTCTGACATGACGGTAAGATAAATATGTTGTATGCTTCTCCCTCGGGTAATACGGTCTGATGTACCATCTTTGTAGAAATGTCAGCCCTCGCCTTGCGGCTCTAGCAACATTTCTACAAAGATGGTACATCAGACCGTATTACCCTCGTGACAAGCATACAACTTATAGTGTTGATCGAGATGATAAGATCAAGGTGCCATATTGCCCATGATGTTGATCATTATTAAGAAGATGAGACCTATGACGCATCTAAACAGGTGGCCTGATTTCTCAAAGAATACTTATAAAATGGAACCCATGTACTTTGAAAACATATAGATTTTTAACCTCTGGTAAAACTATTTTGTCATTTTAAAGCTTGTTATCGAAAGTAAAATTATCACAATGAATCATTGCAACCTATCTACCTGCCTGAAAAGGAAGGTCTCGCCTTTATTATACATTTTTGATGAGTGTTTACATTCCATCCCACTCAACTTCAATTACACTGTTCCCTTGTGTGTACAGCATAGGCTATCCTATTGAGTCATTAACCCTATATTGAGTAACACTATATATTGTGCACCTGCACAGTGACCATATGGATATTGTTACAAAAACATTGGTACAGAATACAGATGGATTTATAGATATTTTATTATTACTAAATCTTGGGTACAGATGGATTTATAGAGATTTTATTATTACTGATTCTTGGGTACAGATCTATTTATAGAGATTTTATTATTACTGAATCTTTGGTACAGATGGATTTATAGATATTTTATTGTTATCTGACAGTTCGCAAAGTGCAGTTTATATTTAGAACCAAATGAAATTTAATTATGCCAATTCAGTGAATTCACCCTCACAAACAGAGCACTTGATATATTTCCATCCATAACACTTTGTTGTACTTTGGACTATCTTATCATTAAGTTTCATTTATTTGTCTTTAGTTTTTATTATAAGTTCAAAACCAGCACATATTGTGTAAAAACTGTTTTAGGTCACAAACCATAACAAATGAGTGGTTAGGAAGGATTTTAAAAATAACTCTTCATGTGTTAATCTAGCGAATTTCTCCATATCTAGATTCATGTAATAAGGCAATAATACTGATAAATGTATTTCCAAAGTTACGTTTTTATTCAGATTTCAAGTGAGTAAAAACAGGCAGCAATGTCATTATGAGAAATGTTTGCCTTGACAAATGAGATTGTTGTTTACCTACAAAATGTCACACTGTCATTGTTGATTTTGATAAAGGTTTTCTTGCTCATATGTTAATTTATTTATTGTACATGAAAGTTGCTAGCAGCAATTTGATTTAATTAGGTCAAAATCCAGTCTTCCCTGATCAAAACACAGATAATTTTGATCTAAAGTGGATGTTCTATCACGATCATCATATCATAAATTTCAAGTAAGCTTTCTTAATTTCTTGAATCTTGTGTCCTGTTGATCTATAATATCTTATAATATTAAATATTTTATACCAATAGAGTGTGTCTGACACTTCTTGTAGCGTTTCAATGACTACGAGTTTTCCATGAAAAATTTTACTCAACATTAGAGTAAGTTTATAAAATACTCCCAAGCGTTAAAGAACAATGTCAGAAATCTTCTTTGTACTTACATTTACCCTTCGTGGAAGAAATTCATTCCTACACATGTAGCCTCTGTAACAAGTGGAACACTTGCTGAAATAGGAAGTGAGAAATCTAATAGTTTGCTATCAAAACTAAACTGAGTATCTGCCTATTGGTCTGTTCATTTAATGTTATAAATAGTATCATAATAGCATTATAGGCAAATCGTTAGAATACAAATAGGAAATTTTAGAAATCTCCCAAACAAATATTTTTACGTAAGGGCAGGATGTTAAAAAGCAAATGATAGAATCTTTTTGTAAGTGCAGGATGAGAATAAAGAAAGTCACGCAGGGATTGGGAAAGACATCTTTGACAATGGGCCATTTTCAGTGTTTTTGGCAATTTTCTGAATTTTAAATCAGCCATTACCCATTATATCAATTGTAAACTTCAAAATTTTAGTGGGCCATTTATTCATCCAATGTGCAAAATGGCCCATGGCCCCTGCCTTTCCCAATCACTGAAAGTGCCAAAATCTTTTTTTGTGAGGGCAGGATGATAATTGGCAAATGAAAAAAGAATGTTTACACCTACCCTATGACATTAGCCTGTAAAAATATTAACCCACATTTCTCTGTTGCAGGTGCTTGGTATGCTAGTATAAATGAAGTAGAACTCTGGGTTAGCTGCTGTGATGACCACCCATGAAGGTTACCTAGTGAAGAACATCCGGCGCTTTGAGATGGAAGGGGGAGACATGGTTGACGGGGCCCATGGAGGGGGGTCACCCAAACACCACCTTATGGTCACTGCTGACCAGTTCTCCGAGTCGATGACCGACGATGGGACGGACAATATAAGCATGGAGGTTCAGCTTGGGGAAGAAGGGTCAAGGCACCCGAGTGAAATCAGTTCTGTGTCCTACCAAAATCTTCTGGAGGAAAATGATCCTGGAAACCCGCCCCTCTCTCGGAGAGATAGTGAGGACAGTAATGACTCGTATCAGGAGGGTGATGGTGTAGCGGAAGACTTTATTCCAGAGGATATAGAGCGGTTTGAGTCCTCTGATCTACCTCTATCAGAACATTACACTGTACCTTGTGACTCTGGGCAGAAAGATAGGATTAACAAGCTTGAGGATTACTCTCCGGACGGGAATGAAGATGATAACTCCAGTGTGTGTTCTGATAAAGATATGAGGTATGATATGCCTATTCCTAAGATAACTAATGACTTTGATCCAGAATTGACTGAAAATGGATCTGACAACAAGGTTAATGTGATACTAAGAAGAAAAGCTTCATCTTCTGAAAATGTTCGTGATGTGAGTGACATCATGGAAGCAGTGAAAAAAAGAAATAGTTTAGAAATCCGGAATAATATTCCCACAGTTGGTCAGATTAAAATGTATGACAAAGATCTTGATGATATTACTTACAACAGCCAGGGAGCCAAGCCAAAAATTAGGAAACAGTCTCCGGGTCTTGCCAGAAGAGTGGGCGAGAGATCGGTTCATTCTGGCAGTGATAGGGAAGCTTCCAGCTCAGAGAGGGAGATGGACAACCATTTAGAGTCAGGATACCCCCATGACTTGGATCTAGATCTGACAAATGATGCAAATATTGCAGAGAATGGCAAGGATGGTATGCAGATAATTGCCCCGAGAAAAAATCTGAACATAGAAAATGAGTATGATTATGTGAAGTATGCCCGTGTTCAAAAGGGCAACTCTTATGTAGGAATGAGGTTAGCATATTCAAGTTCAAATGATTCCTTGAATTTAAAACGAAACAGTATGCATAGTCAAGACAGTGGGTCCTTAGACAGTTCTAGAGAAACCTCACCTGAGAAGATTTTGCAGCAGAAGATACTGCAAGATTTGGGAGTTCCATCACAAACTGAACATGTGAATGAGGACTCCTTGACAGAGATACCATTGAATGGAACTGATGGTCTAATGGATGACAGGAAGAGCTTCACTCTGTCCCCCGAGAACACGGAATGTGACAGTGTAGAAGTCGAAAGTGTCACTTCTGATGGTGATCGCTCAACCCTGGGAATGCCAATGGTGGATGATGGGTTGTCAAGTAGTCAGGCGAGCGATGTGGAGGATTTTGGAAACCATGATTCTTCTATCCCATCTGAAATCCTCAAGCAGAGGCAGAAGCAGGAACTGGAACAGGAACTCCGCAAAGAGGATGGCAAGGTACGTTTCACATTTATTATACCCTCTCAGGGATTGGGAAATTTTAAATTTCAAATGGGCCATTGCCCATTATATCAATAGTAAACTTCCAAATTTTTATGGGCCATTTATTCATCCAATGTGCAAAACGGCCCATGGCCCATGCCTTTCCCAATCACTGCCTCTGTCTGTCTGTCTGTTTGTTTCCGGAACTCCAAATCTGATGACCTAGCTCATTGACATGGATACATGAATCAGTCAGTATGTGTTGATGTTCCACATATTTATTGTTTACAGTTTCCATGGAAAAGTCATTTAGAATTTTGTTTCTGGAGCATGAATTCCAACTGTTAGACCTCATTGAAACCTTTAATATGGATCAGTCAGCATATGAATGTGTACCTTTTGGCATTTCAACTTCTTCGGATCATTAATTTTTTGCAGACATCCATATTTGACATATGACTTTGTCCCCTATATTAATCTTACATAATTTTAAGATAGATATTCTGATTTATTTGGTGCCGTGGGATATGTCATCTTCTGATCTTCTTGGGTCTGGTTAATCAAGGTGAACTTGACATCATTTTCAAGGTCATAGCCAAAACTTCAGCTATGGATTTTCTCATTTATGTTTGATTCGTTAGTGTTATGAATTACCAGTAGGGCAACCATGAGAGTGCAATCAATGTTTTGTTACCTTGAATTTGACCACTTTAACACTATGATGGCCATGACGAGTCACCCTCTGGGTACATGGGTCTTACTTGATATGATGTCACTGATACCCAGAGTCCTTGATCAAATACTCATAAAATTTGAAGCAAGGAAATTTAAATTAGGGTCTCTTGGACTCAGCAGTCCATATTTAGAAGATTTATCGCTGAATTGTTAGTTGTGGAGGGCATGTGGGGTAAAACACCTTTTAATAACTTTGTTCATATCACCCCAGGATCACTCTGAGAGCCGCTCTAAAGAAATGGACGCCCAAGCCATCATGAATGACCTGAAGGCAAAGCGGGAAGCCTTGGACATGGCTATAGCGGACATCAAGTCTGCCATCCAGCGCTCTAAGGGTGTGGCTCTGCAGTCCTCGTACAAAGATGACGATGCTTCCGGTGAACCTGTGTGGGTCAAGAGGTGAGTCTTGTATAGTTTGTAGCTCTTTGTCTCACTTTCAATTGGGGTGGACCAGTACTCCTCAGCTCTGGTGTATTGTTGGCTTAACTTTTGGTCCGGTACAGAACAAGATTATGGACAACTTAAATCAAAATTGAACATATCTTTTTTTTTCCCTAAAAGAAACACTCATTTATGTAGAATTGAAAAAAATCATAAGTTGAAAATGTAGTAGTAAATGTCAGTAAATGTAGTGACAAATAGCCAGGGCCATTTGGACCAAAGTTCCTCCTCTTTGTTGAAAGAAGCAAATCCCCCCAGAATTTTGTAAAAAAGTTGCCTTTCTCTGGTCGAAATGGTCAATTAGTGAGTCTGTGGGGCCAAGTTAATTGTCTATTTTCTGTTTTCATTTTCATATCTGAATGTTTTCCATAAAATACTTTAAACTTATCCTTATCTTAATCCTATAACTTTCAGATATATATATGAAACCTTGCATCTAGTGATAAGAATTGAATGTTTGCTATCAATTTCAGCATAGTTAAAAATTAAATAGATATTGCTTGTAGTAAGGTTTCGAATGTTTTTCATCACGGTTTCCCTACCACTTAATACAGTTGGTGCCAGGAAAAGATTCTTAAGAAGAAGAGTAAAAGCTACAATATTTCTTCAGTCAGCAAAATGATAATGCAAATCTGTCAACAAATCTAGAATGGAGATTTGCCAACCTGATCAGAATCTGGGAGAGGAATTACCATAATGGCGTTGATCAGAGTTAATGTAGCGGCTAACAACCAATCACTACAGTAAACGTTACAGGAAGAGGGAGGTTTACTTGATTGTTGACCTCCTTTCTTTCCTTTCCCTCAGTATTCATTATGCTTTATGCGTTAGGCTTCGGATCAAGAGGCCTGGGTTCGAATCCCGCCAGGAGCATGGCAACTTTGTCTGCAGTAGAGAACTGTTCTACACACAGTAAGGTTAGGGTGCAATGCTACACTGAATTTCACAGTAGTACCACAGCTAGTGCTAGCCGATGCTTGCAGGTTTTACCACAATACATGTATAGCCAAATCGCGTTGCACGCTTTCTCCCTACAATAATACTAGCAGACGTGATACAAGTGAAATACTCTGGAAAGCAGCATTAAACCTTAAATGACCTCATCTCAACTTATGCTTTATTCCATATCTCTTTCATCTAATTTCCGCAAGTTGACAGTTTTTATAATTGTCGTTTTACACCTAATTTTCGGTATGTTCTTGTTAACTGTATGCAGGGTTATTTGAGTGAATTTTGACTTCTTCTTCAGAACCATAAGGCCTAGAAAGCTGAAACTTTGTGTACAGACTCCTTGACTAGTGAGGATTATAAATAATAACTTGTTGGCCCTGTGACCCCTAATAAGGGCCACAGGGGCCACATCCTTAAAACCTATTTTCATCTTCTTCTCTAGAACCATAAGGCCTAGAAAGCTGAAACTTTGTGTACAGACTCCTTGATTAGTGAGGATTAATAATTGTAGATTTTGGTGACCCTGTGGCCCCTAATAAGGGTCACAGGAGCCACGACCTTAAAACCTATTTTCATCTTCTTCTCCAGAAGCAAGAGGCCTAGAAAGCTGAAATCTTGTTTACAGACTCCTTGACTAATTGTAGATTTTGTGACTCTGTGGTCCCTACTAAGGGTAGAATCACATTGGCCACACCCTAAAGCAAAATCAAATGTAAAGCCTGATGTGCTACAGAGCCAATGGCTCTATTTTATCAACCCCTTGCGAGTGGGTACAATACTTGTCTGGCCTAGCCTGCCTGACAATTTAATTTTTGATAAGAAAATTAGAATTAATATGTTGTTATTATCATGGCATATCTAAGCACTCAACTCATCCATCAAGGTGTTCTCATGTATTTTTTATCTTTGTAATGTATATAATTTTCACCAGGGTTGTGTAATGTCCTGATTTTTTTATTGTGATAGATTGCAATATATTCGTACTGTCTTGCAATATCATATGTATTGCAATATTTTGTATAAGATAAAATAAACACGAGGAAAGACAAAATAAATAAATCAAGAGACCATTTTTTGTCATAATTAACCTGAATGATACCTAACTTCAATAATGTAAAACGTGAGTCTAAATGGTATCTTATTTGAAAATAATGAAAATGTACTGTAACACTATCATTGCCAATTATCTATGCTTGATAATACACAGCTGCCACATGTTTGATTGGTTTTGAAAAATATTTAATCTGATTTTGAATATCTGTATTGGGATTTTAAATAATTTTTGGAAATTAACTTCTGATCTATATTGAAGTCTTGTGAAATTATTGTGTTAAGCATTGTTGTATTCTCTTATTCAAATAATATTGCACAACCTCATATTTTACTGATCAAGCTGTGCATGTGAACTCATTTTGTGCAAACTGCAAGGTTCCTAAACATGTTCACAATTTTATTGACATCGCAAAGCTTGAACAGTTCAATTGGGGGACAATTGATCTTCATTGATTATATCAATATTCAACTTTTTGGTTTTGATCTGATTATTGAAATGGTTTATCATCTATGAATAATGGTTACAATATGCACTAATGTGTCTGAAGAAAATAACTGCAACAATTTATTGTAGTCTATAAATTACATGACAAGCTACATGATAGTGTAAAACAAATGGAAAACTTTTGAAATCATATTTTTGCAATAAAACACTGGAAAAGTGCCTTCTAATCAAATGTCTGACAGCAGACATTCCATACTATGTGAACAAGATCTCCCTACCAAATCATAATCATGCTTGATGGACTTGTGTTAAAATATTTCATTAAGTAAGCTCCCTAATATTCAAGTTGCTTCTTCCCGAATGTCTCCTACCTTATGAAGTTGTCAACAAGTTATTCACTCATATTGTATGATAAGTATTACTTCAGTTTTAAAAAATTTAAAAAATTTATTTAAGAAATGTATATATAAATATATTCAAATAATATAATTTGCAGACATCTTATCTAAGTCCAGTAGGAAGAATTGGGTAGAGATATGTTGTATTAATAAGTATTACTTCAGTATTCAAAAAGTCAATAAATTTATTTAAGATGGGAAAGTCGCTGTCACATTAACTTTAAAACGCATTTTAAGACATCAAATGCTTGCAAATAAACTGAAAAGATGGGAGAATAACTGTCACATTTAACTTTCAAAAAGAGACATCAAATAAAACATGTAAATGACCAAGAAAAGAAAGTAAAGCCTAAAAGCTCCTGAAGAGTGATTTTGATGAAGATTGAGCATCATCAAATAGAGGATGAAGTCCCAGAACTAGAGAGAACGAATGCTGTGTCGCCAATCACCGAGAGATTGTATTGAATTTGAATTTGCCGATCTCGGCAGGCGACTGATTGGCAGGCACTTATGTGGAGATATTGATCCACCCAATCATCAGTAGAGGCCACTGGACAATCGGCGGATGTTTGGGAAAGGGCTTTTGTTGCAGGGTCGCCAAATTTGAATTGAAAAGTATAGGGATGAATGCTCATTCAGTGTAAACAGTCTTCTTATTTGGTAACGCTCTCCATCACAACCAGGAACTATCCGTTTTTGACAAGCTTGAGGTCCCCAATCAGTCTGTGACTCTGTTCCCTTTCATTGAATTGTATAGCAGTTGCTAATGCAGAACAGATCTGTCTGCAGGCTTGTATATATTCCTTCAAATATATTCAAATAATGCAATTTGTAGACAACTTATCTAGGTCAAGTAGGAAGAATTGGGAAGAGATATTTTGGATGGTATTGAAATGATCATGTTGTTGAATTTGTCGTTTTTTATTGCTAGTTCTTTTTTCGTCTTTTGCCATTTATGTGCTCATGAATAGGTGATTTTTATTTTGAGTCAATAGTTATGCTGAAGCAATTCTTTGAATTCTGCAGAGTTAAGTAACGTCTCATGATTTGAATAGCATTGATATACGATGTTAATTCCCTTATCTTTATCAATGCTTTCTCTCAGTTTGAACTTGCTTCCCTTACTTCAACTCATTGTTTCTGACAGTTTAGTTGCCACAGTGTTGGTACTTTTCAGAGGATTTTATCGCTTCTTACAAGTGTATTTGATTGAATCAAGAATACATTTAATTTAAGGTTGTGACTTAAATCTTATGAAATTATTTATTGTATCAAAGACAGAAAGAATAAAGTACATTCTTTTCTAATTGCCTGACTTGAATAAATGCCTGCCTTAAATCAATGCTGAGTCTAAAACCCCCTTGAAATAAATAATCGCTTGCCTTGAATAATCGTCTGCCTTGAATGATCACTGGGTAAAATCAGTGGTTGAAATTAAGGATTTAATGTAGCTTTGATTGAGAATATTGGCCCTGCTAGTTGAAGTAAAACACGTCTTTTGTATTAAACTGTCAAGTAAATGTCAAAGTATTTAGTTATTCTTATATCATGCTACTAAGTGGTTGAGTATTATTCATAGATGTAGTTGCAGAAATTATCAATTCAAACATGCAAATCATTCACAGTTTGAATAATTTCCGTCCAGTAGAAAACCAAATGAATTCATTGACGTAGCCTTGTGCGTTGTTTCCCTAAGACAGAGGCTTAATCAGTATGCATTGTGGGGTATTTTGTGCTTCAATTACTTCTGGTGTAACTACAGTCTAAGCTATCACCTAGTCCCTCTCAGATGGAGTTCCTCGCTATCATACATGTTTAATGTAAAACCATTTTCGTAAGGCCCCCCTAATCCCCCCCAAATGCTCCCTTATCTTGCTCAATGCACCTCGTTTGCTTCCGAGTTGGCAGGATAATTGATCGCGATTCTTGTTCCAAGGTTTTCTATTCTTTAAAGTTCTAGTTACATCAAGGGTGATCCAATTGTTGTCTTTGTCTTAAGAAGAGTTAGCCCTTTTACTCGAAGAGAAGTGAAATAGGAAAGTGCCTGTGGAGTAAACTGTGTTTTTTTAACCGGAATACAGGAGAGCAGATGTTGGTAAAAGAAGTGATGCCAGGAGGATGTGTATTTCATTGTTTACCTGTTGTGGCGCTAATTGGATACTACTCTTTGATGGAATTCCTGCAAGGATGCAAAATTGAAACTTAATTGAGAATGAGGTTTTTTATAATTTGATCCAGATGGTCTTGAAAATGAGTTAGAACCATCGCCTTAAAAGTAGATATTATTCACTGTTTAAAATTTCTTGGAATGAATTATTGAGCTTTTGAAGTTTGCGAAAGCTAATGGATCATAATTTGTGTTCAAAGTGTCATTTGAAGAAGAGAATGGAGTAATTTGTCATTACTATTCGTTCAGAAGACTCAGCGTCTGGAAGGATTTAGCAACTCTTGATTTAAATTTCATGGCCAGAAATGCAAGGCTGTATCATCCAACTTTATTGACCCACTCTGAATATGCAATATCTGTATGATGAATAGTAGCATCAAATAGCATTAAACAGCAGTTTGTTGAAATGATACATGTCTGAATCCATGGGTGATTCAGTTAAATTTGATGTATTTTGTTACGACCTAGGCTCTGAGTTACACAGGATTCTTGGCTTTTGAGACCCTTAACTTGTCCCAATGTTGACACATCTTCCTTTTCTCTGACCAGAACACTTAAACTGCTTGTTTCTCTTTTGTAAGTGATGAATTATTGATAAGGTTATTGATCATGGTTTTAAAGATGCAGGTTGCCCCTTAGTCATTGCTTTTGACAGACAGACAAGAAAATACATCAAGTGCAAACCAATTTATTGACTGAATAATAAGAACAAGGATATTTCTAGTCATTTGTCATAAAAAATTTGGCCGTAACTGTTGCCTCAATTCAATAGGTCTTATACTTTCGTTGGGTATCGCTTGGCATTGTCCTTTTTTGTCTTGGATTGTTACAGAGAAATAGTGTTTATCCAAATGTGTGAACAGTTTATGTAGCATTTTGAGAAATCAAATTTGTGTATGAAAGAATCTTCAAGCCTTGTTTTCTTTAACCATAGACATATAACAAACATTTTAAGGATGTGATAAATATGCAATTTATTCAAATCTATCATTCAAGGGATTCCCATTTTCTGGTTTGATTGAACTCAGAATCCAATTTGTAAATTTCCGGATTGATACAAAGTTCACCCCAATTTGTGTAAAGTTGAAGTGGAGTTTAAAGGGAACTGATTGTGCGTGATCATATGCAATATATGGGTTGCTCTTAACCTGGAATCCAATTTGTTAATTCCTGGATTGATACAAATGTGACCCCAATTTGGGAGGTAGTTGAAGTGAAGTTTGAAGGAAGCTGACTGTAAGATCATATGCAATGTCCATGTCAACCGTAAATCACTTCAACGGTGAAATCTTCCAGAATCTGATAGAGTTGCTAGAGATGTATGTGCACATCCGTCTGTATCAGGATCAGAGTCAGAGTCCAGGACTCTGTGCCTATCTCTTGGACAGGTGAGTGAAGAATGAATGAATGATAAGGAGGAGAATGAATAAATAGAGTTTGAAGGGAAATGAATGTAAGATTGGATTAACAAAAGTGAATAAGTATAATTGTTTCTTGAGATATATGTGCATTTTAGGCTGTGTCAGTATACCACAATGACAGTCGAGTGAAGATGGATAAAGGAATGAAGAATGAATAAATGTTGAGATGAAGAAATCATGAGTTTGATGGTATTATGAATGGATGAAAGGAATTGATGAAATAGGCGAAAAAGTAGAAATGTTTCTGGAGATATGTGTGCATTAGGCTGTATCTGGTTCAAATGCAGAGTCTCGGATGCTGTGACTGTCTACGAATGAATGAAAAAATATGATGAGTGAATGAGGAATGAAAAACGTTTCTTGAGATGAATGAGCATGTAAGTTATTAAATGAAAATATGATGGTATGAGGAATGAATGAAAGAAGAATGAATAATGTTTCTGAAGATAATTGTGTTATTTATATCAGCCCTAAGTCTCTGTATATTGACGATAAAATACATGATCAGGTGATTATTTTTCTCATTTCTTTCTAGGGCTAATTCATTCTTGTGCATCAATATGGATTAAGAAGTGCAGTAAGATTGAAAAAAGTGTGCTATTTGAAATCTTCATGTTCGAAGATAATGAACAACTGGAACTCTGATGTCCCATGTCAAATGTATATGATATTATGAGCATATATATAGATTTCTTATATTTCTATTCTCGTCAGAAGTAGAATATTGGTCTCATACTGTCTCCAGGCATTAACTGTTGATAGCTGTCTGCCACCCCTAGGTGAGGTCGTCAGTCATTGATGGAATATGAAACCTTTAGGCAGGATCTTTCCACCATTTATCACCCAGGGTCAATGTTATGGATAATTTTTTTCAGAGATCTGACCTAAGTGTACCTGCAGAAGCAAAATCATTATGTGCAGTTAATTTTTCATGATATGACATCAGGAAACGCAATCTTATTTCATTAATCTTGTTAAAAAATAAACCAGGGCCTAGATTTTCGAAGCTCTCTTAAAACTAAGATTGCCGTAAGAAGTGTACATTAACATTAACTTACGATTATCTTAGCACTAAGAGAGCTTCGAGCCCAGATTGTGACAAGTCAATAGCTTAGACATTGTTTGTAACCTGATTGATGCCTTGACTTTCCTGAGACAATTTTAGAGATGTGATCTCTTGTATATGAATGCTTGGTAGAATGTCCTGTACATAGCTCAGTTTAGCCACTCTCAGTTTAGTTCAGTAACTCTGGGCACGACTCCTTGGATGGGTCTATGATCCCAAGGCTGAAATGAACTGAGAGTTTGAAGGGTGATTACATGCCCAACACAGACATGAGTTGAAAGACTTGTGAAGTCACTATGGGCAAGCGACTTTACTCAACATGTGCCCCTGTTCAACCAGCAGAGCAAATGGGTACCTGGTAAAAGTTGTTTGCGGTGACCATTAAGCAACTATATGTCAGTTTGGGGTAATAGTGTGCTTTGAGTCCACAAAGTGGAGGTTTGCATTATTGCACCTCTTTTCTCAGCTATCAGTTAATTTTGTAAGAAAGTTGCAAAACCTTCTGACTCTGCATGGCATATACTGCTTTTAAGGTAGATGAGCTTTGAAATTTTGCAAGGGACTTGCAGTCACAGAACTCAGTTGGTTTGAAATTTATTCTCAAAGGCTTCTCACTCCAGTGTTGAATCATTATTTTCGACTTGAATACCTAGAGATAAAAATGAAACCACTCCATGTTGTTGTTTATAAATTGTTTCAAAATATTTTTGAGTTGATGTGCTTCTCTTTTTGTAGGGATCCAAATATTCAGAAGATGCAACAAAGACAGGAAGAAATGAGAAAAGTGAGAGAAGAAATAGAAAGACAGCAGGAAGAAGAATACAACAAGCAGGAAAATGAAAAAGGTGATTATTCTTTTATTGTTGTTCTTGAGATTGTTGTTTCTTCAAGGAAATTTTACATGAGTGTTTGGATAATTTATTTCCCATTTCAGATTGTTACAGTTAATCAAGTTGAATGATGTTTGTTGTTTGAATTATTTCCTGTGAATAATGTTGAACTCTTCTTTCAGGTTATATATCATTGCTTGATAATGATTCGATCATTTCCTTTCCATTTGGAACAGTTTGAAATTGTATTATACTTACAACTTATTTTTCTGCATTTTCAGGTAATGCATTAATCTCTTAGTACTTTCTTTCATTGTATCTGTTTAACATATTTCAATTTCTCAATTATAAAAAGTTCTTTGTATGATTGATGAAATATATTGCTTCACTTTTGCAATTCATAATAGATATCTTTAAGAGAATGCTGTAAGATGAATGTGTTTTTTTTTTTAAATTATATAAATTATTTATTTTCTTTTGTAATTAGCAATTTTCTTCTTATATCTTTGCATTCATGTTACAATTTGAACTGTTTTTGATCATTTTCCTCAATGTAGAATTGTTACTAACTTACTTGTTATATAGATTGAACTCAAGATCATAATTATTCATATTTGGTTATTGTATCTCTTTGAAGCAATATGCATCATCTGCAAGGTAACCCTTTGCGTAATTTTTTTGGTTTTTTTTTGCTAAAGCTAAATGGTATATCAAAGCAAAATATTCAGATTTCGTAGCCTGTTCAAATTTTAGTCCCATGTTTTATATGTGCGAAGAGTCATTCCCACCAAACAACCTTAGCACTAAGGTTATCCTTGGATCCATCCTATATCATTAGACAAGGCTACCTTAGCGACTTTATGTTATGTAGGTGTGATGTGCTAAAGGTCAAAGACTGAGGGCCATTGCACAAAACAACTTAACGCTAAGGTCAACCTTAATGCTAAGGCTACCTTAGTGACTATTTGAAACATTAGTGTTTTGTGCAACAGGTCAAAGGCTGAAGGCCAAAAAAAGCGCACAAGAACTTAACACTAAGGTTAACATGAGTGTCATCCTTGAACATTACACTAAGGCTACCTTAGCGACTGAAGGTAAAGTCAGTGTTTTGTGCAAGGGGACTAAAGGCTACCTTAGTGACTAAATGTGACATTAGTGTTTTGTGCAACCAGTCAAAGGCTGAAGGCCAAAAAAGGCGCAAAAAAACTTAACACTAAGGTTAACATGAGTGTCATCCTTGAACATTACACTAAGGCTACCTTAGCGACTGAAGGTAACGTTAGTGTTTTGTGCAAGGGGACCCAGGTGTATAGGAGCATGCTACAGCTGGGTGGTTTTGTTATAGTAGGTGAGGCAGAAGGCAGTGGCTCGGAGGACATGGGTAACACCAGTGGGGAGACGGAGGGGGAAGGGGCAACAACCCCCCCTCAGGAGCAGGCGCCCCAGCCCACGCGCCCAACCTTCGCTGGCAAGTTCATCCTATAACTCTGCCCAAACCACTGCTGCTCGTCCTTACTAACAACCTCTGTTTCTCAGATAATGATAGTCATATGCATTGTTCCTGATCAGGCTTGGCAGTTAGTTATGTTGCTCTAATAATGATAGTGATAATGCATTGTCTTGGGTCAGGCTTGGCAGTTTGTTTGTGAATAGGGCTTTGTTTTTTGTGGTAGTGTTAAATGTCAGAATTAACAACTTCAAGTATAGAGGATTTTCCTCAACAGGAATTTGAAGCTTAACCTTGATGTTACATTAAAATGTTCCTTATGCCTCATATGGCTGAAATATATCCTGGACAGGCCTTAAAATTAACTCAATTTCTAAATGACACTTCTTGTTTAAATGGTGTATTCATCTTGAAAACAGAACATAAGAACAAAATCCATGAAAATTTCCAACGGGCAGATGAGGAGAAATCAAACATCTGAAATTAAATTACAAGAATGAATTTTAATACAATATTTTAACTAGCCTTTCACTGATAGAAGTTTTACAGCGAACAGAATCTGACATTTGCCCAATTATAACACTAACACTAAGCACTCTCAATATAAGAGATATAGAGGAAGACTTGTTGTTCAAATGACCCACCTATGCCCAGTTACTAACTACCTGTGCAGCAAGTCCCACTCCTGAAAGAAGTGTCACTGCTTGTCTGATCACCATCCCTGATTCAGGTCATGTCCTTCCCGCCTGTAGAACAAGGGTAATCGTGTCAAGTCTGGTGATTACATCACACTGAGTTGGATACAAGACCCACATAGCGTCCTCAACTGTTAGGCTCTGAACTGAAGCCCATTTTTTATTGACTTTTAAGTCATTGTACTGATTTTAACTTTTGAACTTCAAAGATTGCATAGATCTGTTTAAAGTAGAGTGAAAGTTTGAGATGTTTTAGAATGATAATTTAAATTTTGCAAAGATAACTAGGCTAACATCATCCCTGCACTAATTTTCGTCATATCTCACTTTAAATTTTTGAGGTTTTCTTTGCAAAAAAAAACAATGTACTTGCATAATGTAATTTATTGTTGAAAAACCCCACAATCAAGTCATTGTAGTGAACCTTTTTTGGACGATTTAACTATAAAGAATCTTTTGTAGTTCATATTTCAAATGATTTCAATATTGCTAGGTTTTCAACATTCCTGCACTGATTTGCACATCACTTGAAATGATAGAGGTTTCCTTTGTACAATCAGATTAACTATCAAAATGTAAGTCATTGATGACGATTATAGTAACAATCCTATTCATCGTACTTCATCAAACAATATTTGGGAAAAAGGGATATAAGCGGGTTTTTTTATTTTATAATGGACAAATAGTTTATCATTAGAGATTTTGAACTATTGATAAAAAGCTAAAACTTCGAGCTATAACACAATCAGGATAAGTAAAGCTCAACTTGTTGACATGATCATTTAAAACTTGTGTGACTTTTATTATTCTGTGTCAAATATCAATAACGTAGTGAGCAGATAGCTGTCTTGTGAAAGAACTCAAATGTCAATGTTAGTGTGGGCTCTACTGACTGGGTCGTTAGTGAAGAAATCTTGTCGGTACTGTAAGGAGCTTTGTGCTATTGATATTGCATCCCACGCATGCCTTGCTCTGAGTAGTTCACTTTAGCTTTTGTCATCGTCTAATTGTCCTTATAGTATCTTGACTCGTTAAGGGGACCTTAGCCAATATCTAATGTAACCTTAGCTTGAAATATAGCATACTTGAGGAATCTGTAAAACATTCAAATAACAGGACTAAATTCTGAAAGACTGCAAACAGGTGTTATTTTGTAAATCTGATGATCACAGAAACAAGAATTTTGCTGAAGTCTGGGGTTTTGTTAAAATTTCTGAACCTCTGTTCCTGTAATTTAAGTTTTCCTCACCATTTTTTTATTTTCACAATGGCTGGAGGTCATTTACAGCTATTCGTGCACAAATTCCCTAAGTTAACCCTAGAATGATAATGCTCCTGACAATATATCATGAAGATTTCATGATTCTGTAATAATTATTTGACCTGACCTAAACTGAATGCAAGACGATTTGATCTTATATTCTGACTCACATCACAAGGTACATAACATTATCCAACCCTCAAAACCTCCTAAGGAGTCAAACCCACCCAGGGTATTTTAGAAAAAGCCCTTCACATACAGCAGAGGGACATGTTTACTTTACAGACAGAGAGACATTGCCCTAGTGCATCCTGCTAAATCAGTATATATATATGTCTCTGTGTTGTGCACCAACTTATACCCTGATATCCATTGGGCCAAAACCCTTGTTTTGCTGACGGTTGGTTATAATTACCGGTATAGCAACTTATATTCTGTCTGTTATCAGCCAAGCTACTTTGAATTTCACATTTTTATCTAGCTATGCCTCTCGTGAAAATCAAAAAGAACACTGCTTACTATCTCAGCAGTAGTATGCAACCGGGCAGAAGATATATTTCCTGATAGCACTCTCATTGGTTAATTTGAATCCCATCATGGAACAAAACCAGTCAACCAGTTTGCCTCTATCGCTGAAAGGGCATCATTTGATTGGATTGCTACATACAGCAAAACAAGGGTTTTTATAAGTTGAAGCATAACGCAGAGACATTTTGCTGGTGTAGCAGGATGGTCCTAGTCGTAAGAGACCAACTTGTGAAAGGGTTGGTTTGTTTGCTTCTTACATGTATGACTAGAGCTGCTGAAAGTCCTTGTCCTTGTCCTTGGCAGTAGTTAATCCCAGAAAATTGTCCTCCTTTCTCCTCGGGGATTCAGAGCAGGCTAGGTGAGAGTTAAGGGCTGCAGGTCAATTAATATGGAGTGTGTGGAAACATACTTGCTTGCCTGTACAAGTTTTTACTCAGATGAGATTGACTGGATATGATGATAGATTGGCTTTGACAATTTGTGAGATAGAAGTGACTTCATATTATAGAGTAGCTTTGACAATACTAAGATGAAAATTTATTTGTTATAGATTTACTGTGATAAATTGGATTTAGATTTTTGATAGTGACATGATTATTAATCGGTCGTAAAATATTTTTTTATGATAACTTCAACGTTAACTTCCTACAATTGAGACACAAATTATTCAGTGATTTAATTTCATGTGTTTGACATCGGTTGAATCATTTATTTTAGAGTCCAAATTCTTTAATTGTTCTTTTTATAATTTTACCTCGGAAATGTTCTTATGCCACTCATCTCTTTCACAGAGATCCACAGTTTCTTTGCGGGTAAATATTCAGTAGAAATGCTTTTCGATAAAGGGTTGATGGTTTACACAAATAATCACCCATAGACAAATTGACAACACTGTAGCCTGATAATTTCATTCACACATTGTATTCTTCTTCAGAATTAATTCTGCATGATATAAAAACCTACTATGTTCATATATATATAACCACTCATATTTTCTTCTTGTTAATCTAACCAAGTTATAGTTCCGTATAATCTGCACATTTAAAAGCATATGATGGGTACATACAGTGCCCTAACTACAAGCATAAATTTGGAAATCTTTATGATATTTAGTAACCTAACATACATTATGACATTGTTACAAGGGCTAGCAAACAAAACTGCTATACTTCGAAGAAAAATGTGGAAAAGTGCACATTTAAAATGGAAATTGCAACAAAAATATGTTCCCTAGACACAGAAATAGGCTCACACACTTGGGAATATTGAAGAAGAAGGCTTTATCCTGTTTTTATATTTGTGAATGTGGACAGAATGCAAGTGTTTTTCGTTCCTCTTTTATATTATTTTTGGATAGATTTTCCAGATAATGTCATATATGCATTCACTGTAAAAGTAAAGTTTGCTCAGCAATTATTGCGGTACTTGCCAGATTATTTTAGTTTGATTTTAAGTTTGTCACTGTTTATTTTAATGTTTCCTAGTTTGATGTGGACATTTCAACGTTTTTCTGTGCAGTACGACAGTTTTGTTTGGTAGGTCAGGTTACATCATCAAAATGCTTAGCACTCAGAAAGGAGCTTTAGATGAGATGTACAGCATGATTGAAAATCCAAACTCTCCATTTATATATAGAACAGACACTCAACTAACTGAGCTAATTCCTGTCAATGTTGTTGAGATCTATCTATTGCCATTGATCATTTTATGATCTTCAAAAATATTTTCATTTATTGACGATCTCTGTAAAACAAAAATAACATTATATTTATTTACTTACTTATTCAGTATGCTTAATATTAATCCTTTGAGAGGGACTTGCATAATATGGTTTATAAGCAGCTCCTATAGTTATCAATTATTCAGAAAGAATAGTTAAAAAATCACTCTTTTGTTGCATTAATGTGCCAATTAGTGTTGGTAGGGACGTGAATTGATAAATGATCAACTCTTGCGTCAACTGTGGCATGCCAGCATAGAAAGTAGATCTGTAGTTGAATGCAGCATGCATGATAAAATATTGATTTCATATCAAATATGATTAATTTGCAGGGATATCATCTCCCTGCAGGAATTTCATTTCATTACAATTGATGTTTAATAAATACTTTTTGTCTGGACGATATCTACAGGAGGATTTTTTTCAAGCTGTTGATTAAGAAGGTTCATTCAAAGTCTATGGAATTGCCATGGCAACTGATAATTTTGCGACATCTGTCCAACTTAAATTAACACCTGTTCTGGGATACCTATAATTTGCCTTTGTTGCTTCAATTATTGTTTTACATATTTATATGTTATGTATATCTTTATGGGCATTCACCTGCTATTCCTTGTTACTCAGAATGCATGTGTATAGTTCAATTAAATAGGCTTTCGTGCTTAGGCTATATATGCGTTATGTTGGCTACATTGTGTGTTATGTATGCTTTAACTGATGTTTTCTCTCGACAGTTTATGAAATGGATGATGAAAAAGATGGATTACTAGAGAACCAGTATACCAACAACAATGGGAAAGCCTACCAGGCCCCCAAAGGTAACATGATCAGTGGTGGCGGCCATTTTGAAAATGGGTGAAGGCCGTTTGTTGGGATTACTTCCGAGGTGAACCAATCTTTGGTGGCGGCCATTTTTTGTTTCAGAGATGCAGCATGCCTAGAAATGGACTAACAAAACACATTAGACATGTTTTGTGACTTCTGGCATCTGTTTTTATGTTGAAGCCAATTTGTCAGTCTTGGGTACTGATTCATGAAGGAACTAGTTTATATAGTTTCAACATAAAAACACTTGACAGATTTAATGATGGATATTCAATGTTGTTATTCAAGGAATCAAATAATAATAGTTTCATCAATTAGATAATTCCAATTTCAAAAATATTAATATTTATCTTTTGGTGAAAATTCTGATATTGTGACAATTTTCACTCCGTTGTCTTTTCAAAATTTCAGATATTCTTTTTGATCATTATTTGATTGTTCACATCATCTTACATGTCATTTGACGATAACTCTTGGTTATCCATCAGGCAGAACTGTCTTAATAACCTTCTCTCGATAATGAACTAATTAAGACACAAACTGACCCATAACAATCTCTCCTTCCAGTTACTCGCTCAATGGGTATGAAACTTGCTGTAGTTGGCTGTAGTTAGCGTGGCTACTGTGGCGTGCAGCACTCTATATCTATATCTATATCTTATCTATATCTCATGTGCGTCCATATACTCGCTGCACCACACGCCTCGCCTCTCCTACCTCGGTCACAACTACTCACACATTATCCACACTCTACCCAACATTCACTGCATCTATATATCTATATATACTCATCACCTGCAGAATCAAGCACATTCATCGCTATGGGCTTCCTCATTCACAAATCTAAATAAATATTTTAACATTTGATTTTCCTGTGACTTTCTCATTCAAGAATCTTTCTAATAAATTTTTCTTCTATCAACATTTTTAATGTGATTTTTGTGTAATTTAATGATCAACATTAATTGATCAGTTGATATTTGTTGTCAATGATAATAAAGACAATGATCAGTTAAATGGAATGTAGGAATACTTCAGAATTTGAAGTGAATTATACCATATTTCATGTGAGAGTAAATAATTTAATGAACAGTTAAGATGTTAAATTTACTATTAGGTCTGGTTGATATTCAACCTTACAACTTATATGAACACCTTTGACTTTTTAAGTTTGAACTTGAGTAATTATATTAGACATCACTCCCCCGCTGCATTACACCACATTAGATGCTTCACATGCCTTCAAACGCTATGTATCTCCACTTAAAGCAGTCTGAGTCAGTTACCGTCCTGGGAAGATGTCTTTGCTATCCCTATGACTGATATTTTGAGAAATTTGTTACCACCCTTCAGCAGTACAAATTTTCTTACTGTTTTTTTGGTCTGGCCCCTTGAGTGATTCAAACCCACACCAGTAACTGCCAGCACTGACGATACCAACAGCTTACCACACAACCACCAGGCCTCGAAATTAAAACTTTTTAAAACTGTTAGATCAAATTGATTATAGGCTAACTTGGAAATATACAGTTAAAATGATTTTGACTAGATGTCAATCCAGACACCCATTTTCAGAGGTGTTTTACTGCTTAGTGTTTTTGGATCCATAGTTGATCAGACTGCTTTCCCAACTACATTTAGCCATATCTGCATATTCCTTGCTAACCTTTCTCCCTCTCATTCATCATCATCAACTCTTTGCTGCTGTTGTGTTGATTTTCTTCTACCTATACTCAACAACAGTACTGATTTCATCTAGAAGTCTGACCTTCTCAATTGCTTGAAGTGTACAAAACGACTCTGTGACATATTTGATGCAGAAACTGCGTCATCATCTAAATGCCAAATTTGACATTAAGTTTTGGCCAGAAGTAATCTTAGTAACTTAACATTAAATCAAAAGAGAATCTTTATAGAAAAAATCTAAAGAGAAAATCTGAAGAGAAAGATCAAATGAAATAATAAAAATGATTTCAAAATAAAGATCACTTAACCCTCAAGTTGTTGAATAGTTTCAATGACAATTTAACCCCTGTGGCAGCTTTTTCTAGCTCTCTGCTGGCTACCGATACCTTTATCTGCTGATTAGCACTGCTGGCTGAATATTTTTAGGTGGCAAGGCGCATTGGGTTTTAGAAAAAAAAAGTATATTTACTTAGCAAAATGGGAACAAATAATTTTGTTACTTACAATTATAAGTCGAGAATCACTTCGAAAATCCTACACTTTCATTGAAATTTCTCTCACCCGTTGAACAGTTTCAATATCGAAAGTAAATTGTCTTTATTTCTCCCGCCGTATGTGCTGTATTACTACAGAGGTATTCTCTGAATGAACTGCTTCACAACCATATACAAATTATAATGACAAATTCTTTGGAACCACATTAGAGATAATTCCTTCTTCTTTACGGTGATATAAAAATGATAAAAACATATCATTTGGTTCGTATTATGCAAAGTCAAAGACCTGCCAGAACTGAACAAAGTCATATCAAACGCTACCTCGAGAGTAAGAGTTAGTAATCCTTGATTCTCCAACTTATAAAATCTATCGGCGTCCCGTAATAATCCGGGGTTAGTATGTTAAGAGTCAAAATCTCTGCTTTTGTTTGTTGGGCAGCAACTTTTCCATCCATCTATCCTTCATAAAAAATCTTCTCTTTGTCTTTTGTTTCAGCTGTTGCTTTTGATCATTGTTTTATTAATTATCCCATTTCCCCAATCACTCCCATCTCAATTACACACCCCGTTCCCAAACAACATCCCCGAACCTATTACACCAATCCTCTTCGCCAATCCTCTTCACAACCTCTCTATGACTACCCCTACATATCCACACTTTGAAATCAATAACCAAAGGCTCAATAAAGACACACTGGTTTCATGTCCTATGTCGTAATTTGTTCCTTATTTGTACCATGTGCTGACTAATACTCAAGCCGATAAAGACTGTTGCTATGACAACTGAACTTAAAAGAATCAGGTAAATGACTCAGGTGTGTTAATTCTGGATTAAAGAGAAGCAATGCAAACTGTGTTTTCCTCAGATGCCTTTAGAATATTTTGTCAAAGTTGTCTCAAAAACACTCAATTTTCGGCATCATCCTTGTGAAGAGGCTTTCAATTTGATGAAAGGGGATTTTAATAAAGAAACTCCAAAGCTTATAAGAAAAGGGAAATAGGTTATCTTCGTTGGGAAAGCTGTTTTCATCATCAGATTGTTTGAAAGCATGATAGTAAGTTGTGCAAAGAGCATTGTATTCATCTCGAGTCCTGTCTTCCTTTGACATTTAAGTTGCTTGAATTTGAAATCAATTAGTTGCTTGAAAATAAATTGACTGACATTTAAAAAGATATGATGTAGAAATACCTTACAAAATAAAGGAGGATAAAGACAATCAAAATAAAAGAAGATTTGAAATGTCATCTATTTTTTCCAAAGTGATATGCTCAACATGAAGACTTTTAAATTAGGTCATCAAAATAAGATGATTACATCAATATCAGCTAAGAAAGATAATTACATCATTGTCAAATAGACCTAGGAACCCTTTTGAAGGGAGGAGAGGGGAGTATATTTGTAAGCTGGGTTGCAAGGGGTTTGATAATGAAGTGTTACTTCAATTTTCAGGCCCAAAAAGCTTTCAAGCCTGTAAAAACATGGGGTTTGGCATGAATATGTCTTATCTGGTTTTGTTGCCATATAAGAATTACAGTTCTTGCCACTCCCCCTGGTTCCTATGCCTATGTATCAACCAATACTGCAAGAATATTTACATTGTTTGGCCATATATTTCTGAAAGTAATTAGAAAGTGGCAGAAAAAACTTCTTATTCATTCACAAGTAACAATGTCTTTCCCAGCAAGACTCTACAGCTTATCAATTAGAGACAGGTTCTGGGCCTTCTTCTGCCAGTGGCTGAATCAATATAGCGTACCGTAAATCCCTAATTAAAAGCTATGCTCAAGCTGTCTCCTACATGGGCATGTTTTAGACGCAGACTCCTTTCTATTTAAGGTAGGTATTTTGAATAATGCTGGTATAGACAAACAACAATTTGAAGAATCCTGCCATACCATACCAACTAATAATAATCCTCAATTATTGGAAAGTTGCAGAATATCTTTAATCTTTATCTTTAAAGAAGCAGAGAGCAGCTATTGTAGAAGTTAGCTAATCTGTTGTTTTGGAAAGCTGTGCAAGGCAGTCAAAGGCTTCTGTTCAAGGCAGGCATTAAATCAATCTAAGTAAACATAGCCTCAATAATACTTACTACACTCCAATATTGAGTCTATCTAGATGCAGTAATAGGTCAACCAACCATATTGAATTAACCAATCAGGGCTCATCTTACCAAGCCATAGTAGTCTGCATTTGCACAAAGCACTCCAATTTCAGACTAACAAATATGTCGTTTGGTTTGATTTGATAAATTCATTCGGTCATCTCATGTTTGATTGGAAGGTCATAGGTCGTCGAAAGGTCAGCTAACACGACCCGTTACTGTATCTAGATAGATTCAATATGGTAGTGTAGTGAGTATTATTGAGGCTAGGTTTACTTAGACTGCGCATTATATCAATGGTTTACGGTAGTAGAAACGAGGAAGGGAATGAGATGAATACAGTGCTCAATGACAGGTGTGCATCGTGTTCTTGTGCATGTGTAGATCTCTGGAAGCATGGCACCGTCCGTTTGGCAGACACTCGGAACTGTGCCAGTCTGAAATTGCCCTTTTTCTGTGATTTCTCAGATTGAAGAGATTCTGGTTGAGATTTTATGTTTATCAGATTGAGAAAATTGTTAATGGAAAAAGATCGAAATAAGAATATATTGACATAGCCATTCAATAAATGTAGCTTTTAAAAGATAATGACAAAATAAATTATCAACAAATTGTTGCATTGAATAGATTAGGGTCCCCGGTTAAGACAAATCGAAATAATGCTTTGTATTTTAATTACCGAATTACCTTTTGTTTTTTATTACCGTAGTGAAAACTGCAGGCATTCATGGGTTTTAGAGCCACATGGGGTCCTTAAATAAATGTCTACATAATATTGTATCCCTTACACTATTAAGTTTTAGTCTTATTAAAATTAGCCATGTTTTGAGGAATTGTTTTAAAATTAGTGACTTCCCAGGATATCAATTTGTGCTTTCAAGGAGCTTCCTTTCAACAACTGTCTGCCTGGAGAGGAAACTGCCTGATATAACAAGTTTGTATCTAGGGTTTCGTCAACATTTTGAAATTTATATTCTTTGAACATGGTCAGTTTCAATAGGACCTAGCATAGAACAGTCGAGTAATGTACATACAGTTGCTCAACTTGTTGAGATCCCCAACCAGGATGCATTGATCAAAAGCTGTCAAACAGAGTCTTCAAAGATCATAAGGCTCAGTTTAAAGTTACGCAATGTGAATTGATCTCTATGAATCAGTTACGGGTTATCAATTAAAACTTATTAAGGCTAGAAGGTTAAAACAAGATTTAAAAATGACTTTGTTCTTGAATAACTAGAGCTCCTACCGAATTTTGTCGATGGTTGTACCACCAACCATGCAATCTTACAATTTCATTATTACATTTCTATAACAAAAGTAACAGCTCTTTTGTTCCTTACAGAAATCATCTGTATCTATTTAGTACTGTTATATGAGATCTTTTTTGTGGAAAATATACTCTTTAGGAATGATGATACTTCTATAACTTTCTCCGCTGTTCTCCGTCTGTCTCTCTTCCATTTGAGATTTGTGCCTTTCATTTGCTCTGCTTATATTTGTTTCATGTTGTCACTAACAATGTTTCTCTGTTTGTACTTGTCTACTAACTTAAATACATTGATCAATGTAATTATATTTTAGAATATGAGATTTTTATTCTAGGAAATCATTTTGAGTAACCTTGTAATTTCAGTTATGTGATTTATGTAAGTTTGAGTGATAAAGATTGATTTAACTTGTGAATTGTAAAGTATGTAACTGTGATAGCATTATAGAAATGTGCTGGTGAGGTGTTGTTTATTAAAAAAGGTAATAGATTAGCATGTCATGATTAATAACAATTATTTTTTGGTTTTAATAACATTTTGATCATTTGTTTTTAATAACATTTTGATCATTTGTTTTTTTTTTAAATTCAGTTTGTCTCTTTTATTTAGTTATAAGAAATACAATTATTATTTTCTGTTTATGAGGACACATTTTCTATTATGTTGATTTATGATTTTTATGTTATTATATATATCTATCTTTTATTTCTGTATTTAATTGACTTTTCCTCTGTCATGACATTTCTTTTACAACTTTAAATCGGTTTTCTCCTTTCTTTAATTTCAGTCCTCTATCATTACAGCATGAGTTTTTCCCTTGATTGATTTGCAAATGAAAACTGGATAATTACATTTGACTTGCAGAATGCTAGATATGTTTGCAAAGTTTCAGAGAATAAAGGATTGCAAAATTTCTAATGATTTTACATGTAATTTGAAAAAGTTAAATTCTCTGAAACTTTAACAGCTGCTAGATCTGTAATAGACTTTGTTGTAATAAGAAGTAGATTTGCCAAACATTGACTTGATAACAGCATCAACAGTCATCAATAATCATGATAATGATAACTTTGAAGAATTAAAATAAGATTTTAAGTGAAAAAGAGAAAAAATCAACTTACTAGGAATGTAATTACAGAATGATCTGAATGTCGGAATTCGGATTGTGAATTTTGGAAAGGGAATTTAGATGAATAAAAAGAATAGTGACAACATTTTATGATTATATAAGCACAAAATTTTGTTTTGGACATTTTTTTATTTGAAGGAGGGATTTAACAAATGAACCTCAAAACCAGATGTATTGGAAAGTGATTTAAAAAAAAAACAAACACTGTAAAATCTATTTTGATGTCAAAATTGCTTTGGATTTTTAAGATAAACCGATTTTGATATAAGAAGACTCCATGACTGTTGGTGCTGTCCACTGACTAGCAATGCATTGAACCCAGATCCTGTTGTCTCGTGGCCTGCAACATTGCATGCTGAATGTTTTTTGCATGGTTCTTTGTAGGTTATGAGTCTGATGATGAGTATGAAGAAATAGAGGGCATTCGCTACACTCGCCGAAACAAAGGCAAAAAATATGCTCTTCTCCAAAAAGATGATTCGTTAGAGCATGGCGGTCCAATGAGCCGAAACATTGGGACTAATGGCGGGCAGCACTCTAATCACAACACGGGAATGAGTTGCAACTCGAGCTCTTTCCACCAATCAGAAAAAAGGCATAATTCGGAAACTCAGTATTCTTCTGCGGACGAAATAGGGAGCGATACCGAGCCGGCGTCTAAAAACGCCTACGTGAGAGAGCCACATGGAGGTATAAGTGGAACCTTGTATAGTATACAGTATATACAGTCAAGTCACATATTACACTCTGCACTGGGTCAAGGTCACCACTCTTTGCCCTTGACCTTTGCTAACATAAGGGAGGCAATCTATGACCATTTAGAGTCTTGGTTAAGGGTAAGATCAAACAGGTCTCTTTCCCCTTGACCTTTGCTAACATAAGGGAGGTAATCTATGACCAATTTAGAGTCTTGGTTAAGGCTTAAAGATGACAATATATTTTACTCTCTAAGACTATGGTAGACACACTGAAAAATTCATATTTCTGCAACAACGAATTTGTAATAGATATATATATCTCTGGGAAATTATTTGATATCTTACTTGTCTTGAATGTTCTCAATTCTTTCTTTTGCTGTCAACTAACTTAAAACTAATCAAAATTCAAAGAAAATCTTTAAAATTCTTTGAGCAAAATCATGTTTGCATGAAAATTTAACTGGAAGGAATGGATATTATGTAATTTTGATACTTAAATCAAGTTAGGTTTGAAACTGCACTATCCTCCTAAAGAAATGTGACATGAAACAAGATTTAAGTCAAAGTTTCAACCTGTCAATTAAATGTATTTGAAAGACTTGTAGGTGTCAAGGCTTCAGATGACATATTAACTCTTCCCCCTTACAGACCCTAGAGACTAGAAACTTGAGCAGTTGTCAGTTGCATGGCCTTTAGAGTGTCTACATCAATATGGTCATATCCTACAGTGGAACTCTGGCATTCATTCTCTATAATATATTCTCTACTGCAAGAGACAATTAGAACATAGAATTAATGAGATAGGATGACTTGAATTTAATTTAATTTATATTGGTATCTTCTTTTAAGTTACAACCCTCAAATGCAATCTGTTTGTAATGTAAGTTTGGCAATTTATTTACTGAATTCCCAGAAGCAGGTTAAAAAAGCTTACAAAATTTACAATTACAACAGCAGATTCAATTCCAAAAGAAATAATAAATGTTCGATTAAAATTTGAATTAGAATCATCTGTTTTGAAAAATATTTTGATTTTGTCACATTCTTTGGGAAGATGGCATCAAAATTTGTGTTTGTGATAATAATTTGATTTCTTGATGGATACCAAAAACAAATGTTTGTCATGAAAAAACACAAAATACAGTAAGAAATAAGGAAAAATCATTATGATAATAAGAAGAAAAAAAAATATATCAAGCGCCTTGAGCAACCACGAGGGGATGGATATGTGCGCTATATAAATATTCATATAATAATAATAATAATATATATAGCCCAAATTTTTTTTTAAAATTCAAACACTGTGTTAAACAGCCATATCTCAAAAATCTTATTATCTATGGATATTCTGTTCATACTTGCCTAAGAATAAATGCTAAAAGTCATCCTCAGTTAAATGTTGAGATGCTCTACACTGTCTCAGCCCTGGGACTTTTCATCAGGAAATCGCTACAGAAAATAACTGCCCTTTATATTTGATAAATAATTACCCAATGAAGAATCAGGCAATTTCATTACATATTTTCCTGATGAAAAATCCTAGGGATGTACAGACTAAGAATCCTGAATGTTACGCCCTGGGTAACCGAGGATGGAGACAGAGTTTGACGGGAGAGATGTGTGTTTCAGACTCTGACACAGACGAGGAGACGGACCGACTCCTACAGAAGCAGTACCAGCGCCGAGACCAGTACGTGGAGATACCCGAACTCAGTGAACCTCCGGTTAATAGAAGCGCTCAGGTAACACTACCCTAGCTTTGTCAAGTTTACCTTGTTTAAGATTTACAAATAACTCTTCAGATGATTCCTTCCGTTTGAAAAAATGTGGGAACTATGGACCTGGTCCTCCTTTCACAAAGCAACCTTACTAAGGTTAACCGTAACTCCCATTCTTTAACATGACACTAAGGCTACCTTAGTGACTTCCGATCACCTTAGAGCTTTGTGAAAGGGGGCCCTGTGTGACATCAACCTCTTTGTAGTCTAAGTAAACCTAGCTTCAATATTACCCGTTTCACTCCGATATTGAGTCTAGAAAGGTAGAGGGTCGCGTCAGCCGACCTTTCTGCAACCTATGACCCCCAAACGTTATGCGTGCGAAGGCAGACTTTTGTGGCTTGGAAAGATGAGTTCTGATTGGTCAATTTGATATCTTATTCTTGGAACTAAAGGAACAATCAAAGTGTCAGATATCTAAAACAATTGTTTACATGGCTTGAGAAATAACTGTTTCAGACAAATTGGTTAAATGTGGATTGAATGGGAGCCTAGAGGAAAAGATTCTCATAAAATTGAAGTCAATAGAGAACTAACTTCTGATGTACTGTGCCTGAAGATAATGATGTGAAAGTGGGGAGGTATCACAACATAATATCCCGAAACTATAACACAAGAATTTGTTCTATTTCACTAGCTTATCATACAAAATTGTTATTAGTTCAGTCTAAGTAAGCTGAGTTCTGATTGGTCAATTCGATACGTGGCTGACGCGACCCTCTTCTAGACCTTTCTAGACTCAATATCAAGTGAAACAGATAATATTGAGGCTAGGTTTACTTAGACTGATCTCTTTGAGATTTAGTGCCCTTGCTTAATTTGTTCATTTGCTTCAAAAGGGGCACATCCATCTTCTGAAATCCTCTTCCTGAATTTAAAGATATGTTTTCAAGAAGTGATTTAGTGGATATGAAGTATGGTATCGTCAAAGTAGATGCTGGTCATTGTGACCACACTCTGATTTTGTTGATTTGAATAACCAATTGTTGTAATCACAGATTTAATTTCAAATTTTCAGAACATTAACAATGTTTTCATTTGTATACAATATTAAAAAGTTGAAATACTTTTTTTTTTAAAGTTAATATTTAATGTCATAATTTGTAAATCAAAAATTGAGGTAGATGGTTGTTTTTTTATGAGAAACTGAAATCTGGCAGCATGTTTTCATCTTTTATAAAAGTAATCTACATGTTTCAGGCCGAGAAGCGTCGATCGCGAGCCAAAGAAGGTGAGCAGGAGTCATGTAAGGAATCAATTTTTTATTACCCTCATATAGATGTTGTTTGTACGAGCTGTGTACTGCATCCACATCTACTGCAGAGGTGAGTCAACAACACAGTGACAAACACGCCCCTCTCGTCTCTAGCTCAAGTCGTTGGTGGTCAGTCTTCAGGGCCGCAATGAAAGTTGGCTATGAAGACTAAAGCTGCTCTCAGAAACTGACAGAGACAGTTGCATTTCCATTATGGTGTGACAAATGTGATTTTCAGTGATTTAGGTGATGACAGTCTCTTTTGTGAGACAGGATATTAACTTTATTACTTATTATTATTACTTTTAAGGTTATCTGATCATCTTGTCTACCTCTTGATGAAATATTTTTATATAAATCTTTTTTTTTTTTTAATAATTATGTTTGCAAATCTGTTTTGTTTTGGTGGAGGAAAAGTTTCATCTGTGACACTTTGTCATCCTTGGTGATGGTGCATTGTACCCTTTAAATAGGTTACTGGGAATTTGAATTTTTGAAATGAAATACCTAAATTAAATCACAAAAGTATTGAAAACCAGCTCAAGTATTTAAACAGTAAAAGGCAATAGAAAATTTATTCCAATGTTTAAAAGCTAGGTGTTAGGTCCCCTCTATGTTGTGGACAGCACCACCCCAACACATGCCGATCCCTGCCGTGTGAACCCACAGTGTGAGTGACCTCAAATCCATGTATCATTGTCAGCACTTTGCTTAACCTCATAGTATAAGAAGACAGATGTTGTTGAGCAAGTTACAAATATTATTGTTATAATTCTTTGCTCATTACTGAAAGACAAATGGTAGAATATCATTTTGAGAATTGAGAATATCAGTATTAGACTTTCAGTGTGAGAAGATCAGTATGAGAGCAGAGAAAATGAGAATTGAGAATATCATGAGAATTGAGAATATCATCATGAGAATATAAGATTAGATTGAGATTATCAAGACATAGAGATTATCATTGTGAGAATTGAGAATATCATTTTGAGAGTTGAGAATATCATTATGAAAGTTGAGTACATATTTGTTAGAAAGACATTTTTTCAGTGAGTAACGAAGATAATCATTTAGGGAAGTGAAACAGTTAAGCAAAGATAAAGAGGATTCTTTGATAAATTCCTAACTTTTTTCTCAAAAGGTCTAGTGGAAAATTAAGCACATCCACCATCGATTCATGTATATGCTTATGAAATTCAAGATTCTGAGCTCAAAGATAAGAGTTTCTTGATAAGATGGATATGTTATCAAACTTCAACTTGTTGTGCATACACTGCCCATGACCTTGCTTTGGTTTTGGATGATGAAGATAAGGACAAAGCTTAATAATGAAGATAAGTAAGATTGCTCACAATGCTGATACAAATTTTTCATTTGCTCTTATAGTAGGACTTTAGTTTGAGAGCTACGAGCATGTTATAGTTGCCCAAACCACTGACAGAAATTGGAGTACTGAAAATGACGTATTTGCAAGTAAAGGGAGGTAACTCTTAACAACTTGTCTCATTCAACATACAAATTCATTTTTAGAGAAGTCTACCCGCTCCTTCTTATGAGAAAAAATTCCCGAATATTCTTAAGAGAATCTATCTGTATATAAAAATGGAGTATATTGGATTCAAGATACAGGATTTAAAAATCTATTATGTGTAAGAAATAGAAAGCACTCACTTGCAGTTTTCACCTGTTTGAAATTTTAGATATCGATATCACTGAAGAATTTTTGCTGCTCCCTTTATGTTACATCACTGTCACAGAATTTATAGGCACTTGAATGACTTGGATTTTGTTGAATAAAGTCAATTGATTCCCATTCTGGTGGCGGAGAGTTTGAAGCTGTCGGTTGGCTCATGTCTTCATTCTAGTACGCATGTCTCTTGTCTTTTGCATGATTGCTGTAGCTTTCTATACCTCACTCAATTCTTCACCTTCTAGTGTCGCATATTCTTGTACAGGATTATTTCTGTAGAATAAACTTACAGCTGATGTTTATAATTGCTTGACATATAACCAAGTGTAGTTGATATGTAATGTATCTAATTCTGAGATGAATGTCTTAGTAATCACAGACATATATATTCATATGTAGTATAGATGTGTATGCTTGAGAAAAGATCACATAGATAACCATAGAAATGACGCAACTATATTAGTGTATATTTAGAGTATAATATTTCTGAAAAAAGGTTCATTATTTTCATTTGACATTCAGTTTTTATATCTGAAGTGCAAGGTATAAGATTTTAATCAAATCAACAGACTGAATGCTTAGTCAAATTATTGATACAAATTTAGGTTAAGATTATGTTTACCAAAGAGATACAAATATATGTATGGACCCCATGACACCCCCCTTGAACTTTGTCTTGGTATTGTGGTTGTTTCTATGTTGTGAGTTATTCCATCACTCTGTGTAATTGTATCACAACAAGTGAAACATTGTGATGAATTAATAATTTTAATAACATATAAGTAATATTCAAAGCAATTATCTGTTATGGGAATGAATTTAATGATTTGAGTGCCTTTTCAATAATGATGTGAATCATGTGGTGTTTTTAAATCTGGATTTCTTTGTCTTTGTGAAATGGTGTTGTAAACTGATGAATTTCTTCTATCTTTTATACTTGACTATTTTTCATACTCATCTTTTGTTTTTTGTCTTTGTACGAATTGGTGAAATCTTGTCATTTAATTTTGAATTTAATTTCAGAATTTATATATAGATGCTGCTTTTATTGCATAGTTTGTAGATCTTATTTTCAGTGATGACCTGTATTTTGATTTAGGATTATGTTTAATAATGGTCTTTGAGTTTAGTAGACCCCCTGTGATAAATTGTGATGTCTTGTGATAGATATAGAACGTGTTGTATTTCATATTCATATTTTGATAAGCCTTCAAGATACATATGATATTTTCAAATTATTCAATTAACAGAATATGAAAAATGTAAGAAATCAAGATTTGATCAAATATTGATTTGGAAATGTTCATCTGAGATTAGATTCGATCCTTCAGCTTGACTCTACATTTTATCTCCTGAAAGCCATCCAAAGATTTCATAAAAATTTTCTCGTCTGACATAATCTTGAATACTCATTCATAGAGGATATTATATGAGTGTCCATGACATACTATGTTTACAACATGAGTGCATAACTATTAGTATTTCTTGAGCGAGAGCGAGGTACATACAATATTTAAGCATGAGAGTGTTTAACAGAGTTTGTCAGGAATATTAATTCTGTTAATAACCATGGTCACAAAATTAAAGAAAATACTCTTCTCAAAATAGCTAGATTGACTGCCATTGACCCATACAGAACGAAACGTCGTAGGCAAACCAAGATGTCAAAGCATTGTTTATAACATGACGTCACAATGGAAAAGTTATATTTTGCGCCCTCGGGCATCATAAGAAAAATATGAATCCTCATATGAATGCACTGATAGATGATAAATAATCACAATCATAATCGAATTTTGAAACTGACATTTTCCAAAACATGTCTTCTAGAATTGAGAATTGTGGAAAAGCAAGAAAGTGAAAGAAGTGGTCATAAAATATGAATCTCTGGTGCATTTAGGAAAAACACTCTTTCAGCAAGGATATGTTTTAAAGTTTAGTTTTGACAAAACTTTTAACCATATGTTTGAATTATTATCCCCCGCCGCGCGTTTAGCGCGAAGCGGGGGATATAGTATTCAGCTCCGTACGTCCGTCCGTCCCGCTTCTTGTTAGCGCGATATCTAATGAACCGCTCAACCTAGAATCTTCAAACTTGGTACCAGTCTTCATCTGGGGAATACGCAGACCTGAAAAGTTTTCGGTGACCTTGACTTCATTTTCAAGGTCACAGCGAGACTTTGACCAGTTTTGAAAATGTTGTTAGCGCGATATCTAATGAACTGCTCAACCTAGAATCTTCAAACTTGGTACCAGTCTTCATCTGGGAAATACGCAGACCTGAAAAGTTTTTGGTGACCTTGACTACATTTTCAAGGTCACAGCGAGACTTTGACCAGTTTTGAAAATGTTGTTAGCGCGATATCTAATGAACTACTCAACCTAGAATCTTCAAACTTGGTACCAGTCTTCATCTGGGGAATACGCAGACCTGAAAAGTTTTCGGTGACCTTGACCTCATTTTCAAGGTCACAGCGAGACCTTGGCCAGTTTTGAAAATGTTGTTAGCGCGATATCTAATGAACCGCTCAACCTAGAATCTTCAAACTTGGTACCAGTCTTCATCTGGGGAATATGTAGACCTGAAAAGTTTTCGGTGGCCTTGACCTTATTTTCAAGGTCACGGCGAGACTTTGACCAGTTTTGAAAATGTTGTAAGCGCCATATCTCATGAACCGCTCAACCTAGAATCTTCAAACTTGGTACCAGTCTTCATCTGGGGAATATGCAGACCTGAAAAGTTTTCGGTGACCTTGACCTCATTTTCAAGGTCACAGCGAGACTTTGACCAGTTTTGAAAATGTTGTTAGCGCGATATCTAATGAACTGCTCAACCTAGAATCTTCAAACTTGGTACCAGTCTTCATCTGGGGAATACGCAGACCTGAAAAGTTTTTGGTGACCTTGACTACATTTTCAAGGTCACAGCGAGACTTTGACCAGTTTTGAAAATGTTGTTAGCGCGATATCTAATGAACCGCTCAACCTAGAATCTTCAAACTTGCTACCAGTCATCATCTTGGGAATACGCAGACCTGAAAAGTTTTCGGTGACCTTGACCTCATTTTCAAGGTCACGGCGAGACTTTGACCAGTTTTGAAAATGTTGTTAGGGCCATATCTCATGAACACATTAACCATGAGTCTTCACAGGGGACATAGTATTCCGCTCTGTACGTCCGTCTGTACGTCCGTCCGTACGTCTGTCCGTACGTCCATCCCGCTTCTTGTTGTTAACATCAATTTGCGGCGGGGGATCTTGTCACCTTTGTGACAAATACTTGTTGTATTAGTAAGTACCTGATTATTTTGCCTAACAAAAATGATTCTTTTCCAATATGTACAGTACAAGATAGACACATGCAAGCTCACTGTGCATTTTAACTAAAGACTACTTAATGACAACTTAGTATGGTACTTGGTGTACATCTTTCTACTTTTTAAAAAAAAATTCATAAGGGAAAAGAAACAAAAAACATTAAGATCACACTTAACACACAACAGAAATAATACCTCAATTACCAATATGGTAAAAACATTTGGACCTAAAGATAAGCTAAGATATTTTGAAGTCATTGGATGGATCTTTAACTAAGAGAAATACTGCTTAAAGTTCCTAAAATTTTGCCATAAACTAGCCATGAATTTTGGAGCAACTTTTGAAATTGATCTCAAAGTCACAAATTAAATATGTCGCCACTTATAGTTTTTTGAGCTGGAGGCAAGCAAGAATTTGCTTGCACGCTTTTGAAATGAATTGAATGAATCATTAGCTCACATATTTAGCATACAATTTTCCCTAAAAGTGACACAGAAATCGTGGTGACGCTTTTAAATTATCAACAACTAAAATTATAGACATATTTTGACCTAGAACCATTAAAAATTGTCAAGAATATTAATTTTCGAGGTGTGTACTAATGTGACTACCTTGTTGTTATTTGTTGTTTTCTCACGCCCTGCATGGACATCTTCACCTTCCTTGTCTTTGACTAACGATGTTGGTAAGTTAATAAGTAATTAGTTACAAGCTATGGTCGGTCGGTGCACATATGTGTTCATCACTTGGTAACTGCCAATACACGCCATGTACACAGTGTGAAAGTCAACAATTTCACTCTTTTAAAATGATTAATAAAATAAAAAATCTTTCACCCCTACACACATTAAATTGGGCACTTTAATTTGTGTCTTGCATCTTTGGGGTGAAAGCTTCAGAAATATGCTCATTTTAGTTGAGATTTTGTCAAGACTTTTAATGCCATGTGCTTAATAATACTGTTTATAGTCTATAAGAAGGCCCCTGAAAGTATGTCAATGCAAGGAATCACAAGAACTAATTTTTCAAAATATACAAGTTTCATTCACCCATAAATATTCAAGAGTACTAAGAGATAGACATTGTAGGATAAAGTTCTATTTTAGCTTTTATGCTCATTTTGTGAAAAAACAATAACTCTATCATTTTGACCACTCTTTGTTCCTATTTGATTCCTAATCTTTTCTTGGACAATCCTGAAATTCTTGAATACAAAATAAGCTACCAAGAATGGTTAAGTTCTTTTAGAACTAATCAATCAATAATTTCCACGTCACCTCAGTCTCCTCTCTAAGCTCAACAAGTTGCCAATATTTATCTAAATGTTTCTATCTATATTATATCTTTCAATTCATGGAATTAAATCATAATGTAAGCAGTTTATGGAACTATAACATAATCTTTGCAATTAAAATCTACCCTCTCTGTACATCATGGAAGTTTATGAGGCAGTTACCTGTGATGAACACCTGTCCACGAGTCGTTATCTCACCTGCCTACCTGGTGGAGGTGCACAGACATGGAATACCTGTATTGCTTTGGTTACCTCTTCAGTTCCTGGGTGTCAGTTTTGTGTTTATGTCACAGCTTTAAACCAGGTAGATCTGGGTTTGTTTTTGTTTGTGTGTGGTTTTATTTTCCAGGTGTTATTTAGTTTAAGGTGATGAACACCTTGATTCACAGATTATATGAAGAGAACTCTGTAAAGAAAATATGATTGACTGATTTGAAAAGGGTTATTTATGATATGTGTGGAGGTAATGTTTTGTGACGATATTTGCATGTAAAATGTCTATTGTTCCCTGTTCTGATTTTCCTCTTTTGAAATTTAATTAAAAAAATTGTTGGCAAATCTTATCATATAATTTCCTGCAAACTTGAAGTTAGAGCTCTTTTAGACTAAATTTTATCCTCTGAAATTAAAATATGATAAAAATGCAACTTTTATTATTTAAAGTCAAAGGAGCCCACTGAAGCTGTTCATTTTGAGAACATACTGAAACAGCAGTGATCTAGACTTGCCATAATAATGTAGACTTGCGTGGGTCCTGAAAGATATTTTGTTTCAGGGGCTGTTAGACTGACTAGAGCTCTTTATGAGATAACTAATAACAGTCTAAGTAAACCTAGCCGTTTCACTCCTATAATGAGTCTAGAAGGGTCTAGTAGAGGGTCGCGTCAGCCACGTATCGAATTGACCAATCAGAACTCAGCTTACTTAGACTGAACTAATAACAATTTTGTATGATAAGCTAGTGAAATAGAACAAATTCTTGTGTTATAGTTTCGGGATATTATGTTGTGATACCTCCCCACTTTCACATCATTATCTTCAGGCACAGTACATCAGAAGTTAGTTCTCTATTGACTTCAATTTTATGAGAATCTTTTCCTCTAGGCTCCCATTCAATCCACATTTAACCAATTTGTCTGAAACAGTTATTTCTCAAGCCATGTAAACAATTGTTTTAGATATCTGACACTTTGATTGTTCCTTTAGTTCCAAGAATAAGTTTGACGAAGTTTAATATTCTCCCCGGAGTATTACTCTACAAGTTATGCAGTCTCCATAAACTGCAAAGTTTGTGTTAAGACCTTCCAGTATAAAATCAATACAATTTTATCATGGTAATGTCAGCGCATTTAAGATCAGGGCATTCCTTTTCAAGTATAAACTGCCAACTGAGGGTCATTTAGATCCCAACCTCGTGACTCCGCTAAACATTATGCTCGTTTATCAGATTGCACGGCGAGACAAAAATATATCAAAGCGTAATAATTCATGACACATGAGTAGGTACTTGCAAGGTGTAATTGACATGTTTCTTTAGCTTCAAGAAACATGTTTCTACTTGCTCCAAACATTTGGCCACAGGAAAGAAATTGGGGCTACCAAAATTGCGTTCCATTTTTAACAAGAAGAGCACTCTCTATTTAATTCTGTTAGTTTTGGATTTTTCAAGGATAAGGGCTTTTTTACCAACATTTTGATCAGTTTGTCAGTCAAATATAAAAATAGAAATAGAATTAGGTCAAAGATGAATGGGACCATAGAAATTTCTCCATTAGTTTGACTTCTCCAAAATATGACCACATAATATTTCATTAAGGTCACAATTTCAAATCACTTCTAAAATTTCAACCAAGTCCTGAAAGTTTGAAGTTGATGCTTCTATGATTCATCTATTTCTTAAAATCACTGTTTAATTTGCTGGAAAAAAACAAAATTGGTTAGCATAATTATCTCAACGGCACTTAACAATTAAGATATCTTATAGTGATGACATTGCAATAATGTTATTGTCATCTATTGACAGGAGAGGTTATGGTTGACTTGAATTATTTCAGAAATAAAGTAATTGCCAGTTATGTGCCTTGATTTCTTTACAATTTGAATGAATGATATAAAAAATTGAGAAAATTAATTATTTTGGCGTAGTCATGGTATCTTTAACATAAATTGTTCCTTCAAAACCAACAACTCAAAACATACCTGGAAAATATTGACAAAATATATAAAAGATTCACAATATGTATACAAATGTTCCAACACAGTTTATTTTTCAGATCCATTTGTTATAAATCAATCACAATATACAAAAATGTTCTAACACAGTGTATTTTTCACATCCATTTGTTATAAATCAATCAAAAGTTTCTTTACAAATCCAAATTGGACACTAAGGATTCTTGCAATTGAAAGTTAGATTTTGAGCTCATTTTTGATAGATACTATTTGTGTCCAGAAAACATATCTAAAAGCTGCTTTCTGTATACAAGGGACTGGAATTTTTTTATAAATCAAGTTGAATCTAAGGAGTAGAATTCCAAGCTAAGTGATACCCATCCAAGATTCATAATTGAAAAGTTTAGGCTATATCGGTTTTTATGTTTGATTGGATTTGATTTCATTCACATTTGAAACCCGGACATGTTGAAATGTATCGATTTCATTCAAGATTCATTGATTTTGAAAGAGCGATTCGTGCCAAAATTGAAATTGTCCTTAATCTGGTGTTTGCACTGAGCAGGATTAACAATAAGAAAACTCAATAAGGACTTAAGATCTCTTTTTTTTTAGGTTAAGCCCAAGGTTTCCAGTATAAATACTGAATTTTTTTGATTGGGATACTTTGATAGGGCCCTGAGTTATAAATTATTCATAAGATGAAACATATCATAAAGAATAATCTGAATAACAGAAAATTTGAAGCCTTTTATAATTTTTTCCAACAAAACCTAGCAAGATTGACTTTTCTATATCACAAGAATAATCTTAATGATGAAGCTAGCTGAAAAAATCTGTTTGTATTCAATTCGGATAGGTGTTTTGATATGATACAGTGCTTTTTAACTGATTGTAGATTATTTTTCTTTTATACAGTGTTTATCTTATTATGATGTAAAGTACAATAGCAAATTGAAATAATGAGTTTTATGTATACATGTATTACAGTACCTTTAAGGATTAATCTTTAATTATGATATAAACTGGGTTGTAAGGTATGGTCAATGCAGATAGTTTTTTTAGTACTTAAAACAATCATTGGAACACTTGTAAATTTTCTTTCAAACATAATTAATATTGAGCACATGATTTAAAATTTTATTCACCGCATTATTCTTAACAGTCTAGTTCAAGAAAAGAGATTTAAAGGCATTTACCAACAAAAAAACTCCACATTGTTAAAAGTATCATAATGGGTTTTCCTTTGTATTGATAATGGTATTTCTCATGTTAACATTGCAAATGTGCCTCAATATCTTCAGTAATTAGATCTAAAAAATAAAATAACAACCTCAAGAAGGATATTATAATCATAATGGAACACAATTATCAATGTCTTTAACTTGTCTCATTATAAAATCTCTGGATAATGAATGTTATTAAACTTTCTATTCATGTGTAGTAAAATTCGGCTATCTGAATTTGCCAATTTTTCATTAACTTAGTTCTGTTATTGTCTGAGGGTTAGCAAGCAAAAAAAAGGGGCATGTTTTGATGTGTTTATATTTTTGAAGGGAGCAAATGTCATGGGATATTCTTTCATCTTTCTACCTTCATTCAAATAATGATTTGATATCTTTTGTTTTTCAGTTTCACTTTAACTCTGTAACCACTTTGGATTCCTTCCACTTCTGCATGTGCAACTTCTTGTAGAGTGTAGTCATGCAACAAGGAATCAACTTTTAGTTTCCTTAATCAGTTGTCAACTTGAGTATTTTGCTCATGTTATATACAAGTTAAATGACTGATTTTTTAAAAAGCATGTGAGTTATGCTAGATGTCACTCAGAGAATACAATCAAGTACATTCACCAGTATATGAAGCATGATAAGAATGTTCTCACCTAACTGCATAAGACTTGAAAAGTTGACAATTCAATTATTTAGATAAAAATTCTCTATTTTTTAGCTAGCCTAGTTTCTTTTTATTAATGATTGGAAAGGTAGTATTTATCATCCAAATTTTAGTATAGGCTTCTGTTAAAGAATCATTAACCATGATATTTTAATCCATATTTTGAACATTTGTTTCTGAATGTTTTATATTCATTTTATTTGTTGTATTTAATATTAATTTCTTGTATATTCTAAGGTATGAATCATTATACTCCAACACAGCTGAAAATATGAAATGTTAGGCTACCCGGTATTAAACAAATGAATAATGAATATAGATTAACTTGATATTTGTGTATATTTACACAGTACACGTTCGCGACCCCGACAACCCTGAAGTCCTTATCGAGGGTGTGTTATTCCGAGCTCGGTACCTGGGCTCCACGCAGCTCGTGTCTGAGGGCCAGCCATCTAAAGCGATGAGGATGATGCAGGCACAGGAAGCTGTGGGGAGAATCAAGGTGAGATAACTCTTCATCAAGCTCACTTTTACGTTTGCCTGTTGACCTTAATTTGTTTGCTACAATAATCACTGCAGTGGCAGATCTAGAGGAAGGGTTTAGGATTTTCAAAACCTTACCCCTTTCCAATAGGTGAACCTTACTGTTTCAAATTTCTGGTTCCGCCACTGATTCTATGTATACCAATCATTTGGCCTTGCCAATCTAAAATCTTAAGGAAATGACATTATCTTCCTGACAATAAATTTTTCTGAAATTTCTAAGATCTATATTTGCCCATCAAATATTTCTCTTCTATCATTTATCAATGAGAAATGATATATAATTCCTGATGGTCAGTTACTCTGAAAGTAAAATGTTAACTACTACCTTTCTGGATTCCTGGATTGGCCAGAGTCTTGACTGGACCAAAACCAAAAATATTTTTTACACCAGTCTTAAATTGCTAAAGTTTCAAATCTGACATGTATTGGAATGAAATACAGACTACAACAATGCATGGTATATCTTCAGTAGGATATAATATTATTTTCTAATGCATTTATCATTTGTTTATAATGAAATGTGGAAATGATTGATCATTGTTGATTTTACTTTTATTTACATCTTTCCACTTGGTATTTTATATCAATTGTTGGATATTTAGCCATGCATGATTTATGTTGTGAATTCAGATTGTTTTTGAATTTGGATGATTTTTCATGCTCATATATCATGCAGTCAAGTAATGTTATTCCTACTCTTGATAGATACACCATAGAACTCTGATTACAATAACTCATCATATCCTTGGTTGAGAATATCAATTGGAGATACACAATTACTCCATCACAGTATAGCACAGGAACCGTATGTCCTCTAACAATCACCTGGCCGGGTGCTAAGTTTTTCAGCACCCCTGATCTCCCTAGCGCATGTTAGAGGCACTTCTGTTGGGAGGCCTGGCGCTAATTTCTTTGATAGAAAAATTAACTGGTTCATTCATGATATTTACCTAGAGTGAAATTAATCTGATGGTTTAGACTTAGTGCTTATTGGAGACCCTGCACTTATTACAGGTCAATTAAAATTAAGCTCTTACTTTCTCAACTTCCCATGACCCTCAGTGTTCATTTGAGGCAGTGGCTGGCCATGCTTGTATTGAAGATATGATGCTAGTTGGAGGTAATAATTAATCAGTGTGCCCTTGGTTAATATACCAATCTTACATGTATCATGGATATACTGCAAAAAGGTAAACACAACTTATAAGCTAGTGGTTGAATGAATGAATGGAGAAGTATGATTGTACCTTAATTTATTAACAATACAAAGGGGTGCTTGTGATTGACAACACCTGTCACAGATGCACAGCACAAATATTGTGTTGTCGATGCGACTTCTAACAAATTTCCCTGCCAATGTCTGGCACTCACGGAAGACCCACTCAGCTAATAAGTCTGATGAAATGCTGACTGCTGTAGAGGCAGTGGGGTGAGACAGGGGTACCCTCTTGCTCCTATTGATTTATTATCTCGGTCAAAAGTTTAAATACAGATGCAACTTTAATTGATTTTTGCTGTAGCAATAATCTTTGGTGCATTTCTTCAAGACCTTGGCACTTATTCTCAAGACATTTTTTTATCCACAAACTTCTTGTGATTCTTCAGAGATATTGATATTTTGTTATGGATAAAGTATTTTAAAAACTTAGCCTGTCAAGAATGATAGTCAAAAACAATTAAAAAGAAGTTTATACCTTTCTTAAATATGAACATAGTTCAAAGCATAATAAGAAACAATGTTATTAGAAAGATATTTTCAATGTTTACTGTACTTGTAAAACAAATGCTTTGTCTTGTATGTTTTGATGACTTGCAATGCCTGCAGTCTGTAGATGATTAAATTTATGTATGACTATCATCGGTGGCAGGAAAGAGCAGTGGTTGGGACATTTAACCTTTGAGAAAGCGGTCCATGTGATACATGGTTCCAGTCCTGCCAGGTCTTTCAAACTTAATTTGGTGTTTAGTGCAATGTAAAGTTCCAACTTGCACCATCCTGCAAGGCCACAATGATTATCCTGAAATACTCCATAATTGCTGGAGAGCATATAGGTAGAAATTTTTTACATTTATGTGATTACTGTTAAATGTTTTTTTTGAGACGTTTTATTCAATAAGGTGAGTGTTTATTCATTGCTTTGTTGTGATTTAACTTTTCGAACAACTCTATGTATATTGTCTTAAAACATTACTTTTATGTGTAATGTTTTGCTATATGAAATAATGTTGATTAGTTTATTGGTACATGAAAACGTTTACAGGGAATGATGTGAAAGTCCCCCTTTTGAGATATATATTCGTCTTGGCTTGTAATAAAGTTTGTCAAATTATGACCCAAAAAATTTCAAAAGATTTGCACAGGCAATATCATCACTAAAGATTAATCAAGAAATTAGATTGAGGCTAACCTTCTTTTTGAAGTTCCTCATTATTTCTTATGTTTCCAAGGACTAGTGACATATTTCAATAGAAGTACCATTGAAATGTAATTAAAACAAAGAGAGATTATCATGACAGACTGAAGGCACTGCCTGGCGTAAATTAGAGACACAAGTTTCTAACTACAGTACATGAAAGCTTTTATATAGCTTGCTTAATGACAAACAAGAAGCGAAGTGATAGATGTTGATGGATATTTTATGACTGAAGTGCAGTTTACTGAGTTTAGGTATGATAGAAAACTGTGCCATGAATACAGAGCTGTGAACAGCGTCTTGACAAGCAACATTGCTCTATATAGTTCCTAGTAAACTCAATTATGTCTAACTTTAAAAGATTTTATTTTCGGATATCATGTGCTTGAAAATTGAATAGAAATTGTGCAAGGGATACTAACATGTTTTTTATTTCTGGTGCTTTGATAAATAATTTCCCTTTGAAGGAAGATTGAATTTTGCTTCTGCATTTCAGTTATTGCTGATTATCTTGTTACTAAAAATAAGGTTGAAAGTTTACATGCACATTTTGCGACACTGTTTTGAGTCCTGTTTATCAAATAATGTTGTGTTGTCCAAAATAATGATCACATCCCTATTGTTAAATGCAGTTTACTAGCTGTGAATTTGTTTGATGTTGTGAATGGAAAATGAGATGCTTTATTCAAACAGATTATATAAATGTGTTTGTTTCACCATAATTTCACTGGTAAAGGAGTCTCCATTATAATTTGAAACCCTTCTGTTCATCTTGCTCTCTCCTAGGCCTCGGTAAGTCCTCCCTGTTGTCCTTGACCTGTGACCTAACACTGTGACCTTCACCTTGATGTTGTCCTTGACCTTGATACCTTCACTTTGATGTTGTTCTATGTGTACCTAATCATCTTGTTGTCTCTTCGTCTTTTGATTCACAGTAATCTTTTTGATTTCATAGTTTTTGTATTTGTTTATCTTATCCATTTATTTTGTTGACTTTGAGATACGATTATGAAGATTATTTTTCTTAATTCATGATTAGATCTGACAGAAAATCTCATTTCTTCACTTGATTGATATGTCAATATCATGAATATTGAAATTGATATTTAGGAGTAATGCTCTAAGTAGTACTATAGCGACTTTTTAATTGACACCCATGGTACAGATCAAATTATCCCCCCATAATTGTGAAAGAAAGGAGACAGTATAACATTTATGAATTCTGTTTGAACATTTACATTAATGTCTATTGACAATGACAAAGGCTTTTTGGATAAAAGTGGCATTATATTTAATGCTTGTGTGAATAAGACTTTGATTTGCCGCAGACAGATTCGTTCTAAAACAAACCATAATCAATTTCACAGACTCAGGGTAAGAGAAATGGGTACAGGTCACTTTGAATTGTAGATATCTTCCGCTGTCTAACGTAGCGTATATATACATAGACGACCCCTTTTGTTACATCAAACAATCTTATGCCGCGTCTATTTCATTCAGGTCCTGACAGACAAATGATCAATCATGGTAGAAAGTAACTGTTGCGTAAATATTTCTGGGTCTGTGTATGATATTAAAAGACATATAAAACATGCCCTACATTATCATTTGATTTGGAATTTGGATCGTATTAGAACGAATTTGATTCGTGTTTGCAACATTATTCTTGATAATTCTAACAATTATCAATCAGTTTCATGTGATTTTCTTGAGCTGTATGTTTGCTGTAATTGCTTTGATTCAAGGAAAAATTGGTTTATTGAGGAAAATTGTAACTAATGATTGGGTTTGGATGATTTTGTATTATGAGTATAATTGGAAACTTTGACATTATGATGTAATATTTTTCAAAATCGACTTAGATAATATGACGGCCAGATATTTACTGTCTTTAACGAATGTTTTGAATGATAAACTGTCCAAAAATATACATTATTAACACAAGCAGTTAAATTGAACTGAATTATTTGTATTATGCAAAATAACCTTGGAGTAACTTTACATATCATGTAAGTGTCCCTAATGCAATGACGCAAGTGTAAAGCAAATGCATCTAGAGTGATAAATATAATAATGTTTAGAAGGGAGCAAAATTAATATCAACCAAATTTTATTCTTGAATTCCCCTGCCTTGAATAATTATACTGTCAAATCTGAGTTTCCTAATAACAAGGTGCTAATTCAAAGATTTAATGTATGCAACTAGAATCAGATCCAACATGGCCGACAGTATGGGTTTGAGTGAGAACATAGTGAGCAGTGCTTCCTCAACAAAACACTTCTCCCCTCGGGAAATTTCACACTCATTAATCAATGTAGAATTCTCTGTAATTTACCTGTTATGAAGTGAGTTACGGAATCCAGACTTTGAGGTATCAGGGATCTAATTGAATCTAGTAATGATACCTTTCTGTTTGATGGAGCACCTTTGTCTGGCAGTCGCAGTACATGATGGAAAATGATGAAAACTCCCAATCTTTCTCCTGATCTCAACATCAATTTTGCACTGTAGATATAACTACATCCCAAGATGATTGCATATACTTTTAACCCAAGTACCAAATTGATCTTCTGCATAACTTGATCCATAATATATATTAGAGATTTGTAGAGAAAAAATGTTGTTATCGGTCAGACGTTATGATGTATTTGTACGATTAAAAAGTAATTTTGCGTTTTTAGATTCAGATTTCTTTTATGAGCAATGACCAGACACCCAATTGTCTAGAGCCAGGCTTCATTAGCTTACTGTTAACAGGCTTTAGCTTCCAACTTCCAAATTATATGCAAATTAATTGGGCCAAGTGCAGTCGATAAACAAAGTTTTGCGATACTGATATAAGGACTTCAGTCAAAAGTTAAGAAGACCATCATGTCATTGTATAACAGTATTATATAAAGGGGCAACATTTTGATTCATAGACGTGAAGAAATTTAATTTAAAAGAGAAATCTTAAATCTAGCATTGTCCTGTTTTGTTCCTAAACAGAAGTTCCAAATTGAGATTTGTGAGAGACTATGTCCACACATGTCCAGCTGGACTCAATTAGTTTACAAAGGACACCAGGCATTCTCTCAAGAGATGAAGGATAATTTGGGTTCTCCGTGGGATATATAGCTCTGATTGTTTGCCAGGCTTCTTAGAGTCAGTCTCTGCTCTCTGGAGATGGACTAAGTTCCTTGTGCAAACATTCTCAAACCTAGCAACTTATTGTCGAGGGCTCTTTCATTATCTCTATTTGATCAGTTTCATTGCATTATCTTCCTTTAGCTCATGATTTATTGTGTTGTAGGAGGTTAGAACTCGTAACTATTCAGTGACAGTTATTTTGATCAATATAACAATAGTACTTAATTATGATATTATAATAATAAACATGAACAATTTAAAAACTTGGCTGCTGAAAGATATGGCAAGACCAGTCCATGTACCTGTCAGAAAAACACCTTAAGAACTGGTGACAGTATCAAGTTAATCTGATTCTTGTATTAAAGAATTAAAAAAAAAGAACTTTGCTGACAAATCAGGTCAAGAATACCTGAATTTTAATTCAATATTAAAACATCCTGTTCTTGAAAAAAATAAAATTCTATTATGGATAGCATCAAAATTATCTTAGTTACAATTAAACCCATAAGTATGTTTCATTCAAGAATGGTGAACCGCTGGCGCTAATGGTATTCAGTTGAGTGACCAACCCAGATAGGCGCCAATGTCCAGCTAGATAGAAGCCAGTGTCCAAGCTGTCACCTTACAAGGATTAATCCAGATATCTTCACATCTCGGTGTCCTAGTTCCACAGAGGACATTTCCTCACTTTAATCAGTATTCTCACGACAAGATCTGCCTAAATTGCCTGGCCAATGGACAGCATTGGAGAAAATAAGCCTCATCTGGCCAATATCATTGCCGCAAATTTAATTTTACTCATCACCAACTCGGCTATTATGTTATGTTGCATACCAGATTGAATGGGTTTTGTTAGTGAGACTCCACAGGGAAGCAGCTTTAGATCAGTTAATAGACTATTTGTATTTCAAGACTGGATGTCATCAAATAAGTGAAACTGGGTGAGACTTAATTTTATTACCCGCTTTTGAGATTGGAAACGATTTTAAAAATGAATTGTTCTTGACTCAAAGCCTGTAAATTATCTTATCCTGAGGTATGTGTTTTCTTTTAGCTTGACAATCAGACAATTTGTTTTCTAAAGCATTTTAAAGAGACGATTTGATTGGTTTTCAAGTTATGCCATTTTGTACTTAAGGAAAAACTATCTGTTTTATGAATCAACTTCTTGATTACTTCACATTTTCAAAGAATAAAATGACAAGTGTCCTTGGTTGTCAGTCTTGATTGGAGCTGTCTTAATCTTTTAAGAAATGGTCATAGGCCTGTCTAAATGTTTCAATAAACGGTCACAGGACCGCTAATTGTCTGGGCGATGTTCATTACATATTCAATGCACACATGCCAGACTGCAGTAAATCCCAATAGCTGTCAGCGCACCTAGTCTAACCGTATCTTGACACGGTCATGAAATGGCATTAGAAGGTAATGCTTTACTACATGCCGGTCACCTCCTCCAGCCGTTAGTGGACGTGGTCAGACACCAATTGTTGACTCCATGATTGAGTCGACTACAAGAGAGACACTGGACGAGGCTAAAGAACTCAAGTTTGGATGAGTTCATGTGTAGTCATTGTTTGCTGGGTTGCTTGTAGAGGGCAGAAGAGGAGGGCAGTTGATGGGTTCATACAAACATCTCCTTCTGGGTCCCATACCATCTTCAAGTGCTGCAATAGAACTCACTCAGCCAAGTAACTTGCTGCTTCGCCTGGGAAGTAATTTGGCTTCACCTTTTCCGCTAAGATGGTTTATGGTCCTTCTAAAGCATGATAATCAAATCAGGAAAGCTACAACAGTGTCTGTCCTTTCAGGAATACTGATGGCTTGCTGATAGCCCTGATGAAAATATATAGATGGTGGGACACTAATTAAGCAACAGGGTAAATGTAGAATTGATAGACTGCAAAAGTACAGCTGACTTTTCAATGTGAAATCTCACACTCCTAAAGGAGATGTCTTTGAATAGCTTTGTCACGATGTGATAATGATGGTGATTCACACGTCCTGAAATATTCCCTTGGTGCCAATAACATTTCTATTCTGGTCAAGGGAAAAAGGTCATTAAAGTTTCATGTTATGCACCCTTAGGATTATACAACCAGTGAATACTTTAGAATCTTGTATTCTTCCTTCATTTCCAAAATCACAGCAGTGCCCTTCTACTTGTATCAAATACTTTATGTCCTTCTATTCATCTCTCCTTCTATTCTCTCTTCAAGATGCTTTTCCTTTTCCCTCTCTCTACAACTCTGTCCCTTTCTCTCTTTCACCCGCTGACATACTTGTGTCATGTATATCCTATCTATCTCCCTTTAAGACACTGTCCATTTTCCCTCTTGCTACAACTATGTCCCTTTCTCTCTCTCTCTCTCTCTCTCTCCATCTCTGTGCCATGGAGACAATTATCTCACAAAATAGAAAACATCTGAATCTGAGACAACAATTGATAAGCAGAGCAATAAGAGGAGATAGTTGTGGAGGATTGGCAATGCACAATGATTGTTTTTGAGGAGTAGTAATGAGAGCTCCACATTGTTAAGGAGCGGCTTGGTAAATTACTTGTTATGGAATCACTTGATGAAATAGTGCTTGACCTTTGGACGAAACCATCAGAGCTCTTATGTGGCTAATGTCAGGGGTTCATCAGTGTGCTTGGTTCTGCCCCAGTTTACGTCTCCCACAGGACCTCGAACATGAGGTCAGATACACCTCGTCAGTTAGTATCAGCAGATTGGCTTATACTGTGATACAATCAAGATTTTTTTAACTCTTGGGAATACATTTTTGAACACCTGTACACACATATATATATCCACAAAATTTTACAAACTCATCTTATTCTAGCATTTTTAGATACTGATGCAAATATATTTCCTCCAAATAAAAGATTTGCGTAACTCTTGACAATAAATGTCAAAAATACTAGACTTAAATAATCTAGGATATAAGAAATATGTGAAATTATGAATATCAATATTTCTACATTGACCACTCGATAAAATATTAATTGTACAAATTCAAATATATTTTATTTTGTACAGTATACCCACACACAGATACATTTCAAAAAAGGTTTATGAATCTCATCTCATTCTAAAATATTTGTATGATATTTCTGTTTATGTAATCCGCAATTTATATTCAAAGGTCACATAATAAAATCAAACCATAGAATATTTTGACACTTTTATCCAATCCTTTGTCAAAAGTTTAATTTTGTGGAGATTTCTATAATGGAAATCAACAGTATAGAGTACAGCGAATGTAGAAGAACATAGCCCTAGGAGCTTGCTGTGCAAGAAATAAAAACAGCCAATTTTTTGAGGAACAGATTTAGATAATATTTGTTCTAGATGTATTTCAAAGGAACTGTGTTTTTGTTATTGACTAGTTCCAATTTTCTCTCAGGGTTTCAATCTGATCCATTGGATTAAAAAAGGATCTAATGAGTCTTTTTTGTGTTCGTTAAATCCTTGAAGCTTTCTTTACATTCAAGATCCTCTCTGCTGAAAAAGGCAAAACATGAACTTTGTTATGAAATTATGTTACTTTATTTTGATGAAAACATTTAAAGAAGTTGCCTGAAAAAATGAGTGTCTTTTTTATGTTTTGGGAGTATATTTCCAGTAAAAACTTGGTTTGTGAAAAAAACCAATTTTTTGGGTATGCCATGGAGAAATTCAAGTTATTTAATTAGATTTAGATTATCAGTAACTTTTAAATTCAAGGTTCATATATTTTCATAATTTTCAAAAATTAGTTGATGTTATTGTTAAACATATCTATCATTTCAATTTCTGTCTAATTTTCATTTAATTTTAGTGAATTTTATAAATATTATATTTTCTGTTGAGATCTTATCATTCTGGTATTTTCATCTCTTTGATGTTGTGAACAAAATGAAATGTTATTTCTTTAACATTTTATATCAGTTTTGATTTTAAAATGTTGTTTGTCTTTTATCAATTATTGATGTTGTGTCTATTTTTAAGACAGGAATAATTCATTTAGTTTTGGCTACTAATTTTGTAAGATAAAAATAAAAACGATTTCATGGTATTGTTCCCCTTCCGGCTACTATTATTTTCAGCAAAATTTAAGTGTCACATGATTTGGATGATATGAAAGTTGAAAATTTGAGTCAGTTAAGATGGCTGTAGGTTGATTACTAGGGGAAATAACTGTACAAGTGTACAAGAGTCGCACACCACTAAAGAAAAATGAATAAGTAGTTGTATGAAGAATCAATGTAACCATTGTCATAATTTACAATAAATATGATTGTTCTTATAAGATATTTGTGCCCAAAACTGAATCATTCTTGTCCTATTGCAGAAACTCATGCATATTTAATCTCTCATTCATACGATGTATACAATGTAAATCATTGCTACATTCCTTTATAATTCAATACCTGTCGTGAACGGAACTTATTCAATATCCATCTGTATTCATTTGCTATTGATTTTGTGCTTATTTTCTATATACTCTATATGTACATGTATTACTCCCTCAGAAAATACATATTCTTTCTTTGATTAGCTTTTAGATGTATTTTTAAGGCATCACAAATGTCTTTGATTCTCTTTAAAAAAATCCAGAGATACAAACACCCCAAGATTCACCAAAAAAAGGGAAACAATGAGAAATTTATTGAAAAGGACCTTTTTTATCCAAAATAATCACTTATCAGTACAAATAGTTGTAACATTTTCAGCCACCGACAGATATATTTTTAGTCTTTTCAAAGTATTTGTTTGGTCACAAATCAACTAAACCTCTTTTTAAGCTAAGTTCAATGTTTTGATATGAATATTGTCAAGAACGAAGGCAAATTAATATAAAAAAATTGTTTCCAAAATATTTTCCAAATGGATTTTTTTTACTCTGCTGGTAATTTCTTGCTTAGGCTGAATAGTCTGGGATTTGCACCATTTATAACAGGGCGTGATTCCAGCAATTTTGTCACTCAGAATGTTTTTTCTACCTATTTATACAAGTGTATAAGCAACACTGATCATTGAGTCTAGCGGTTATATAACGTTGAGTTATATGTCTTTGTATTCAAAAGAAAAGTTTTCGTAACTTTGCTGGTATTTAATACAATACTAAATATGGATACGTTTGCGTCTGTCTTAACTTTGTAAACGTGGTAAATATATTCAGAACAATTTGATGAATAAAGCATTTATGATCTGTATTCCCTGAAGAAGCTTTATTCTAAAATACTTATCTCTTTGACATTTTCCCATGAAATAAACATATCATAAAAATATATGGAACGACCTTGCGTTGTTTGTTTTCTCCAGATTCTAAGTTCATAGGCTTCTTATATGTGTTGTGACATTTAGAAAATGCTCTTTCTTCACAAGTTTAAAGAATCCAGATATTTATGTAATACAAGATGTATCTTGACATGTATGCTATTTCTAAATACAATTTTTTTTTTTTATAAATAATCAATAATTTTCAATATGTGACCTACATATTTCTTTAAATATGATTATTAATTCCATGGGTAACTTTTTAATAGTATTGTAGTGTGTGTATAAATGACCACAAAATTAAAATAATTTTCGTAGAATTTACTCTACTGATAAATTGAATTTCTTTCAAATAAATGTGTTATTATGTTTTAAGAATAAATCTAATTTCATTTTTAGCTCATCTGGCCTGTAAGGCCCGATGGGCTTATGGCATGGCATGGTGTCCGGCGTCCGTCCGTCCGTCCGTCCATCCGTCCGTGTACAGACACCTTGGCTAGTGAGGATTATAAATTGTAGCTTTTGTTGCCCTGTGACCCCTAATAAGGGCCACAGGGGCCACGCCCTAAAAACCTATTTTCATCTTCTTCTCCAGAACCATAAAGCCTAGAAAGCTGAAACTTTGTGTACAGACTCCTTGGCTAGTGAGGATTATAAATTGTAGCTTTTGTTGCCCTGTGACCCCTAATAAGGGCCACAGGGGCCACACCCTTAAAACCTATTTTTATCTTCTTCTCCAGAACCATAAGGCCTAGAAAGCTGAAACTGTGTATACAGACTCCTTGGCTAGTGAGGATTATTAATTGTAGCTTTTGTTGCCCTGTGACCCCTAATAAGGGCCACAGGGGCCACACCCTAAAAACCTATTTTCATCTTCTTCTCCAGAACCATAAGGCCTAGAAAGCTGAAACTTTGTGTACAGCCTCCTTGACAAGTGAGGATTATAAATTGTAACTTTGATGGTCCTGTGGCCACACCTAAAAACCTATTTTCATCTTCTTCTCCAGAACCATAAGGCCTAGAAAGCTGACTCCTTGGCTAGTGAGGATTATGAATGGTAGCTTTGGTGACCCTGTTGTCCCTAATAAAGGCAAAAAGAACGTCCTTCGAATCTATTTTCATCTTCTTCTCCTGAAGTATAAGGCCGAGAAAACTGAAACTTGTCGCCTATATATACTTAATTTTATGATTGGTGACCCTGTGGCCTCTACAAAGGGGGAATCACATTGACCACACTCTACAGCATAATTGATGATGAAGCCTGATGAGCTACAGAGCCAATGGCTCTATTTTTACGTAACTTCAAATTATCGATCCCGTTCAAATGCTTTTTGAAGATCTATAATTATATAATGCATTTTCTGTAATCATCTTTTCATGAATGTTCGCTTTAGATTTTGTCAATTTCCTTTCTTAGCATCTGTCTTAAAAGTATCTGCTCATTTCTAAAGCCTCATTTCTGAAGTAAAGAAAAATCTAAGATTGAAACTTATTACAATTGTAGATGACATTTCGACAAGCAGCTGACTGGTTCAATGATTGATGTTACAATAAACTCATCTTCTTTGGATCTACCTTTCAAATTAAATATCAGTCAATTTCTTCAGTAATGTTAAAGCATTGAAGTTGTATAATCTGTTCTTAATATGGGCCCAGGTGTACAAAATATTCTTATACTTAGGATCTCTGGTCATGACATTTGATCGAAGTCCAGGCTTTAAGTGGGACCTCTTCCTTAAAATTTCAAGACTGTTTTGAAACGGTTTGGGTAAGGATTATGCAACCTACATGTGATATTTCAAGTAATCAGAAGGGTATTTTGGTTTAAACATATTTATTTCCCCCAAAAAATTGGATTGGTACACAAGCTAAAAGCTAATGTTAATACCGCTCCAAAAAGGGTATTTTTGCTTGTTAAATAAAATTTAGGTCCAGTAACTGCATTTTGCAATTTATGAAAATTTGCTCACCATCTATCAAAAAAAATTCATCTTTAGCATAGTTACCATTGCCTGAGTTTAGGGGTATTTTGTACAAGTTGGTCTAGGTGTTGTTTCAATAAGCTCTGTAACACTAAGATCTAACTAAGATTTATCACAATGAAGAGGAACCTTAGTGATATAGCACCATGTAATATTTTGGTTGTATTATGCCCAAAACCAGAATTATCTTATTTTCATGTCAGTTTAAAATATTTTGTTCATTCACTAGGTACTGTAATTGCTGTGTATTGTTGATATTTTGTTGCTTATTTCATGAATTGTGTTGATTTTGTCTGCAGACTATGGGCACATTGCATTTTGGTGAAAAATATCAGGTATTTAGATTGAAGATTATTTTCTTGCATAGAATGCTGATTTATTATTCATGATGCTATTTATCATCTGTTTTGTCCTGTTATTTTTAGGATCACAAGCTTCTGAATGTTGCTGTTTCTTGTGGTTGGCACTGAACATCATGCCTTGTTCCATTTTCATTGACAATATTCATCTGTGATTCATGTAACATTTCATTACTTAGATTTGTTATGCATTTTGCCATGGACATTTTTTAATCAAAATTCTACGTTAAAATTTAAAACTATTTCAATCTGACTTTTTCTGCTCATCAATTTTTATAAAAAAATTCCTTAAAACTTCTGATTTAAGTTTTCGTTAAATGAAAATTTTGATTAAATTACATTCAAAGAATATGATATTAAATTCAAGGGAAATAAGATATCAGCAAGTAATTAGTTAAATTAAAAATTCCACATGTTCTAAATGTTTTTCTCTGTTCCTTCACTGTAATAGCTTAACAATGTAGATGAACTAACTGAAGTGAAGGTAAATTACTTCTTGAATTTCCTTTTGAAATTGATTAAATTGTGACATTTAGAGACTTGTAATGTTTTTCATCTTTGCATTGAATTAACTTTTTTTTCAATGTTTCCATAAATGTAATTTATTTTCTTGCTATGTTTACCATTCCATCCATGTCCTCAGGCATTAATTAAGATATTTCACTTTGCAGAAATATTTTATTATCTTTCTATTGCTAATATATATACTAGTACTTGAGAGTAATGTACATTAATGTTACTTTTTGGGGAGAAAACTCATGAGTCACACAATGATAAAGCTTACCGTAATTTCATCATCAATTTGACTCTCAAATTTTCAAAATTTTCCAGACAATATCTATTTCACTTTAATTGCTCACTCTGCGCTATGGTCGTAGGGTTGGATAAATATTTACAAAATTATAACATATTTAAAGTGTTTAATGCAGTAGATATGTAATGCTTTCAAATTATTAAATTAATGGTTGAATTATCAGAGCATCATACTAAGTATGGTACTTGGTTGATATTTGAAAAGTGATTTGAATTGGTGACCTCAGAAAATATATGTTTGAATTATTGTAGACATTGAATAAATGGAGAAATTACAGTAAGATGTTTTATGTTTGTGTATGAAATAAAGACTTATTTGAAGTTCATGAGACACTTAATTATCATGATAGAAGGAAAGGAAGGATTGGTAGTATTACGTTTATTCAGGGTTTGCTTTAGTGAACTCTCCGATATTAAAGAGCCACTCCGTGAGTTGTTAAGAGTTGTCAGATATGTATAACTTAACCAATAGTGTCATCTGATCGAGAAGTACAAACTGTTGTAGGAAAGTATCATTTTAAATCTGTGTTGTATAGTTACAACAGGAAGGTTTGAAGTTGTGATCATGATAAAAAAAAACAGACAATGATGCATGTCAATAACTCGAACGTAATTTTTGAAAATCCTCTAAAGTAGTCAGAATGACAGTCATGGGTTGGTAATGTATTTATGTAAATTTTATGTGTGACTTTGGCCTCTGAATATGTATGATTCTTTTAAGATAATCATTGAAAACAAGTATTTTTCATATATTTGCCAATTGGGAACAGTTATGTGAAATAATTTGAATTCAAATCATAAATAATGCCAAGACATGTACAATCGTATCAAAGCAAAACAATACGAGATAAAACTCACGAGGTGGCTCTTTAAAAACATTTCTTTGGGAAGTATGGGTACCAAATGAAAAGTAAAACATATGTTATGAAATACAAGAAAGTCATCTTACAATAAGAGGATTCCCTAAAGAACACACGGAATAATTAAACTATTTGAAAGGGAGTATGATTTTGATGAGGCAAGGTTCTCTTCGGGAAGAATTGTTAAAAAACTGTAGCCTAAGGTGCACTAAAGGGAACCCACTCATGGACTTAGCTGTGAGAGTGAAACTTTTAGAAGTTCCTCAGTGATATTATTTCAGTAAAAAAAATTAATTGCCAAATGTCTGCAGAGGTCTAAAACTGTCATACTTTCTTTAAAAGAGCCGTTTAATTTCCCTAAGGAAAAGAAGGAGTGCCATTTATTCTTTATTTGAAGCTTTTGATCGTTATATAAAAAAAGGTTTTACCGTTAAAAGTGCTTATTTTCATGATATGTATTTTTAAATTCTTTTTTTTAATTAATTAGGCACATTTATTATTATCCCCCGCCACGAAGTGGAAGGGGGATATAGGTTTGAGCTCCGTCCGTGCGTCCGTCCGTCCGTCCGTCCGTGCGTCCGAGTTAAAGGAGCCAATTTTTCTCAGAAACCGTTAAAGGTAGGATTATCAAATTTTGTGTGTGCCTTCAGGGTATCAATACCTTGATGGAGTTCGAAAATCAGAACCGCGCAAATATTTTTTCCAGAGTTATTGCCCTTGTTACGTTTTTTTGGGACTCTGTTCGAGGTGTCTTCAAAGGAGCCAATTTTTCTCAGAAACTGTTACAGATAGGATCATCAAATTTGATGTGTGCCTTCAGGGTATCAATACCTTGATGGAGTTTGAAAATCAGAACCGCGCAAATATTTTTTCCGGAGTTATTGCCCTTGTTACGTTTTCTTGTGACTATGTTCGAGGTGTCTTCAAAGGAGCCAATTTTTCTCAGTAACCGTTTAAGATAGGATCATCAAATTTTGTGTGTGCCTTCAGGGTATCAATACCTTGATGGAGTTAGAAAATCAGAACCGCGCAAAAACAATTTCCGGAGTTATTGCCCTTGTTACGTTTTTTTGGGACTCTGTTCGAGGTGTCTTCAAAGGAGCCAATTTTTCTCAGAAACTGTTACAGATAGGATCATTAAATTTGATAATTGCCTTAAGGGTATCAATACCTTGATGGAGTTCGAAAATCAGAACCGCGCAAATATTTTTCCGGAGTTTCGTGTCATGATATTTTTGAGTACACTCGAGTATTTAGGAGAAGGTTCTGACTTAATTTAAATAAGAACAAATCTGGCGGGGGATGTTGATGACTATGTCTTCTTGTTTGAACTATTTTGAAATAAAGATATTTCTTTGTTACATTAATTATCAGTTTTGTGACAACTTAACAATATCATCTCTGTTCATAGAAATTAAAAATGTCACTGTTACTGCCTTTGATGATTCAATTCACTTTTTATCTAAATCTAAATTTGCAATGTTATTTGACCCTGTAGATATTCTCACACAAGTGATATCTACTGTTGGAGCCGTATTTTGATGAAAAATCAATCAAGAATTTGATTGACCTTAGAAAATGCTTTTTCAATTGTATACATTGGCAATCAAATGATTCTGATTTCTAAGGCATGCATCGGGTTAATACAAGAGGTTTAATATTAGATATTCATATGCCCAATTGACTTCATGGCGTTAGATGTCGGAGCTATGATGTGAATCATCATTCCTGTAACCTAGATCTTTTGTGATATAACAATGGAAGCTCAGGCCTGACCAAACACCATTAGCGCCGATTGGTATATGATTTGCCCATTAGTCTAACACCTACAGGCATTGTTCCTGCAAATGCTGCTTGATAGCCATGCAATTAGGTGGCTTCATGGGCAAGGCTTCATGGTCTTTGTTGACCACTACCTGATAATATGTTTGATGGCATTTTGAAATTTCTATAAGATAATTATTGCTGGAACTTATTGTAGGTGATGTTTTGGATGGTTACTTTTTAGTTTTTTACAAGCATGTGATTTTAAAGGGTATGTTTTTAAGTGACTTTTGTTATGTAAATTTTGCAATTGAAATACACTCCTTTTTAGCTCATCAGGTCTGAAAGACCCGATGGGCTTATGGCATGGCATGGCGTCCGGCGTCCGTCCGTCCGTCCGTCCGTCCGTCCATCCGTCCGTCCGTCCATCCGTAAACTTTTCACATTTTCGACTTCTTCTCCAGAACCAATGACTCTAGATAGCTAAAATTTGATGTGGAGACTCCTTGGCAATTGGGGATTCTAAATTGTAGATTTCATGACCTCATGACCCCAAATGGGGTCACAGGGGTCAAAACCTTAAAAACCTATTTTCATCTTCTTCTCCAGTTCCAAAAGGTCTAGAGAGCTGAAAAGTTGTGTGTAGACTCCTTGGCCAATGAGGATTCTAAATTGTAGATTTCATGACCTCATGACCCCAATTGGGGTCACAGGGGTCAAAACCTTAAAAACCTATTTTCATCTCTTTCTCCAGTTCCAAAAGGTCTAGAGAGCTAAAAAATTGTGTGTAGACTCCTTGGCCAATGGGGATTCTAAATTGTAGATTTCATGACCTCATGACCCCAAATGGGGTCACAGGGGTCACAACCTTCAAAACCTATTTTCATCTTCTCCTCCAGTTCCAAATGGTCTAGAGAGCTAAAAAGTTGTGTGTAGACTCCTTGGCCAATGAGGATTCTAAATTGTAGATTTCATGACCTCATGACCCCAATTGGGGTCACAGGGGTCAAAACCTTAAAAACCTATTTTCATCTTCTTCTCCAGTTCCAAAAGGTCTAGAGAGCTAAAAAGTTGTGTGTAGACTCTTTGGCCAATGGGGATTCTAAATTGTAGATTTCATGACCTCATGACCCCAATTGGGGTCACAGGGGTCAAAACCTTAAAAACCCAATTTCTTCTTCTTCTCCAGATCCAAAAGGTCGAGAGAGCTAAAATGTTGCATGTAGACTCCTTGGCCAATGAGGATTCTAAATTTTAGGTTTGGTTACCCCTTGACCCCAATTGGGTCACAGGGGTCAAAACCTTAAAAACCTATTTTACTCCATCTTCTCCAGTTCCAAAAGTTCTAGAGAGCTAAAAAGTTGTGTGTAGACTCCTTGGCCAATGAGGATTCAAAATTTTAGGTTTGGTTACCTCTTGACCCCAATTGGGGTCAAAGGGGTCAAAGCCTTAAAAACATATTTTACTCCTCCTTCTCCAGTTTCAAAAGGTCTAGAGAGCTGAAAAGTTTTGTGTAGACTCCTGGGCAAATGGGAATTCTAAATTTTAGGTTTGGTGACCCCATGACCCCAAATGGGGTCACAGGGGTCACAACCTTCAAAACCTATTTTCATCTTCTCCTCCAGTTCCAAATGGTCTAGAGAGCTAAAAAGTTGTGTGTAGACTCCTTGGCCAATGGGGATTCAAACTTGTAGATTTTGTGACCCAATGACCCTAAATGTGGTCACAGGGGTCAAAACCTTTTTCCATCAAAAGTCTGATGAGCTACAGAGCCCATGGCTCTATTTTTTTCAAATAAATTTTGGGTTTCTTATTAATAGTAAATTAGGCCTGTTGTTGCAAATATCTTTTGTAATTCATTAAAAATAAAATGTAAGTTCAATTATAGTCATTCGAGAAGCCAGTATCCAAAACACGTTATACAGCATTCCAAGTGCTGAAAATAAATTCATAAAAAAATATTGTGGCTTTTGGACCAATCCCCTATTTACTTCTTCTGCAGTTGCGAATAGGAAACACAAGTGCACATGCAATTACATTGAAATTTAAGGCTTCCGAGAAGTTGTAATCAGATTAGGGGAATTGATGTTTGGCCTAGAAAAAACACGAAGCCAAGGTTTGGAGGTTTATCGAGGGGATAGGATCATGCAAGAGTGCTCGAAGCTAGCTGCACTAACTGCACATTGTAGGCTGAACTGGCACCTGCATGGCATGGGCTTCTTGTGCAAATATGCACTCTGTGTTAATGTCAATGGAAATCTTCATTAAATATTGACTCTAGCAGATAATAGGAAAAATACATGCCATAAAAAGTGGTTTTATGTTTTGTCAAGATATTCCACTTTTTTGAGGGGTTGGTCAACAAAAAACAGGTTACTTGTTGATGAAAATAGTTGTTTTTGACCATTTATTTTTTTGTGTTCTACAAAGGTATGTGAGAGCATGCATGGAACAAGGAAACAAACTATCCCCACCCAAAACTTCAAATGGAGTGTCCTCCATGTTGAAATTATTTTCTTATTGTTTCGTGTCCTTGAGAAAATTGCAAAAATTCAAGTAAAATGACATGTTCATAAATTAAAGAAACTGATTTTACCAATGAAAAAAAAGATGTTGCAATGCAATGTTTTCATTAATAGGACAAGAACATGTTCTTTTATATCTTGAGAACCTAGATTCCTTCTCTCTGAGCTGTATGAGAGTCTTAAATTAAATTTGCAAGAACAGTATTACATTGCCTTGAGACCTTGAAAATGTCTTTGTTCCTACCATACAACGTAATATACAATCAAAATGAACTCTGAGACATGAGTATGTTATTGGTTAAGTAAGTTTTATCTCAAATTACATTTCAGACACTCCAAATGTGAAGAAACATACCATATAAGAAGATGTCAGGGCACAGAGATGCTTAGTTTTTAATGATTTTCTTCCAGAAGCTGTAGCAGCATGAATAGTAGAAGATCATCAAGCTTTCTGGATAACATTTTATCTATTGTGAGAATCACAGTCAGATTTGTTATCTGGAAAAGATTGATCTACTATTATATACCATTTCAATACTCTTTAAAGAGTAGAAATAGTATGATTTCTGAGCATATACATCTGCAAGGTGTGTTCTGTGTTTCCAGGCACCAGAAGGAGAGAACCAGCCCAGCACAGACGTGGATCTGTTTGTGTCCACGGAGAAGATCATGGTCCTCAACACAGACCTGCAGGTCAGTCCGGTAAATATAGCAGTAGATCATTCTTCTTTCTCCCTTCCTCTCAATCTCTCTTCTGTTCTCTATCTCACCCTCTGAATCTCTCTCCTGTTCTCTATCTCACCCTCTCAATCTCTCTCCTGTTCTCTATCTCACCCTCTCTCCCTGTCTCCTGCTTTCCTGTAAATATATATAAGCTGTTGATCATTCTTTTCTCTCCTCTTCCAGCTTTCTCCTGCTCTTTCTCTCCCTCTTTTGCTCTTTTATTCTTTCGCTCTTTCGCTCTTCCTCTTTACCAATACAAGTCAGTACAGTCGTCTCTCTCATTGTCTCCTGCTCTTTCTGTCCCTCCCTCTCTCCCCCTCTCCTTCTTTCTCTCTATCTCTTTCGCTGTCCTGCTCTTTCTCTTCTTCTTTGTCCATACAAGTCAGTGGCATGCTGCTATCCCCACCAAGCCCTTTCTGTCTAGCAATGCCTGAAACATACAAATTTTAGATACTTACATGTTTTTACTAGTGAAATATAAATGAAGTGATGCACAGTGAGAGAAGGGATGAATTGTAGGAGGTTATCAATAAGGACACAATTTGACTTATTGTGTCGTTAAATTTGATTGTTGGTATTGATATAAACAGTGATTTACTTTTACTTTCAGCTTAGAGTGTCAACTCTTGTTAAGTGATAAGAAAACCTTAAGCATATTCACATGAATAAAAAGGTGTGCATGTTCATCTTATTTCCATAAAGTGATTTGAGGCTGTACTTGATTTGAACAATGCTGGAGGGTAGCCAGCCCACTATGCTACACATAACACTGTAAGAGAGACTCCAATGACAGACAGGACAGTGGTCCATGTAATCAAGTAGGCCCTGGTCTACAAATTGCCTTTTCCTTGTCATCACTTGTTGGCCAGAAATAGCATGTGTGTCTTCTTACTCACAGAAATATTTTAAAAGAGAATTATACTCAAAAGATTTGGAAGTTTGTAGTATGTCTGAAAAGCGTTTTCAGGATTTTATTGACAAGATTCTTTGCTGATGTTGAGTAATTCGTTTATGCTTATATAGAAATGAATTGCCTCTCGATAAACACTTGTTACACTTGTAGTTGTTTGAGTTATCCAAAACGTTGGTGTTCTTGGACTTTTTATTGATTTCTCTGTAAATTTTTATGAATTTGGATCAATCACTTGTATGCCAACTATGAAACAAGGTCAATTCTGGAATAAAAATTCTCATGGATATATCAAAATCCATTTGAATAATTTGTAAAATCTAAAATGTCAATTCATCTGTACAAAATTAATTTACTAAGCTGAAATGTCACTTAATATCAACAAAGTAAGACCTTTGTGAGATTGCAAAGGGGTCTCCCCTATATATACTATTCAGACAGAAAGTGACATACATTAATTACTTCTGTAGGCATGAACTGTCTGTTTGTGTCACATCATGTCAAGTTGACGTATATACTTGATCAGGGGGTATCATACAAGACAAATATACTTCCAGACATGCCAAGGAAGTGAGATAATGAAACAGAATTGCAACATTTCTTCTATTAGTTGATGTTACAACTTTAAAATCATGTGTCATCTGGTGACAGGGGTCCTCTCTCTTACAGGAAATAATGATGGACCACTCATTGCGGACTATATCGTATATAGCGGATATTGGCGATATTCTGGTGATAATGGCGCGGCGACGTCTCATCACAAGTCCCGATTCTGAATCTCTACGACGGAGAAGACAAGCCAAGATCCTCTGCCATGTCTTTGAATCTGAAGAGGTAAGTGCCCTTCAAATTACACCCATTTCTTGAGCAAGTCGACCTTTTAACATACTTGGTAAAGGAAGCTGATCTGATGTGGACCTTTCATGGCAGGATGAGAAGGAAGCCGTTATGTTATCATCCTTTTAAGATTGTATGTAAAGGAAGCCTTACTTATGTCACCCTTTTAAGATACTGTAGAAGGGATGTGGTTCTGTCATCAAGTTATTAAGATTGTCTTGAGAGGGACTGTGATGTTCCACGCCACTGAGCTTGTGCTGATGTTCCCATTGTAGCTTATTTGTACTCGGAAGAGAGGATCTGGTCGTGGACTTTATGTTTTTGCTGTTGTCTTTCTTGCTGTTTCTATTGTTGTTTTCAAAAGTTCAATACTTCACCAAATAGTATGATTACTTAATGGCTGAAGTTTGCCAAAGGGATGCTTAGCAACAACTGACTCACTTCAGTAGTTCCTTGGTACTCTGTGACGAATTTTGTTAAATTAATTTCTGACAGTCTACCAGTAAACTGTGAATAGTTATAAGTTGACTGAATTGGTGCCATTCATTTTAACATGTCTCAAGGGTAAAGATGTAGTCATCAACATTTTTGTTGTACTATGTCCAGGTTTAAAGAAACTACTATTTATTCAAATAAAGGGGAAAGTAATCTGACTTTCAAGGATTTGGAAAGGCAGCCATGGGCCATTTTCAGTGTCACATTCAAGATTCAGAAAGTTACAGAAAGATAATGTAAAGTGTTTTCAAAAAAGTTTTTTTTTTTTTTCAGCCAGGGAAACATAGCAAACAGTATGCTGATTGTTTTCATAGAGCCATTATTATTACCATAGTTCATTGGCTTGGTTGATTACTCACTTCTCAATTATCAACATCTACTATTGGTAATGAATGATATTGGTATTGGAATTAAACCAAAGGCGAACATTTATTCATTTACAATATACTCAATTCTTTATTCTCATAAAACCACCTTGGTGGTACAAGAACATATATCACAAAATGTAAGAAATATAAATATTATATTTATTGCAGTTACATATAGTGATATCAATCAAGATATATTTAAATTTCAGAGCTTGAGTTTGATAATGCCCTCAATTCTCAATGATTTGTTTTGAAACAAGATTTCATGTTTTTCTTTTGCATAAACAAAAGTCAATGTTCTGAACAGAGGGCTATCGGCCATGAATAATCACACTCTCTTGAAAAAGAAAAACATCAATCTAAGCCCAAAAATAACGTGTTATGGATGAGCATTGGCGTGATATTGAAGTGTCACTTTCACGGTAATTGAATATTTGCATTTAGGCCATTTCTTGACTTGATACAGAAGCTTCGATCTGTCACTGGTGACGTGTTTGAGGTGATGAAATCTTAATATGCATGTTTATATGCTACCGGTAATCACTTAAACATTAATTGAAAGGAATACTCCTTGATTCATATTGGAAGGTAGAACTATTTCAGAACCTATCAATGTTATGTATCAAGAGGGTCGAACTTGACATGAAATTTATCAATCTGGACGGAAAAGATTACATGGTGAATTCAATTGATTAATGTGTAGAACTGTTTCATATTATTGTCAAAATACTGGTACTGGATATGATCAAGGAAAGAAAATGATCATTTATTTTTTTCAATTTTAGAAACCAGTTCTTTCCATGCTCATTTTAATGATACCAAAACAAAACAAAATACCTTAAAATGTCATTTATTGTTGTCGAAGAAGACAATTAACCAACAAACAAGTATGGCAATGAAAAAGGTGTCTATGAGATTTAATTTTTTATCTAAGAACAGAAAAATAAAATTTAGAATTATCCCTCTTCAATTTCTTCCTGGTCTGTCCTACAGATGGCACAAAGCTCCAACATTATGAACATACTAGTGGCACTATAAGACATTTCACTGTGAGCCCGCTACAAGCAGTATGCAACATTCAAGTATAGTCTGGACCTTCTACTTGACATGTCTGAAGTGGCTGTATATGAGTATGATGTTGTGCTCAATGAAAGGTTCTTCATCCTATATGCGAGTTAGCCACAGATGACCTGTCCCGAGAGTCTTGAGACCATCTCCAGGAGCTTCTCAACCTCTTCACATGTAGACTTGTGTGTCTGACAGCTCACGGTTAGGACACTTTAGTAAACTGCCCACAGAATAGCCTTTGATATACTTCTCTATGGTACATTCATGAATTGTCCCAAAATACTTTCATATATGAGCATATTGTTGAATTATTTTTGAAATGAATACACTATCTTACTGACAAATTCAGGTCCAGTGTTTGTATTGAGGTTTGATGTTAAAATTATAGTAAAGATCCAAAATTAAGGTCAGGTGGTTGAAGTTCAAAAAGATGCAGTTTTGTCTTTGGTGATTTTGTTGCTTTGGTAGATATATTTAATTGGTTGACAATGACATGTCCCTTAAACGCTGATGTAAAAACAAAGTTTTCAAAACATGTTAAAGTTTAGAAATCAGTCATGCATCCATATAGGAACACAACTTCAAACATATTTGCTTTTGAGCAGTAATCATTTTAAGTTGCAGATAATAAAATCTACTTGAGTGAATTCTTTTCAGTAGTATATCTACCAGAATGCCTTTGATATATACTGGCAAAAGAGATGCCTTTGGTATATGTTGCCCAAAAAGCTCTCTCTTCACAGACGATAACCCCAATCAATAAGTGCTGTTTGGGGCATGTAAAGACGTGAGTGTTTTTGGAAATCACTTTATTACTTGTCATTCGTGCCATAAGTGTCATGTAATTATCCATTTTGGTCATATCTGGGAAGGGTTTTTGGAGGAGGGAACAAATTGGATTACCTACCTTTTGGCTATTTATTTTCTACTTAAGTGATTGTCATTTAGTTTTTGGTAATATTTCTTGGTTGAAAGTAACTATTTGTCAAGTGGGAGAAAGTAGTTCCAAGGTTTAATTATTTTGCTGTAAACTTTTCTGTAGTTTATGGTGTCTAGTATGATAATGCTTTTTGAAATAACTACTGACACCATTTTCATTGTTCTAACTTCAGTTGTAAATTGTAAACTCTTTTGGATAGAAGTACCATATACCAATCCCGTGGTTCAAAATTGTTTCTTTCTTTATCAAAGTTTTGCTGTAACTTTTGAATGCAAGAAATCCCAGATGTTCATGTCAAAACATTGTTAACTGCAAAAATTCTCCTCAAAGGTAGCTGTGTTATTCACTGAACTGTAAGCTTTGATGCAAAGATATATCACAGGATACGATTTGCCCTTTCATATTGTAATCATAATTGGCCCTGGATGTTTTTTTTCTTTTTGAAAACTTGGTATGTTTGAAGTACGTGGTTGTTTTCTGTTTTATCTAAGAAGTGATGGAGACCGTAACTTGCCTCATTTCTTTTCTTTCCTCTTTGTCTGGTGAATATCCTATCTGAATATAAAATATTCCGACTTGAGACTCTCTGCCATGGGAAAGTGTAATAACTCTGCTCTGCCACATTATTTCCAATTTTGATGGACGTTAGCTAGACCTCAAATGATTCTATTGACTTTGACAAATATATTTTATTGAAAAGAATTTCTTTCGTAATAAGTGTCAAGTTTTCAAATAAGCCTTTATGTCAATTTGACCAGAAGAAAACCTTTTTGTCAAACTGTCATGTGTTAAGAGACTCTTGCTTCATATGCCTGAAATGATGAACAACTGTTGATTATATGGTTATTTAGTTCAAAATAGTATTTTATTGATCGCTGGAAAATATGAATTCCTTTATGGAAATTATGAGCCCTTTCTGACACGCATTTAAGATTCAAATTATAAAAAGAAGCAACAAATTTAGAAACATATAAATTATATTATACGTTTCTAATTTGTTGCTTCTTTTAAGATTGTGACAAAAAGTATATACACATATTAGATGATTTCATCTGAAGTTACTGAATCGATGAAATAAGAATTATATTACATGAGCATTTGAAATGATATTCTGGTAGCATAAAAGATTTAATGTGAAAGCACTTGTTCAGAAATAGGCAGATCGAGTTGAATGAGAGAAACTTATTCAGATAATTTGAATCTTAAATGCATGTCAGAAAGGGCTCATAATTGCAAAACTTCAACGTCAAGTTATCCAATAGAAAACAAAGATCGGCTCATTTATTTTTTTTTGGCTCAAGTTAATTTGGAAAACAGGACTACAAATCTGCCTCATTTGTTGAATGCAGCTGCCTACCAATCCATTTCAACCAATGAACAGAAGAAAATGATCCTTTTCTGTAAAAAAAAATAATCAAAGACTTTTTCCTCAAATTTCTGAGTTAAATGAGGGGAAGTTTCAACAACCTCAACAGTAAATCAGTTTCACAAAAATGAGAAATAATATCAAGTCATATTGAGAATGTTACTCTAAAGGTCCCTAGCAAATTATTTTTAAGAAATAATTAATCTCACGGAAAATAAAACTATATTTTGCAAATTGAAAGACAATGATTTTTATCCAATAATGCAGTTATAAAAAAAATGTCCATGTTTAGTAAGCTTTGAAAATCTATTTCCCTAACTCATATAATGAAAAGGTGTTCACACAATAATGGCAGAAAGTGGTTTTTGCTTAAGGCTTGATAATTTAATCTACGCAATTTTAGTTTGAATTATTAGATGTTTCACCCTCTGAAGATATCACATGTGGCATAAGTTAATATCAATTGGAAAAAGAATATGATTTCCTAAAATCTCCCCACTGACCCTAAAGAGAAAGACATCCTTCCTGTTGAGGAATATGTCCACAATAGGAAGATCCTGGGTGTAGGGCTCTCTTCACACTAGTTAGGGATGTCAATAATCAACTGGAGCTGGCAGGATGAAGATTAGTTTCTAGGTCTTTGCTTTGTGACTGTCAGTTGAGGCAACAAGTGAGAGGATGAACCATCTGATATCCTCCTGCCCTCGACAATCTGTGGAGGAATCCCTGATACTGACAGGGGCCATCTTCTTTACTCAGTAGTTTACTTGCTCATATGTCCTCATTGTTGCTTTTAGACTGGTCTGCACATGTCTTGTTATGTTGCCTTGGCACTGTTATAACTGATGTTTTTAGTCATCTTTCTTTTTGGATTAAATATTTGATAATGGTCTCAACTCAACTGAGAACTCAGAACCGAGCTCAGCAAGACATGAAAAATATATTTTCTTATAGCACTCTCATTGATTGATTTCAATCACACTGTAAATACTATGAACATAACCCTGGAACCAGAAAAGGCATCATATGATTGGACTACTTTATAGTGAAACAAGGGTTTTGGCCTGATGGATATCAGGGTATAAGTTGGAGCATAACATGGAGAAAATAAACGCAGGATGTTCAGTGAATTGACACCCATTGATAAGTCAATGCTGCTTAATTCCACGGTTTTCACTGTAGTTGCTTGATGAACTTTTCTCCTGCATTGACATTTATATACCAATATGAATTTTTGTAAGTTTTTTTTAAAAAACTTAATCATTATAGTTGATTCACTTTTTTCAAAGAAAATGATGAAACCTCAGATTTATTGAAGAAAAACATGATATTTATCACACCTAAAATATGATGATTCATGCCTATCACATTAAAGGATTATCAAAAAGCAGTCAATTTGTTCTTTGTTATTGCACAAGATTGACATTCCCTAAATGGTTAAAGGACATTATTAGACAGTAATCTTATCCTGTCACAGACAGGAAAATCTTTTTCAACATATGCATGACACCGGAAGAATCATTCCCCATTTTGTCACTCTCACAGACCCAAAGTCTTCCTATTATCCCAGTTAAAGAATTTTTTTAAGATATTTTCAATCTTTTTACATACTTGGTAGATTCTGCTTCACATTGAAATGGAGATTTTCGATTTTCTTTCCGTGCCCTATCTACTGTAATGACATTAGCGGAGCTTTTACATTTTCTCTTGTTTTGTTTTTACGAGTTAATGAACGATGATGCGTCTGATTTAGACATGCAGGCTCCTCTGAAAGGTTAATGTAAATCCATATTTTGGTTTATAAAAATATGTTTTGAGCTCTGCAATAACATTTCAATCATGTTATGGTTTGATACAAAAATTGTTTTCGAGAACTTTCTCTTTCAAGTTAAAAAAATTCAAATTATTATTATCATTATCTTCTAATGTTAATGATACATATGCAGTAGGGAAGAAAAATAAATGTTATGGTTAATGAATAATTATTCAGCAGACTTAACACCATATTTGAAAATCATCCTTTTCAGATACAAATCTTCACTGTGCGGCATGTTATTATTGGTCATTCAAAAAATTTCTGGAACATCTACCATTGGTAATTGAGTAATTCCTTTCTTTACTTGTTGTTGTTCTTGAATCTTCCACAGTGGAATGGTGTTTTCTTTCCTTTACTGGGGAAGTAGTTCAGTTGGTAGAGTGTCTGCTCTTCACCCGAGAGGCCAGGGTTCAATTCCTGTTAAAGACGTTAAGAGATGGGAGATCTTGCTTCCATGCCTGGCGCTCAGTATTATAAGGATACAGCATTGCTTGAAATGGCACTGCACTCTGGCTACCAGGTTCCATATGGGCACAGAAAGACTTCCGTATCCACTTTTTATTAATTAACTATCAATGATATGACACTTATACAATGCACTATACGAAACCACAACTGGGCCAATACGAGCAAAACAGGGCGAATACGAGCAGACTGGGCTAATACAAGTCTGAGCATGCGCATACACACAAATGGCGAGAGTCCGAAGCTATTGCTTCAAAACTTTCAACATATATGACAGTTCATCAATCTCATTGATAATTTTGATTTCGGTAAAAATTAACTCTCTTATGTTGTGCAAGTAAATTACAAAGAAGTTAATTAATAAAAACGTCATTATTCAAGTTTTTCGTATTGGCCCAGTTACAGGTCCTCAGACTATTTACTAGTTTAGCTCCTGAAATTCTTCCACAAGAGATGTCTTTGGTGCTAATGGTAATGCTGTATATTTGAAAAGATAAGACCATGAACAACACGCTAAATCCTAGACTAGACTTTATGATTAATATCATCATATCTACTGATTCTTATTTCACTCTTCATTAGGATAATAAGATCACTAGCACAAGTTGACAGCCATGTCTGCTTTAGAGTTGTTATGTTTTGACAGTAAACCCATTTAGCAGTTATAAATTTTTTTTCCCTATCAATATGTATAAGGAAATTGAGGAATGTTACTTATCTTGTCATTGCATCCAGCAAAATGTGTATTGTCTCTTATTATGGGTGTTTTTCTCACAGAATAAGCTTTTAAATCAGGAATGAAGGGTTTTGTGGTCCAAATAGAACAATAAAATATAGCCGCAAGCGACGACAAACGGATTCAGCGCTGTATGGTGTTAATGTAATGCACAAAGGTAATGATTTCAATCAAAAGCTTCCGAGTAATAGTCTATTGTTGATGATAAATGCATTTTGCAAACATACAGTTATCAAATGCATTCAAAACACATGCAGGGTTGACAATATTCAAAGGGCCGTAACTCAATGTAAATGAAGTTACTGAATTTATTGTTAAATTTTAATGGATTCTGTATTCTTTTGGCTTTCAAATGATATAGGGAACAATGATTTGCCGTCTATCACTGATGAGTAACAACTTTTTGTAACATACCTATATCCTTTGCATTGAAAACGAAAGCAGAATTGACAATATTCAGAGGGCTGTAACTCAATGTAAAACAAATATAGGAATTTACTGTCAAATTCAAAAAAAATATATAAACTTTTGGCTTTCTAATGATATATGGAACAATGATTTGTCGTCTGTCAATGATGAGTAACGATCTTTTTAACATACCTATATCGTATACATTCAAAGCGAAAGCAGAATTGACAACATTCAAAGGCCCGTAACTCAATGTAAAACAACTATGGGAATTTTCTGTCAAATTTTAAAAAAATCTATAGGCTTTTGGCTTTCAAATGATGTATAGAACAAGCCAATAGCGTACGTCGTTGATTCGCTACGATATTTCGAACATACCCACCAAAACACCACATGTCCAAAATGCAAAGTTTGACCTCTGCTCCTGACCGGAAATGACTGTTCGCGAGCGATTTTATTCTTTTATCTTAAAGGGCTTGCCAATGTCTAACTCTCATGCAAAAATCATAAAATTCTATGGTCTGGGTTTTGAGTTATCTGCCCTTGAAGTTTGCGATTTTTACATTTTGGTCAACTTTGAAAAATCACAGCAAGAAAAGTATTAAAGTTAGAACTTTGTAGAAGTCAAATTCAGAACTACAATGCTTCAGCTACATTGAGTATAAATTTCAGCTCTCTAGTGCAAGTATCTTCAGAGAAGAAGATTTTCAAAGGTGGGTGGGGTCAGAAATGGTCGAAAATGCACTAAAAGCAAGATGGCGGCCAAACCACGTGACCTACGAATTTGCCATGATTTGTTTTTTTGCAGCAATTTTGATTGCGCATCTTTTAAAAAAAAATTCAAGTCTCTAGGTGCATTTTGAAAAAAAAATCAATGTTAAATTTTCGACTTTGGATTCGAACTGGACCTTTAATGTATGGACCGATTTGGCCCAAAAGCTTATTGTCGCCATTCCTCAACAAGGTCTACCAGCCTGTGAAATTTGGCTTTGATAGCATCAGCCGTTTGGGCTGAAAGTTGACCACAAAATTCGTGGAATAATAATAATAAAAAAAAAAATAATAAAAATAAACACGCCAATAACAATAAGGATTCAGCCTTATTGCTGAATCCTTAAATATAGTCGCAAAGCGACGATTACAGGATTCAGCCAAATATATGAGTGCTTGAGGCCATTTGTAGCAACTTTGGCATGATTTATTTTTTAAGGGGGGGAAAAGCTGTTTTGAGGTCATTTTTTCCATACCTATCATTTCAAGTGCACATAACTCGAAAACTTGAATTGATATCTGCCTGAAATTCTCAGAGCTGACAGACAAGTAGTCAGACTGCAGGGATAAAGGGAGAGAAGGGGACAGAGGACAGAGGAAGAAGAAATATACTTGAAATTCAATTTTTTTTTTTTTTTTTTTTTTTTTTTTTTATAAGTCCAGACTTCATTGGCCATTTGCCGTGTTGCCCTGCCCTGGGAAGGATTTTTATCAAATAAAATCGAAAAAAGTGCTTTTTTTTTCCAAGCCATTTTTTTCGAGAAAAAAAAAATTGCGATTTTATTCTTTTATCTTAAAGACCTTGCCAATGTCTAACTCTCATGCAAAAATTATCAAATTCCCTGGCTAGGTTTTTGACTTATCTGCCCTTGAAATTTACGATTTCTAGAAGTTGCTCAACTTTGAATGGTCACAGCAGAAAAAGTATTAAAGTTAGGACTTTCTAGAAGTCAAATTAAGAACTGCAATGCTTCAGCTACATTGAGTATAAATTTCAGCTCTTTAGTGCAAGTGTCTTCAGAGAAGAAGATTGTCAAAGGCGGGTGGGGTCGGCAACGGTAAAAGCAAAATTTCCAAAATGCAAAGTTTGACCCCTCCTCGTGACCGGAAATGACTGTTCGCGAGCGCTTTTATTCTTTTATCTTAAAGGGCTTGCCAATGTCTAACTCTCATGCAAAAATCATAAAATTCTATGGTCTGGGTTTTGAGTTATCTGCCCTTGAAGTTTGCGATTTTTAGATTTTGGTCAACTTTGAAAAATCACAGCAAGAAAAGTATTGTAGTTAGGACTTTGTAGAAGTCAAATTCAGAACTACAATGCTTCAGCTACATTGAGTATAAATTTCAGCTCTCTAGTGCAAGTATCTTCAGAGAAGAAGATTTTCAAAGGTGGGTGGGGTCAGAGATGGTCAAAAATGCACTAAATCCAAGATGGCGGCCAAACCACGTGACCTACGAATTTTCCATGATTTGGTTTTTTGCAGCATTTTAGATTGCGCACATTTAAAAAAAAAATTTAGGTCTCTAAGTGCATTTTGAAAAAAAAATCAATGTTAAATTTTCGATTTTGTAATCGAACTGGACCTTTAATGTATTGATTGATTTGGCTCAAAAGCTTATTGTCGCCATTCCACAACAAGGTCTACCAGCCTGTGAAATTTTGCTTTGATAGCATAAGCCGTTTGGGCTGAAAGTTGACCACAAAATTCGTGGAATAATAATAAAAAAAACAATAATAAACACGCCAATAACAATAAGGATTCAGCTTGAAAAGCTGAACCTTAATGATATGTATGTATATGTATATATGAGAATCCTTGGTGTTTTTTGAAGATTTATTTAGCACAATATTCATTATGATTTTTGATCCAAGAGAATTGTAAAGTTTAGAATTAAAGTTGTATTCTGAGGTAGCCTTTGTACTTAAAAATTGTTTTGATTTCCATTGTTCTGCACATTGTTGGCATGAAGCTTTCAAACTGAAAATGGATGATAAATCTATTGCTTTGTTGATATGGACTTGCTGACGGTAATGACAGGCCGATCGTGGAAACAGGTTGTTGTATACAGTGAAAATAGCATCACCTTAATGAGGTCAATTTCAACAGAATTCGATCTATACAGGCCATTGATCCAGACATCGGGAGGTATTGGCATCATATATTTATTGTGGACTTTTTTGCCTGGCTGGTTATGATTTAGCAGGCAGTCAGGCCTTGTCGAACTCTATTGATTGGAGCGGGTAGTGAGGAAACCTAACATGAGCAGAGTCAGTCTGCAGGAGTGCAGGCAATGAGAGGGGCAGTCTCCGTAATTAATTCTTCATCTTCATGGAGAGAAGACAATTGGCAACTTTCTGCTGGTTCTACAGCTTGTTTGCAACATGTCTCTTGTGTAGCTCCAACCCTTCAAACTGGAAGGCCTGCATGAGGGAAGAAAGTTTGGATCTTGACAATTTGAAGTTATCTTGAAAAGCACTCCAGCAGAAAATTTCTGATTTCTCTGACAGGTTATAATCTGTTTTGTGGGATGCGCTGATAAGGGCCAGAATTTGAACAGCAGGTTTAAGCCGACCAATGTATTTTCCATCAATTTCAATTACATATAATTATAGAGTGTCTTGAGTAGCATACTGGCAGGTCAAAGAAAGCTCGGGAGCTTGTCCTGCTGATACTGCTGTCGCTCTTGCCTTGTCAGGATCACACTTGCAAATTTGATGAAAACCTTTCCTTCAGAAGTTTTTCTGCTCAAGTTCTTTTTCTTGCAAAGAGGCATCCATGAGATTTTTATGACAGGCTAATTTGTCAAAATTCTCCAAGAGCTTGATAAAAGTTGGGAGATGGAGATGACAAATTGAATGAGACAGTTTCCGGAAGCAGCGATACAGGTGACAGCAAATAGACAGAGCCTGTAGTCAGCGAGTCTGTGACAGGCAGGCAGTAGAGGAGAACCAATCACAAGCAATCAATATACAAACAATACGGCAGCCAGGGCACACTTGACGGGATTCATGGACATAGACCCTACCGATAATACCTCCACACGCAGCATGATGCATTGTGGGAGGGGAGAGGAGTGATCGCAGCTGAAGGGGAACATACTGCCCCGTTACACGCAGACTTTGTTCCAAAAGGTTCTCTCTTGAAACCATCCAATGGGTTGACTGCCACTTTTATGGATGGAATTCCAACTTGTACAGAGATTTAGTTAACCAACTGAGGACTTCAATGTTGAAGTTTGGACTATTTTATCAAAGTTTAATGTAGTGGAGTATATTCCAAGGATCACTTATCTCCTTTGGGATTTGATGAACGACTTTTTTTGGACAAGGATACAGCATTGGCTTCATACAGCATTACAGTAACAATGCAAGCAGCACTGAAAATCTATATTTGTTCTACAGCTTGCATATGCTTCATAAAATATAAATGAAAGCAGTACAATGGAATATTTACTACAGTGTGCTTGAGCAAGAGTTCCTCATGACTTACCACATCAATATTTGAAAGCACGCAGCAGTTTGTTGCTGTTGTTGACAGGATGTAGAGGCAGGGAACAAGGTGGATGTGTATGTGAAGATGGGACACCTTAGCCTTAGCCCTTAGCCTGGAATAATTGAGTTTTCATGACATATCTCATCAATATTTGAAAGCATGCAGTAGTTTGTTGCTGTTAACAAAATATAGGGACAAGGTATACAACATTGAAGATGGGAAAGCCTAAGCTGTGTGACTCTCTTCTCTGGAGTACTTGAGTTTTCATGGATAAGGTCCTCTCCAACATGTTTTCTATAGGGGGAAATGTGAGGGTCCCCGATTATCGGGGAACCAAGTACGAACCCCTTGATGTTTTCTATGAAACCCATAAAGAGGTGAGTTCTTTCATTAACTGTTTCTAGGAGTTTGTTGTATAAAAGATAGGGAACTTAATTTTTGATCAACTTCAATTATTAACCTTTGTGGCTAGTAGCCTTCCTTTATTTTTTAAAATGCCATATATGTCTGCTTTGCTTACATTATTCACAAGCACTATTTCTTTTACTGATTGCTGTAGACATGCTTTTCTATCAAATACTGAAAAAATGTTTATACTTTGAATTGAAGATAAAAAAATAATCCAATATTTTACTAGTTTCCATAACAGTGAGAAACAAATCAATTTTTTGGCAGCTGTTCATATATTTGGCCAAGCTAAAACAGGTAGAAAATAGGCTTGAAATATGAAACCCTCGTTTTCTTCCTTTCAGGCATGATTCATTGGGTCAATCAATTTTTAATGATTTTGTTGGAAAAAGCTCTGTGAAAGGAAACCAACAAATTCTTATTGTGCTCTAGGAACCTGTATTTCTTTGAAAATATATTTTTTAAAATTGACTAAAAGGCAGTTATTTTGAAAATTTTGCTATTTTCGTTTTTGTTTTCTTTAATTGATAACATTGTTTTAACTAACGTCATCAATCTATATTTTTATATTTGACTCAAAACAGATTTTGAAATTTCTTTCATTGTTCATTTTTGTTTTCTGTAAGTGATAACATTGTTTAAACTAATGTCTTTAGTCTATATTTTCTTCCAAAGGAAAATCTATCATATTGGACTCAAAACAGATGTTTGAAAATCTTCTTTTTATATGAGAACATTAACATCCTTTTTTTTTAAGTTGATCAATTATTTATTGTAATTTTGTTTCCTTCAACCAAATATTTTTACTTTGTTAAAAACATAAAAGACATACATGAATGTAATCAGATTTCTGTTATTTTTTATATATTTTGTAGTAAAGTGATGAAACAGCTTGCTTATGATAACAATTTAGGTTGCTGTCATTCAGATGAGAGAGAAATGAAACATTGTCAGAAAATGTTATTTGTGATTTGAGATAAACGTTATTAGTTTTATTTAGCTAGGTTATATTTAGATGTAATAAAATACTTCTTATCGATTAGGAGGCTTAAATATTCATCTTTGTATGACATTGTCAGAGTGCTTTGTCAGCAAAATATATTGAATGTAATAAGAGAATGTTTTAATTATCAGACGACTGTTTCATTGGTAATTCACAAACAAAATTTTAAACAAACGAAAAAAATCCACAAGTCTATTAGTCATTGAAAATTTGAACAAATTGACCTAAAATTGGAGCATCTATCAAATTCAATTACATATTGTTAATTTTGCACAGAATTTATTAAAAATTCATATGCTTTTAATGTTTCCTTTAGATAAATATTCAAATTTGGAAAAAGTTACTTTCTATGTATTTATTCAAATTCCCGTTTGCCTGATAAGGAAGAAAAAGCTGATTACCACTGTAATCTTGTTGATTTAATTAAGATGTAGGAAGAGTGATGGATCAAATTTCCTGCCCTGCTTCCACCTATCTGTCTCTGTAGCACAACAACCTCTTCATTTGTGTGAAGCAAATCAGATTGATCCCCGACCTCTTTATAGTAGTAGAGGTCTCTTAGTCATCTTTCTACACACCTCTTTTAAAAAAATCAAACTTGTTTGAACCCTTTTAGTGCCAGGATCTAAAAAACTAAATTTAAAGTGGCCAATTTGATTTTGGATGTTGAACAGTGATCTTGTGTAGGTTTAATTTATTACCAGTAAATAGGTTATTATCATAGTAATCTTTTAGTCATCTTTCTACACACCTCCTTTAAAAAAAATCTAACTTGTTTTAACCCTTTTAGTGCCAGGATCTAAAAAACTAAATGTAAAGTGGCCAATGTAATTTTGGATGTTGAACAGTGATCTTGTGTAGGTTTAATTTATTACCAGTAAATAGGTTATAATCATAGTAATTTTTTAGTCATTTTCTACACACCTTTGGAAAAAAATCAAACTTGTTTGAACCCTTTTAGTACAAGGATCTCAAAACTACATGAACTCAAATGTAGAGAGGCCAATCTAATTTGGGATGTTGGACAGTGATCTTGTGAATGTTTGATTTTACCAATATATAGGTAATTTTGACACAAAATTTAAATAGCTAGGTTATTTTGGAAAACATGCAAAGAGTTGACAATTAACTCTGTTAGGTTTTAAGGTAAGGAGATTTTGAGGTTCATGTTTTTATGGAAGTTTTGATTTGAAGTTGTTGATGTTTTGCTCCCTGTTGCTTTGATTGTAGACTTGTTTTTTGTTGTCAAAAGATAGCTAAGAACTTTTTGTGCTGTAGTTGTTCAAAGTTGATATTTCTGAATGAGTTCTGATGACATGCTTTTTTTCTTAGAACCAGAGGAAATTTATTTATCAATGATCTTTTGTATGTGTTGGCCTCTCTTTAATGAAAGCACTTTTTCATATATTTATGACGGTACATATTAACAGATCTCTATTAGATATTTCTGTTGTAACTAGACAGGTATGGAAGTTTATGAGCACAAATATACTATAATACCTTGATACAAGCATAATTTTTACTGACTGATTTTAAACCATTAAATATATGACACTGTTCCTTTATGGTGAAGTAGGTTATTGCAAGCCATTTGGAGATTTGAATGTTTAATCCTTGATTCCAAGTATAGGTTGTGTAATGGGTCTTGTTTGTGACTCTGCACCTTTAGGGTTAATAAGTCATTGCAGATTCACCCTTATATTACAGCTATGATACTTCACCACAAGCATATATCCATGATGCCGGACTATAAATGTGTGACCTTGATTTTTAAGGGGTTAAGAAGTTGAAACAGATTTACTCTTACTTAATAACTGCACTGTAAGCATATATCGGTGATGCCAGACTTAATTAACTCTTTTACTGTGTGACCCTGATTCATAAAGGGTTAATAACTTCATACAGATTTACATTTTACTTAAAAACTGCATTGCAAGCATAAATTGGTGATGGCTTACTTTAACTCTTTGACATGGGCGACTGTGGACCTTTAGGGGTTAACAATTCGATGCAAGTGACCAATTCTCAAGGTTTGGTTACACATGGAAAGTAGAGAGGAGAAACTATCTAAATCTGTCGTGCCTGTGGCTCTTGAAGTTTCGGTTTAATCAATGAGAGAGTTCCATACAACTGAAACAAGATTTTTCTGCAGGCTATCTCAGTATTGCTGTTATAAGGCTTCTGCTGTGGAGGAAAATGAGAAATCTGTTGAAGTGCATTGAGAAAACAGGATATTATTTAGTGGAATACAAATACTTCAGAAATATCTTGCTCAGCAGAAAAAGTAAAAATGTTTGTCAAATTTGAAGTTTTTTTAGGGGGTTGTGTATCATATATGTAACATGCCTGTTTCTTATACTAACAGATTCTGGTTTAAAGTTGGTTTGGATAATTCATTAAGAATAATTGAAAAAAAATAAAAAATTCAACAGGAAATATTAGAGTTTTAAGAAGTGATAATATCCTTAAAATGATTTGCAAATTTTACTGTTTTATTTCAAGATCAAATACAAATGTTTGTGAAATTAATTCAAATGAATCCATTCTATTTATCTTATTTAACTAAACAAACAACTAATTCATCTCAGAATAACTAAGTTAATATATATGAGAGAATGGTTCATCGAATTAGGTTGCCAACTGTTCAGTCCTAGTCAATCCTAATAGAACAAGACCAGATTTCGTGTAACACGATTGCCTGTGTATTTATGTAAAAGTCTGATGGCCATTTGATTGAACGAGTCTTGTCTACAACTGTAGCCTGTCTCCAAGTCTCTTGCATCAGAAAATAAGCAAATTCAATTCATAATTGTATAGTCTCTCTAATATCTAAATCATCTCCCAAAATTAGCTTCAATGTCATAAGTAAGTAATACTTTTGGGTCAAAGAAGTAAAATAAAGTTGCTTTATTGAAAACACATTCATCAAAGGTGAAGATAAAGTTATGCTGTGTATAGGCTATGACTGTGTCCAAAGTCACAGCTTGTGTTATGCTTCCTGAAATCATTATTTCCATCATCTGTTACCACATGAGCCGTTGCCAATAAAATATTTTGATTTTCTTGAGTCCAAACACAAATATGTGACAATTCTGTAAACAATTGTTATTTCATCTAAAGACTTTAGTCCTTTCACTATTTAGAAACCAGTGACAGTTTGTGAGCGTGATCTCATGCTTGGGTGAAACGGTAAAAGGACTCAGTCAAGTCTATGACTTGTTCAGCAATCTCTGATTTATAATTGTATTTCCTGTGATAATCAAGTTCTCTTACAATATGTAATTGCCGTCCAGACATTTGAAATTCAATCATAATTGATAAATATTTATCAAATCAGTGAACTTGAGTGACTGTAACTATTTTCATCACCACATCTGATACAGTAGATATATCTTCCTCTGAAATATCTAACATCCAAGAAAATCAAAATAAGTTGTTTCAACAAATACAATTTCAGAAATAATTTTAAAAATATTTTGCTTGACTTCTGCCTTTACCATCCTCTGATCTTACACACTAGCTTTATCTTTCATAGAAATATCTGTAATATCTCCAAGAAATCAAAATATGTGGTTTCAACAAATACGATTTCAGAAATGATAAAATTTTGTCCAATTAATTGCTGCTTGACCTCTTCAATTACCACCCCCTAATCTGACACACTAGTTTTATCTTTCATAGAAATATCTATGATATCTTCATGCAAGAAAGTCAAATTACTTTTTCAACAAAAACAATTTTTGACAAAGAAGGTTGTGTGTCCATTGTGTGACCTTCCTACGCTTGTTCAGTGAACACAAGGACAGGAAGCAAATTGGACGTATGATTGAAAGGAATTGAATTGAAAGTCTTCTGTTCTGCAAGGATAGGGTCAAGAGTGTCCAACTTGTTGTCTGCCTCCTTCAAAAACAATATATTGCCTTGGAAACATCTGACGTGAATGCTTGAAATAATCTATAGTTTACACAGAATTTTAGAAAAACAATTGATTGAATGGTATACCTATGAATCTTGTAATGTTTGATTAAGAATATTCATGATAATTTCAAGGCTCTCTTTTTCTACTGAAGAGAACCTACCCTTCCAGCATGTAGGTTTGATATGATTCAGTACTTGCTCCTAATTTTTCAAAGTTCTAGGCTTATGACATTGGCCAATGTCTGTTGGGTGTTGTCAGTAAACCTTTCATATTTTATTCCACAAGCCCCTCATAAGGGCAACAGTAACAATCATTGTCACAACTGTACTGTGATGAATCCTGATAATCTGGACACTGGTCAGTCAGTTGTTGTTTCACAAGATGAGAGGGTGCTTCACATGGTCAGAATAGCTCGGTTACACACACAGGCTTGAGTAGGCTTTTAATTATTGATACAACTTGCCTGCTGTGACAGTGATTTATTGTAGGAAACCCATTAGTTGCTCAACCCTGCAGGCATCAATATACAAGTGCTCCATTTGCTGCTAAGTCCACCATGCCCTATGGCAATTATCACTTCAAATATAGGATCTTTCTCTTCTCCAGACACCAGCATAGTGCAAAAAATCTGGTTCATAGTATAGTCTTGAAGAAGTCTAGATTTTCAGTTGAATTCAATGAATGCTTTTTATTTGTATTTGCATTATTCTCTTGTTCAAGTTATGTCAAGAACATGTCTGCATGTCAAATCTCTTGGTCAAGGATTCTGAAGATTTGTCACTAGAGTGATTGAAATTTTGTTCAATTAACATCAAAAAGTAGTCTGTGAGTTTGAATTCTTCTAGATTATCAGTCAAAGATTTTAAATCCTTGTAACATGGATGATTGCATATATAATATCTTGCTCTTGTTCTAGTACATACTGTAAGTAAAGGAACATTTAGAAAATTTGTATCAACCTCTTTTCCAAAACTTTTGGTTGTAACTTGTTGAATTACAGAAATACTCTGAACATTGATCTAATGCCCGGGCCAAATCAGCTTTTTCTTGAAAAATTCATCCAAAGATCTGAACATAATGAAAGAAAACTGATGAAGATATTGTCGACAAGTCAAGATCTGCGGCCCAGTTAGCAATTTTGAATCCAAATTTAGTATTTCTAATTGAAGTCTCTCTTCCAGACATCTCTAGCTCTTTATGCTGTGTCAGGATTTTGTGATAAACCAGACATTGACAAGCCTTTTGTCTTCTTCTGTGTTTCTTGCCTCAATATCAGCTTTGTATTTCTAATCTTAATTTGTTAAAAGCATCTTTTGATATCTTTTGATGTTTATAGCACGCAATTGTCTTGCATATTGGATGAAGATCACTAGAACATTTTACAGTTGTATATTTTTTCAATAACATTGATCATACTTTTTAGCTATTTGAAGTTATTTGTTATTGACAGACGTTTGTGTTCTTGCATATTGGATGAAGATCGCTAGAAGATTTTAAAGTTGTATATTTTTTCAATAACAGTGAGCCGACATTTAACTATTTGAAGTTATTTGTTATTGACAGATGTTTGTGTTCTCTGATGAACTTTCTGACAGATCACCTTTAAAGTTTTAATCTTTATTTTAAATTTTTAATCCTTTTGAGACCTTTTGTGACCTGTTAAGTAGGTGAACTGTTTCTTGTGATTGTAATTTACAATGTGTTATTATCTCAGAAGTATTCAAAGAAAAATTGCATATTTTCAGTTCATGCTAGAGAAAATGCCTTAAGCTTCCAAAGTCCATATTTCCTGAATTTATTTAGCTTGAGAGGTAATTGAATTTCCACTCCAGTCAGATCCAATTATTATGTAACCCAAAATCAAAGGACATGGCTTTTGAAGGGGAAGCTGTCAAATTGATGCAGGTTTGAAAGTTAGTTATTTGGATAAAAGCTCTGCATTAACCTTTCACCATTTTATGGCTTGCCATGACTCTACATATAAGATTGTGATCAATTGAAATAGGTTTATATCCTTCTTTCACGGGCAACAATCATAATATTTTCAGAAAATATTTGTATTCATTCAAGATGAAGTTTGAGGTTACGAGATGAAAGGAAACAGAAGATTAACTGTGAAAAATCTAACGAAAGAATTTCACATAGTTTATTAGAACTCTGTCGACACATTACTAAGTTAATACTTAGAACATTAAACAGACATTGGTAAGAAGATTAGATTATGCATTTGAAAACTTTTCTGAAGTTGAATTAAGTGAATTGAATGACAAATCTAATACTTTAATATAATATATGTATTATAGGTAAATATGCATATTGCAGCATTAGTTAGACATTTTGTTGCTGTCAAGAAGCATCAAACGTTTCAATCGTCAAATCCAAGATCTTAACTTGTAACAAAGTGAAATGGATTCCCCACGGAGCAAAAATACGTAGTTACCATTTCAGATAAAACATAAAAAAAAATCAAATTCAATTTTTGTCAAGCAAAAGAAATGACTGAGGGTATCTATGGCTCCTTTGATATCCCAGAACCGATGACTCCTTGCACTGATTCGCCAGCACTGTCAGTATAGATGAGAGTGGAGAGAGATGTAGTGGAGTGTCGGACACTGTGTGGAGCTCACACAAAGTAACAAGTCCTGTATGTGTCCACACCTGTCTCTCCAGCAGACGGCACCGAGTCTATTTTACAAGGACTCTTGTGGGTGGATCTCCAATAAAAGGTGATCCACCTTCTCATGGACCTTCACAGACTGTCTGGACCGTTTTAATAAATATGGCAAGTTAGAGCACTGTTGCAGAGTGAGTCTACTTCAAAAGAAAAAGTCTTTTATCTATTTGAACCTTCACTGCATCTTCACATCACCTCAAGGCTATTTGTAATAGGAGGATCTCTTCAATTGAATAGACCTCCGGCAGGTTGTAACTAACACATCTGCTAACTAACCTGCTATAAAAAAAATGGAAATATCAGAATAAATATACTCAATTAGTCCCTTCTTGTGCAACCAATTTATTATTGCTTACATATTATAACAGACACCTGCAGTGAGATATGTCATCCTTTTTTCACCTTTGACTAGGAGTTTATTTGTATGAATTCCATGCATTTTCAGACAACATCCCTTAATCAAATGGTGAAGACAAGCAACAACCCGAAATTTTCCCTTACTTCCATGAAATGATTCATTTTCAAAATGATCACTTTTGATAACAAAATTAGATTCTATGTCACAGGCCTTGTTCTTTCCCACGTAATCAAGATAACTACCAGTATTCCAACTTAATTGACCCTCAGGACATTAGTATTATTTTCAGGTAAAAGAAAATATTTTGATTTGTCATAGGCAATGGATTTACTTTCAAATAAGGTTTAGCCAGGGGTATTTTGTACTTGGAGACATCAGGAATTTTACTCATCAGAATGATTTTCTTTCCAAGATTGTAACATTAAATGGAAAAACATCTGTCATTTCTTTATCATTTTTCAAACTGTACTTCAAATGATCAGAAAAACAAGTACAACAACATTGTTTCTGCAACATAAAAACCATCCCATTAGTCTAACAATGTCACTTTGTAAATATTGTAATACATCACTAAATACCAGCATAGAAACTTGCAGTTCATTATGTACGGAATCATTGATTTCTGTCATTTAATTGAAAATGCCATGTCATATTGATGTTTGATTGTTTGTTAAACTTACCTGTATCTTTGTCTTCGGTTAAAAATGTAACTCTGGAGTTGACTTAACATATACAGTATTGATAAATTCACAGAACACACCAGATAAAAAGATTAAATATGTTTGCGTGGAAGTTTTTTTTTGCAGATGAAGATTAGCAGATGAAGTCTAAATTTTATCATCAGTCTGTATAGAAAATTCTCTTTGTTAGACCATGACTATTTTTCACATGAGTTGTCAGTTTACTTTCTGATGACGCGTGTTACCGTAGTTACATTCTAATCCAAGAAATAAACTTTCATAAATGTAGAATAACATCTGGGATAGTTTTCTAAAAATGGAGGTGTTATTCAATACAAATATTTTCAATTTAATATTATCCTTATGAAAATATGTCACATTAGATCATGACAATATATATGTCTTATTCATTACATCTCAAATCATGATGATTGATTTTGTCTGAAGTATATTGTACAATGATTACACCAAAGATCTCGGAATATGTTCTAATGCCTCGCAAGAATTTGAAGATTCTCAGCTCATTTCCGCCTTGTACATAATGTTTGAGTTGCATTCTGAGGCTAAGATCTCCAGTAAAATATGTCTTGCCTATGTTCTAAATGCATCTCAAGAATCAGAGGTCCTAAGTTCATTACTGTCTGTATATGGTTTGACTGATCAGAGGGATGAAATGGTGCAATGAGATACGGTGAGAAGGAAATGAAGCAGTGTTATCATCTCAAGGGGAGTGACATGTCTCTAATGTCCAGAGTTGGCAAGATTGAGAACATCTTGCTATCTGACCATGAAGACGTTGATCTATTTCTTCACCAACAGTGCCATATGGGGCTTGAGGATGAAATATTTTGCAAAACCTTTGTGTTTTTTATGGGGATCCTTGAAGCTTTTAGGACACTCAAGCAAAACTAACTTTAATCTCACTCCATACAACATGTTGAGCAAAGAAAAACATTTGGTGATCTTTTGGTACCCATCTGTCTTTGCTCACAGTTTGACCACACTTATTGACGTATCTTTTTGTTCACTCCATAATAGATATATTGTTAGGTTTAGAAATAAATTGACTGGAAGTTTTTGTTTAATCTTCCTAATATGGTCTTGAATTGGCTTCAGTTCATTCACTTTTAAGAAATGCTGTACATAGCTTTATAAAACAGAAATTAACTGACTGAAATGATAAGAAGGTTGTGAAAAATTTGAATTTGTTTGTTGTAAATTCCAGTTTTCTATGAAATAACTAATGTAATGTTTAAATGAAAGTCAAATGGAATTGAATCAATAAGGAGAAATAATTGTACTCCAATATGACTTTTTTCCTTTTCAACAACTAAGAAATGTTTTGTGTGATCCTCACTCAGTTGCTATGCAAGTTCACACATTTCGTAAACGTCATGACACATGTCCTCTGGTAATGATCTCTTGTTATGGAGTGCCATGTCACATTTAAAATTCAAGAATTCAAATTTGTGTACAATTTTCACTGTTGCTTTTTCAAGTTCAGACATTACGTTAACTTCATATGACAATCCCTCTGGTAATAATCTCTTGTTATGAAGTGTCATGTCACAGTCAGAGTTCTAATTTTCCATAATGAGTTACTTTTCAAGAATTTATACATTGAAATGTCATTGTTGTGACAAAATCCTATTGTCAAGTTTCCAGCCTCCATCATTAATCCCAAGACAGATGGAGATAAACCCTATTCATTGTGTGCATGGCCCCATTTCTTCTGATTCATGAGTTCAATTCCAATATCAGGGCAGTTTCTCAGGTTTAATAAGTTGGCCATTCTCTCCTTAAACTGGTAGAATGTCAACAGGCTATGGCACTATCACATTAATTGCATTTGTTCTGTAACAAAATCTCTGTGCAAAATGACACTTGATATGTGCTTAACTCATTATTATGAGCTTTCAAAATATTATTTGATGGATATTGTGAAATTAAGGAAATATTAATTGAGGACAGCCTCTTTATTCAAGAATGTGCCTTTCTAATATAGTTTGATATAATATGTTTTTTCCTTATTTGACCTTCAACTTTGAAATGCAACTCAAAGATTTTAAAATTTGAAACCTTTTTAATTGTACATTTTTTGGCTCATCTGGCCTGTAAGGCCCGATGGGCTTATGGCATGGCATGGTGTCCGTCCGTCCAGACTGTTCATCAGTCCGTAAAGTCTTCTCCAGAACCATTAGTCCTAGAAAGCTGAAACTTTATGTACAGACTCCATGGCTAGTGAGGATTATAAATTGTAGCTTTGGTGGCCCTGTGGCCCCTACTAACCACATTGGCCACACCATAAAGCAAAATCAAATGTAAAGCCTGATGAGCTACAGAACCAATGGCTCTATTTTCTATTTATCTACTTAACATCAGAGCTTCATTGCTTTAGAATAACGATGATAAAAACAATAATAATGACGGAAATGTTTTAATATTTTTATCATGAATGTAATGTGAAAATATCTTCAACGTGTGGTAAATGTATTGAACAAAAAATAAGAGATTTTGTTTCTTTACATTCTATATTTTAACAAACATTCGAAAGTTACAATGGATGTGATGTTTTTGAAACATTGGGAAGCAAAGAACATTATTTGGCAAATTGCCTTTAAAGGTCACAAGTAAAGGTTTTACTCAAAGGGATTTGAGACAGCTTAAATTGTCATTTGCTATTCTGTTAAATGTGTATATGCAGGGTTTAAACAAAATAAACTCTCGTAAAATGTTATCTATTGTGAATGTTTCAAATTGTCGATCCTGACAGTTTAAATGGTGGTATAAGGGACATTTGTAAACCTGATCTGCATTCACTTTTTTTTTAGAAAAACACAATTTTACTGCAATACGATTATTCTCAAAACATTAGTTTAAGAGTTTAAATGTTTGAGTGACTCTTGTATCCTCTTTATCTGAAAAATTTCCGATAAGTAAGAACCTAAAGACGTACCATATTTGATATTTTCACTCAATTACATCAATCATATGTTTCATATTAACTGATCTCAAAACTTGGAATATTGATATTTCATTTATCATTTATAATCTTGTAAATCTATCAAGAGATTAGTTTGCCTGAAATATTACATGTCATTTGTTCAATTTTGTTATATAGATATAAGGGACTGAACTATCTCCAGAACATATAATAAGCTCATTTCTATAGACGACGTAAATTTTGAAGTCTTTTCAGGTGTTACTTGACTTTTAAATGTTATGATCCCAAGTAAAATTGCTAGTGAAATGTCATTGAAGGTTGAATTTCTTACTTGATTTCAACAGGAAATTACAAAATTCAAAGATAACCCTGATACTATAAATACACCACATTTAGATTGAATCCTTGAAATTTCATTTTAAATTAAAGGTTTTATCTTTAATGATTTTCAAATCATGAAATAATTACTTGCCTATTTAAAGTTGATAGTGACAGATGAAGAGTTTCTTCCATCAAATGAAATGTCTTAGTTTTCAATGAGTTTGGAAAACTTTTTGTTTCATGGAGAAATTCACCATTGCATTAAATAAGTTTGTCAAGGAATCCTAATGAAGGTAAAGAGGCAAAAGAATTATAGTAATTATTTTTCTGTTCATGAGATTCTATAATCTTTTAGATGAATTTTTGACATATTTTCACTCTGTAATCCTTTCTCTTATTAACTGATACTTTTCTCCCATATATGGACAGAAAACATTTTGAGGATTCCTGTTTGATTTAAAGAAGAACAGAAAAATATCTTAAATACATAAAACTGTCCTGATTATGATGGACATGCTCTCAACATCAAGACCCGATATATCATGAGAATATTTTTCCAGCTCATGTTCTTCATTTGAAAGAAAAAAGAAAGAATTTCTTAACCTCAAATAGCATCACAGTTTAGAAGTCAGGCAATTATTGACAGGATATGTGAAGGATAAAGCAGATATGAATCAGTTTGTGTATAACCATGAACACTCTCTGGAAGTTGCCACTTATTGTTGATTAAACATGCTTCCAGGAATGTTTTTCTAAGATTAGAGGGGGTGGCATAGCGCAGTTGTAAGCGTGTTGGCTTCGGATCAAGGGCTCTGTGGTTCGAATCCCGCCAGGGGTTTGGCAACTTTTTCTGCAGTAGAGAACTCTTTTACACGCAGTAAGGTTTAGGTGCAATGTTACACTGAATTTCAGCGCAGTACCACGCATGGTTTGCTAGTTCCAGCCGATGCTCGCAGGTTTCACCTCAATGCAGAGCCACAATGGTGTTGCAGGATTTCTCCCTGCAAAAATACTAGCACCAGTGATATAAGTGAAATACTCTTGAAAGCTCCTTTAAACCCCAGATCACCTCACCTCCAATATTAGAAAGACCTGGTTTCTTTTTAAAAACATTACTCGAAGACCTGATTTCAGGCAGCACTACAATGACAAAATATGATTGACCAAACATAAAGGTCAGCATTTTCATAAAAATAGAGCAGACGTGTTCAAATTGAATGAATTAAATCAATTGATTTCTTTTTGAAGGAGACAGCACTGATTGCAAGCACCTTATCAGAGGCATCTTATTGGCCAAACATTAGGGCCAGCATTTTCACAAAGACAGAGCAGATGTGTCAAATTGAATGAAATCATTAGCACTCCCTCTGTTGAGCTGTCCATCCCAAGGGCAAGGGTTGATGAGGCGGATGGATATATGCAAACATCACTCGAGGGAACCTAGGGCAATCACATTGCTTTCCATCTCATGTGTGTCACAGCCATAATCTATGATTCTTTCCGTTCTACTTCTTGGAAGCTGAGGTGCTTCCTGCTTTGTCAGGGGTTCAGATTGAAAGTCATGAATTAAGAAGGAGGAACTTTTTTATGATTTGATCTTTATTCATGATGTTGTTTTATCAAATTTGAGTAGGGACCGAAGCAGGGATGCAGAAATCGGTCTATTTGCCAGACATGTCCGATTGGGAATCCAGTTTGACCGATTGGAAAAGTGACCTTTCGGACATTCAAGGAGTCAGTTGACCGATTGAAGATAATCAAAGAATTACTAAACAAACAGATAAACAAGCCTGAGTTGACTAACAAGCAATCAATAAAGGCCGATGAAATGCCCTGCTTGTGTCGATCATAATTGTAATGAAAACATGAACCGGTCATCAATGAAACAACTAATCCATTCAAACGACATAATTTCCTTGTTATCTTAAATTATTGGATCATCTCAGTGTCATGTATTGAGTAAAACAAGTCAATAAGGCCAAACTTTTTTCAAAAAGACATCAAACAACTTCACATCGTTATTTTACATGCTGTTACTATATCCTCCCTCCACTAACTTCACAAGCTCGATGCATCGACTTTGCAAACAAGACTTCATTACAGTGTTTGGAGCTTGCATTATTGCAGGGAGGAGAAAGGAACAGCAGGATTGCAGTGATAAGGAAACGAAAACGGGCTGATCTGTTGGCAAGTTTGACAAGCTAAAAAAACTTATGCAGTGTGTGTCAAGTAGTTGATATGCATCATAACTTAATATAATTATATTTAAAACAGCCAAAGTAATTTTATTTTACTCAATGTAATGTATTTTCAGTGTTTTACTTTTGCACTGCATTGCATGCGTTGCTATAAATAGATCTGTACATCGTCTGCTTTCCAGTTAATATTAGATTCTAAGCACCTGGCATTTATTTACTGAATAAATGACACTATTGAAACTTGATTATTAATTTAAATTATAAACATATTCATATACCTAGGCCTAAACATCATAGTAATAAGTAAATTACTGAGTAATAATTTTAGACTTAAATTTAGTCTATGAAATATTTTCACATGTTCAATCGTGTATTTACGTGAGATAAAGCACCAAAATTTATTTTAAAATATCATTATTCGTCGACTTATACGTGGAATGTATCAATTGGCCTTAGCTTTACTGAAATCACCAGTAAACCGGCTTCTGTTAGAATTTAAATGAAACTTTCTCATATTCACATTTTCTTATACTGAATTCCTGCTTTTAAACAATAAGGAACATCTTACCTTCATGATAAAAATATGAAAATTTAATTATAGACAAGATTTTAAGTGTTGAACTCTTTGCCCAAGCTTCGGATTGGAAAATCTTGTCTTGATTAATCAAGGTCGCTTGAAGGTTTGAACCGGCGACGGCATGTCCTAATCCAGAAACTTTTTTCGCCCCACTTTCTCCAGAAGGTTCTAGCCTCAATTAGGAAATCATGTCCTTAAATTTAGATCAGACAAGATTTCCATGATGGAAGCTGATCATAAGGCCTCAGAAGGTTCTGTTGGGTGACCCTCATCAAGTTGCCATGCTAGTAAAGCTTTATGAAGCAATTTCTTGCATGAGTAATCTAGTTAGAGCAGACCCTGATTGGTCCCGTTGATTCCTTGAGTGTCCTCGTATCAGGGATGACAGGAAGTTGTTAAGAGCTTGTCATAATCACCATCAAGATACCTTTAATCACGGGAATTTCTCATGTATGCTCCCAAGCTCATATCTTCAAGTCCTGAACATACTGCTGGAGTAATAGATTTGAGTTTCTAAGATTGGTGGTCAATACAAAGGATTATTAGGAACATTGGATTCTCATAGAATAATGATAATGTTTCTGCCAAACACAGTGCCTCAAAAGACAGTTGTTATAATCACCATCAAGATACCTTTAATCAAGCAATTTCTCATGTATGCTCCCAAGAACATATCTTCAAGTCCTCAACATACTGCTAGAGTAATAGATTTGAATTTCTTAGATTGGTGACATTAAAGGGGCAGTAGCACGTTTTTTGATAATTTTATATTTTAAAATTTTCAGTGATAATTGTTAGTTAATGTTAAATTTATTATTTTGACAGTGTCAAAAATGTCATTACACAAGTCAATCATCCATAGTCGGAGGACAAAGTATGAAGATTCACATAAAATACATAGGCCGCCATTTTTGTGTGAACACCTTTAATTCATTTTCTGTAAGAAAAAGGAATCGCATGGCTATACTTTAAATTAAATATTTGAATTATTACTGCTCCATTTAGTTTAAATACATTGTCTTTCAATTGGAACCATTAATTTTCATTTTCCTGACATCACCTTATATTCCCCCTAAAAACGTGCTACTGCCCCTTTAAGGTCCATACAAAGGATTATTAGGAACATTGGATTATCTTAGGATAATGTTAATGTGCCTGCCAAACAGTGCCTGAGAAGACAGTTGTTATAATCAACATCAACATACCTTTAATCCAGGCAACTTCTCATGTATGCTCCCAAGAACTTATCCTCCAGTCCTCAACATACTATTTGGGTAATAGATTTGAATTTTAAGATTGTTGGTATCATAGTCAAGGCAACTTCTCATGTATGCTCCCTCAGTCCTCAACATACTATTTGGGTAATAGATTTGAATTTCTAAGATTGTTGGTATCAAAGTCAATACCAAGGATTATGAGGTCATAGGAAAGTGGTTGGATTCTCTTAATGTTTTCGCCAAACAGTGCCAGAAAAGGAAGTTTTTAGGTTTTAACTTATAAATAAGATTATTGCGCTTTGATTTAGGTGAGGAACGATAAAATAATGCATCACAGAATAAGAGAAACCAGTTTAAGATACTTGTTTGAGGAATGTTACCCTGAACCCGCTTTCAAAATGAACCCCTCAAACTTAGTAAAGGATATTCTAGGTATTAAGAATTGGGTTTGCTATATACCTCTTATAACTAGGCCTTCTTTTGAATTTAAGGCTTAATCAGAAGTGACTTTTCTTTTGCCATCAATATACTATTGAGTAATTGAAGTGACAGAAATGGATCATGAGCATTTCCAACCATCAAGGAGATTTGTGGTAATTCATGTGGTTTCTCTGAGATAAGCATTACTAAAAACTGATAAATTTCCCTTGATCATCAGAAGTCATTGGTATTACTTGTTTGACTGCACTATAATCAGAATTATGACTTCAAGATAACTATGAAATACTGAAGATGATTGTTGCATAAACATTTGCCCTTGGTTATGCTATTCAGCAATGAAAAGTAGGTTTGATATTTGATCATTAAACAATTCTTGAAATGGTTATAATAATTTGAAAACTTCAAGTAAATTCTCTAAAAAACTTAAGTGATATCTGAAAAATATTTCAATTATTATCAAATTCATATTGTTATTAAAATGTTCTCAAATTCACTTGAATTTATGTCTTTCATTAAAATATATATTTAGTACAACTTCAAAGATAAAAGGAAGGAGATATTATGTATCATGATTAATGACATAACGATATTTGAATCTTCAAAACAGATGGGTTTTTTTTACCGGTACTCAAATTAAAAAATATGTTTATTCAGCACATTTTGTAGACAAAACTTATCTTGTTGATTGTATGTGTGATATTACATATATGCAGTTCAAATATTTACTTTATGAGCTCTTTCAGTCACTTGAAATTATTCTGTCATGAATAAATCATGATTAAAGTAAGAATAATCATTCTTAATGTTTTGATGATATGGGAACTTTGCCATTTCATTTGATTTAATCAGACATTGAAATGTTAAACTCTTTGTTTTGGGTGTGTTTTAAAGTCATTGCTATTAACAAAAGTTTTCCTGTGGTATAAAAAGTTCTGTCCTCTTAAATCAAATGAGAAAAACAAATCCAGCTCAAATGCAAAAAAATCAGCAATTATTCAAATGGACACTCATCAGTGTTTATTTTGTATTGGAAGAGATTTTATTATGTTTATTTGTACATCAAAAGTAATTGGATTTAGAAAAAAGAGATTAGATTATTTATCATTTAAATCATGTTGATCAGCAGATTTCAACAGATAGATTTTAAAAATCATTAACATTAAAAATCAATAGAAAAGTAAATATCATATTCTGATGTGAAAGTAATTAGCGCCTGTCCAAGGTTAGTGTTCTTATTAATGATAAAGACAAAAAATAAATGTGCTGCCAGTGACAATGTATTTCTACCCAGACAAAGGTATTTTCGATGGAATACTATTCTAACAGATTTATTTGTTACTCCATTAATGAGAATCTGAAGAGAAACAAGTTTCTATTATCTCTTTATCGCGTACTCGAATCTATATGTTGTGAATAATAGAGACAATTTCATAAATATATACCCGGTAGTTATTATTTGTCCAACTCATTTCCAATGTAATTATTACTTTCTATATCGATAGGGTAGGTATCAAATAATTGTCAAATTATCTGCCACTATGTAATAATGTGTATTCTATGAAATGATAATGGATTAATTGCACTAGAATTGTGACGATATATCGATATATTTAGATATGTAAATTTGACTTAAGAATTAAACTTAAAAGTCTTTTTTTTTCAAAGGCATGCAGGTTTTCTCTTATCAATACCCTGAAAATACTGTATCATGACATGTCTTGAATCATATATTGTGATACATATCATATCGTGACATGTCATTATCATTACAACTCTAATTTGCACAAACAGATCAAATATCATTGGATGCAAAGCAATCAAATGCTTGGAAAATATTAGATGTCTGAGTTGTTTAAACAGAGTAGATTGTACCATCTAAAGATTACATTTCATAAATTGATTTTATGATGACACCAGAGGTTGTTAAAATTATGACAAGACTGAAGATGACAAACATCCAAATACTGATTTTGTCCTACACATTAATAAAGTGGTCCCCAAAAAAAATTAAATACAACTTTCAAGTAGATTAAATATTAAGGTGATGAAAGGGTTTCTTCGTGGTACTATTGCTAACTTATTGCAAGCAAGTCTCTGAACTCAGCAGGTGATATTGATCACTTGATCACATGTTAAACTTTAGAAATAATTTCATTTGAGAGTTTATTTTGAGAATCAAAAACAAAATCATATAATCAAATCATAAAAATACTAATTTTCAACAAGGAAAATGACAGATTACCGATAGAAATAGCAAGCTCAAATGTCAAACCTTCATGTTAAACAATAACAAACAGTAGGAACTGAAATGATACAATAAAATTATCTGACACCTGATGTGAACCGATGATCGCCCCGGTGATGACTAGCTTCCTTAGAGGAACTCTTCTTCCTCTGAAACCACAGAAATCTCATCTCGTCCCTAGTCACAAGTGTAACAGATGAGTTCCGTCAAATCTATAGACATTGCCGACTCCTTTGGGACTCACGTCTTCAACATCCCCAATCCCTGATGTTCAAATGGTCAGATTGATATAACATGCTTCCTCTTGTAATAGATTACCCCTAAACCTTAGAGATTATTACTAGCTAAATTCTAGACAATTACTGGAATCTTTCTTATTTGTTTAGACAGTCAAGCTAGTCGACATTGATGTCTTGTTCATGACCTGTGTCTTCACCATTCCCCATCCCACATCCCACATCCCACATCCCACATCCCACATCCCACATCCCCAATCCAACACCCACCACCCCCATTCCCTATAACCCATCCCTGATGCACAAGTGATCAGATATATCAAAATACCGTACATTTCCCCAATATTCAGAGGTCATTATCAGGCAAATTCTGGACAATTTACCGGACTCTTTTCTAATTTGTTGAGACAGTCAAACTAGTAGAACTGCTGTCTCGTTCGCTGTCTTCACCATCCCTCATGCCTGATGCACAAGTGATTAGATATATATAACATGCTTCCTCTTGTTATAGATTACACCGATATTCAGAGGTCATTATAAGCCAACTTCTGGACAATTTACTGGATTCCCTTCCAATTTGTTCAGACAGTTTGCTCATAACATATGATTTGGTTGGACAAGTTAAATTATTGGTCAGACAAGCAAGATTAATGGGTATTTTGCAGTATGTTACTATTGGAGCTTGTTCTGATTAATAGCACTTTGGCAGTGCTTCTGACATTAATCAAGAAAGAGTTATGATCTTTAATTTTGTAGGAGACGTATGCACTGATCTTAACTTCTGATAACCAAGTCCATGATTTCTTAGCATCTGAAGAAATTATGGAGTCTGGTTTGGTGATAAAGATTAACTTCAGTAAAGGAAAATTACACCTTTTAAACTGTTTCTTTGAATCTTTAAATGATTATGCAGTTTGAAAGGTCTCAAGTAAAGACATACGGTCATTCTGATAATGTCATCTTTATTTAGTTGTGGATGTCCTCTGATAAAAGTTATAAACCAAACTTAACAGAACCTAAAGAAAATTTGTTCTTGATCTTGGTATTTTCAAACGGTCGCACATGTTTGACTTTGAGAACTTTATTTCTGCTATTCTAAAATTCATCAAAGAAACGCCTTCATCTCAGAGGAAAAGATAGATTTGTATGTGAGTATCAATTTGTCTGACATTACCAACTATTCTCAAGTTTGAATCCATGTGAGAGATTCCCTACTGAAGATAGAATTGATACGTGACTGTAGTTTCCCCGACATGGTTTGCTAAGAAGCGATCTAGAGGCAAGGACGTGCTGTACACCTCATTGATGATATTCTGCATATCAGTCCAGCTTACCCTGGATTCTGGAACTATTTCAGATGAGTTTGGTCATGATATCTTGTCAACATAGCTTCAAGCGTATTAGATGCCTCGAAGCCAAATGCTTAATACCTGGCATTTCAGCAAGTGATATTCATCGTACAAGATATCCTATATATAGAAAAGAGCAGATTAGGTATGATTTATAAAGTTTGACAGCAAAGCCAAACTTCTCAGAGATTGAAGTGTCAGGATTCATAACTCTCCTTCCAAGTTTCTGCCTCCAGACTAACTTTTAGACCTCTAATAAACATGTTATGAAATCTGACATTTGTACTTTGCAAAGATCCTAGACTTGATACAGTCTTCTATTAATGCTGCAGCTTGAGTAGAAGGACCACGAGTCTGCCTGTTGGCAGACTAAACAAACATGTAGACTACTGTATAACCAGTTCTCCTTCAGAATTGATTGTGGGGTAATAATGTCATGAAATCTGACATTTGTACTTTGCAAACTGAAAGATCCTAGACTTGATACAGTCTACTATTAATTCTGCAGGTTGAGTAGAAGGACCTCGAGTCTGCCTGATGACAGACTAAACAAACATGTAGACTACTGTATAACCAGTTCTCCTCCAGAATTGATTGTTGGGTAATAATGTCATGAAATCTGACATTTGTACTTTGCAAAGATCCTAGACTTGATACAGTCTACTATTAATTCTGCAGCTTGAGTAGAAGGACCTCGAGTCTACCTGTTGACAGACTAAACAAACATGTAGACTACTGTATAACCAGTTCTCCTTCAGAATTGATTGTTGGGTAATAATGTCATGAAATCTGACATTTGTACTTTGCAAACTGAAAGATCCTAGACTTGATACAGTCTACTATTAATTCTGCAGGTTGAGTAGAAGGACCTCGAGTCTGCCTGTTGACAGACTAAACAAACATGTAGACTGCTGTATAACCAGTTCTCCTTCAGAATTGATTGTTGGGTAATAGCTGGATGAGCTGTGCTGATGCCCATGGCATGTCTATAGCATGCTGCTAGATCACTGTTGAAGCTCAACTGATACCTGGAGTGCAGGGAACACTCATGTCAAAGAGGGAACGTTCTAAACTTGCACAACTGCCTCAGTCGAGATCAGAGTCCCCATATCATTAATCTGTGTTTCATGACTGTGTGGATGAATCTCAAATGTTTGTTGTCTTTGATCAGGCGAGAGTGATCATTTGCAATATAAATTTATTGATCTGATGATTGTGTTAGAATATCCTCAGTGAGAACTGAATTCCATTCTCAGTAATAATGCCTGGCTGCTACAGACTCTGTTGTTCTCAATGTGTATCTGAGTTTCTTGTTGTTTGGCTCTGTTCTCTGCTTCTCTTGTAGCAATGATAATGGGATTCTCTTTGTTTGGTATATTAGGGATATCAATAATGAAATTTTCAAGTCCTATAAGCTGATAGTGCTGAAGTTTCTTTCTATTCAATATTATTATTGAATTGTGAGAAGAATTAGATTTCTTAGTGTAATGGATACAAAATTAATGTAAATGTTTGAGACATCTCTAAAAGTTGGAATCACCAACGAACAAGGGAGGGCCTGTACTCGATAGAATATTGTTCTTACCGTATAGGAACGCTCCGAGAATAAGTAGTTATTATAGGTTATGGCAATATGAGTCTACATTGATTTGCAAGAAGCCTCTGCCTGGTAAGAAAATTCCTGATTCCATTAAACAAACAGTTCTGACACACAGGGGAATGATTCTGATTATGGCGCCAAGGTTTACCTTACAAGTTAAATATTTTTGTTCCTTTCAATCGGCAGAGATGTGATTTCTTACTCAACAACTTTCCTCAAGGCATTTCTGCTGACTTCCAGGTTTTGTTTATTTTCAATAAATGAATCTGGTAGCAGAACTGTTTTCTTTGATTCCCACAATATTAGTTGCCTTTTCGTCAAACAGAATGGCAAGAAAACAAGAAAGAAGGAACCAAGCATTGATTAGACTCCAGACCCCAGACACTGCCCATGGAATACACTGAGGGTATATACTGTCGGTATTCACACTAAATATCACTATGTTAGTCACTGTTGATCTACAAATTGCCTCCCTTTGATGTACTGTGAGCAACAGTGATAAAGAGAGTCTTGATAACAGTTCAGAGAAAATATTGTACAAGTGTCCATAATGATACAGACACCTCAATATTGGTATTGACTTTCAGGCATAAGTAAATTGATATGAGTCATAAAATAATTTTGTTACGTCTTCATGGTATGCTCTGTTTGTGACAAAGTGCCGTAATATTTGTATTTCAAGAGTATTGGTGAGAAATATACAGATTTTCAGGTACAAATATAACTAAAGATGACTAGAGTCAAGTAACAAATTGGATCTAGTTTTGTGATGTGAGAAAGGCATTCCAGATTTGAAAAGATTCTTGTAAATTTGGATTTATGTAATGGTATAAAGACTGTTCTTCTGTCAAGACTTCAGTTTTGCTAATTCCTGTTTGACCAACAATAATGAGATATCACTATGACATTATCAGTTGATGCTAACAGCTACAGAGGCAGATCGAAAAGAATACATATATGAAGGTATATATTGAGAACATCCTTGGTGTTGGAGATTTCCCAAGGTACACTGTGTCACTATGAAAGTTGATGCTAACAGCTCTAGAGACCGAAAACAGTAGAACGCACATATATAAAGAGCTATCTCTCAAAGTGTCAACGCTTCCTTGAGATATCACTATGACAGTATATGTTGGTGCTACCAGCTACAGAGCCAGATCGAAAACAGTAGAATATACACACATAAAGCTATATTCAAAGTGTCAACGAAGCTTGAGATATCCCCATAACAGTATGTGTTGATGCTACCAGGTAGAGAGGCGGATTGAATACAGTAGAATACACATATATAAAGCTAAACTCAGAGTGTCAACGTTTCTGTGATGTTGGAGTTTTACCAAGGGACATAGTGTCACTTACAACAGATGGCAGTTTTCTAGATGGATGTAGATAGACATAAGACAATAGTGCCAGAGTGTGACAATGAAGGATTCCGGCAGCATGGCGCCAGACTCGTGCCCCTCCAAGACCAGTTTTGTCACTGTTGGCGGCATTGGCACCACTGTAGGTATTTCACGGAGCAGTTCATGTCGTCCATGAGTCATAGCGTGTGCTCACATCATGGCGCATATATATTTGTTGCTTTGTGCGTGTCATTCTTGACTTGATGTTCTCCTGAATATTTGATGCAGTTGTGCTGGATAGATAAAACCTGTTTTATGTTATGTCTTTATTGGACTTCCTTTATTATCGTCACCTATCAGTTCATATGTCTTGGATTTTTTTCAAGGAGAAACAGTTTATACATATTCAAATTTTTTTTAAGGGGGAAGCAATATTTATATCAATACTTTGTTCATTTGTCTTATTCATCATGAACAATTATCAAATTTATAACAGTGTAAACCTATGGAGAAAAGTGCATGATAGAAAAATGATAGAGTTTTGAAGATTTGAATTAAGATAATTTAATTTGCACTGACATTTAAAGGTTTTTACTGTGGATAGAAAACAAGATCTGTAATCGGAAGATGAGAAGATAATGTTTAAGGAGAATCAAATAACAACTTATTATCATTGACAAAATGTTCAAAATTTAATTAGTTTCAAGAGAATGAGAAGGTTTTCTTGTAAGTTCAACACTAAAATTGTACGTTATTGTTGAAAGACAACTGCGACAATATGATTCCAGAACCACATTGAAATTATTGCGGACCTAATGACAAGGAACATGAAACTGTTATTGTATTCAAGCTGAAAATGAACTACTCAAAATGTCATTATTGTAGTAACTAGACCTTACTGCGGTGTCTCCCTACACAACAACAGCTCTAACCTTTGTCTCGTGGACTTTCTTGAATTCCACTCTCGTTAGTATTCTTCTCTGTGGTGTCAAAACTTGTTAGGCAGTTTTGTTGATGTCAATAAAATTGATAGTTTGAGAATGCTCCAGAAGTCAATGAACTGACATACTTTCTTCAACTGTTGCGTTTTCATGTCATTTCTGGATTTTTTTCCTAAAGAAATGGCATACTGTTTCCATCTGTAATTTTTTGGGGGGTTTTTGGAGTCTTTAAAAATTCAGAAATAAATATGAAAGAATCTTGGGCTTTGAAGTTGGAGGATTTTTTGGTTTTCAAAGAAAATGTCTTCTTAGGCCTTGTATTTTTGCATGTTTAGCAAAATGCGTAATAGTCCATTTAAAAAAATATTGGTGAATGTACATTTCAATTTTTGTCTAAGCCTACCACTGTTATATATATTTTCTACATCAACTTATATAAAAATGGCCTACTTCTGCAAATGAAAATCTATTTTGATAAGATGTTGAAGATATCACATTCAAACCAAATAAAACTGATGCCAATTCATGAATGTGTACCATCTTTGTGATGTAAGGTCAAAAGCAGTGAAGTGTTATGTGCATACCAGCATCTAGTTGGGCAATCCAGTTTATACATAGATCAATCTTCCATAATGTGTCAAGATGATATCTATTTGATTGTTGAAGACTGTTGGACCGATATAACTGCCCATTCAAGCAAACCAATTTTCAGGGCCACTGTTATAAAAATTGCATTTTCCCTGAGTCAGCATATCTTGTTCCTTTGGTCTCTTCCACTGCTGTTGGTGTTGCTTGATGTATTGATGAGGGAGGGAGGAAATGTATTGTTCACATGTCACAGGTTTATCTCCTGATAGAAATCTTTCCTTATTCCATAATAAAATAATCATTTGTCTCTTCAGTGACGATGAAACTCTAAGAATCATGACTTCTATTTAGCAATCAAAATTATTTAAGGAATTTTTCTTATTGATTTGTTACTTAGATTGATACATTTTGTAAGTGTAAATACCAGATTCTGGTGAATTTGTTTTTGGATTGGATTTAGGATTTAAGATAAATAGTTCACGTCATATTTCAATCACTATAGGACAATTATCTTTTCTTCATTTAAGTTTTACGTTTAGATATATTATACGTATATTTAATCCATCCTGTTAAACTGTTTCGATCCCATGTGGTAAAGTGTTATTATTGTCTTATTGACAGAAACTATACTTGGTTTGATGTCCTTGCTCAAAGAAGTATTATTGAAATTGGATTCATGTAAAATAAGCTCTCAGTTGAATGATGACAATGATGTTATTGAAATTACCAGATGAGACTTCCCCAAAACTTATATCAAACAACCCTGAAATAAATTTAACCTTCTAGAATTCACACTTAGCATCAAATTGGTCGATCTCCCAAATTCTTGTCATCAAAATTTGAATTGATTCAGGTGTTTTATTTTGCTTCTTTATGATTCTGGCTTATTTCAAACTTACACTTCATGTTGAAATACTGTCTGCAGATCCTTGTGCATTTGATGCTACTAGTATGAAAATAGAATCTGAATTGTCCAAATGAACGAATTTCTGTTTAACTGTTTCACATACTTACAATCCTCTTCTTGTCTTGCAGGCCCAGCTGATTGCCCAGTCCATCGGGCAGGCCTTCCAGGTGGCCTACATGGAGTTCCTGAAGGCCAACGGGATCGAGGACCCCGGGATCCTGAAGGAGATGGACTACCAGGACGTCCTCAACCAACAGGAGATCTACGGAGAGGAGCTCAACCTCTTCGCTAACAAGGACTACCACAAGGAGGTGGGTTCTTCTCGGGATCTCGGTTCTCCTTTTCTTAGGACTTGTTTTAGAGATAGATTCTTCTCAAAATTGTTCTCCCCATCAGAAAATTTAGATTCTTCATTCCTGAGGTCTTGTGTTACCTCTGAATATGTTTGGCTTCTACATCAACAAGTGTTTATGCGATGAAGTTCTTCCAATCTCAGGATGTATGTTCCTATGTTCATTATTTAGTACCTTCCAATGAAATATCGAGAGGAGCTCAAACTCTTTGCTAACAATGAATACTGCAAGGAGGTTTATTTGTGTATTTATCAGGTTTAGGCTTTGTTACATATAACTTGATATGTGTATGAATTATTTATTTATGTCAAAGCAATATATCAACAATTGTTGATATATGTAATTCAAGCAAAGGCATCTTTTCACCGACAAACAATTGACATTAAAATTAATATTCATGTAAATAGCTAGGAAAATAGATCTTGGTGGTAACATTAATAACAAAATGGTATCCTCACTTTCCTATCATAGATGAATTCCTAAAAATTTCCACTTTGTATACAAAACCTCTTCTATACAAATACAAACCTCAGCCAATACACTTAATTGTATGGTAAAGTGTCTTACCCACACAAGATAAAGACATCTCTTCTGCTCCCAGGTGATAGTCCCCAAGACGAAGGGTGAGCCGCTGGGAGTGGTGATCGTGGAGTCTGGGTGGGGTTCTATGGTCCCCACGGTGGTGCTGGCTAACATGGCGCCAACGGGACCAGCAGCTCGTTGTGGTCAACTCAACATCGGGGACCAGATCATCTCCATCAATGGCATCAGCCTCGTCGGTCTACCTCTCTCCTCCTGTCAGAACCAGATCAAGGTAGGTCCTCCTGGATTTTACTTACATTTCATATCATAAAATATTTGTTCAATTGTTTATCAAAACACTGTGCCAGCTGGAGCCAACAGGCTGGTTAGGTTGACCGACAAGAGCCAGACTGAATTTGAGTTGTTTTAGTCTACATTTTTTTTACCTCTTACCTTGCCTTCCATTTCGTCTGTACCCTCAAACTTTCAATCACTTTTATCCTTGATCTGTGTACTCTCTTAGATTGATTTAGTGTCACGTTATACAATTGAATTGAATATTTTCATCAAAATTGCTCTATGCCAGTCTGGGCCTATGATACCTTTCACAAATTTCCAAAGAGATTATTTTGGCCGAATTTGCTAATATTTTATGTACATATTAGGAAAATCAACTCTTTATACTTAAAAGTATTAAAAAGCCAATTGTTAGATTTTGTAATAGATAAAGGGAGATCAAAATTTTCTTCATATTTTTTGTTTTATCTGTTATTTTTAGTCTATATTGGATTCTCATCATGGTGATATATTGTAAACAATCCATCGATATTAATTCAAAAAGATCAAGAGATTTTCTGTGAAGTATAAATTTGTGAGGGTGGGAGATGGGCCTTATAAACTGTAAACTCTCCGCCGAAAAGGGGAGATATCACATGTCTCCACCCGGATAGCTTTATAGTGGTTGCACAAGATAATTGTTGTCATGTGCAAAATAAAGATTGTTGTCAATTTGTTGTTATGCTGTACCTATTGGCTTATCCTATCACTATCAACAATACAATTAATTATTCAAGATTGGACATGCACTGCTAGTTTATCAATAACATGGTCTCTTGTCAGTCATGGTTTTACCAGTGCATTCAACCATTTAATCAAGAACTCTTATTCCAACTATGTGCATTTTGTGTTTCTTTTGAATAAGCGAGTTTCACATTCTTTCCATTACTCATGTTACAAGTTTTATTTTGTAGTCAAAGAATTGTTACTCTGTTTCATGTAGAAGCAGACTTAGTTATGCCTTGTAGAAGTCTATATGTATTAGTGATAGTTTCTTATCTGAACTTCCTGCTAGTATAGGGGCTTTGCAAATTTGTCGGCAGTAGAGAACTGTCAGGTTTGGGTACAATGCTCAATGAATTTCAGCACGGTTATTATCAGCAACTTTGTCTGCAGTAGAGACCTGTTCTACTCGAAGTCAGGTTTGGGTGCAATGCTACACTGAATTTCAGCGTGGTACCGCCCATGGATCCAGCTGATTTTTACAGGTTTCACTCCAATGCAAAGTTTTAATCGTATTACAGGCTTTCTCCCTGCAATAATAATAGCAGTCATTATATAAATAAAATACTCCTTGAAAGTGGCGATAGACCCATGATCACCTCAGCTCACCTATCTGCACTATACAATAACACTACGGTATGTAATTCATTACCAAGGGGTTGCATGTCATCTTTACATTATTTTACATACATCTTTTGTATATTTCCACAACAAGCCAAATGAATATCTTCATATTTAGCCTTCTTCAATAATCTATAATCAATATTCTTATTCTGTAGGAAGATGCAAGTCTGTCATCATTATGTAAATGTGACACATTAGACCATGGACTAATGGATCTGTCAATTTGATCACGTGAAAGCATATTATGTCTAAAAATGGTGAAATAATATGTCTCTTGGTGGCAAAATAGCGTTGTAAAGAAAGATCTTGTTGAACATATGTGGTCTGAAAGAAGGAATTAAGGAACAAGACATTAGCAAAACCTTCTTATAGATGTTTTTGGATGTAAATAAATTGTCATTAGGAAGACATCAGAGTCTTCTTGCTGTAATCTCTTGGTTTCACGGTTTTCTTTTGAAAATTGTTGCAGAACTCCTTAACCATTCTGAACTCCTTGGTATGGCCAAAAAATCTTAACTGAAAAGATATAAAGTTGCCTGGAAATGCCCTAAAGAAGTTGACATTCATTTTGAGAGATTTTTTTATTTCTTCTGTCCTATACCATAAACTTTCTGGTGACTGGATTGTAACTGAAGTGTGATATGTTGATAATTTCAATGAAAGTAATGTTGACGCCTTCTCTGGTGCAGGAAAGATTATATATACTAAGATCTATTGTTCGAAACTTTGCCCCTGCAGTGTGCGCAATCTAATTGAAGAGTAGAAATTGCAAATAAACCATAGATCAGCTCAACTCACCTCTCTCAGTGAAATTCAGGAAGATTTTGTCTTTCATGTCCTACCAAAATATATTCTATCACATATTCACTAAACTGATATTGATCCAACATCAATAGCATGAAACGGCATATATTGATTTAGGTCGCTGAAATGTTAGAATAATGCCATACTTGAGAGAGTCTGTACATGACAGGACAAGAGTATTCTGAGTCCTCCAGATCAACTTTCAAATTCAATAATTCTTTCCTGTCAAAGTCAATCTGGTATGGATCAAACAAGCAGATCTCCATAGTCAAGCGTGATCCTGGGTATTGATGCTGTGGACTTGCCCAATAGAGGAACACTCAAAGACAGTCCCTTTCTTTGTAGCATAACTGGAGATCGTGGGCAACTTGTCTATCACTTCAAATGTTACCTTCCAGTTTGTGTGCTTCGAGAAAGTGGTTATTGGCCTCATGCGTTCTCATCTAGGCTGTAATGAAAACAAATGACTCAAGTTCATTATGGCGACATCAACTGACAATTTCATGGGTTTTTTTGTGCAGCAATGTTGATTTGTTAGTTTTTTCAGTATGGTAAACAATGAATTTGTTTTTTTAAGAAATATGACAATATACTATGTTGAATCTGATGCCAATGATCATTATAATGCTTATTAATGACTTGACACTTTCTCTAAAACAACATCCCTCTCATCCACATCAACCTGTAAAGAGACATATTTCAGTGTCCCAAAATGTTGAAAACACTCTGCAATCCAAACCACATAAATCAATTTTCATTGAATGTTCTTCCATTCAATGCTTTTTCTGTTTAAACAATTCACTTCACTTTCTTTAACAAAACGGTGAAACTATGGTTGCATCATACCCTATCACAAATACGAAACCAAACCACAGGGGTGAAAAAACAGATCCAGCACCACGACAAATTTTCAAGGCTGATTTACGCCTGTAATGTGAAAGGGTTAAAGCTGTGTAGTGGCAATCATAAAAGACGTCTGTGAACACTATGTTATACTGACTTATTCTTTGACATGATGACAGCCTAATATTCCAAATTGAGGAAGTAACAGTAGTATTTATAAGGAACTACCAGCTCTACATTATTTCAGTAACTCTCCGCGAGGTTTCTAATGGATGGTCTATTTGTGTGATGATTATTGGAGGTGGTGGGAAGAGAGTGACATTACCTGACACAATCCTATTACAAGAGTTACAAAAACGGGAGCTCCAGCAGCGAGATGTGCTTATACAAATAACACAAAGAGTCCAAAACAACTTAATAAGGCTTTTGAAAGACAGCACTGAGACTTAAACAGTTGGTTGCCTTTGGAAAACTGAGAAGAAATATTACCCCGATTGACCCATCATGATAATAATAAATTGTTTAATATGTAAAGAACTTGATGGAATTATGTGAAAAAATGGAAGAACTGAGAAGAAATATTACCCTGATTGACCCATGTCATAATGATTATAATGCTCCATATTTGGTAAAGAACTTGATGAAATTATGAAACCTGAACAACAGTTATAATTTGCATTTGAGGGCAACACAGGGAAGAAATTAACTCTGATTGACATGAGTCAGCTTGTTTATGATACAGTTGATTTGGTAAAGAATTTAACTAAATAAATCTATGAAACCTGAACAAACTTAAGTTGGTTTGGCTTTTAAGGGTAAAAACTGAGGAATAATATAACTCTGATTACACTTGAAGTCAAAGTGCTAATAATACTTGTTGTTTGGTAGGGAACATCGGGAGGGAGAAGAATAACATTGTCTATCAGATAACATTTGATATAGATTTCATTTAAATGAGATGTTAGTACTTGAGTAGCTTATATTGGATCTAAAATCTACAAACACGAGGGTCCTCTGAGAATAAAGGGGGTATCAGAAGCCTGGTGACAGATCGACAGCCTTCAATCTGTTAGCTGTGAAAACAGCATGCCTTCACAATCTCCCAGCCCTTTGCACAGTCACAAATGAAGATAGATTGAGCAAGAGGCCCGATTGATCAGAAAGCTTTGGCTGGGTGAAAACATCTTGTCACTGCCTTGCTATTGATCTGTTGTCGTTACAGAGGCAGAACAAGAATAACTTTACAAAGCGTTTCCCTCCCAGTACGAGGAAACAATTAAATTGTGTATGCATTGGAAGTGGTCGGGGACCGATAGTTCCCCAGATGCGGACTCTGAGTGACATGCTAAATGTTATCATGGAGTCAGTGCTTTACAGGCCCGTCAGAGCTCGACAGTGCCGCGGTAATTGTATCCAACCTGCCTCATGCTGTCTTAATCACTTCCGACAAGCTCCACACTCCTGCCACGAGTAAACATCCTCGCCCTCTTACCCTGTCATAATGCTTGTCTCTGTCTTTTTATTCAGGCCAACATTGAGCAAATTAAAAAATATGGTCCTCGCTTGTGACAGCTGAAGTAGTAATTGTATCCAATGTGCCTGATACCGTCTTTATCGCTTCAAACAAGGTTCTGTCACAAGAAACTTCTTCAGCTTTTGTCTTTGGCTTTTTATTGATGGCAAGAACACAACCTGTGACAGTCGTAACATGAAGTAGCATTTGGTGATCAGATGTTCGGTACATGCTGTATTTGCAGTTGAGATTTCATTGCTTTCAGATGAGGCAAATTCTGTAACATAAACGATACAAGTCTTGTGACAATTAATCTATCTTCAGTCTTGTCAAAGTATATGTTCTCACATTGTTTGAAAATACCCACAAAAATCAAAGATTGTTTTAACCAACCTTTTGACAAAGTTGTTTCCACGAATAGAATATTCTAACTCTAACTTTGCAAAAGTAAACAGAAGAGAAGATTTTTCCAAATGTTAATCTACTAAGTTTTATCACATGAAATCTTGCAGCCTGTAAGTCTTCATTTCTTTGGTTATCTGTAAAAGTCATGGAACAGCTATTTTAATACCTAAACCAAGATTTTCATCTGAACTTACACAAGAGCATGAGAAAAATCTATAGCACTCTCCCCTCTCATACTTGTTTGATGATGTCTTAGCTCATAATTCTGCAGGATACAGCCATGGAACGAACACCCATTCTTATACCTTAACCAACAATTGAATTGATACAATAGCACAAGAAACATCTATAGCTTGAGACTCTCTCTCCCCTTCTTACTCCTGGATTATAGCTTATAGCTTATAGCAGAAATAAAGATGTTGATATTTCTGTGTTACTGACTTCAAGTAAGGGAAACCATAAAGTCTTCTGGATCCAGGAAATTGAAAAAAACTTTGCAACTTATCTAAATGTCAAGAACATAATAAAATGGAATATGAGTGGTAAGATGAATATGCCTTTTGACATATCTCAATCTATAGATACTCCTCAAATAGAAATCTCTTTATAACAGATCTATATCAATCGGAAATATTTCCCCAAAGATCAGATCGATAGTGTAAGGTTCTGGCAGTGGCATGCCCCAAACTAAGTGTACACATTTAGATTTATCGACAGTCGACTTGAAGAACAATAACGGAGCAAAAACTTGCCTAGGAGGGAATTAACTGTTAACGATTTGCCATTGATTGTAGCGTGTACCCAACTGTGTTGTAGATTTGATTACGCTGTGTGTAAAAAGTGTGATCAGGAATAAACCAATCATTGATCTGGACTGATTGACTGATCCAGTCTCAGGGGTTGAGAAACAGCTTGACATTAATCCAAAAAACAATTCCTGAGCTTTTTTAGTTTGAGTCCGTTAGTGAACATTTAGAAGCAAACTAACTTCTTGCTTTCCTACGCTTTGTTAGACTTTTCTTTCTGGGAGATTGGCATATTAATATTAGCAAAGGGAAAAATGTTCTAAATGGCTGCTATATCCTTTTTCTAAACCTGCCTATAGCAAAAGGTTGGTGTAGTCACAGCGGTCCTCTTTTGCCTTGTCGTTTTTTCAAGAATATTGTTCCATATTCACTGTCAATATTTTTTTCTAAATTTTTACAAAAAAAATTTCTTATATATTACTTATTTAATACTTTTGCAGATAGCATGTTATCTTAAATTAAGCTTTTATATATAACTTGTGATATTTTCTTCAAGTGATCAAAAAAAATTGCTGAAACATCTTACTTTTGTTACTAATTAAAGGGATGGCAATTTTCAGCTGATCAGTTGTATTCAGCTGTTTTGAGATTATCCTAACTGTAATTTATTCATTACTTACCATCCAGGAAACTAAATTCCATGCATATCAGCTGTTTTTTCAAAATCACCAGTGTCATCCATGAGTAAAACATAGTGAAACTTGCTAATGATTTTGTAGTGTTCTTTAAGAAGGTATAAATCTCATAAACATACTGGATCTTTTTTCATGAAATTTGTCCATGACAGATTCAGTAGGCAAAATGATAATTGTTTACTTTGTCTTTAGTCAACACAATTGTAACATTTAGGAAGTTGTAAATGATTCTCTAACAAGATCACCAGAAAGACCTGCTAAAGAGAGCGATGAACTCAATTATCTATATGATCTGGTCAAGTTTTCACATTACCACAGCCAGACCAGGGACACTGACAGGACTTTATATCCAATCAACCCAGGAGATAGTTAGCGCTACCATAAATGACAATACATGGTATTTATTAGGGAGAGATAATGTACCAGAGAGAATTCCATTATTGCTGCTGTAGGAAGCGTGAAACCTCAATATTCTTCTGACGAGGTTTACGTGATCCTTTAGGGCTCATTGACTCATAATCTGACAAATGGCACCTAATTTCATTGTCTTACACATGAAAAGAGAGTCAAGTTGGATGTAGTACTAGAATGGTCCATTTGGTGTGGACTACATCAAAGAATCACATTGTGTGGAGCTACGGCTCTCAAATTTGGATAATCCTTGAATAATCAGTTGCTTGACTTCTTGCAAGCGTTAATGGATGTTGTCAGAACCTTGTTAGCAACTTTTCCCAATTTAAAAAAATGCGATTGTTATGTTAATTTTATTCAATTGTTAGACATTATTGATTTAATTTTCAGAATGAACTACAGTGTTCTGGTTGTTGAAAAGTTGACAAGTTGATGTTGAAATGTGGTTCACTTAATTCATATCTTAAAGTTGAATAAAATCTCACTCAGAAAATTTGTTCATGCTCATAGACCAAACTACTTATCCAAGTGACAAAACCAACTTCCACCTTGCAGTCTAACTAGCTGGAAAAAATATCCTTCAAGGTGATGTTATTCAGCCTTAATCACCTCGCTTAGCATTTCACATTTCAACACCTTTATGTACGAGGTTTTATGCAACTATTATCCATGAGAACATGACCATTATGGCCACAGAAGTGGAGTTTATCCGTACAATGGGAGATGAGTATTTCCCAGGAGGCTATTAAAATGACTAGGCTGACGGACAGGCCAGTAAACACTGAGTTTATATCCACATTACTGAGAGCTTGTGGAGGCATCAAGTGCATTGGGAGCTGCATTGGAATAGGACTACTGATGCAGGCATGATAGGCGTTCATTGTATATTTGGAAGTTGCAGTATATATCAACAAAATATAATCTGTAACTTCATTAAATACAATTATATGTTTTCCAAATATTCTTACTGCCTACTAATTATCCCTTCGGATCCCTGTTTGAAAATATTTGAGAGTGGAGATGAAGCTCAGTTAGTATGTCTGCTCATCATTCAGAGGACCTCGGGTTGATTCCTAGTTGCGTCACACAAAAAGAGCTTATGAATGGGACTGGTTTCTTGTTTGCTTGTCAATGAGTATACAAAGACAGAACAAAGTTAACTGGCACTTAATGTCGTCTGCTGAATGCAATACTCAAGAAAAGAAGTTTGAAGTGCACTACGGCGAGGCACATTATGATTATAGTGCCACACACTTATCACTATTATGACATTATGTCATGGTTAATTTACTGAAATACTGCCAAACAGGCACTAAACACCAACTTACTAACTCATGATTGAGGTTGAACTAAAAATTCAAAGGTTGAAACCAAGCCAATCACATTGTAATTGCTTGCCGGAACGTATTACAGACGTCAAAGCAGCTTGTGACAAATTTATCTGCAATGACTTAAGTTTATTCATATTGCACACTTCCATCATGCAGGTGCCTAATCTTACCCACTTCACATTGTTTTGGTTCACATAGATTCTCACCAATGTCCTTATGTTTCAGACGTCCAAGCCCCAGACGGTGGTCAAGCTGACGGTGGTGCCGTGTCCCCCGGTGGTGGAGGTCCTCATCAAGCGGCCGGACGTCAAGTACCAGCTCGGCTTTAGTGTCCAGAACGGGGTGGTCAGTATTACTCACTGTTTCAACTTACCTGTATATCAACAGCATGTTTCAGTGATGTCTGGTAGCAAACTGGTTTGCAATATGGTTTAGTTCATATGAAGTTGGAGGGTTTGAAGCTTCCTAAAACGTAACAAACTATCTCAACATTACCATCGGCCACGCAAATGTTCATTCTTAACACAAAAGCACAGAGGTACTGTGACCTTTCTCTTGGCAACAATACAAACAACTTGACAAACAGAGTCTTGAAATATGTGATAGTCCTCACATTAAAGTTTCCTAACCTATGTCATCAAGAAAAGGACACATATTTCCCTGCATGCATTGTTTACAATGTATTAAATGCTCTGTCTTCAATGAAATTCAGGGATTATGGAAATTGTAAATTACCAGGTATATGATATATATGTGTGTATGTGTGTCTATTATCTTTACTCGCCATCACTTTGATCCTGATGTTTAATAATAATGATTATGTGCTTTGATCAACAGAACCACATGCTCAAAGCTCTACAAACATGAATGACATACTTTATGCCCATTTTCTTCTAGATCTGCAGTTTACTACGAGGGGGTATTGCAGAGAGAGGCGGGGTCAGGGTCGGACATCGCATCATCGAAATTAACAACCAAAGTGTCGTCGCTGTACCTCATGAGAAAATAGTAGCGCTTCTAGCAAACTCTGTTGGAGAGGTGAGTCGTCAGCTAATGATCTTTAGTTTAGATAGAGGATGCTCTATATTCAACTTTGTGAAATATTTATTTTTTACAAATCTAAAAAATGATGTAACAGCTAAGTTGGAAAAAATCTGTTCAGTTGATAATCTAGCTGAAGACCCTATATATCTCTTAATCCTCTACTGGATATCGGGCAATGTCCTCTTTGACAAACATTTATGTAGTACTTCCATGTTCATCCTGAAAAAATAACTATCAAACAATGGTTGTGTAATTAGGAATTAAATAGGTTTTATCGGATTATGTTTCGATGTAGTCAAACAGGATTTGATTAAGGTTTGGTTGCTATTTCTAAGCATTTGAAATTTAATTTGAATCACATAGATTTTTATGATCTTGTAATTTAGAGATCAGTTTGCTTCCACCCATCAGAATAAAAAGAATATTTTCCTCGAGTTGTGTGATGCCGAGGGCAAAGATTATTGACAGGATTAAGTGGAGACGTAAGCTCGAGCTGTTGGATCATGGGAGGGGATGAAAAACTCTTTGATCTTGATACAGGAATATGCGAGGCCCAATTACAAGTGTGGGCAAGCGGTCAAAAACATTTACCCTTGCATCAGCAGTTTTTGTCTTTTGAAGATACAAACCTTTATACTTTCTATTTCAAGGAGTGTTTTTTTGGAAGAAGAGTTTGATCTTGCTCTGCTATCTCAAAAAGATTTTTTATACTGAAATGTTTTAGTCAAATGTAAGTAATTTTTTTCTTTGCTTGTCGGCCATTTTGGTCATTGTAGGCAGGGTGTTCCTGTTGACTTGAAGTTCCTTGAAACATTGTGAAACCTTGCCTTTGATAAACCTTTTTAAAAACCTGTTTTTATTTTAGAAGAATAATTATATTCATGAAAGAGAGACAAACATGTGAATCTCAAAATATACTTGTTGATATGTTCATTCAAAATCTATGGTTAAATCTGCAAATAACAAAAAGATTGTTGGCAAATTGTCAGCAGTAAATTCCAGTCCATTGTCCAGTAGACAATAGACATGTACAGTGAGACACTAAGCATGATGGCTTCATAAATTGAATATTAGACATTGTTAAAGACTGAGATAAATCTTCTTATCAGGAATGTGATAGTTGTTACACTAGTTTCAACGCACACAAAAAAGAGAATGATAAAGTAATTTTTCTAGACCCTTAGACATTCCCTCATAGCAACAGAATGGGAAGTGTGACATGGTTAATAGAGTCACTGTAAAAGACTGATATTTGTTCATTAAAGCAACAGCCATTTTTTTCAGTAAGTGACAGATACAAAATTAGAAACGCTATGGTCAATGTTATGGTCAAGATGCGTAGTCAGTTTTGTATGCCTCTCCTCCTGAGATTGACAAGTGGGGTAATTTCCCAAATTGACTCCGGAGTTAGACCTCTGCACTTAATTCCCACTCAGTCCCAAGGGCTCTATAAAATTACACCACCTCAACAGGCAACCAAATCCAATATTGCGTGAACGATGGACAGAAAAGACCTGTCCTCTTCAGAATAACCTTGCAGGTCACTCCTCCCCCTCTTCTATACAAGCTCCCCCAACCCCTTATTCTATTGAAGCAGCATCCCCCTCCCTCCTCGACCCCCCGCGCCCCGACCTCAGACAGAGGCTCTTTGAATAACCTCACAGGTAATTTCTTCCTTTCACCCTGTTGTTATAAGGGAACTCGGGAGAGAGGAAATAAATTGGCAAGATTATGTACACATCTTGGAAGCCTAGGAATATAAGACTCTGTGCTCCTCTGCATGACCAGAAAGGAATTTAGCAATCAATTATTGGTTATTATTTACATACACCTTGCCAACCAAATCAATTTAGTCAGATCAATTTAGTAAGACCAGGTATGAGGTGTCTATGATATTCTTTTTGATGACATCTATTTCTTGTACTTTTCACTTTGGGTCTGAGTGTTTGTATAATTGTTTTTGAAATGATGGGAGATTATTTTAAATTAATGTTTCAACAGTAATAAATATTTAATATTTACAAAATGTATCTGCTCTCTGGTTAAGGTTACTCAGTTCTTATTCCAATGGTAAAAAGTAATATCAATAGTTTGATCATGATTGCTGTTTCAAATATTTAATAGAATTTGACATTTCTAAAGATAATTTGCCCTTTAAACATTGGTGTTTTAATGATCAAAAAGCGTTTAGGAGTTGTAAATGTCTTTGAAAATGTTAGGTTTAAAACAGAATTTCTCATAGCTTTTTCTTGTAAATGATATTTAACATCATTACGCTTCTTTGTAAGTTAAGACGTTTAAATGTCAAGATATTCAGTATTTAGTTTAATTTGTCTTTATGCTTATGATAAGTTTTATTCTACTTAAAGATAGAAAGGTGATACAACTGACATTTTGAAAAGTGTATGTTTGAAAGTTGATATTGATATTTTTATGAGCTTTTTTCAGTTAATGATAATTAGTTTATGCATGTTAAAAATTCTCGTTAGGAAATTAAATGAGATTGCTTTCATTTTACCAAAGCATGAAATTGACTATTTAAGTTATCATCAAGATACTTGGCTGGTGTTGTTTCACCCTATTTAAGAACACTTACTGGAATGTTTATTAATTGAAAGCTATAATTTCATTAATGAATCTTCGAATTGAGATGAAAAATTGCACCAAAACTGATTAGCTACAGAGCTTATGGTTTTATTCTTGTATGGTTAATAATCAAAACTTCATACTAACCCTAGCTGTTATGACATTTTCCGTTTGAATAATTGATAATTCTGTTACTTAATGGGTATGCAACTTCGTATTTAGACAGTATCATTGCATTCATTAGATTTTTATACAAGACATGAACTTTGATGTCACTCTTGTAAAAAGGTTGTTTTTCCATATGGAATTTTTACTGCCAACGTCTTGAATGCCTCAGTCTGTTAAATTGTGTTTTCAATGAAAATGTCATACAATTGTGTTTTCAGAGAGTTAGGTCAGAAAAATATTATTCAAGTGTGTTTTCAAAGAGTAAGGTCAGAAAAACATGATACAATTGATACAGTTGTAAATACATACACCTGCTGATATGTTTCAGATCCACATGAAGACTATGCCCACCTCAATCTACCGCCTGTTGACCGGACAGGACACACCCCACTACTTATAGACATCACCATCGGTCAGTAGGACATAGGATCACACTGGTCACTCAGTCGGGCCACTGACCACTCATCCTCTGCATACTGACCATGCTTCAGCTTTGGTTGTGCTCGACTTGACCAAACCTCATTGCTCAGTGGAGACATTCAATATGATATTCATATGAATTCATTTCTCTATTGGGGTTTCATATGAATCAATTCTCGTGTGGGGTTTCATATGAATCCAAATATGTGTGAGATTTTATATGAATCAATTCTCATGTGAGGTTATTTATGAATCAATGTCTCGTGTGAGGTTTCAAATGAATCAATTCTCGTTTGAGATTTCATGTGAATCCCAATTCTCGTGTGAGGCATGATACTTACTGCATTATGTGCCCTATGTGGGCAGTTGTTGATGAGGTAGCCTTGAACTGTATATTGTGAACGTGCCCATGGAACTGTTAGCAGCAGCTATGGCTGATGCCTTCTCTCGTCTCTGTGCCGGCTGGTTTGTTGGATGGAAGAACTCTGATGCTTGTGAATAAGGTGCTCACTGGTTGCCAAACAATGACAGACATTTCAGTGTACTTATGTAGCAGTGCTCAGATCAAGAATTGGCCAAGTGGATATACATGCTCTGTGACATTTCTCAAGGAAGGACTGAAATTGAAATCTGTGGACTGTACTGATCCCAAAGGGGTTGGAGTCTCTGAGTGGATAATATGATAAAAGATAAAATTTCAAAACTTTTGCACTCATATATCGTTTTCATATGTTGAGATAAACCTACATTTCAAATTTGAACGAAATCGGTCAAGAAATAAAGATTTAAGCGTAATTCTCGATCTAGTATATAGAAAACACAAAGGGGGGTACACTCCAGTCGCTTTTACCTGATCGAAAACAGGACACATCGACTATTTTACCGTGCGGTGGAATTAATACTAAATTTTATCGCAAAACAATGCATTGGAATCGTAGATCAATCTTCTTACTTGCTGAACATCACGAATTAGAAAAATCTCAACATATGAAAATGATATATGAGTGCAAAAGTTTTGAAGTTTTATTTCCTATCATATTGTCCACTCCGAGACTCGAAGCCCTGTGACTGATCCTCAGGTAAAGATTCAACAGCATATTGCATTGTGCAGGTATATCGTAACAAAACATCAGCCAGTTAACATCAACATTTGTTGGGAGCTAATTGTTCTTTGTTATACAATCTTGCAATTATTGTTGAGAATTCATTATTGTAATCCCCTTAACAGAATCTGTCTGATCACAGGACTTCAATGATCTGATAAAAACAATTGTGAGCCAGTTCTATCGAGGAACTACTGGCTGAGGTATAAAGTAAAGAAGCACAAGACAGGGACTTCAGGATGACTTCAGGCCCCAGCAGCTTTACTCTGTATAGTCAATGTGTTGATGTTGTCACCAAGCCATGTATACATACATCCATACTGTGTATATAGACCATGTTACTCTGTATCCTCTATAGGAACTCCTGTAACAGGATTTCCTTCACTCTTTGATATTGTAAAGAATCTGGTGATGAACGGCTCCATTCAGAATCTTTGATCTGTTGCACTATTTTGGATCAGTTGCTGAACATTGAACCTGTTGCAGAAATTATTTTCTGTTGCACATTGATGCAGAATTAGGATCTGTGGATTCTGTTCTAGTATGCTGGATCCATTGTTGTCAGCGTAATTCTATGTGTTCAGGAAACCAATGTCTTAGGCCGCTCTATGTTAAATCAACGACCGTTATCTATGCTGTAATTCCTGTATTTACATGTGTAAGATTATCATGATTTAATGAAAATATGAAATTGTAACAAATTATAATTGTATTGATTCTTTCCATTAATAATCATGTATCATTGTAAACATGCATCTATTCTCAAAATGTTCCAGATGTTTGAAAAATCATAAAAATTCACAAATTCCTTATAAAAAGAACCATGTTGTTCTGAAAGCTTATTACCAAGATAAGGATAATTCCAAGCAAGTCACAATGGTTTGCTTTGTCAAGCCAAGGAACATTTTGAGAATAGGAGCTTTTGTTCACAAGAAGCTTCTCATTAACTCATTGCAAATATCCTAGTCTGGTCATACATACCAATAAGTGTGATATTCCACTCTGAACAGTATTCATCAAACTGTTACAAATATTGCTTTACCGCGAAGTCAACTCATCATGTATAAAGACTGGTTGATAAGTGCTTCAAGTTGCATTAGTAGTGGCAGATCAAGAGGGGGTACCTTGAGTTCTTAAGGTAACCTTAAGGCAATGTTAAAGAGCTAAGGTCAGCCTTAGTAAAGGTAGGTGTGAAAGGAGGCCCAGAATTTTAGGGTTTCCGGTATTGCCTGTAAAAAGGACCAACCTTGTGGTTGAACATCTCTCCCCCCACAACCTTTCCAATTGTGGACCCCCCAACCAACCCCCCCCCCCCCCCCCCTCCCCCTCCAATAAGATGCCATGATCTGCCACTGATTAGCATTAGTGAGATGTAAGGAAAGTAGCCGCTTGTATGTACAGTGCTCTGTTATTGGACTCATGTACCTCTAATGATGTATATGTGCTGAGTGCCACTAGATGCTTGTATATTCTGCATAACGTAGTTGATATTGAATTAGAGGTCTTCCGATACGGCTACAGAGGTCTACAGAATCTACCATTCCTGACAATTAACAGATGTATTCGTTTTTTGGTGAATTTGGCTTTTATTGAATTTTGGACAATTTTGTTGACTTTGGGATGATCTTTGCAGTCCACTAAGATTTCAAATGTGTTATGTTTAGGATTGGACTTTATGGCTTAATGTTAATTTACATGATTATAGATATAATCTTGGTCTTTTATTGTAAGGTTCATCATGAAAGTAGGACATTTTAAAGTTTTTATTTATTTGCTGGTATTTGTAAATATTATCTGTCTTATAATGTCTTTGAATTCTTTTGGATTTGATATTGTTTTGATACATTTTGTAAACTTTTCATTGTTATTCTATCAAAATTGGTTGTTGAAAAAAAAGTTAACTGTATTGAAGAATGACAATTGTCTTGCTTTTACTTAAATTTGTCTTTCATCATGATTTGAATTTATGTTCTCATATGTCTGTCCTAATAACATTCCATTGTCAAGTCCGCTCTCTTCACTTCAATTCTATCACATGACCTCATACTGTCTGATAATTGGTAGACCTCCATTCAAGAAATCGAAACCCCGAGTTGATGCTATTGATTGGCTATACCCATGTAGATATGAATATACAAGCTTGTGTGTATGTATGATATAGTGCTTAATGTCTTGGTGTATTAAATGTCACATTGCAGTTAAGTGTTACAGACACTTCAGCATTTGATAGATAAGTGAATACAGGGCAAATTTAACAAGAAATATACCCTTTCTCCCATCAGAAATCAGAAACAAATGAGTCTGATTTCTACCCTAGGGAAGAAAAGGTTTGATCTACTGAAGTAAATATTCAATGATTGTAGTGTGTAGTCTGTTTTCAGGTCATGTCATCTAGCCCATGTATATACTGTTGGTATTCTCAAACAAGACTCAATCTGTTTTGTTTACTTGGTACGAGTTCTGGTGTATGTGCAATAAGATATCGTGTTGATGTGCTTTCACCTCTCCTTTTAATAGGCTCGATGTGATATAATGTTGGAGCCGATATTTTCTCTCCTCGGGCCTTGCAACTTACAGCGTAATACATGCTTTCATAATATCTAGCTGCCTCTTTCAGATGTTGAAGACTGGTTGATCATAAAGATATTTCATTGGTGTCTCTTTTTTAAAATTAATTATTAAAACAATGATTTTTTTAAATCCTTACAAAAAATGTTTTAGTTAAATGAAAGGCTTATCGGTAAATATTTCAAGATTTTGTGGCTATCCATATGAAAAGTTGATATAGTGATATCACCCCTTCAGAATATTTCTGTTTTTAAATCATATTACTCAAAATTGAAAACGGATTTGTAAGTTATTTCATTGTTTAAAGTAATAGTTGGCAACAGTTCAGTAATACCTGTTATCATAGTGACTCAATGTGTATGATTTTTGCATAATAATGCCAAATTTTACTTGTACCATATTCCTTATTTTGACTGAAGTGACTAACATTAATACAAGATTGGAAGGGCGTATTTGTTCTAATTAGTGTGATGGTATACAATTTGAAAGTATGTAGTTTGGTTAATATTTATTCAAATATGTTTATGATTATTTTATAGTTCACATTATCATATCAAATTATTTTACAAATTATCTTACCAAAATATCTTTAGATTTAAGCAATGAATGGTTATTAAGGCCAAGTATAGGACCATTTGAGTATTAAATTTAACACAAATAGTTGCTTTCTAAGCATGTGTTAGTTACTAATGGAGATATTTTACCTTTGATATTCATTAGTGCAATTATTTATTAAGATTAGTTTCCAAGATATTTATTTATCAAGATACATCCTTTGGGTTTCGCAATGGTCAAAGGGAGACAACTCATACCGTATGTGGAATGTTTGATTGAAAATGCTTTGTTCCATATTTACAGGGAATTGATGTACAAGATTGATTAGTATCTTACAAGTTTTTAAACTGTATTCATTTTGTTTATTTAGCTAATAATCATGTAATTTCAGTTTAGAAATGCCACAATGGTTTTGGCAGTAAATGCAAGGCATGTATACCTGTATCCATTGTTAACGTTAAGCCTCATATTTGTTGCCACTATTGAGGAAGTTTCCAACTTAAAGTTGAATGTTCCGATTGTCTCTCCCGACATGTTCCCCCCGCTCTATCAGGTCTCACTTCTACTGTGATTCTTGGTATGCCTGTATGATATGAAAGATCACAAGCTGACATGTATTATCTGTGCTACTATCCGATATGAAAGAATATTGAGTAAAACATATTTCATGTACAGAAACTTTGTTCTGTTTTACTTTGACACTGGACAATATCATACTTGAATGAAAATGGACATTGATAATCGAACAGTAATGGTAGGAGATTTTTGATGAGTCAATCAAATGAACGTGACAATATGGTCATCAATGCTACTTGACTTTTGACACAATCTCATTAAAGTTAGATCTATATTGCTTCAATACGTTATGCAGACTATAAGCTCACATAGAAGAAATATAGATCTTATTTTATTGAGATTGACTTTAAGAGAGCTAGTCAAACTTTAAGGCGAGGGTGATAGCTTTCTTGTCTGTTGGACTTATTTTATTCAACAAGATAACGGATAATTTCTTCTTGACAATGTTTTTTGAAGACTTATTATACATTTTGAATAAAGTTTGGATTTTGTTCATGCAACCAATTATATTCTCTTCTTTATTTTCTTCAAAACGTAATTTCATATACCGGTAATGCATACGGAATGACACATAACTGAGTTTAAAAAATACAACAAAGTAAAAATATTTGGTAAAACACCTTTATTTATAAATAAATAACGTAAACAATATGAGTGATACTGATTCCATATAATAGCTGTACAGACCGCTCCCTACTATCCCACCATAGATTAGATGCAGAACATGTACACGACGAGCCTCCCCTTCTTACTCAGGGTACCAGCTGTACATCAAACCACAGTATCATGCTTATCTTGAATAGAAATAACCTGCACATACAGGATTTATCATAACATTTATTGTTGGCAACAAGCATGAATTTATCTAAATACTGACATCTATATTACTGAATCGATGTGTAAATCTTATCACAGGGTATGTTAATAGTAAACTATAAGTGCATTTATTTATCATGGAAGACAATATACAACCATCTTGGCAGTCAATACTTGTAACAAAACCAGACTTCTGTGAAATGCTGTTACTTATTATATGTGAAAAATTTCATTAAAAACACAGTGAAATTACATTTTACCTTGACATTTTCTACAAAGGGTATTTGTACCATCTCTGAAAACTCAAATGTTCAAATGATTCTCAACAAGTATCTTGTATCCAATACAGACTTGACTTGATTAACTAATACCTCCTTTTGATATTTTATCCAATGAGCTGTTTACGCAGGGAAGTCAAGCTTTCCAGTCAAAGGGAGGTAATAAAATTATTGACTCGAAGTCTACATTGGATCCAGGGCATTAGCCGAGAATTATCAAAGATGGCATGGTACAACATCATGTTCATTCATAGAGATATAATTTATAAGATAGCTTTCTGGATAGGAGTTCTGGCAGCATTTCAAGAGCAATTGTAGCATTCGATCTTAATCTCTTGGCAAGATTGATCAAAATGTAAATTATGCTCAATTGGACTAACTCTTCACTGGAAATATTGATTGCCAAGATGGTCAATAAATACTAGTGTATATCACAAGTTGTCAGACTCGTTACAAGAGATTGGCGTGAATCCTTGCATCAACTGGGTACTGTACGTGTGTCCAGTCTAACGTTAGTTACCCTGTGGAATGTACAGATCTCGGGTGACACATCCATCCAAACATAAGACAAAGACAAAAGTGTTATGCATTTAACATAAAGAACACTTGACAAACATGCCATTGACAACCCTGCATTATGTTCCAACAGATATGACCCGCCTTGCGATGTAAGCAATTTTTACAATTCAAGGATTTGAAACATATTTTTATAATCTATACTTGAAGATCTCTGCGAGTAGTTTCTATTTATTTGAACATTACAGCCTGGTTATCAATGGCATACACAAATGTGGACAGTTTACACAATCTTGACAGTACTATTTTTTAGTTAGTATTGATTTATCCCTCAGTTTAGATATATAACATGTATCATACGTCAACAAATCACTTACAAGACAATACAAAGATGGTTAAATGTCAATAGAAATATTAGAAACTGAAGGCAAGATGCACATGTTGACAAATAGAACAAAAACTTATTTCTCAATTCTTTCATGTACCAGTATACTAACAGTCTAACTCTTCTCAAACATTCCATTTCTTAGAACAGGGTACAAAATTCAGTTATTTTCGATTCAGAATTATCTAACATCTAAAGATATCCATACAAAATGCAACTGAAAATACAGTTAAGTGATTCCCACAAAGATCATAGAAAGTGTACAGCATAGAAAACTAAAGTCAACTCATTAAACCGTTTAAAATATTAACAAATAAACAAAACTACATTAAAAACACTTTGTCAGTCAGATCATGATACATGCCATGGCATAAAAACAAATCATACAATTAGTATAAGATCCAAGCAAAGATATCACGTGTTGTGACCTTGTGATACCAACCCTATTGGCAAGCCTTGTGTTAGAGAACATTCACAACCAGCACAGTAATAAAGGCATTTACCTCAAGAATATATTTACAAAGATAAACAAAATATTTCTTTGTGAGTCATTTAGAACTACATAACACACTGTGACCAGAAGGTGAACTTTTCAAATCTTTACATTTCAAAGAAAACGCTGTTTTAAATTCACTTCAAAATCTATTACACTCTTATAAATTTCATACCAATGATTTTCACCGTAATGATTTTTGTATCTGATGAGACAAATTATTTCTTTTGCATAATGTATCTAATATACTTGATTAAAATTAACAATATATGAATTTGAAAAGGTTTTCACAACCAGGGAATTTCAAAACTCAGATAATGTAATGGTTATTAATATCAAGTCAAAAGTAGGTACCAAGTGGTATATGATCACCAGTGTTTGAAATAAACGTAGGCCGGACACCGACAGTTATCTACCTGGGCCCACACAATGCAATATCTTCAGGTCCTTACAGGCTCACAGTTTTTTTTTTTTATGATACTGTTCCTTTCTAACAATATTTGCTGTAAGACATATTTCCCTGCCAAACCCTCATAACTATCACTCTAAACTGATAACAATGTTGTGTATTTATAACATACTGATACCAAGAATATAAATATTTTAGAATCAGTCAAATCAGTACTGATAATGAATGCCGACAGTTTCTGAGTTGGGCCCACAGTTTTTCCTATCTGCGAGTCCTTATTGACCAGCAGTTTTTGGATGCTTATTTCAAACACTGATAATCACCACCTTTAAATTGATATGTGGTTTAAACAATTCTTGGAGAAGAAACACGATTGAAAACGATGGACAGAAATGATAATATACAATGCATAATTATAAGATATTGACTATCATAATGCCCCTGGACTCAGATATGTTGAAAGCTCTCTTATTGCCAAGTGTCATAATTATCATAGTTTGGACACCAAGCAACCCAGTGCAAACAGAGCTTAATTTTCTTGAGCCTGGTGAGTACTGATACATTATTTAACAATTGCTAATGATTATTCTTGAAACCCACAACTGAAAAGATAACATTCAATGATTATGAGATAAGTCTTAAAAATTGTTATTGTATGGGTAAAATGATATGTACAAAAAAATCAATGAATTTTGTCACAAAAATCAATTTTTATCATTTCTGACCTTGTGTTGGGAATTCTTTGGAAAAATCAAAACAATTGAAAATATATATTAATCATTTTGGGGGGAAATAAATATCCAGCTCTCGTGAAATCCCAACAATTCAAAATTTCTTAAAATATAAATTGATTTTTCTTTTAACTTTGTAAGTCTTCAATCGGGGATAATGAATTACCTTTCGTCAAAATTTAAACAAATGAGACAAAAATTAAGACATTCATAATTTAGGAAAAAGCTCTTGCAAACTATTTCTGGGAAACTTCAACTTATCACAGAGATTCTTTTCAAAATGGTATTGATATGATAAATGTCTTTATACATCATTATTTGCTTTAATTCTTGCCAATTCATAAAGAAAATGTTGATAAACTATGACTTGTATTAAAAAAAAAAATGTTTACCTCCATATTTCTAATAGGAATGATGGGCAGCTTTCAAACAAAAATTGGTCCAGATAATTTTCTTTACTTGATATTTATGGACTACTTTGATGGCAGAATTGAATTGTTTGTGAAAAGCAACTTTTACAAACTTAAACCTTCGTAAAAATACATGGTTAGACAATATGAATGTTTTTTTCACAAAACCAGTATATGAAATTCAAGACAATGTAAATATAAATGAAGTTTTGCAGATAACATCATGATACAGTCTAGCATTAAGCTAGATGGACAGATACTATAAATGAAGTATAATGTATATAAAGAATGTATTTTATGTATAAATATGTATATATATACAGATACAAGAATAAACAAACTCTGCTGTAAATGTAAACATCTCGGAACATGGCGGAGGTAACAGGAAACAGTGCTTGACTAGTCAGAACTTCGGTGGGATCAGATTTTTAATGAGATTCTCGGCTTCTCTTTGATTATCAACATAAACTACTAAATCTCAATAATGTCATGAAAGAATGTATAAACGTCAATGTTCAAATCATAAATTTATTCTGTATAAAAATTCTTGCATAGGCAAATTTGAGATATTTCATAAATGATTTTTACTACGACAAGTAAAAGATTAGCTCCTGGAAATTGACACTTAGGAAAACTCATCTCACTTTAAAAATTTTGTGAGATCAAGCCTATGTATTTGAGGCCGCTTGGACAATATTTCAGCCATTAAGGTGTGTACAAAATTGTGTATTAGGCCCACAAGTGATTAATGTAATTAATTCTTGTAACTAGCAGCTGACTACCGGTGGGTTTAGACACTGCTGCAGTTGTGTAATTTGAACATTGCTGCCTCAGTGTTTCCTGATTGCACAAGACAGAAAATTGTTTTACAAAGACGTCAAAACACAATTAGCGCTACATTACCCATACAAATGAACACCAAGAAAATTGCTGATGAAGCAATAAATAAGGAATGTTCTCAAAAGATTAAAAATTGTCATAAAATCTCCTTAATCTTAATTCTTTCTACATGCCTAAAATCAAATCTTACAAACATAAATATCTTCTCCCAATAGAAGACAATATCAAAATACATCAGAAACAGCACAATGTCAAAACAACTTTTTTAAATGTCTTCACAAAAACTACATTCAAACTGACTTTTCTAGCGACAAGTAATATAGCACTTAGCCAACTTGCTTGTAAGACAAATCTTGGTCTGATATACTTCTAATCTAACATTATTTTTCCAACACTTCTCACTGCAATATAATGTGTTACACATCATAGGTAACATGTCTATCACACACATCAAAATCTGAGTAAATTTACAAATCATACTTACTTACAACATTCATTCCCTATCTCACATGAAACTAAACTCTTATTATCAGTTGTCTTACTCATAGTTGCTTAATACCAGGAATGAATAGAAAAACTGATTTACTGGACTACACATATTGCTAAGGTCATCCTGCTAAATCAGCGTATATGTTTCCTTGTTATGCTACAACTTATACCCTCATTTCATTGGCAAAAAAAAAAACCCTTGTTTCGTTGACGGTTGGTTACTCAATGCAATCTATGTCTGCCTGTTTTCAGACAAACTAATTTGAACTCCATACACTGTTTTCTAGCAACGCCTCTTGTGAAAATCTAAAAGAACGCTACTTACAAGCTCTGCAGGGGCGTGCAGCAGTACATAAGAAATATTTTCTTATAGCAATTGCTTGGTTAATTTGAATCAGTTACCATAACTACGTGGAACAAACCCACAAACCAGTTTGTCGCTATGCAGGAAGAGCATCATCTGATTGGATTGCTATATATATAGCAAATTGAGGGTTTTGGCCCGATGGATATCAGGGAATAAGTTGAAGCATAACATTGAGAAATATACGCTGATGTAGCTGGATGTGCTAAGCAAAATCTAGATAGAATTGATTTCTCGTCAACAGTTGGAGTAATATTCTGATGCTGTTTGATGGCTATCAAGGCCTCACTGGTGTTGTGAAGTTGTTAACCCAGCCCTCAGACCTAAGTGAGTTGATAAAACACAGAATCGTAAATTAGCTGTCATGTGATTAATCAGTTTTATAGGAAAGAATGATATGATAATAGTAAATGGTCTCACTTATATGTTCAATTTGAGTGTCTGTCTGTACAAACTCTGCTGACAACTCACACAAATCTAAACAATCATATGATTGGTCAGCTGTATAGGCAGGAATGTTACAATGATTCTGATTGGCTAGAAGCAGGGAGGATCCGACTCCAGGGCATCAGGACAGTGAGTGAGAACCTTGGTGAGGAGACGATCGATGTATGCACGCATGTCCTTGTTTTCTTGCTGCAGTTTGCTGTAGTTTTGCTTCACGCCTGGAACAAACCATAACATTCAATAAGAATCACATTGCAGTATATTAAAAACACTTGTCTTCCTAGATCTGTAAGGCTGATCTGTTGTATATCATGATATATATGAATATATAGTGTTAAGTTCATTTAAATCCTGCAGCCATTTTTACAATACAGACTTCAAATTTCTGAATCTCAAAAATGGTTACAGATAATTTCACCAACTTTTTTTCTGATTCTAGGAATAACATTCTTTGTAGAATAAAGTCAAAGCTGAAGTTGGCCGCCATAATTAATTTTCTTTAATTACTTATACACTGAAAATCATGTGAAATTTGGTCTTTTGATGATGATTCAGTGACAGTTATCCTGGTTGATAAAAATGCCTGTCAAGGTCAAACACTGTGTGAAGGTCAATGAGGAAGTCTTGAAACCTAAATACTGTCACAGTGGTCCTTGTAACTAATGCACTTACTTTGGTTTTCCTTTTGAAGTTTATCAATTTCTTCTCTTAGTTCTGCTTTAGTTAAACCTTCAAAATAAATGAAAACATAGATAAGAAAAATTAATAAATCAAAACTAAAAACACAACTTTTGTAATCTACAAATGGCGAACATTGAAACTATTGTAATTTTGAGTGAGCAGGATCTTAATGCCCTGTCAGCAATATGTCAGCTATCTAACACGCAATTATCATTGTTCTGACACTTAAAATACAAAGTTACAAAACAAGCAACATGAACATTTATCACTATTCAGTGTTACCTTAGATACAGAGGTAATAATCATAGCAATGAAATGTGTTCCTTACTTTTTCTTTCAGGAATTTCCCTCAACATTGCAGATTCACTTGATCTACGCATGTGGCGCATGAAGTTTTTCTTGAATCGTCCTCCCTCAAAATTATCTGTGCTCACAGCTCGGGGCAGAGAGTTGGACGAATATTGATGATGCTGAAATATGAACATTTCACATTTCGTTAAATGATAAATGAATATGGTAATATGAGAAATAGAATTTCTGTAGAAGGTATTGTCAGTTATCTTAGGGTTATGATTTGGCTTAAACACTTATGAGATGATTTCCTTTTGTATATTTCTGTCATAAGGTTGAGTTGATTCTAATTTTGTCTGACAAAATTGTTGAAGGGATAAAGCAGACAACATGATTGCCATTAGTGTTTAAAGTGAAAGCTTTGTGAAGAAATTGTTGTTCGTGAAAATTTCACCATATACAGTGGTGGATCCAGAAAGTTTGCAGGTGGGGTTTTCTACCAGGCAAACTTGCTGTTACTGTAGGAGTCAGCACTAAGGAGCTCATTATCCACCTCCTACAAACAGTGAACTATGGATGGTATTTCAATAAGGCTGCAACGATTCACCTAGACAACTTCGATTCGATTTTCTAATTTTTACAGCTCGATTCGATTTATTTCGATTCGATTTGGCCATATTGCTCGACCGTTGCCATGCAGCGCTGCTGAGGCAAATGTATAAACCACTCTGATTGGCCGAGAGCCTCGAAGATGAGGATATTAACCAATCACTGATTACGTTACATATTGTAGACATATTGACATATTGTAGACTTGGTTTCCGGTTTAAAAACTTTACGTGACTTGTTAACACTCGCGAATGCAATATATCAAGATCTAATATAGGTAATTTGGATTATTTTTAGCATGAAAAATTAAAAGTGAATAGAATCGAAATTTTGAATCATGAATCGATTTTCGATATTATAAATCTGAATCGATTTTCGATGCATCGTAGTGAATCGTTGCAGCCCTATATTTCAATAACAAAATCTGCACCAAAATTATGAAGGTCAGTTCTCTATTTTAAAAAAATACCTCTTTCTTGTTCCTGGGCATAGGAACTGGAGGTTTAGACTTGGGTTGTTCCGGTATACTGGACTCTGGAGGGACCTGGCTGTCCTCTAGACTCAGGGAGGTTGTCCCACTGTCCATCGTCAAACCCTCATCACCATCATCATCATCATCCTCCTCCTCACCTATCTTCTCCGAAAGGTCCACGAACGTGAAGACATTCTTCACCACGCTCTGTCCCCCTGAGATGGTTTCAATCCACAGATCTCCCTTCCCGGGAGTGGTGGGTCGTGTAACACAAGTGATGGAGTTCTCAGACTCAAACTCTAGAGTGTCCAGGAGATCACAGCCACCTAGCTGTAGTTCCACTAGATCAGACTTCCCGATTCCAAGATGGTGGCCGGTGATCCTTAGTTTTGTCCCTCCCTCGATGGAGGCTACTTTTGGGGTGATGGCATTTATAACTGGCGGCTGGCTTGAAGAGTCTAGATCATAATTACTTTTAAACTTCCATCCAAATTTTGAGTTACCTTTTGAGTTATCATCATCCTCAGCCGACTTACCAAAGCTGAAAATGTCATGAATTGATTTGGAGAGTTTCTTGTTGAAGTTTGAGAGCGAGCTACTGCTCTTGCTATCCCTCTTCTCTTTATGAACTCTGTGGGGCAGGATGGGGGACGCAGCGAGACTGTGGCGGAGTCGAGCGAAGCCCGTGAGCTGCGCCCCACCGCTGCTGTTGGGGGTGCTTGTCTTGATGACAGGGGTTTGTGAGGCGGGGCGGTACTTGGAGACGTAGCACTGATAGATGAGCTCCCCCTGGGGGTGCAGACACTTCTTGTGAGACTTAAGGAACACACGTTTAACTTGGCCCTGAGTGGATGTCAGACCTGACATGGGCACCACCACCTGGCCCAACACATCGTCCTTCTCTGTCACCGTGAAGAATACATGGTCCCCATGGTTACCAACATGCCTGGAAGAAGATTAGATCATTTCTTAATCAATGGTAGAGGTATCAATTGAGATATTTATCTGAGAAGTCAGTTGAAGAATGTTCTGAAATGGGTGTCCAATTGATATATCCAAAGCAAGAGTAATACTAATATTTATGAATTTCCTAATCTTGCATAGCACACACATTTGGACAAACTGCTGCTGTGATATCATGAAATAGTTTTAAAAAGGTCATATATATGGTTCAGAGCATTGAGAAATGAAATATCTTAATTCACATACTGAGGCCAAAACCATATGCAAGTCTCTGAATTGTACATGTGAAAATATGAAAAAGATCATGCCAGTTATGCTTAAGGTTTGGATACATCAAAATCTTTACTTGCAAACCATATGCGTATACCATTGTGTCTCAAATGCCAATGTGCACTTATGAAAAACATAATGACAGTCTTAATTTAGAATATGTTAAAAATAATATCCTTTACTTGAAATATTAGTCTGAACCCAAATGTAAATGAATTGCAGGTATAAAAACAAAACAAAGGTACGATTTGGGGACTGGTAAGGTGAGTATAACTACATGTGCACTTATGAATACTATGACATGTGTACATACACTGTAGATTCCTCGTTCCAATCAGGACTGCCACTCTGGTCCTTCACTATACTTGTCCTGTACTTCTTGGAACCAACTCCAAATATCACAGAAAATTTACATCGACCTGCAACAAGCAATGTTATCTCTTAATTATTCCATAATGATAAATAATGAATATATGATTATCAACTTAGGTTTCAATGGAAAATTTCTTTTTACTAAATAATGATCTTAGTTCAATTCATCATTTAAAATTATTTCAGTTTGGTACAAAATTTATGCAACAGTAGGCAGCAAGGTATAAAATGATTCGAAAGAAAGGAAGTGAATATCAGCCAATTACGCCTTTGGCAAAAGTAATTGTACATCATAAAATAATCAAATATATTTGTGTAAAATTAAAATCAAAATAAAATCATCATGAACTTTATACCTGGTTTCTTGCCTTGAAGACCTCTAGCCCCATGAACTGAAAAACAGATAGAAATGGTAAGATTACTTATGTTTAACAACAATAATCATCTTCATGACATTACATACTAACAATGGCATAACAATTGAAGGGGGAGGGTGTGATAGGGGGTTATAACCTCTCGCTCTTTCAACTACTTTTTATTAAATTGCCTGTACAAAAGGGTGAATACTCAAGTTGAAATCATTTCGATGTCCATTGCTTTTCAAAGAGTAAACTCGCCTTTCAACCAAAACTTCACTAGTTAATGTCTCTGTAATGAGGTTTATCATTAAGTTCAAAATAAATAATACTGAATTTTAAGAAATTGTGATAGACTAAAAGCAACGTGTTGCAGAAATTATACGACATGTTTCATTTTATCCCCTATTTCAGGTTGGAAATGTCAAATGTACACAATATCCTGTGTTGTGTATATAACTACATAATTATCTATGATCAATAACTTGTATTGGTACTCCCACAATACCAGTTTCCTTTATCAATAGATGGTATTGTTAACTATGTATATGTGAGATGTTGCCAGGCGGACACACCCATCCACAAGGGATTGCAGCATAATCTAACTGCCTTACATATTGATGCTTGAGGTGTAACAATACTGGGACAATAAAAAGGATCCAGTTTTGATTGGAAGTATTAATGTCAGATATTTCATAAATTCAATTCTCTCAAAATTTCAAATTTCAAATTCAAGATCATTATCATTAATAAAAAGAATTCTTCTTGTAGTGTAAGTGATAAGTTGTGTTTTTGATAATTGTCAAAATAATTTTTTTTGATATTATTCTTATTGCTGTTAGAGATTTTTATCCGCAAGAATTCCCCTTAAAGGAATCAAATGTGATCTTAATAACTTGCCATGATGATAGTGGATAAATACTATAAGAGAATATAAACATCTGAATCCATTGCCAATAAAACCTTGGCCTAACATAGTCCAATAAGGTATAAACCTAACTCAGGATTTTGTTTTCAGTACAAGCTAACTGTAGGTCTTGTTATGACATCTATGTATGTTTTATCACTGGTTTTGAGTTTTTACTTGGTTTGAGGATTACCAAAGATATATACATACTTCAGAGAGAAAAAACAGGTTCGGTTTTGAATCATTAAGACATATTTAAAACATTTTATCTTTACTGCCAATCTTAATAAAAGCACTGCCTCGTCATTTCTCCTTTTCTTGTAATTCCTTGAATGAATTCAATTCTTATATCGACACAACACACAAGAGTACCTAGAAACTCTTGACCCACAATGCAAGCAAGTCTTAAGCTGATGAACCTATACATACTAAAAAAACTTAAAACCACTGTAAGTATACAATCCTTTCAAAATGATATAGCATAATCTTGCATCAAAAGACTTAGAGATTCATATTTTGCCTAAAAACAATTGAGAGATGAATTATTCTATAAATCAGTTGTCCTTGCTAGCCCTGGTCTGTTGTAAACCCATAAATCAAGGCTACACGCCCCTGTGTGACTGAGTCAGAGATCGCAGGCTGTGTTTGCCTTGTATATCAGCTGGGGAATAGCAAAATAAAAAGGATATGTTTTCTTTGTTGAGATTGTAAACTCTATAATGTATTCACTGTTTTCTTGGGGGAACTGTTTGTTCTGGATTACTTACCCTGAACTTACTTTTATACATAGCTGACACTTTTATACATATGTTACATTTACATACATAGGTTACACAAAAGCAGGTGAAATACTGTAACTTGACGCAAGATATGGTTGTTACATATTCATTGTTCAGACATATTTTCACCTTTCACGTGGCTTATATATACATTTCATGATTTTATTTTATATTTTCAAACTTATTTACGTTTTCATCACAAGGACCACCACTCAATGTTTAAGTTATTTAAATAAAATCCTGGAATATTGTAATGTTTCTTAAAATTGTTTCTCAATCTTGTCAGATTTCTTCTAACAGTACATTTCAACCGTAACATGCTTTGTGCCTTTTATCTACTTTACATTCTTTTCAATTTGATTTAAAAGCCTCTCTGCTTTGATATCTCTAGCACATAAAAAGAGAAGAGAATATGATTGAAGTTTTCAAAGATGAAAACTACCTCCATTCTAAAGATCTGTGAACCTGTGACATAATTTTTGTAAAACATATGTATTAAGGCTTTGGATCAAACAAGAGAGTAATGGGATTTCATGAGTTGTCAGCAATTTTCAACTATTTAACAAATAAAGGCATTGAAAGACCATGGGGGTAGGCCAAAAATGAGATTCAAGGTTGTTATTCCCAACCATCTTGTGTTGCAGAGTTGCAGAGTTGCAGAGTATACATTTTGTTCCCCTGAGTTTACCCTTCGTGTTTATGTTTATGCTTTTCTCTCAGTACTCTGACCCGATCTGCTTGAATAAATTGGGAATCTGTCATCCATAGCTCTGTTGTGTTGTTGCTAGTTTCATAACAAATGGGTGAAAAGACCTACTTTTAAATAACCTGATTTATATGATATGTCTATTTATATGATAGATTAAATTTCATTTATTTACGAACTCTTCAAAATTCCAGATTAATTTACTCATCATCTGGCATCGGTTCTAAATGTTTACCACTTTTGAACTTCAATTCAATTTTTTTTATAGTGTCCATGACCTATTCTAAATTGTATGTCCCTATTCTTTTGAAAACACTAAGTCATGGGCCCCACATCAGCAATTTCACAAAGAAGTGGAAGCAAACGTTAAACTTCCACACAATAACAGCAGCAGATATGTCTAGGGAAAGATATTATTTGTTGTGTTGTGATCATTGTTTTGTTCCAGAACAATATGTACAGGGGGTCTCATGACGTAAAGTACAAATAATTTGAATTATTTCAACAGAATCTCATGTGACATTTGCCCTTTTCCTGTATTTGAGGCCAGTTATCATATTGATTCAACTGAATATGGGACTCAAATGTGTGATCCCTTTCATTTCTTCCATGTATCTCGGCCTTTAACACTGAGAGTCTGCAGTGCTTGGTGATGATTTTAATGCTGTTAACACATATCATTTGCTTGATAAGTCTTAGAATCAACACAACTCCCTGTTTAAGTAAATTCACTCAGCAAATCTATCTTCCTTTTACCCAGATTTTGACCCCTTGTCACATTGTTACTGGATAGAACAAAGCAAGATTGAGACACAGTCTACAACCACTGAGTGAACACTCTGTACAGGTCAACTCCAGGGTCACTCACAAACTTTAAGGCCACACAGCAAATATGTAGTCTTAATTTTAACCTTTCCCCTCTACACATTCATCTTGGACAGAATATCACTCCAACAAGTCAGTCTACAAATGACAGAACATATCTTCTCCAAGACCGAGACAGAGTCTACAAATGTCAGAATATATCTCAACCACAAGAGACCGAGACAGAAGCTACAAATGACAGAATATATCTCAACCACAAGAGACCGAGACAGAGTCTACAAATGACAGAATATATCTCAACCACAAGAGACCGAGACAGAGTCTACAAATGACAGAATATATCTCAACCACAAGAGACCGGGACAGAGTCTACAAATGACAGAATATATCTCCGCCACAAGAGACCGAGACAGAAGCTACAAATGACAGAATATATCTCAACCACAAGAGACCGAGACAGAAGCTACAAATGACAGAATATATCTCAACCACAAGAGACCGAGACAGAAGCTACAAATGACAGAATATATCTCAACCACAAGAGACCGAGACAGAAGCTACAAATGACAGAATATATCTCAACCACAAGAGACCGAGACAGAAGCTACAAATGTCAGAATATATCTCAACCACAAGAGACCGAGACAGAGTCTACAAATGACAGAATATATCTCCGCCACAAGAGACCGAGACAGAAGCTACAAATGTCAGAATATATCTCAACCACAAGAGACCGAGACAGAAGCTACAAATGACAGAATATATCTCAACCACAAGAGACCGAGACAGAAGCTACAAATGACAGAATATATCTCAACCACAAGAGACCGAGACAGAAGCTACAAATGACAGAACATATCTCAACCAAGTGAGACCGAGACAGAAGCTACAAATGACAGAACATATCTCAACCACAAGAGACCGAGACAGAAGCTACAAATGTCAGAATATATCTCAACCACAAGAGACCGAGACAGAAGCTACAAATGACAGAACATATCTCAACCAAGTGAGACCATGACAGAGTCTACAAATGTCAGAACATATCTCAACCAAGTGAGACCATGACAGAGTCTACAAATGACAGAATATATCTCAACCACAAGAGACCGAGACAGAAGCTACAAATGTCAGAATATATCTCAACCACAAGAGACCGAGACAGAGTCTACAAATGACAGAATATATCTCCGCCACAAGAGACCGAGACAGAAGCTACAAATGACAGAATATATCTCAACCAAGTGAGACCGAGACAGAAGCTACAAATGACAGAATATATCTCAACCACAAGAGACCGAGACAGAAGCTACAAATGACAGAACATATCTCAACCAAGTGAGACCGAGACAGAAGCTACAAATGACAGAACATATCTCAACCACAAGAGACCGAGACAGAAGCTACAAATGTCAGAATATATCTCAACCACAAGAGACCGAGACAGAAGCTACAAATGACAGAACATATCTCAACCAAGTGAGACCATGACAGAGTCTACAAATGTCAGAACATATCTCAACCAAGTGAGACCATGACAGAGTCTACAAATGACAGAATATATCTCAACCACAAGAGACCGAGACAGAAGCTACAAATGACAGAATATATCTCAACCAAAAGAGACCGAGACAGAAGCTACAAATGACAGAATATATCTCAACCACAAGAGACCGAGACAGAAGCTACAAATGACAGAATATATCTCAACCACAAGAGACCGAGACAGAAGCTACAAATGACAGAATATATCTCAACCACAAGAGACCGAGACAGAAGCTACAAATGACAGAACATATCTCAACCAAGTGAGACCGAGACAGAAGCTACAAATGACAGAATATATCTCAACCACAAGAGACCGAGACAGAAGCTACAAATGACAGAACATATCTCAACCAAGTGAGACCGAGACAGAAGCTACAAATGACAGAACATATCTCAACCACAAGAGACCGAGACAGAAGCTACAAATGACAGAATATATCTCAACCACAAGAGACCGAGACAGAAGCTACAAATGTCAGAATATATCTCAACCACAAGAGACCGAGACAGAGTCTACAAATGACAGAATATATCTCCGCCACAAGAGACCGAGACAGAAGCTACAAATGACAGAATATATCTCAACCACAAGAGACCGAGACAGAAGCTACAAATGACAGAATATATCTCAACCACAAGAGACCGAGACAGAAGCTACAAATGACAGAATATATCTCAACCACAAGAGACCGAGACAGAAGCTACAAATGACAGAATATATCTCAACCACAAGAGACCGAGACAGAAGCTACAAATGACAGAATATATCTCAACCACAAGAGACCGAGACAGAAGCTACAAATGACAGAATATATCTCAACCACAAGAGACCGAGACAGAAGCTACAAATGACAGAACATATCTCAACCAAGTGAGACCGAGACAGAAGCTACAAATGACAGAACATATCTCAACCACAAGAGACCGAGACAGAAGCTACAAATGTCAGAATATATCTCAACCACAAGAGACCGAGACAGAGTCTACAAATGTCAGAACATATCTCAACCAAGTGAGACCATGACAGAGTCTACAAATGACAGAATATATCTCAACCACAAGAGACCGAGACAGAGTCTACAGCCCCTGAGAGCGGTGACCTAGACAGTCCCGATGAGTGATCACCCTGTACAGGTAGAACTCCAGGGTCACTCACAAACATGACTGTCATTTCCTCCAGCCTGGGGAAACAACACCAGAGACGCAATATGTTTGTGGTAGTGAAAAGGTGTGATGTGATTACAAACATTGAGCTTCCCCGACACTGATAACACCATACATCTATGTTTCATATCAAGAGTATTCAAAATATTAACATGCTTACTCTGCTGTTTTACAGTATAGACGTGAAACTAGATTTCCCAAAGTCCTGCTATCAAAGATCTGAATGTCAGTGATTTGAAACCACAGCCCTGTGATTGTCGTGATTCCTACCTCTGCTCATGATGAGCATTAAGACTCTCGGTCAAGTAATCATCAGCTTATCAAATATATGAATGAATGTGCCCTGAGGAGAACAAATTACCCCTAAGACATATGATATTTCAAGTCACTTTGATGAATATATTCTAATCTTTGATGTTTGTCAATGCTGTATCAAAATTCAAGATAAACAGATATGCTATTTTACAGCAATTTTCTCAAAGTCAATTTCATTTTTAAAACTGCCATATGCAAGGTTATCATTTGTTAAATGCAATACACACAGTACACACAGTACCATAATATACGCAGTACACAAAGTACACATCATACACAATGTACACAATGTACTCAATTTGCAAGGAGTCGTGGCCTTTCTAAATGGTCCTCTAAATAATTATTTCACCCAAATTTTACCTTTAACCTAAATACCTCTGAAACAGGTATAAAATTCCTTTGCATTCTTAACCTGCCATTCAGTGACCTCGCTGAAAATATTTGCCAATAAAATGTTGTGAGGACAAGTTGAAAATTTACCATATTGATAATTATAATATTTAATATTTTTTATATTTCCATAGATTTTCATGCTTAATGACCACAACTTTCATTCATACTAATTTTCATGAAACCTTAAAGTTTCAAACTAGGGTACAATTTGATAAATATGAAATGACATTTACGTCTGAAATCTATATATTTTTTAATAGAGCTGTAGAGGTAGCCATACATTCCTCTTGACAAGAAAAACCAAGAAAATAAATCATGAGGCTTGATTCTACTTCTTTTAGAGGCATTTAATTGTGGTCAGATGAATAAGGAGGAATTCTTTTGATGTTTCAGGCGATATTTGCTAGATAACGGTGTGAGTATCTAATCCGAAACACTCCTGCAATAAAAAAAAGTTGACAAATCCATAGAACTCCTCCTTCAGGTTTGATTCTAAACTGGTCTCATTGCCAAAAGCAATAACAACTACATGTAGCGTAACGCCACAGGCTCTCTCAGATATGTTACATAGAATTATGTCTACATCCAAAAATATCCCATGGGTTGGTTAGAGCTCGGATAAACTGCCCTAATTATCTTGCGATCAAACAAAGCTGTACAAATCAGATCAAGATAACACTATTGGTTGGGCTAGTAAAATTTTTCATTCTTTTCATCGATAGACCTATTTCTATATCATTGAGGTTACCTTTTTACCCACATTTATTAACTAGAATTTAATATGTTGACACAATTGTCCAGGGATTGGGAATGGCAGGGGCCATGGGCCATTGTGCACATTGGATGAAAAAATGACCCATTAAAAGTTTGAAGTTTACTATTGATGTAATGGACAATGGCCCATTTGAAATTCAGAAAATTACCAAAACAAACTGTAAATGGCCCATTTTCAAAGATGTCTTTCCCAATCCCTGATTGTTATAATCAATGTGACAAGCATATTGTTAAGAATCACATCTTACAATTAATATCCCTATTAGGTAAAAAAACGTGAGAAAAATTTAAAAACACAGGAAATTCCTGACAATTTCTAAATCATTGTGTACATTGTTACACAATTAACATTTAGGAGAAAAACATATCCTGTTACCTATACAATACATCGGTAAATGCCAAAACCACTCAGTTATCTTAACTGGCATATCATATCCTACACAATGGCCAGGTTATGACCAGAGGCAATTAATCAGGTTGATATCCTGTACAACATTTCAGTGTTGTTCCTGGGTTATGTCTGACCATACATGGATTTTTTAAATTTCTAATTATCATTTTCTCTCTGAAGAAATCATCAAATGTTTTCGTATCCATAAGAATATGGTAGTAAATGAATTTTGGATCATTATCAAAATTACCTCTTGGGGTCGGACAAAGGCATCAGTGAAATAAAGGTGTTTCGATGAACCCCAAGTAAAGGATGAGAAACAATGAGTCCAACAAGTAGAATTTCAGCCTCAAAAGAATTTTTGCTTCAGTGAAATAGCAGAGCTTGTCAATAATAAAATTTGAAAGTAAAAGTAAAATGTTCGGAAACTGAAACCTGTTACCTTCTAGATGGCAAATGAACATACAAATGATTCAGATTTCCAATTACAGCAGGTTATAAAGATTGATTGAAAGACAAAAAGAAATCGGTAATTTGGGGGGCACCAGAGCCCACTTCAAATAAGCAAACTATGGGTTAAGGTGCTCCTTAGCATCACCGGGGCTTTGTGATAAAAGGCCTGGTCACAAAGCTGTTATATATCCAATTACTTTTTTATTGAGAGAAAGGAAGCAGTTGATAGTTCTCACAGTCTTGTTCCACAGGAAGTAGTAATCCACAATTTGGAATATCATTAATGATTCTAAAAACATGGGAATATTTGCTCGAAAGGTAAACTTCCCTTACATGCTAAGGTCAATCCATTATCATTGGGGAATGTGCCTAAGATGCCACATGCAAACAGCTTCCACAACAAATATTTCAGATATTCACAAAAGTACACCTTCATTTTTGTGACATAGCAGTGAGGTCAATTGTAAAGTCATAAAGGGCCAAACACAGTACAGGAGAGGTGATTTGGGGTTTAACGCAGCTTTCAAGAGTATCTTAAAACAGTACATTATGCAAACCTAAAACTCATGGCTAATGTTTAAAATCTCAGATTCATATTTTAGAAAAATCACAGAAACCTAGATTTGGCAGAAAAAATCCAAGCCATCTACTACAAACAATGGTGGTTATTGCACTTGCACTACAAGGAAACCACAGCTATAACTCCTTATATTGCCATTAAAGAGCTATTACAGGCCATAACACGGGCATTACTCATAAAGGCATGTTGTAGATGGGGGTTGAAAGGACTGGCGAGGTCACAACACTACTAGCACGTTCAACCAAGTGTGACTGTCCGTTTGATTTACCAGTACCCTATGTCAATGGTGACATAATTTCTTCATGTATCACGTACCAGTATGCAAGATGTCATAATTCATATACCGGTCATGGATTTTTGCAATGTTTACATTTCTGGATAACAGCCTCTCCATGGTGTAATAAAAATCTGACCATAATGATATTTTAGATAATGTTTTTAGGTTATTTTTTTCAGTTAATCTGGAAGTACTTTTGTATTTTTGAAAACTAGTACATTCCATGTGTGAATGTTGTTGAAGGATTGAATTGGTAAGTCAATTTATAAAAGTTGTTTTATTTTCACTTAACAAACATTGGTTACTACTGACAATAAAATCATATGATTAATTTAGTTTTAGTGTCTAGATGACAGAATATTTGACATGATAAACTACATTATATATCATACTTCACAAGCAAAGAGTAACAGATTTTAACCTTTTCAAACCATTAAAGTGCATTTCTGAAACTGTAAGTACAAGTCTTCCAGCACAGAAATATATCTAAAATGATCTTTGAAATATCTTTGGGGCAGGTCAATTTACTAGTGCTTAGTTATAAGCTGTCTAGGGACAGACGATCAATTTCATGGGTTTCATAACTCTTTTCCTTGAACATGCTGAATTAGGTTAATGCAGCTAATTCATGTAAATTTATTCATTAATTAGCTGGTAGGGACATGTTCAACAATACTGTAACCCTCCTCAAGATGAGTTCACTCTCAACATGTGAGCTAAATTATGTAAATCACTTATGTTGCCATTGTATTGTTTTAAATGTTGAGGTACACCAGTACATTCAACTACAGAAATAGTGCAAATCTTAGAAATTCAACTTTGTCAGTACAATTTGTACTAAAATATTTATGTAAACAGATTGTCAACAACATGTTTTGATATTTTGGAAACACTTGATCATATGTAACTTTCGTACTTGAGTAAATTTGTCATTGTCTCACCAATATTGCATATCCTATATTTCTGAACGATTCTGACAAATCAAGTTTTACCAATGTCAACATGCTTTAAGAACCACATAGCACTTTTCAATTTTATTCCAAGCACACCATATATATATACATATGTGATATATATTGTAGCTCTCTGAAGGTAAGAAACCGGAAGGAGAAAATCCCGGCAGCTCATATCTAAATTTATCTTTCCTGAATGTCATATCTTACAGAAAGGAAAATTTGTTATATGCTTGATTAAACACTGGGTAAATATAAGCTTTACCTGAATCAAGAGACCTCTATTAAAGCTTTAAGGAATTATTCATTCTCTAAAATCTTAACTATGTTTCCTTATTCATGAATATACATATCATCTCCGGCTCACATCAAGTCATCAACACTAGACGAGAGATGTAAATCATATTGTTGTCACTTAAACTACTTATACGGACTTGCAGAGTCATGAAATTCAAGTCATTAAACCGCGGGTCACCTGAGGCTAATCAACTTGACCAAGCTTGACCAGCACTTGTAATCTTACCACCCATCAATGGGTTAAGGTCTAAAGGTCATTCATTGACCAGTCGGTTGGTAAATCTGAGTGACCAAGATTGTTGACTCGGGTATTATGCTTAAATGCTACATTACTTGCTATGATATATGTGCCGTAACTAAGTTGCAAATTGAGGTATACCTTTGAACAAAACCTTATTTACAGTGGAATTAATTGTTATATTTTATGTTTAGTTCGATATTTTTATATGTGAATTCAACTAAGAAAGATAAAGTGAGTATTTACATAAACAAATACAATAGGATTATAAAATTTTCAAGTCATAAACACAATATTTTACATCATTCAAGGATGGTTGTGACTAAGTTCGTATCCACCTCACCTTGGACAGTTTTGTCAAATGATACATACTCTGTTGTCCCTTATCAATACTGCCATGTCGAGAAGAAAGACATCCTTAATAATATCTTTTTTGAGATATACAACTAAAAAACTGAAAAAATATACACATATAATATTTTGAAATATTAGTAAAATCAAACTTGATAAATAGGTCATCAGAAAAGACATTTATTTTCATTTATTTATGATTCCTGAATGCTATAATCTATCATTGGGGACTAAACTTTGTACATGGTGTCAACCCCCAAATGAAATTTTTAGGCGTTTCCATAGATACTTACCGACAACAGTGACCTCCTCTGCCTCCATGGCAACAACATGTACTCCTTAGTTACCAAATCTGACCTTGTTAGCACAGCCTGAAACACAATGTGTCTGTCACTTCACTGTCAAAGGTCATGCAAGAGGGAAGCGAAGGAACATTTCATTACCAGAAATTACAAATAAGGCTATGAAGATTAACAGTGAATTAACTAATCCACTATCATAAATAAAATCACTTGGTGCTTTGTCACTGTATAATATTATACTTAACTTTAATTCAAAGAAAAGCTGAGTGAGTTGCTTATCAATAAGTACCGTCTCTTGTTGAACAGCAGTGTTGTTCCTAGGTGATCAGCTGAGGGGGTCATTTTGGCAATTTTATATCAGATGGGCACCTATGCAATAGTGAAGGATGTTAAATGTTAAAGGACACCAAGCAAAAAAGGCAGGCAAATTTCCCCAGGACCCCCTCTAGGAACAACACTGTGTACCATTAATCTTAATTCAAATATACTACTCAAAATAGTTTAAGGAACACTCGGTAGTATTTATCATTTGCAACAACTTTTCATGTGTTTACCTAAAAAATAGAGCCATTGGCTCTGTAGCTCATCAGGCATCATATCAAGTTTGCTTTATACAGGCAAGATGAGCTAAAAATTAAACTGATGTTACCTATTGCAAGAAAACCTATAAAAAAATTACAAAACAAATGTATTATTATTCAACACTTTCTAGATCGCCAATATCAGACAGTGAAAGAAGTCCACACTAAAATATCCAAGGAGAAATAAATTTGTCAAAGACTGTCATCTAATGGAGAAAAATAGGTTTTTAAGATTGTGACCCCTGTGACCCCTGTGACCCTATTTGGGGTCATGGGGTCACAAAACCTACAGTTTAGAATCCCAATTGGCCAAGGAGTCTACATGCAGTCTTTCAGCTCAATAGACCTTTAGGAGCTAAAGATGATGATGAAAATAAGTTTTTAAGGTTGTGACCCCTGTGACCCTATTTGGGGTCATGGGGTCACGAAATCTATAATTTAGAATCCCCATTGGCCAAGGAGTCTGCACATATAATTTCAGCTCTCTAGACCTTTTGGAACTTGAGAAGAAGATGAAAATAGTTTTTTAAGGTTGTGACCCCTGTGACCCTATTTGGGGTCACAGGGTCAACAAAGTTACAAATTAGAATCCCCATTGTCCAAGGAGTCTGCACATATCAATATTAACTCTCTAGACTTTTTGGAACTGGAGAAGAAGATAAGAATTGGTTTTTAAGGTTGTGACCCCTGTGACCCTATTTGGGGTCATGGGGTCACGAAATCTACAATTAAGAATCCCGATTGGCCAAGGAGTCTGCACATATCATTTTCAACTCTATAGTCCTTTTAGTACTGGAGAAGAAGATGAAAATAGGTTTTTAAGGTTGTGACCCCTGTGACCCTATTTGGGGTCACAGGGTCAACAAAGTTACAAATTAGAATCCCCAATGTCCAAGGAGTCTGCACATATCAATATTAACTCTCTAGACTTTTTGGAACTGGAGAAGAAGATAAGAATTGGTTTTTAAGGTTGTGACCCCTGTGACCCTATTTGGGGTCATGGGGTCACGAAATCTACAATTAAGAATCCCGATTGGCCAAGGAGTCTGCACATATCATTTTCAACTCTATAGTCCTTTTAGTACTGGAGAAGAAGATGAAAATAGGTTTTTAAGGTTGTGACCCCTGTGACCCTATTTGGGGTCACAGGTTCACCAAAGTTACAGATTAGAATCCCCATTGTCCAAGGAGTCTGCACATATCACTTTCAACTCTATAGTCCTTTTAGTACTGGAGAAGAAGATGAAAATAGGTTTTTAAGGTTGTGACGCATGTGACCCTATTTGGGGTCACAGGTTCACCAAAGTTACAGATTAGAATCCCCATTGTCCAAGGAGTCTGCACATATCACTTTCAACTCTCTAGTCCTTTTAGAACTGGAGAAGAAGATGAAAATAGGTTTTTAAAGTTGTGACCCATGTGACCCTATTTGGGGTCATGGGGTCACGAAATCTACAATTTAGAATCCCCATTGGCCAAGGAGTCTGCACATATCGTTTTTAACGCTCTAGTCCTTTTAGAACTGGAGAAGAAGATGAAAATAGGTTTTTAAGGTTGTGACCCCTGTGACCCTATTTGGGGTCACAGGGTCACCAAAGTTACAAATAAGAATCCCCATTGTCCAAGGAGTCTGCACATATCACTTTCAACTTTCTAGTCCTTTTAGAACTGGAGAAGAAGATGAAAATAGATTTTTAAGGTTGTGACCCCTGTGACCCTATTTGGGGTCACAGGTTCACCAAAGTTACAAATAAGAATCCCCATTGTCCAAGGAGTCTGCACATATCACTTTCAACTTTCTAGTCCTTTTAGAACTGGAGAAGAAGATGAAAATAGATTTTTAAGGTTGTGACCCCTGTGACCCTATTTGGGGTCACAGGTTCACCAAAGTTACAAACTAGAATCCCCATTGGCCAAGGAGTCTGCACATATCATTTTTAACTCTCTAGTCCTTCTGGAACTGGAGAAGAAGATGAAAATAGGTTTTTAAAGTTGTGACCCCTGTGACCCTATTTGGGGTCACAGGGTCACCAAAGTTACAAATTAGAATCTCCATATGCTAAGGTACTTGTACACAAAATTTCAGCTCTCTAATGTGTATGGTTCATGAGGAGAAGTCGAAAGTGTCAAAAGTTTACGGACGGACGACGGACGACGGACGACGGACGGACGACGGACGACGGACGGACGCCGGACGACGGGCCATGCCATAAGCCCATCTGGACTTTCAGTCCTGATGAGCTAAAAACAAAATATTTGCTTGAAGTTTTCTTCATACAACTATGCACAACTGACAGGTGCTTTTGATTCTAAAATAGATTTTTTGAGAAGTTGATTTTTCTTGACATTATTAAAATTGTTAGGGGTTTCCCTCAGGAAAATTATTTTATCAAGCTATTCAATATCAGATATATCAATTCCAAGGCAATTCAATAATCCAAGAAACTTAACCATCTGACATAATGTGACTCATTTTTTACCCCTGCAAATATTCTCACATAAGCTTCAAAAAAGAAACTGCATTGCTTTCATTATTTGATTCAAAATTGCCAGATAGCGGTTTTTTAAAAATGGAATACATTACCTAAACCACACACTTTATTAAGTATTTTAGGGACAATATCCTAGTGTACAAAATATTATTTTGTGCTGTATAAGTCAGTACAGTGACAATACAACCAGATGGATTTTCATAACAGTTGCTTTGCATTTGCTGGTGTACACCAATCAGCCAATCTTAATCTTGGGAATTTTGGAGATTATTGAAGTACAAATTGAATTGTCAGAGATTGAAACATCATAGAGACAGTACTGCTTGAAAAAAGTAGAAGCCCATTTTTGACACCTAAAAATGTCATACTCTAGTTAAATGAAGAAGATAAAAACAGTAAGTGAATTTGTTCACCTCAGTTGAATGTAATCATGAATCGAGGCTTATCTATGTTTCCTTGTGAACTATTACTATATGGTTTATTCATGAATCCTGTACCCATGAAAACAAAAATTTTCTTCTGCAGTGATATTTGAACTGGGTTTGAAAGATAAAGAGTTTCAATAACCATTATAAATATTTCCAAAATTGTTATTGCCTATCTTCATTAGGGTCAAATTGAGTTCAAGTTCTGTTTAGTTACACCCAAGATCAAAACACAATATTAAAATCAGTCTTCAAATCAGTCTTAGTTTATTTGTTCACATATTGTCAATGATGATAAAGTTCTTATTTGCGATTTTAAATGAATCACAATATAAATGATCTCATATATGCTTTGATGACTGGTAGTTTAGTTGGAATAGAACTGGGGATTTGATATGCATCCTTATAGATGTAAGAAGAATTGATTGTTATTGCATTGCTATCTCTTACTCGTACAATGATTAACTGGGACTTAAAATTTGTCTGTGTACTAAAGAAATGTCCAATATACATCATATTTATAATTTTATAATGTACTGAGCCACGAATTACAATATGCATTTTCATTATTACACCATCATGTATACACTTTTTAAAATCAAAATTAGTTTCAAAAAGGTCTATACATTATAGGGATGTCACATTATATAGGTACCTTATGATATGATACGTATCATGATACTGAGGTCACAATATGATACTACATATATCGCGATACAGTAAATGCGACATTATGAGACAGAGATAAAAATTCACTGATTTAAATTTAATATTTCTAACAAGAGTTATCGAGTTACCAACACTAAAACACTACAAGCCAACTTATTTATGAAATAGTCATATAATTCTATTTTTTTCAACTAGAACATGAAAAGAAACGCTATCTTTAGAATGATTTTAACAATCTCTGGAATTCTTGATTTGATAATTACAAAATTTGTGAACAATATTCACTCAAATTTGTATCATGTTATCCTAACTAAATTGTTTCTATCGTATTGAGAACTGTACAACGACCATGCATCGGTGTATCATAATTTGATTCGTAACATCCCTAATACACTTTCAACAATCACTATCAATATATATAAAACAATCAAATTTCCATACCTGAACAAAACCCATTTGATAGGCCTAAACACAGAGTTCATAACAAATCATTACTCAATGTTTACAAACAAATCATGATGACATTTTTCGCTTGAGTTGATTGATTACTTTTTATCAGTAAAGCTGACTAATTGTTACGTCAATTTATTTCTCTTGTACCCTGCTGTGATCGTGTTGTTTTATCTTACTAACCTCAACCGAACAAACTAAGCAGGTCACTACATACGACCAACATACTGCGAACACACCAAGGTACGACCATGCCCCAACATCAAAAGAAAACCCTTCCGCCTCGCTTCTCGTTGACTCTTCCTGTTTGTAACTTTGTGGAGGAAAAACTTTAGTCAAAGTTACTTTGAAATGTAAACTTGTATATCTAACTAATATCTCATATACTTACTTATCATCCATATCCATCCAATATTTTAGTAAACTTGAGAAATCATAAATAAATGTCACCAACAATACACTTGGTTGTTCTCTTTAGTTGTCATCGCCCAGCTTTATGTGTCCATCCTTGCCATTGGTCCAGTGATACCTCATTAGGCCAATCACTGACGGTCTTACTACACTAACGGGCACCTGCTCGATTGCGTTTTGGCGAATAGTTCCCTCTTTGTGGTTCATTTCTTTACAAAGAAGAACTGGCTGACATGTCAGCACATTGGGAACTTAACTTCCCGAATAGTCTCTAATTAAAAGTACATATCGAATTGTATTTGTAAAATACTTATATGTGACAGTCAGTATAATGACGATGATGATAATCATAATCCGTACAATGGCAAGTTTATTAGTCAAAATATGTTTAAATTTATGTCTAGACAGTAGTACTAGAGTATTGGAAATTTAATTTAATAACTTTTAAATTATGTAACTAGCATTTATGTAAATGCCTGGATTGATTTCGGCTCTGACACATACATAAAGGTGTCGTTGTAGTTTCATTGTTAGCACTGAATTGCATTATTTTAACATGTTGGTATGAATTTGTGAGCTTTTTAGGGAATATCATCATTAGTGTAAAGACATGTATGAAAACATGTAAGATGCCTCGAATATAAGAATAACAACTAGTCTGTCATCCAGCAAAATTATTCAATTGACGACCCACCACGTCTACTATAGCAAGTCTTGATTACTCAGCTTTAGCTTCTGAAGTTAAAGCATCTTCTGGGCTCCATTTTGTTATAATACATGAATCGTTTACAAATATTGTCAATATTTAAAAAAAATACCTCTGGGACTAAATATTTGTGTAAATCACAACATACGACCGCAATGAAATGTTTATGAATAAACCTATAATGTAGAAGTGCGTTATTTATTTTCATCGTGACCATATCACATCGAAAAGCGTCTAAGCTAGGATTGGTATCAAAACGAAATTTGATATGAAGAGAAACCTAATAAGGACAATCTATAAAGGTTTATTTCCTCAAAATCATAAATTAATTTCTATTAAATCTCATTCGTACAATTTAACGTATTAAGTTAACAACAAGATTTTTAAAATAGTTTTTCTTAGTTTTTAGGGTTATGACAATCATAGGTATTTGACCTCAACTGCCTTGAAATGACTTTTGTTCTTTGGAGAATGGACCTGATTTGACATGATCAACATTTTTATAGCATCACCTTTTGATTTTGTTTCGGGTCAACAATGTATTCTTTTGTTTATGGAAATGCTCATTGATCATAAATATAGTAGAAAACATGTTTTAAAATGACTTTGAAAACATGTTCTTATTTTTTATATAAAAAACCATCTGAACCCTTGAACTATAGAAAACAATCGAAATTTTTTTTTAACTATGTAGCTGAAGTAATGTAACTGCAGTAGATTTGAAACAGTTTTAAAACCAAGCAGATTTGTATCCTCCGAACGTAGCCTAAGCTAATCTGAAAACTGTTGACAACTCGATAGTTTGTTTACTTTGTGAAGCGCAAGACACATTGTAATCGGTCGATCTTCTCTCAAATAAATTTGTCAGAGGCGTTTAGGAGAGACTTGCACTGATGGAATGTGTAATGTGATTTCAGTTATCCTTGTGATTATGATATTTGTTGACAAAAGCCAGATGGATTGAATAACTGACAGAAAAACGTGCAGGTTCCAGAATATCAGGTTACAGAACCCAGCTTCAATGTTATGGGATGATTTTTATTGAAAATTTAACAATAGTATGACCACTCTTCATTCGCTGACATATTGTGTACACTGACTACGAAAAACATGCACATCACTATATACTCATCTTCCCACGGCAAGGTGAAAACGTGTCGAGCAACTCCTCGTTTAGACCTTGCCATCACAAGGTAGAAAACTGGTGATCTGGAGCAGCGACACCTATCGTGATCACGAGTTACGCCCCTTATCAGCTCTTTCAACAATAGCAAATGTAATTGCCGTTTACATTCGGAACAAATTCAAAATACCAACAGACAAAACTATCCGAGTGAAATTTAATATTAAACTTCAGTCCGCATGGTTGTTTTCATGTTTTTGATGAGCACCGAGAAGGCATCGAAGACAAACATTAACGTATCACTCAAATAAAGTGTTTCTCTCCCTTGTAAAACGCATACAAAAGTTGTTTTTTTTCAAATCGGTTCATTTAACATGCTGTCTTCTGATTGGACTATTCTACTTCCGTGCAGCGGGTTGAAATGCTAGCACAGAAAATACGGCCAAAGATGTCAAGGGAGGAATGGGAAAGTTTAGAAACTTTTTCGTTTCGCCCGTGACGTTGTGAAGATGCTATATACTTGGCCATTGATGTTCAGGACTCTTAGAGAGGACTCTCAGTTCACTCTTTAATACTAGTCGTTTTCAGTTGCTATGGATATTATATCAATCAATCATTTATTCTCATAAAACCATGTAGGTACAAGTAATGTTATACAATAAATAAATAAAAAGCAATAAGCAAAAAAATATATAAATATATAAATAAGCAATCAATTTGATACTATATCTGTATTTAATCTGTATTAATCTGTAATTTAATTCCAGCAAGCATTACTCATTTAAATATCTAAATTATACTGTTCCAGTCTGCCATACCCATGTACCATGTGATTATTGTTAATTGTCATTATTGTATATTTTAGCCTTTTTATATCCTGTTATATATTCTGTATTACTACTGTGCTCAATTTATGACAATCCAAATTCCCTTCCAAGGGCAATAAAGATTTATCTTATCTTATCTTATCTTATCTATCTTATTTACGAACATTAAATATGCATTGCAGTCCTATCAACGCATTTTTCAAATAATGTGTTTCTAACTATATGCTTTTATAGTTCGGTAGGAAAATTATTCAACAGTATTCTGACACCAAAAATATCGAATTGTTTATCGACGACAAAGTTTTAATTTTGAAGTTTACCACCATCTAAAACCTGCCAAAGCTAAAGCCGATCCCACAATCTAATAAGTCATTCCCGTTGTTTGTGTATTTGGATTTTCCTAACTTTCTTAGCCGTTTCAAATGTTATAATGTAATCTTTTAAGTATGTAACATTTTGAAATTTCAATACGATCGTAGAAATGATGATTTTATTATTTTATTAAATATCCCATTCAAAATATTGCAAATCTTATATGATATCAAATTTAAAATTCTTGATAAATTACCGTTATTTGTTGAATTTTTTTTAGACTTTCACTGGAAGTTCATTCACTATCTTTTTGTGTGTTTAATGCTAAAATGATGTTACCAAGTTCTACACCCGATTATGCATCTATTAATAATTTTGAGATACCGACCAAACAGCATCTTCCTACGCAAAGCTTAAAACGCCAGTTTCCGAAATGTCAGTTTTGCGCCTTGCTGCATACCCTTGAGTTTTCTGTGCTTGCTCTCTTGCCTGTAAGGGGCACTATATAGCAGCACAGAAAAGTAAAGGGTCTGCAGCAAGGCATTAAATGACATTTCGGAAACTGGCGTTTAATGCTTTGCTTGGGAAGATGACCGAACAGCAATAAAAGGGGGTGTAGCGAGTTGTGTTAAATGGTTACATAAAGTTAACATAGAGCAGTGACGGGCAGTGGCCATGTTCCATGAATATCAATTAAATATTCATCGATTTATTGTTAAGTTATTTAAATGTGTCCATGGCAATTTGATAATTAATCGAAATAATATATACCTACTTAAAAAATCACGAGTAATATCAAAGTAATATAAAAGCACATCTGTCAAATTCCACATTATAATAATCTACTGTGTACTGCATCTTAAATTATGACCTACCGTAAATCCTTGAATAACACCCAGGCGGTTATTAATTTAAAACGTCGTTTTGATCAAATCGTTCACTAAGCATATTTTCGTATTGCTGTATTTTCGTATTTGGGCTGTAACAAAATTAATTGTATACCACGCTTTTTACAGAAATTGATGTTGTATATATGAAGTATAGTTGGGTAATATTGATAAGTTAGTTTACATTGTTAAATTAAACCCGGCTCTCAACTAGGGCTTAGACCCTGGCAGTTAAAAGTTTGATTGATTTTTTAAGTAAAGTTTGAAAATGATGTTTTCCATAAAAGGAATGCGTTTTAGAACTGATCAGTGTTATTTTTAAATCTTTAAATATTAATTGGCGATCGTTTTTTAAATGTTTAAACCATGTCAAAATAATCAATCTTTTCCCTTTTAATTGTAAAATGCAAAATAATAACACAACTATGCATAAAATATGCACTTCTGGTATTGGAGAATAACTACAACGTTATCCCAAATATACATAATAGGATCCGCATAATAACCTTTTGTGGAAATGTTGTAGGGCCTATAGGTAAATGTAACTAAATAAGTGTATTGAAGTTGGCAATATATAGAGGATACTTAATGTTGTTTTCCAAATACCAGGTTTATTTCATCGAGTGTCATGGGTAAAGTTGATATTTCACGAGTGGCGCAGCCACGAGTGAAATATCAACTTTACCCATGTCACAAGATGAAATAAACCTGGTATTTGGAAAACTACATTAAGTATTCTATTTATTATATGATTTTTAATTAAATATCTAATTAAAACGACTTTAAGACTTAAAAGTTACCCCCTTTTGTTCAAATGGCTGAAAGTAGTTCCGGCACCTGACCAGTGACGATATAATATATCGTCACTGGTCACAGTGAAAATATAATATATCGTCACTGTTGCCCGATAGACAGTTTATTTCACTGATAAAACCCAGTATTTCATCGCTGATCATATAATAAAAGCTTTTATTTATTGTCTTCAGAATATAATAATGTAAATTGAACACTTTCTTTTATGGTCCCACTTATTTCTAAATCATTAAATCCTTTGTTTATATTTCATTTTATTTAAGATATTTTCAAGATTTAAGGAACAAATATTTATCGAAATTTTCTTTTTTTCGTTTACGGTTTAGTTCCCAGTCTCTATTTTAAATAATCCTTGAAATGACTTCCGGTTAATTCTACTTCCGTTTTCGACCACAATGGATAACAGAAGCAGACTACGTTCTGCAAACAGCTCTAAAGGGGATTCCAAGCGAAGTAGCGTTGACAGTAAACAGTGTCACTCCGAAATAAGCAATGAAAGTGATAACAGCAATAGTAGTTTCAAAAAAACTGCAGAACTAATGGACATTGACGATGCAAACCGAGCTGAAGATGAAGATGTTAGTATTTAATTTTTGTTGTTGGAAGGAATATCGACTACAAATTCCAAGCTTTTCTGCTTCTGCCTCGTAATTCCTTTTCAGACTACACAGTGCAAACTGAACAAAATTTCAACTCATGATGTATACCAAGCATCAAATGTACACTAGTTCACATATGTTGACAAATACCAAGAAAAGAAATGACATGATTAACATAATGATCAAACTTAAGAATTTGTCTAAGAATTAAAACCGTCACCATGTAGGCAACAAAGCAATTAAACAATTCTGAGTTCTGCACTTTACAGGGTGCAAGTGATGCTAGTGACAATATGTAACCAACCCTTACGCTTGACAAACCAACCCTTTTAGGCCCCATTATCATACTTGCATGCTGTTTGTGGTGAAATTTAGATGTTGAGAAAAGAAAAACATCACTCAGTAGAAAAATCTTTTGTCGAAAGTTTGTATCATATTTACATGTTTTAATCAACAATGAAATACCTATTTCAACGTCAAAAGCACAGTACCCTCTGCAAAAGTGCCATAGCTTTTAACAAACCCGCTTTCGGTTTCATCATCAATGTAGTTGTGTGTGACAAAGACAGCATTCAAGCGTATATTTAGAAACCCGAAATTTTGAGATCGGCACACTTTATTTGCTTTCATGTTGTCATGCTTGGGCTTATGTTTCGTTAATTTTCAAACTGTCTCCTTCTTAATGAATTTTGGTCCGATCTTCTCATAGTTGGTTGCAAAGTGTTGCTAAAAAGACCACAAATACAGTAAAAATACTAAAATATCACAGTTTGATATTGTGGACAGGGATCCAAAGGTTAAAGAAGATAGTACAAAATGGACACGATCTATGTGCGCCCGGTAAAATGCATCTAGCCAAACAATATGTATACATTTTGTATATTCATTGACATAAAAAATGTGAACCAATGTTTTAATTTGTGACAATGTGTAAGACATTTTTTTATTGTTCATCATTTGTCTAAATTCTTTTGGGAGCTTTGTTTTTGCTTATGCTATAGTTTAAGGCATGCATACCAATTGTAAGCAAAGAAAAAAATTGAATTAAAAATGTATGAAAGTTTTTATAATTTCATAGCTTTTTGTTACATTTTGCTTAATTGTGATGCTATTTCATCTGTTAAACATGTACATTTCACTTGGGTTTTTTTTCTTGCAATTCAATTTATTTGTTGGGTAGGCCTGAAGAACAAATAACTTACTTTGATTTCAGGGTGTTAATAAGCAATTGAGATTGCTGTCATATGATGCTGGAGGAAGACATGGAAAATTTATGGAAGATTTTGACCCTGAAAGAAGTGGACGAGAAATGAGGAAGATGAACAGAAGAATTTATAGAGAAAGGTTTGAGTAAATGATCCAATATCCATTTGCACTTTAAAAGATGAACTTTAATTAACTATTATATCGAAATTCTACTAAGAAATGAAATAAATCCTAAATCCATATGAAAAGGAAACAAACATGACAAATTCAGAAAATTGTCCTTTCAGTACTTACTACTTAGGTCTCTATGTTTAGTGGTAAGAATCTTGATATTCGCTAATGTTTTTTTTTTCTAATAATATTAAGGAGATCTAGCAGTTATTTTTACTTTCAGTTGTTCCTAAACATCATATTTTGACATGTGCCTTTGATATTTATAGTAAAATTAAAACCAAATGTATTTGTATATTAATTCACCATGACACCTTTTCTTTACATTATTTGTTTCTTCATCATTTTATTCTATCAATTCCAGTGTGCGGAGAAATCAGTTGTATGATGAGACAGGTAGGCTGTTTGAGAACAGCAAAGACTTGTGTGACTGTCTTGACGTTGATTGCCCTGGCTGTCATTTCCCGTGTGCTAAATGTGGATCTGAAAAATGTGGAACAGAGTGCAGGTGTAACAGAAAGTATGTGTACGAGAGTGTTGAAGTTGAAGGAACAGACATTGTCATCAAGTGGCCCTCACTCTCCTGATGTGGTCTTCAACCAAGAACTGAACTGTTATTTTCTACATTCATGAACTGTAATCTTTCATTGATCACTAATGTGGCATTCTGCTACAATAGCATATGTGTCCACACGTTATGCTCCAACGTATCCCCTGATATCCATCCAGCAAAAAGTCTTGTATCGTTATATATAGCAAGCCAATCAAATAGGGCTTCTCTATTACTTTTCGAGCATGTCAATGTTTACTCGTCTAAGTTATTTCTACTCCAAATATAAACATATTTTGTAAATCACGTCCGACCTCAAATTGAAAATCCCCGATCAGGGCCATGCCTAGTGACGCCATAGCCAATTGTTATTGACGTCATGGGCCATTGTTTCGTAACGTCACTCTAAAACTATACTTTATTTCGGAATAAAGAGTGGGCAGCACCTTTGATCTTTACGGGAACAATACTAGAAAACATTTTCACAAGAGAGAAACAGTGTACAATGTTCAAAATAGTTTGACTGAAAACAGAAAAGCTATAAATATCATTGAGTAACCAGCCGTCAGCGATACAAGACTTTTTGCTGGATGGATATCAGGGTATAGGTTGGAGCATAATGCATAGACATATATGCTGATGTAACAGAATGCTAATGTGGATGTGTTGTGTGGTCCATCACAGATAAACGTTACAGGATGGTAAGACTATGAAATGCAAGTCGTCTAGTAGAGTTGTGACAAGATACATGCACAAGATGTCAATTTTCTTACAAAAATTTCTGAAGCAGCTGCAAGTATTTGTACTCTCTGGTATAGACAATAATCAATTGAGCTCTAAAGTGGTTTTTCATTTGGTTCCTGCATTAAATTGCATCGAGGTGTGATGATACAGTGATGTGTGTGAGTGCTCAAGACTGAGATATAGGTTTACAAGATACTTCATCATGCAGCAAAAAACTTCTCCTGAAATTTAGAGTTTGATTAAATTACCGGTATGTATAGTACCAGCTATAAAAACTTCTTACACAAATCATCTGATCCAATTAATTTGTTAAAAGGTCATTGTGTAAGGAGTTATTTTACCATGACATTTCAAAATCCTCGAATGTCATTGGTTTATTTCTACTTTCGAACAGGATTTTTATGAACCTACTGTTTAAATTTTTGTGGATTAACATAAATTCTGTACCGTTGATGTTACATTCGAACCCTCACGCTAACGCGTTCGGCTCCCAATGAAATCATCTGGTATCAGATCTCCGTTAGACCACGAAAGTTAAAACAGTAGGTTTATCTCCTAAATGGCTATAAGGTTACATATCACATCATGATACATATTGTATTGCCACACTCTTTTTCAACCAATATCAGACATTGCTAGTATGCTTGAGATTTTTGAAAACACCGAACAGGTTGTCCTCTCCAAAATGTGAAACTTCCTCAATGTAATCAATAACTTGTCAGATAAATAATGTGTTGCATTTTCATGGAAACTTTTTTTAATGAAACCCTCATTTTGATATGAACATTTAGAGAATTTGATATGAATATTTGTAAATTCATCTTTAATACCATATTTACTTTCCATCAACTTTTCTAAATATTGTTCACACCTCTTGTACACCATTATGCTTTGTGAATGTGAGAACCTTTTTCTCAACATTAGTAAAGAGCTGATGAAAAAATTTCTGAGGCTTTACCCCAATGTTGTGAGGGATGAAATGTGTAAATGTTCTCCTTATTGAAATAAAGTATTATGAAACACTTAATGTTTATGACATCTACTCAGCAAGGATTTTTGAGCTATATCTCTATTCCAACTTTGTTCCCAAGTATGAAAATTTGATCTTAACACCTCCAAATACGAACATCACAGGGTCCAAACTTTCTTTCCACTATACTTAAGGGACCAGTAATACACATCCTTGATAATCAAGAGTCAATGTTCCGATAATTCCTGACTATAGACCGTGGATCGAAGGTGGGCTCAAAGCATCCAATCAGCTTCCTCAAATTTGTACTTGACACTGCTGGTGGAAGATTGACCCAAAAGTATACGGTTATTCACATCAACTTTGTGCAGAATTAGATGCTCTCAAAGGTATCGCTTTTCGTTTTCTGATGAGAGACGGCAGGGCCAGCAAAGGGAGGTGATAAAATTATAGTCTGAGTCCACCTTGAATCCAGGGTCTATAGTGGAAAATAATAGGAATGTTGACTCTGTAATAGTATAGGTTAATGTCCGAGTAACTCTCGATTCATTATTATTTTTAGGAATGGAGAGTTACAATTATATTAACCGACTTAAATTACACTCAACTTAATGCCTTTTCCAAAGCAGAACTCTCAATATTTAAAAATGTTAAATTTCAAGTAAAAATCTTGTTGTAAAATACAACGCTCCAGAAAAATAATGGAGCCAGAGAACGATAGGCTGACGTCACAAGTGTTAAAGATAAACCAGTAACCGATGCTTGTGAAGCAAAGATGACAAGCCTGTCACACTATAACCTTTACCTCAAACCAACATCTCAAACTCATTAATATGATCCAGTCTTTGGTTATGAATTGTTCCAATTTGTATAATGGAATGGTCACGTAAAAGTCTATGATGTCTGATTGTCAAAAACAGTTGACAACACTCATAATTTACAATGTTAACAAAAAGATTTAACTTGACCTCCAATGCAAGGTCAAAACCGTGTTCACATGACATCACATACTTATAAACTTACACATAAGCAAATTTATTGATATGAGTGAAAGTAAATATACTATGGAGACAGAAGGTCTGGTGCAAAAGACATTTGTTTATATAAGTATTTTGAATTTGTCGTATGAAAGCATTTTGTCTATTTGGAAGATTGAGGATCATATCTAATTTAGAGTATTATCCGTCTAAACAATGTCATTGCCTACGTAAGGGGAAGCCCGAACGCCAGTTTAAAGAAAAGAAAAATCAAGAAAACATCTCAAATAAGTTTAATATTCGAAATTATGCATCCAATTAATCTACCTACTAGATACAATACCTAATAAACACTATCGAATCGAATATATCTTCCTGTCAGCTTATGACAAGGTTTCAAAATTACGTTTGGCGCATTTGCGCGCGCCACTCGAGCCACATTGTCCGGTTTTCGATCAAAATCCCGACTTTGAATGGCCGTATTTTCGCTCTAATGTACTGATTGACCTTTAACTTGTTATTTTCAGTTACAGTTAGTGGTTCCCGATGTAATAACATCGATTTCAAAATTTGACATATGTGATCCTATCAACATACTCTCTGTCAGAAATCCATGAAAACTAGACCTTATTCAGCCACTCAAACATAACTCTGACAAGTTGAATATGCATGATATGTCATCACGGTCGATTCCAAGGTTGGTCACGCCTTTTCAGAATCAGAAAAGATTAGGAGCCTCTTAGAAAAACAGGCAAACGCTTTCGACAGTCTTATAACAAAAGATGAAACTGCATTCATCACTATATGGTCCTGAGACAAACGTCCATCGAAGGCAACTTCAAGAATATCAGTCTCTCTTAGCTTTTTGGATCGGACTAATGGCCAAATAGCAATTTTTATCGTATTTCTATCGTCACCATTTTCTTCGAACTCGTTCAAATCAGGGAGTCAATTTGGAGAAAAACGTGTTTTCTTGAGGCTGAAAAAGAACAGAAGATTTGTTTATTTTGAGGCTGAAACACTGACTATGAATCAAGTCTGTTATGTAGTGTAACATAGATAAGGTGACAAGTCCATAACAAGTTAGTTGGGCAAAATAAACAACAAAACAACCCTCATACATATCTATGCTGGTGCCCTTGGTGGAATACGCATATTCAAATCATCGCTTTTGTCCTTGTCAATCCTGACTATCAAAATCGAAAAAAATTACTCGGTGATTCTACATGTGGGATCATCTTTACTGTCATTAATGATGGCTGGACGAAATGCACTCATGATGCGCGAGAGATTGATAATTCTTTGTCAAAAGGCAAATGCTTCGTTGAAGACGTTCTCCCTCGTTTCCGAAAGAACGTATAAAGACGTTTCAGATGCCCTAACTTTTGTATCTAATGAAGTATATACCTGAAACCAACCCTTTCCTAACAGAGCTCACCTTAGCCTCTCCCAGACCATTTTCAACTATGACTTCAGTCGCGCCAATGATACCATATACATGTATTTTTGAAACTGAAAGTAGATGGCGTTGTTTCTGGAAGTGCTCAGACACTCCTCCATGGTTCTAAGTTCACAGCACACTGATGGTTGCATGTTGTGATGCAGCACTTTGACAAATATCGCAGAAGACAACCATTTTGTTTTAGAACTTACACACTAGCTCCTTTGTTTTGTTCGACTATTCATTTTTCATACTTACTCATATTGTCTTTGCAATGAACGTGCCGAGTTGTTCATCAGACAAAGCGGGTGTTCATGATGAATACCCGGTGTTGTCATGAACACCTGATGTGAATCGATGATAATTTGATTTCCGAAATTTATTCAAATTCAAAGTTTGCTTTGCAAATCAAAGACACTCACTAAAATTGCAATTTACCAATACAAGACATTTACAAACTTTGCACTCCAAACATAGGTTCGAACGTGTGACCTCTTGCTTTCAAGCCCATTGACTTATCCATTAGACCACGGAGGCCGGTTGAAAATACAAGACGTTTTTCATGACCTCATGATTAAATGTCAAAGTTTTCCTGAGATTAAACATCACCGTGAATGATTGTTTATATATTTGATAATTCATTTCATTGGTACCAAATATTTATATTCATATTAAATTAAGTTCATTGTTATTTGTTTTTATATTAATCTAGTGTGGTAGCTTGTACGGTCCCGCACGGATTGCACGTGCAGCACGAGTGGTTATTGCCAATGTCAGCTACTTGAAATAGACATTGTTTCTCCAATTAGAGTCAATGTTTCACCTTCTCATTATATATAATAAAGTTATGCATATCAGTATTATCAAAACTGATGTTATGTTGAAAATGGATAAATATAGCGTTGAGCTAGTGTGTAAAATAGTTACCGACCTCGACCACGGGTTCATGTTAGATGAACCCTCGCGCCTAACGGCCTCGGCGTTCATGATTCACGTGCGCGAGGGTTCATCTAACTTGAACACCTCGGTCTCAGTCTGTAACTACTACATAATTTCTCAGTTTCCTCGTATCAGTTCAGGAGCTTATTTTCACTCCATATATGGACTTTTTTTAAAACATGCGATACTTGTCTGACTTTAAAAAATGATAATCATGACCCTTTTGCTCACCTGAGCAAAGACATTTCGCGTTAACATGACAAAAATACTTATTCGGGCAAACTTGCTTATAAGTGCGAATGAGCTTTTGCTATAACTCTCGAGGTGAAGTAAATTTACTACGGTAGCAAATTTGCCTATACAGGTAAACGCGTTTACATGACCAATTTACTCATTAGGAGCAATAAAAGGCCTACTCATGATATACTCATATAAGTATTTTGTGACATGTGAACAATTCCAGTGAAAGAAGGCAAACAGAATGACTATTGTGGCTTGGTAAGCTGAGTTCTGACGCGACGTTCTGAAGCGACCCTCTACTAAACCTTTCTAGACTCTGTATTGGAGTGAAACGGATGATATTGAGGCTAGGTTTACTAAGACTGGACTGACATATGCCCAATATTTTTAAATGTCAAGATATAAATGACAAAACAGCGTCTCGTGTGAAGAAACTTTCTGTGACTTGCATAGTGTTTTAATTGGATTGTAAACGTCTCGAAACATCATCTATGGTGACATGTGTTCAAAATATCTCGCCTTTTCGTCCAAAAAAATTAAGTACATGCACAGTATTACTTTTCTATGAAAATATCCATAGGCCTACACGAGTGTCTAAATCACACGATAGTTTACCATTGACATTGAAGCATATCTTACAAAGACCATCAACTTGAGTTTTATATTCCTGCTTTAGGTTAGTTTTTAAAATAACTTTTATACCTTTGTTTTTCACTCTACTGAATATATTCAGTACATATCTAAAATACGAATCGTAAATCAAAGACCAAGCGACTCCAACAACTTATTGTATGGCTCTTCATAAATTATTGATTTTTGGAGTATTCAAATTGTCAAAATCAAAATTAGATTATTTCTTTTTCTCCCACAACGTCTGGATATTTATTCGAAGGATTTGAAATTGGCGTTTCCAATATCCTGGTTTTCTTATAAAAAGTGCAAGGGATTTTGAATATTTAAAACCGGTGAATAAAATTGATATTCACTTTTGAATTTTCCCTTTCCCTCAAGTAGTTTCCTTCAATTAAAACTTGAAACATGTCTCATTCTCCGAATCGAACCAACAACAGTTTATTTATTTCGGAACAAATTTGCATTTTTAGATAAACTTTAAAGGTTATACATTTTCAAACGGGTATACTTATTATTACTGAAACAATGGTGCACATTCTTTGTGTCAAAGGTGAAAAGAATTCAATGTATGCTTTGTTTGTGGCTATGCAGAGCTGTCTAATCAATACCGAATTTCCTCTAATAACCGCCCGAGCGCTTATTTTTCCCCCATCCTCTAAAATAGAACATAATCATTTTCCGTATCTTATTTAGGTTGTACTTTTGACAATTTCCGGTTTAATGCGCCATCTGGTTGCCGAAAAAGCAATCACAGCAACAATAAACATTCACAATGGTATTGATGCGAAATCTTGAAAGATGTTCGTTATGTTGAACACGTAAATTGGAAATTGTTTAAAATTTGAAAAACAATGGGTCCAGGCGAAGATTTAACATCGCTAGAACAGGAAAACGGCCGCGTGAGTCGAAGAGAGAGTGGATTGCACTCGATCGATTCTAAGGGGGGAAACTCTTCGAAGAGTAACTCTTTACCGGGTAGGCCTAAACTTGTACGGAACAAAGGTCTAAATATTGGAGACGGACCTTCGAAAAAAGTAAGTAAAGTTAAAACTCATCATGAAGTTGTTTAGTTCAAGTAAAATGAAACTTGTAAAATATTTTCAAAAGTTGTATGAATGGTAGATCTAAATGATAGGAAACTCCGATAGATCTTGAAATCATCTGTCAAAATAATGTCATCAATGTTATGAAAATCACGACACATAAAATGATTGAAATAAAAGGATACTTGGTTTTGAATAATTATTTGTTGTTGTTCTTTTCTGCCTCTTTTTTTTGTTGATGATCATCATCATGATTAAAATAAGTCTAAGTAAACCTAGCCTCAATAATACCCGATTCACTCAGATATTGAGCCTAGCAAGATGTAGTAACAGGTCGCGTTATCTCTCCAACATTTTCTGTGTGAGTGCAGGCTATTGTGGTTTGCTAAGACGATCCCGATTAGTCAATTCGATACATCCGCTGACACGCTCACTAGACTCGATATCTGAGTGAACCGGGTATTATTGAGGCTAGGTATACTTACAGGTACACTGGAATGAAATATGTGGACTATAGGTTCTGTCATTCTCTCCCCAAAGAGGCTTGATCTGAATCATATATGACTTAGATGCCTCTGTGGAGAGAGAATAATGTTTGATTTGTTATTCGAGAACATATTTTGTTTTATCTTTAATCATTCTTATTCCAGAGTGTTGAGTGTGAGCTGAAGAAATTGATGTTTCAAAATCCAGGGAAAAGTATGGAAGACTATGTTCCAGAAAAAAGTGGCAGAGAAATGAGGAAAACCAAAAGAAAATATTATAAAGAACCGTATGTATATCCTGTCACTTCTACTTTTTTCCAAATTATAACAATCATCATATAAAATCAAGTTTTGTTGCATTCATAATTCTGTTTTAATCAATAAACATCTGATAAGTGTAGCAGAGTATTTTTTAAAAGATTGCAATTCAAATGAACTTATTCATACACATACTTAATTATATATAATAAAACAAGAGAATTATAAGATCACAGTAAAATTTCATGATGGAAAAATGCATATCTATGCCTTATTGCAGCACTAGGATTCAGACGCTCTACGATGAATCTGGGGTATCTCTGGAAACTAGTCGAGACCTGTGTGACTGTTTGGATGTGTACTGTCCTGGTTGTCACTTCCCCTGTCAGAAGTGCGGCTCGGAGAAGTGCGGCACTGAATGCAGGTGCAATAGAAAGTGGACCTTCGACCAAGTGCATGTGGAAGGAACAAACATTGTTTTGAAGTGGCCTTCTTGATTTGTTTGTTGATGTTTGTTGGAGTCTTGTTTGGATACTTTCACTGCCATTTTTATTAGCAAACTGCTCAATTACATGGTTAAAACAAATTAAATCAAAAGGAAACTGACTCTTGTGACAAGCTTAAACTTTGGAAAACAAAAAAGATCTGACTTTGATTTCCAAAAGAACTAGAAACAAGTGTAACTTGTCAGATTTGTTGAAAACTTACTGTAACCTGTAGGGATGTCATGATACACCGAAACATTAGTGTATCGTTGTGGTACAGTTCACAATACGATACACAATACAGTTAACTATATAATAATACAAAGTTTGGTGGATATTGAATCAAGTTTGGAGTTCGCTCTTTTGAGCGATACTAGCCTTTGCTGGTTGAGATCTTTTCCACTCGGAAAGATTCTAATGGCAGTGATTATATAAGTGATGTTACGGAGCGGACAATTACTGTCTGGTGCTTGTTAAATCCTTGTTAAGGTAGCGTTTCTTCTCATGTCTAATTAGGAAAAATAGGATGTTTTGACTTTTCATTTAAAAGGTGGCTTGTTTTTTGTGTTTGAATGGTTGTAACTCATATTAGAAATATTCAATTTATATCAGTGAATTTGTATCTCTCTGTAATAATGTAGCATTTAATTGTATCACTGTATGTATTGTATGGTGATATGTATCGTATCGTGAGGTACGTGTATCGTGACATTCCTAGTAACCTGACCATTACTTAAACTGGAAAGACTTTCAAGCCTTAATTGAATCAGGAAAGGTATGACTATTATATAAAGCTGAAGAAAATGTTAATGAAATGAAATATTTTGAATTTTGGAATGGATTTAAAAAATTTATTACACCAAAGTAATGTTTCACATTTGCTACATTATGGTCTATCTTTACAATGGTTATTGGTATGTACGTTATCATACTGTGGCTCTCTTCGAGTCCTATACTCAGAGAACCAATTGATCTCTATTAAATGAAATTGTCTCATTATCAGATATTTCAGGGAGAAGTGCCTTGCTTGTCACAAAGATCATATCAATGATTTGATCATTCTCTCCTCACAGAGGAGGGTCATGTCATAAAATGTTGATCCAACCTCTGTTCAAAAAAGACCAAATCCCTGGTTTCTGGCTGCAAAACTTTGCACTACAAACCATTTGAAACAATCAACAAATGAAAACCCATTTGACCGCCTTCTCCGATAGCACAACTCACTTTGATTTCATCATACACCCTTCTCTGTTTTTTTATTATTTGAACAAAGGCTAGATCAACAATTTATGACTTGATATGCCTCTTTGGGGAGAGAATGTATATTAAAGCGCAATCAAAAAATTTCAATCTCGTAAAATGTACTTTTTTTTCCTATCAAAAGTATAAATTATTTTGTTTGTATTGATTTTTTTAATTAATGAGTGTATTGAAGTGCTCTTCATGGTCATGTTAATAAGTACTCTAGTCAATATTTGTGTTTTTGAAGATCTGAAATATTTTGTAGGAAGGTTGTATTAATGATAATATTTCATTTTTTATTAAGGGCTCGTACTTTTGTTTGGATTATTGTGAAATCATATTGAAATCCCTATGTTTATGTAAAAGCTTTATGGTTATTGTCATTGATAATATTCACTGTGTATAACCGTACACCGGAACTAGCGAGGTGTACGGCGGAGAAATGTTGCTAGGGAGGAGCCGAAATCGAAGGTTAGGTAATATTTTACTTCATAACTTTCAAAAGACAACATCATGTTGTAATTTTAGCACACATACTTAGTAAAATGTGTGTGCGTGTCATTCTGTATCCAAGGGACAGTAACAATGACAGTTGCGAGTAATGCTGTTGTTAGTAACATATTTGCTATCTCTGACTATGAACAGGATATGACATTAAATAGTTATGTCTCGGAAATCTATTGACATGATAATAACATAGAAAAAGTTGATGAAACGGCGATAATTGCTTTTTAAGTGATCCCGTTTGCGATCACGCTCCTCGCTAGCAACATTTCTCCGCCGTACACCTCGCTAGTTCCGGTTATACACAGTGATATTGTGAGGAACATTTATTGTTTGTGGTGCTATGCAATTGAACTGCCATCCAATTACCTGGTATAGATTCTTTATATTTTAATTTGCCCTTTGAACAAGGATTAATTAAAAGACTAGCGAGAGATTGATGAAAAGTTTTACAATCGTCATTGTTTTATTGGGAAAATTTTTTTGTGTGGATAATTATCAATATTTCTTTCCAAGATTACTTCTCACTGTGAAATCTCTATATCTTTTGAGATATGTTTATATTTAAGTTTAATCGTCTTACTTGTAATCACACGTTCCCAGATAAAGAATGATCAAATTATCAAATATTATTTTCTTCAGGATTTTATCAGTGAATTTTATTAAGTTTTGAAATATGTAAATATTTTCTGATTTTGTAAATAACCCTCTCTAATATGTTTATAAGTGCATACTTAACTTCTTAGGAATCTCACATTTCACCTTTATCATCCCATACACATGCTCTCCCTCTCTGATGTAGCTCAAGTCATCAAATGATGATCCTACCTCTGTTTGAATAAAACAAATAAGCTGGTTTCCGCCAGTGTCCCACAGGGGCACAAAACATCATTTGAAAATTCAGCCAATGAAATAATTACATTGAAGAGGGTTGTTGTTGTCACCGAGGACATTGCCAGGATTCAGTAGTCAAAATGATGACTTTAGAACAATGTTTCTGATAGCACAACTAACTTTGCTTTAATCTAATCAGGCTTCTCATTTTCTAGCCTTCAAACTCGTCCTATTCAAACAAACAGAGTTTTGATCAACTTTGTATGACTTGAGAACCTCTGAATGCCCACACAAGAGTAATCTCATGTTAGATTGGTTGAAACTTCTGTAAATAAATGTTGATAATAACTATGATGTGAATATTTTTTTTCTCATGTGTAACTTTTATGATTAAAGAAGTGCTAATTAATCTTTTACATAGAAAAAAAAACCCATTTTGTCCAAAGTAATTGTTATTTGGACAATGGTAACATGACAAATGTTCAACATTGAAAATAACCCTTGTGTGGGAAGATGATCTTTTGTATGAGGCAGCATGGAATGATTTTTATTATATAAATTATTTTCATCATTATATTTATTATGTATTTGATTTAATTTGACGTTTGCATAGTGTTTCAAATCTATTTTGTGTATTTCAAATGTTGTCAGTTGCTGATTTGAAAATAAAAAAATGAATAAAGTAAAGTATGGTTTTTTTTGTCATAACGTTTCTTGGTCCACTTCAGTTTTAAACTAGGAGTCCATAACCACACACAATACACTCAATACATAGAAGTCTGTACTCAGTGAAAAATGTTGAGAAGAACTTTTTCTTGGAATTCTTCAATCTAACACTTTACTACGAGATGTTTTTCGCAGATTTAAGGTCTTTCTGAACAACGTATACATCTTGTGACAATGACAAATAACGCCAGAGACAATAATAGTAATGGCCGACCCCCGGTATCGACCCGACGTCAAGACACTGTCAGACACACCCTGGGACCAATTTTAGCCAGCAAGTCACAATATTATCACAGACCAACTGTCGACGTTCTGGTGTTCTTATATCATGACGTTACAAAATAGCAAACAAGAGATAAAATCAGCAACGGAACCATATACTTTTGAAAAATGAGTCCAGAGTTTCCCTTCACAGAACTGATGCTATATCAAACGACTGGTTGAACTCTGTTAAGATGAAACCGAAGCAAAATAAACAACGCTTACAAAATCTTCCTGTAATGCTTCAGCAACTCCAACAACGTCTCCTGAAGATCTGGAACATCATCCCACAACGATGATAAACACGGCTGATCACTTCCATGGAGCGGAGTTATGATGTATCAAATCAGTGGTTATAGCTGGTCATAGGATGACATTTCCATGTTACCCTTTGTACAAATCAGATGTTTTAACTTTTGTACTTTTCTTTCATTCAAAAGTATGGTAATATTTCAACACTTAATAACTGTTCGACGATATCAACATTTTCCTGCACTAATGGCGTCACATAACATTTTTTTGCTCAGTATCATTTCACATATACCTGACGATGTATGGTTAAACCATTTTTAAACAACATAAAAGTTTTCAACTTGCAAAATTCAACATGAGAATGTGAATGAATAAACAGCTATCGGCAATAAGAACGCAAAAAGCCGCGTACTAGATGGATATTTCAAACGTAACCTTCACTGTAGGTAAGTAGAGGGTCATCTTGGTCAAATTTGAGAATATTTATAAGCACACACTGAGAAAACCCCGATCACAATGTTGCTTATACCAAACAAGCAACATCATCATACTCATACAGTTTTGAACAACTGAGTAACGTATGTATGTATATAGGCTACATACCGACCTCAAATTAGAAGTGGGTCACCAATAAACAAATATTGAAAAAGTATAAGCTTAAGCGATAAACATCGAAAAGCGCATCTCGTATATGACCGGAACAATAGAGGAATACCCTTTTGAGTAACTCAGCAATGTTGATACACCATATTGTAAACATGTCACTGTGACCCTGATCCAGGGTTGTTATGTCATACTGATCATCCTTACCATGAACAACAGTTGAGTACTATGTCACAAGGTATGTCATATAAACTGTTGACCATGATTTATACGTTATGAGTGCTGTACTAAAGAATCTGCGATCCAGAGAGGATATTGTGGATTACACCAGAGACAGTATACACACAAGTTCAAGGTATGTCATCGGAATATTTTTATCCGAGTCGGGTCTACAAGCTTAAATGTGCTTCTCGAATTTAAATGAAAGTGTGTGCTCACTAAAATAAACAACATGCTAGGTAAAAACTGTGCTTTAGTCATTTCTGTTGTGTTTCAATGAACATTCATTTTATTTCGTTCCTTTAGGTATTTTGGTTAAGTAGATGGTCGAACTGAACGAAAACATCAAACACCCCTATAAATAGTAATGAATAAATCACCACACGGACGAAGGCAAGTTCAACTGATATACATCAATATTTTTTAAACACGCGTTTATGCTCTTATTATATAATACGCAAGTTAAAAGTTCACCTTTACTCGCACTTACCTATTGTTCTTGACCTATATATGTGCGTGTTAAAGGGACAGTAGCACGTTTTTAGGGGGAATATAAGGTGATGCCAGGAAAATGAAAATTATTGGTTCCAATTGAAAGACAATGTATTTAAAATAAATGGAGCAGTAATGATTAAAATATATAACGTAGTGTTAAGCCATGCGATTCTTTTTTCTTACACCAAATGAATTATATTCACACAAATGGCCCGAATGGATTTTATGTGAATCTTCATACTTTGTTATCTGACTATGGGTAATTTGGCTTGTGTAATGAGGTTGTTAACACTGTCAAAAATACATTTAGCATTAACTTATAATTATCAGTCAAAATTTTAAAATATAAAATTATCAACAAACGTGCTACTGCCCCTGTAACATATATTGGTATATGGAACATAAATGTTCATAAATACCGTCTATATCAGCATGTTTATGACTATATATCCTACTAAAAAAGAAGACATAGCAAACATATAGCTAAAATGGAACTTTGCTGTTGATCTATGAACTATTTTGAAGTACTCTTATTCATCTCTCGAGCATATATGTGGTCTCTCAAATACTTATCCTACTGTGTAAAGATATGTTTGTTCTGAAAAAGTACACATCTTAACCTCAAACTGCATAAGTATTGTATAGTATGTATGCGTATATACAAAAGATGTAATATACGCCACACAAAACCAGCAAAGACATACTACATCACATCGAGGAAGAATCAATGCAAACAGGGTCGCGGTTCATAGTTGACAGGGCCACATCTCTGTTTTCATTGTATCTGATTATCAGGAAAGGTTACCATATTTTACTCTTTGATATGGGGCTTTGCAGTTCCAAAAGTTCTTAATGCAATATTCTTCTATACAAAACATTATTTTTATAAAGCTATAATGGATAGGTCGGAGAAAAGTTAGCACCTCCATGAATAATCTTCTTTTTATTTTGTTCAATGATTGTGTGACAGCAATCTGTACTTTATCGAAATATTTACCAACGTATCTTCAATTTGCTTCAATCACTTCTCAAGAACTCTAAGTTTTAAATAAATAAAGTCATAATTTCGAAAAGTGTTGCCAGCTTGCCTTATGGGGCAAGTGGACCTGAGTATTCACACTTTTACCTTACTTGTTCCAATGTCTTCTTGTCGGCAAGACTCGCTTGAGCTATGATTTATTTGTTAAGTATAGGCGACAAAAAAAGCATTCTATTCTCCAATTCAATGGATATTTTGATGTTTTCGACTGCTCATTTTGCCCGCCGGCAAACCATGAATAACAACAAGTACATTGTTGAAATATTCCCGGATTTGCCATTAGTTGTCATAACATCCGGGTTAAAAATAAAATGCATATTTTTAATATGTTGCTGAGTAAAGCCAAACAAGGTAACAGCACGCAATGACCTAGGTTTATCAAGACTTTTTAGTGTCAACTTATTTTGTAAGAAAACCGTAGGCCTACGTAAAAGACCCAACGCAAGGAACCAGTTATAAATAATTTCAGGTAAGTACAACTTTCTATTTCCAATCATTTCATTCGTACAATTTATGTCAAGGTGCGTTCTCTTAAGGTGCAATCTTATCAAACGGAAGATTCTCCACACGTAACCTTCAGTATCCCGGCGGGGAGGAAATATAAATGTAGGGAAGGTGCTTCATACTTGACCCTGTTTGTCAGGTTTCTATTTACCATATATTTGAATCGTTCTGTCTGCTCTTGGGTTATGTATGTGGAATCCATCCAGAAAGTAATGGCGAATAAATTAGGAGTGAAGTATAGGTTAATGTAACTCTCCATTCCTAAAACATAATTTAATTTTTTAGGAATGGAGAGTTACGAGGATATTAACCAACTTGAATTATACTCAATTCAATTCATATTTAAAAACATAACTTAAATTTCAAGTAAAAACTTGATGTAAAATAGAACGCTCCATTACTGAAAATAATGGAGCGAAATAACAATAGGCTGACGTAAGAAGTGTAATTTAATTCGTACGATTACATAACTCGAAGCAGTTATGTTCATATTTCATACGAGTTCTTTTGCTGGATAAGCAATCCTAACCTGGGTTATCGGAATGTTCTGAGGTATGTTATTGTTGCAGTGTGAACGACCGCGTTTGTTATTTAGAGGTTTATGTATTTGCCCTGACAAGCTTCTCACGGAATGATATATTACATCCTCGGCTTCGCCTCGAACGTAGTATCTTCCCTAGCCTTGAGTCAATATTCGAAAATTCCGAAAATAAGTTGTTATTTTCCGTGATAAAACAAAACCTCTATTTTTTCTAAATAACTACTCGTATGCATAACCGAAATATCTTCCACAACAAAAATATCTCAGAAAATGAAGAAGAAAATTGAATTGGCAGTGTTCAAAGTACAGATTTCGACAGTTTCATCCGATTCAGTCGCGACCCTTATATGAATAAAATAAATAAATTCACAACATTTGAAACTATAATTTGAAGGTAAAATGTGGGAAATATATATAAAATGTTTTATATATTTTCCCACTTTTACCTTCAAATTTAAATGGATTCGTCCTTGCACATGAATAGACAACCTTTCACACCTTTCAAGTGCCGCCATGTTATCAGCCAAAACCTCGAACTGCACGTGGAGTCATCGCTTTACCCGCAAAAATACCCCACAGGCTTCCTTTTGACAAACTATCATTGAAAGTTAATCAATGTGAAATAAATATCCGCAACTATGGATACATATCAGTGAATAGAAATCAACAAAAATTAATGCTAAGTGAAGTAGGCCTAACCCTAACAGCAACTGATTAACGTGCTTGAAGTCAATACCAGAAACTAAAAAAACTGTATAGAAATCCAATCCTCGAAACTTTTTGGATTAACGCATTGTAGAGATGAAATGAACTTGACGACCTTTTCACGTATGACTTGTGATCCCGGATGTTACTATAGAAACAGATGATATCCAGCAACTACTGTGAGAGTCCGGTACACATTGAATGACTATTTTCAAACTTTGTTTTGCAGTTGCATGTAAGCTCGTTCAGTGAAGTCAAGGAACATGGAAGCGGATGATATCCAGCAACTACTGTGAGAGTCCGGTTCCCATTGAATGACTATTTTCAAACTTTGTTTTGCAGTTGCATGTAAGCTCGTTCAGTGAAGTCAAGGAACATGGAAGCGGATGATATCCAGCAACTACTGTGAGAGTCCGGTTCCCATTGAATGACTATTTTCAAACTTTGTTTTGCAGTTGCATGTAAGCTCGTTCAGTGAAGTCAAGGAACATGGAAGCGGATGATATCCAGCAACTCCTGTGAGAGTCCGGTTCCCATTGAATGACTATTTTCAAACTTTGTTTTGCAGTTGCATGTAAGCTCTTTCAGTGAAGTCAAGGAACATGGAAGCGGATGATATCCAGCAACTGCTGTGAGAGTCCGGTTCCCATTGAATGACTATTTTCAAACTTTGTTTTGCAGTTGCATGTAAGCTCGTTCAGTGAAGTCAAGGAACATGGAAGCGGATGATATCCAGCAACTACTGTGAGAGTCCGGTTCCCATTGAATGACTATTTTCAAACTTTGTTTTGCAGTTGCATGTAAGCTCGTTCAGTGAAGTCAAGGAACATGGAAGCGGATGATATCCAGCAACTACTGTGAGAGTCCGGTTCCCATTGAATGACTATTTTCAAACTTTGTTTTGCAGTTGCATGTAAGCTCTTTCAGTGAAGTCAAGGAACATGGAAGCGGATGATATCCAGCAACTACTGTGAGAGTCCGGTTCCCATTGAATGACTATTTTCAAACTTTGTTTTGCAGTTGCATGTAAGCTCGTTCAGTGAAGTCAAGGAACATGGAAGCGGATGATATCCAGCAACTACTGTGAGAGTCCGGTTCCCATTGAATGACTATTTTCAAACTTTGTTTTGCAGTTGCATGTAAGCTCTTTCAGTGAAGTCAAGGAACATGGAAGCGGATGATATCCAGCAACTACTGTGAGAGTCCGGTTCCCATTGAATGACTATTTTCAAACTTTGTTTTGCAGTTGCATGTAAGCTCTTTCAGTGAAGTCAAGGAACATGGAAGTGGATGATATCCAGCAACTACTGTGAGAGTCCGGTTCCCATTGAATGACTATTTTCAAACTTTGTTTTGCAGGTGAAGTCAAGGAACATGGAAGTGGATGATATCCAGCAACTACTGGGAGAGTCCGGTTCTCATTTAATGACTATTTTCAAACTTTGTTTTGCAGTTGCATGTAAGCTCTTTCAGTGAAGTCAAGGAACATGGAAGTGGATGATATCCAACAACGACTGTGAGAGTCCGGTTCCCATTGAATGACTATTTTCAAACTTTGTTTTGCAGTTGCATGTAAGCTCTTTCAGTGAAGTCAAGGAACATGGAAGTGGATGATATCCAGCAACTACTGGGAGGATACAGGAAGTTCCAGTTTGTCGCCTACCTCTCCCTGGCCTTCCTCTACATGCGGGGAGCGTGGCATGTCTTCAGTCCTATCTATCTAGGGTACGACCCGGGTCATCACTGTGCCCTACCCCCTAACGCCACCCTGAATGGGAGCATTCCCTGGGTGGAGAAGGACGGTCTGTGGGGATGGGACCAGTGCAACATGTATGCCAGCCCGGGGGAGGGGAATCAGACCCGGGGGTGCAAAAATGGGTGGACCTACGACTTGCTGCCGGGGGAGTCTTCTTTTGTTGCCGAGGTATGTGTAGTGTCAGACATTTATTTGTTTATTATACTGAATGTTTATATTTTCAAAGTCAATCGGTTGTGATCGTCACGTCATATTAAATAGTTTTGAATAGTTAATATGAAACCGTTAGTCTTAATTTTTGCATGAAGAAGCGACGTTTGAAACATTCGGTCAATTTTTAAGTAACTTCATAAGATGGTGTAGTCAACATACGACGGTACACATAAAACATCATGAGTAGGCTTTCATTGTAATAACAGATACTACTCACGATAACTTTCTGATGATAAAAGGGAAGAAGTGGCACTTTATTACAACAGCCCTTCGAAACATGATTAGCTTGTCCATGGCCAAACTATATGCTCCTTCTCACAGTGGGACCTGGTGTGTGATAAAGGGTACCTGGCGGAGCTCTCCACGACCATCTACATGGTAGGCACGACTTGTGGCGCCGTCTTCCTCACCCCTCTGTCTGACGTCTTCGGTAGGAAGCCTGCCCTGCTCATCTGTCTCTGGGTCCAGGCGGCGCTAGGCTTCGGCTTGGCCTGGGTCCACAACTTCATAGTCTTCACCGTCATACGCTTCTTCATAGGGCTTATGAACATGGTGAGAATGATGTTTGTGTTTAAATTCAATTTCGCATAACACTTGGGGTTAAGTTTGGTTCATGTGTATGATTACTTTCTATAGACGTTGTGCGATGCTTCATAGCAATCACTTATATATTATGCGGGCTTAAATGATGTTTTAACAAAATATCTGAGCATGTCACATTACAGACAGCTGCTCTGTGTGTGTATGTGCTGATGTCAGAAACCTTCCCGTCAACCCACCGCTTGCTGCCTGCAGTCAGCGTCCAGTTCTTCTGGGCTGCAGGGATCATGCTGCTGGCACTCTTTGGCTACCTTCTGCGGGATTGGCGACATCTGGAGATGCTAATTTCTCTACCGAACCTGCTCAGCATTGTCTGTTTGTGGTAAGTTACATTGTGATCAAACTGATGTCTGCACTTGTACTGGTATAGTTCGTTATATCAACTATAGCTCTGTGTGATTTTAGATATCATGAGATACTCGTCTTACTACCAAACCTTCTCAGCATTGTCTGTGAATTCCGTTTGAATCGAATTGATGTATCCCCTTACCTGTTCGTGGATGTCGCCAAATACTTAACCTTTGAATTCCGTCTTATGCATTGACATAAAGTCAGTGTTTCCCCTTTATTATTTGCAACCATATTCACAATGCATGTATGGAGAAAGTTGATAAACCGGTTAACTGTCTTACTTACTCACTCGTCCCGACCTGTTCAAAGACCAGGTTTAGATTTTGCATTTGAATTTATAGATCTATATTCGTACCAGGGTGTTAGCTGTCTTTCTCGCGAGGCTTTGGTTACCTCACAGTAAGGGACTCTACGTATTCCTTACTTACCCATCTTCCTACGCAAAGCCTAAAACGCCAGTTTCCGAACTGTCATTTTATGCCTTGCTGGTGACCCTTTACTTTCCTGTGCTGCTATAGCGCCCCTACAGGCAAGAGAGTAAGCACAGAAAACTCAAGGGTACGCAGCAAGGCATAAAACCTGACAGTTCAGAATCTTGCGTTTTAGGCTTTGCGTAGGAAGATGTTATACTTACCTAGCGTTGTCCTATTGCTCAAATGACATTTGTCCTATAGTTAGCTATGCAAAAATGTTAATAATACTTACGGGTTCTTTAATGCTATCTCACTTTTTACCCTAAGATGTTCTTTCAAGATTTTATATTTGTATAGGTGAGCATGAAATAACCTTTTCTTAAGCAAGCATCAACATGTAAAAAAACGACATGTATCCATCATTTCAATTTGAACCAAAAATGAAATCGGAGCATGATAATGCTATGATAATTGTTAGCACAAAACATAACGCACAGAATGTCTATTTTACTTATCTGATGTGTTTCTTCTTACTCTGCAGGTCTCTCAGTGAATCCATCCCATGGCTCGTCTCAAAGCACAAACTGGATGCTGCAGAAAGGGTAATACGTCGAGCAGCAGGCATGAACAACATCCAACTGCCTAAAGACATCAGACAGAAACTGGAGTACGCTGCACGTAATGATGGAACTACGACATCAGCCAAGCCAGATGATGAGGAACATGAGAAACACAAGGACGGAAGGACTTTCTCCAAAGAGGCCGCTAAGGACGATGATGCCACTCGTCAACAGTTCACAGCACTGAGTCTCCTGTGTATTCCAAAGATCAACCTGTACTGCTTTGTCATGTTCTTCTTATTGTAAGTTGAAATAGCATTAAATTGTATTAAACAAAAATAGTTGAACATTATCTCGCAAATAACCTATATGTAAATATTAAAAGTTTGGTTTAATATAATCACCTTGGTCAGTCAGACCAACCGTAAGAAGTGTATTCATTATTGAAGATAGATCTTAGGTTCAGTTTAAGGTTTCGTTGCCTTTTGTATCAACTAGATCTATAAGTTTTTGTTAATACAGAGATACAGTATCAAATGATCGGTTTAAACCATTCACGTCTGTGTACATTATAAAAATAGATTCAAATACGACTGAAATGTTGTTGCTGTCTTGCTTGACACAGCATTGTTAACACAGCACAACTGTCGCTGCACTGTGGCTGTTGGGTGCTTAGGCAGAACCCGAATTTCTGATGTCCTTAATGAAATGTTATATTACATTAAATTATATATTACACAAAACCCCTAATGTTCTAAATATGCAGGTACATCATTCTCATATTGTGTCAACGAATACATTTTACATTTAAGGTTCATCTGTTGATTTTCTGTGTCCATTTCAGTCTTGCCAACAGTTTAGGATATTTTGGCGTGTTGTTCCTGACACCGACTCTAGATGGAGACCGTTTCCTCAACCTGTTCCTCAGTGCAGCAGTCGAGATACCAGCATATATCATCGCCTTTATCAGCAACAAATTGTAGGTCTTTTCCTTCTTATCCATTTACTCTTTACTGTCAGCAATGTATCTATGTTCGAGATTGGTGACGATTTGATTTCAATGTTTTGTGAAGTAGTGATATGATATCTGTTAAATTACGTTTGTTTTACATGTTTTTTTAATATGTATGCTCTGAAAACTGAGAATTGTAAATGACTATCGAAATAAAATCGAAACATAAGATATAGGATAAGATATAAGATAATGTAACTTTTTGAAATAGTTTGATGCTTCGCAAGAATAACCATTTTCATATCAACCAGATGTTAAAGCCGAATTCTAATAAGGCTCAATGGTAGCCTCTACAGCTGCTTACGTATGTTTTTGAACAATTTCCAAATAAAAGTGTAATGTTCTTGAAATTTTTAACAGTCAAAGTAGTCATTATCGGTTAAAATTATCATACAAGGAATATTTCGAAATGATAGTTTTATAAGTTTTTGGTTACATTTGAGATTTGCATATTCCAAAACCCGGTCAATCTATGATATTGTGGTTTTATTATTTTCATCTTTCAGTATGTGATTGGAAAAAGATTTTTCTATTATCCTCCCTAAAATCTTAAGATTTGGTTCAATACTGATTGAAAGAGTCTAACTAAAACATGATATTTGCACTGAGTTGTAAATTAACTAAACAAACTCGGTTTCCATTTCAGTGTTGGAAGACGTATCCCAACCTGTGTGTTCCTCATCATCTGTGCAGCCGCAAATATCGCTGCTATTTTTGTTCCAGTTACGGCGGGTGCGACATATTTTTGTGATTAACAAATAATTATATAATCTGAATCTTGTTTAATATTTAAACCAGAAGAAAAAGTTTGTTTAAAACAAATTTTTTTTTGTAGCCTTAAAAATTGTGTTTTACCATTATCTTAAATAGATATATTCTATGTAAAATAGAACCCTTTTCCCCCTGTATCCGTGATCCGAGGAATGAATGTTTTAAAATATTGCCTCTATAGCCGGATATGAACTTGTTTGGGTAGTTTTTGTCGAGTTCATATCCCCAGGCAGGCTATATTCTGAGGAGTACGCTGTTGGTCACGAAACCATAAAGGGGCTAGATAGTCGATCGTGTATGACTTCTCGCCTTTTGATCTTACCTATTGGTGAATGAAATATACATCATTGACAAATGTAGTAGGCTTGGTTTATTGACCAAGTTTTGGTACAAGTCAAACACTTGTTATCTTCAAAGCAGTTGTTAAAGGGAATCAACAACCTAGCTCGTAAAACCTAATTGGCCATCATTAAGAGAGCGTCCAGACGGGTACGGGTGGTCACATGACACAAACTTGATGCTGGCTGTCAGCTGTAAGCGGTTCGTAACCAAACGATTTCGTCCCTAACGAGCATTTAATTACGACTCTTTATGGGCCCTGCTAATAAAAATCTGGAAGTTAAAAATTCGGGTTGCAGACCCCCTTTAATGTCACCACCTGTATATGTCACGTGTCCTGTGTAGATGATGGTAGCGACCTGAGCGGTTTGAAGACGGCACTGGTGATGGTCAGCAAGTTTGGGATCACAGGATCCTACAGTACGCTCTACCTGTTCGCTTCAGAGATCTTCCCAACATCAGTCAGGTAGTGCTTCAAATAATTCTCCAAACTGTAGCACTGGTACAGTGACATTTTCATAATAACATTATCACATTCAAATAGCACATGACCTCCAGATTTGGTTTGCTCGATCGTCAATGTTAGCAAATCCATTTCCAAGAGTTTGTGGTTCATAATACCGACATGTGTTTTTATTTTGACCAAAAAAAACCCCAAAAAACTGTTAGATCTTTAAGTGATTCGAGTCACTTTGCTGGGCCAATGCATTGGGGTATGTGGGTCATGCTCACTTTTTTCTTGTTAGTTGAAAATTTTTAAACGAGCGGCTTCAATGTTTTCTATTGTAATTTTGCTTTTTTGATACAGGAACCATGCGTTGGGAATGGCATCATTTTTCGAAAATGTTGGAAGTATAGCCGCTCCTCTGATGGTTCTTGCGGTTAGTACATCTTATGATTGTATGAGTTGTAAAGATTTCATATTGTCCATAAAATTGAAACCAGTATCAATATATTTAGACAGTTTAGAGAGGGTTTGACAAGATGAACTTATGACAAACGAGGGCACTGCATTTGTTTTTAAGGCTTTTAAGTTGGTCAAGCAATGTGTAAATGGAATTTTGTAGGATCAAATATCTAATAACACAATGTAACCAAAAGCAGATAAACAATGGCCTTTGCCTTAGATATGCTACCAGTCTAAAAACTACATCAAATTAAGAAGAAATACAAGTTATGGATTTACAACAACTTTTTGGGTCAAAGAGACCTTTTTGTTTTGGTGTCAAAACCGTTTACCATTAAATACATATAACTAGTATATCTTCCTAGAATTTTCTGAAATGCCTCTGAAAGAACATTGGAACCTGACGAAGGAAACATATTGAACTTTTAAGTACGAATATTAACTCTGTAAGTCTCATTCTGTTACTGTTTTTAAAACTATCCACAGTCCAACCCAATGTGTTCATGTTTCAGGCCAAGACCCTGACCTACCTGCCGCTGTGTATATTTGGGGGACTGACCGCAGTTGGGGGGATACTGGTGCTGTTCCTCCCAGAGACCCACAACCGTCCCCTCCCCCAAACTGTGGAGGAGGTGCAGGGCTGGGGGAGGGGGAGAGTGAAGGGGGCAAGGGATGTGAAGGCCTCGGACAACTTGGGGTATGACACCAGGATGTGAACCTTGTAGAGGATAAAGAAGGTGGACCTTCTTTAGAATAGCATGGAAAGGAAGAACATTGGATGAGTTTTGAGGCATATTTGTAGAGCGGCCCCTTATCACAGGAGGGATCATGATCCAATTCATACATTAAGATCAGAGTTGTTTCTTGAATATTTTGTGCTCGGGAAATCTAAGGACATAATAGTATTTTTTGCACTGTTGTGAAGGTGTCTGGAGCATAACGACGTTTCCGTGATTTGACAAAAAAAATTATGGACATACATGGACAACCTGGTAGACTCCAGGATATTTTTTTTATAATATTCAAAAGAAACCTTTGTAAGTTCACTTTTTCTTTCTTTTGCAATTTAAGTTTATGAATAAAAATAAACATGAGAACAAATTTCTTATGTTTTCACTATCATCAGATATACTATTTTCAGACATACCTGGGAGCTGGATATTACTTTGAGCCTCAGATTTTCCCTCCTCGGGAAGAGGCTTATTTCTAGATTATGCTCATGTTCATTCTTTATCCGACATGCATGTTACAATCACACCAAATTTACTGTTCGCTGGTGAAAGGAAAAGGCTGAAAGGATGCAATTCAAGACAAATTAAGAAATCCTTTTTAGAATAAACAACCTCAAACATACAGTTCTATAAAACATAATTTATTTGTACCCTTTCTTCCATCCATATAACCCGAACACATAAACAATGTTTTACACATCATTTTCCAAATATTCCAAACACATAAAGCCACTGCAAACTGAACACGAAAAATATGAAATGAGAAATGAGAGATAGGGCTAAGAAACGTGTAGACATTGTAATTATGATAATGTAAAAAATTATTTAAAAACATAAAATAAACCTTTTAAAACAAAGATTAAGATTCTAAAAGATTAAAGTCAAATTGTGCATGTCATAAACAAATTGATTAAATTTCATTTTAATCTAAGCCTTTAGATTTAGATCAAAGTAAAGTAAATGCAATCAAGATATTCTAAATAAGGCAAACTATTTTTTAAAATGAAATTATTGAAAATGACAATATATGAACTCCAATTTCATATAGAAACAGGTATACTCATAAATGCAAAATAATAATTAAACACAAGCACCAACATAAGCAAACAAGGACAATTCTAAAAATTAAAAACTTTTTTAATGTAGAATATAATAGATAAACTAATAAAAACCGGGATAAACTTATATGAGCAGGTAAATCGAACACTTAACTACTTTTATCTCATCAACAACAAGAAAATACTATACAAACACAATCACTCTAACCTCCCTCTCAAACTAACAATATGATCTGTAACAAAAACAAATCGAGAGTTTAATAGTGTAACATAAGTAATGGAATCTGATTGTCATCGCACATTTGTAAATACTGGTATGATAATGTAATCATGACAATTTATGCAAATGAATCAATAAAAGAATAAGTAGTTAATTTACCTTCATTTAGAGTTGTATATAGATTGAAATGGTGTTAAGTATAATTTCGTAACACAAAACTTGCAAAACTGCAATAGAATTTCTTGTTTTCTAAGAAGAGGAGTGTAAATCTGTCATAAACATATACAGAAGTTTATGGCTAAATGTTTAGGGCTGAATCCCCTTAATCATCCTCATGCTATTACCCCTACAAGAGGTTTTTAGACAGAAAATCAAAATCCTCATGAATATTTGTTCATACAAGTCTTATCTTTACCTTTCCTACCTGCCAAGTTATAAAAAACAAATTTTGTCAATATTGACCAAGAAACTGTTACAATTTACATATCAAGTTTAGGATCTAAATTTTCCAATCTCTCACAATCAATGATCTGAGCAGTGAAAATGCAAATGATGTACATGAGACAGACAAAAACACATGTCATGTTTACACTCAAGGCACATCTCCCAATTAATATATCTATAACATAAGGTTGAAAGACCTTGGTATCAAACCATATCTATCTAATAATGTATCAATACATAGAATGATATTAAATAATAAAAGTACCGAGGGTACAGAAGCTCACCTTAAAATGAATGATGTGGTAAAATGGTTTAATTATACATGTAACCATCTTTTATACAATTGATTATGGCTGCCATCATGATTTTTTTATCTTTTAAAATACTAGTCTTCTTTTGGAAACGACTAGAGCTTGAACAAACATTAATACACGAATGATATAATCATGATAAGTTAACAAGCAGTAGGTTTTTGTATAACTTTTTTGTATATCTATGGCTGAATTGGTGACCATCTTGTACTTTTTAATCTTCACAATGCTACTTTTATGTGGGCATCCGTATTAATTTCATTATGATATCTTGATTGGTTTAGGTGTATCCATTTAAATGTCATTCATTACTTACAGGATGGTGGGCACTTACATTTGTTTTGTAGTGAATCATTAATATGATTTCAAGATTATTTCACTGATGGTTATGCTGCATGGGATATTGAGAATCCCAAAAGTACAGATTTTTCAAGGAAAATGAATGACTGATTGAGAGGAAAGTCATAAACACAGCAATGCATAAGACACGTTTATTTTGTTCACATAATATTTACATGTCAAGTGACCATGAGATGTCTTTCATTAAAGTATCAATTTATTTAACACTCATACAGTACCATAATGGTAAACATTTTTGCATTGTCAAATCAACAGAGAGATATGACAAATCAAATTTCCTTACTTTTCTTACTAAACCCTTTTCGATTTTCATCTGCATATTTATTCCACATTAACTTATCATATAGATTGCTAAACACAAAGCTTATTGTAGACAATTTTTGTGTAAGTTGTTATTCTTAGAAAGAACATATCACTGTCATGAGAATACAAGTCCATAACTTTTATTGCATACACATGGGCCATGGCCATATAGCATAATGCTCTACCATATCAATTGGGTCAGGTTGATTATGCAACAGACTAGCAGCTGCCACTGTGATGCTAGCAGCCTGCCTTGGGATGTGTATTAGACAGGATAGTGGAATATCTGAACTCTGGTTGACCCCTTATGTGTGGTATTTAAAGGAATATAAGGGAGATACGATTGTTTAAAATTTAACATGTTTAATGTGATTTGGTTTTTGCAGCTAGTTGCCATAAACATTTTCAATTATGTTTGTCTTTCATCTTAATTTTTTTTAGAAACACTTAAAAATATAGAACAACTTGCACGACAATCTTAAATATTCCATATTAAAGATAATATTATGATTAGTAAGTTCAAATTAGAGAATTAATATGGTGCCAGTGATCACTTGATGAAAGCTTAAAATTTAATAATAATGATGTGTCATCTGCAGCTGAAAAGTCAATATGGCTGCTATTGTGGCCATCTTGGATTCTCAAAACTGAAACATCTACCTTTCTGTGCGGAATCACTATAGGTATAACATACTACAATATAAAAATGATATCTAGATTGGTTTAGGAGAAATAGTCTTTGTCATGAAATCTAATTTAAAATTCAATATGGCTGCCATGGCGGCCATCTTGGATTCTCAAAACTTTAACGTCTCCCTTTCTGTGCGGAATCACCATGGGTATAACATACTACAATTTCAGAATGATATCTGTATTCGTTTAGAAGGAGTAGTCTTTTTCATGAAATCTAATTGAAAATTCAATATGGCTGTCATGGCGGCCATCTTGGATTCTCAAAACTGAAACGTCTACCTTTCTGTGAGGAATCGCCATGGGTATAACATACTACAATTTCAGAATGATATCTGTATTCATTTAGAAGGAGTAGTCTTATTCATGAAATCTAATTGAAAATTCAATATGGCTGTCATGGCGGCCATCTTGGATTCTCAAAACTGAAACGTCTACCTTTCTGTGAGGAATCGCCATGGGTATAACATACTACAATTTCAGAATGATATCTGTATTCATTTAGAAGGAGTAGTCTTATTCATGAAATCTAATTGAAAATTCAATATGGCTGTCATGGCGGCCATCTTGGATTCTCAAAACTGAAACGTCTACCTTTCTGTGAGGAATCGCCATGGGTATAACATACTACAATTTCAGAATGATATCTGTATTCATTTAGAAGGAGTAGTCTTATTCATGAAATCTAATTGAAAATTCAATATGGCTGTCATGGCGGCCATCTTGGATTCTCAAAACTGAAACGTCTACCTTTCTGTGAGGAATTGCCATGGGTATAACATACTACAAATTCAGAATGATATCTGAATTAGTTTAGGAGGAGTAGTCTTTTTCGTGAAAGTTTACGGACGGACGGACGGACAGACAGACGGACGGACGGACGGACAGACAGACGGACGACGGACGAAGCGCCATGACATAAGCTCACATTTACTTTGTAAAGGTGAGCTAAAAACATGTTTATGATGCTGTAGCTAGGGAATATCTGCGAAAAGTGCTACCTCTGTTATCAATGTTGAGTACGAGGACATTAATACTTAATTTTACAACAACATTAATATAGGTTTTGAAGTCTTTGTAAATCTCTTGAAACAAACCTAAGAGTTGAAACATTGTTCACTTTACAAATTATTTACCTATATATTTATACAATATCAGGAATTCAACATGAGTGGACGTATATTAAAGAGCCACTGCGTCGAAAATAAAGATGAGACTCATTATCAAAACAGGCTAATTGGCAACAGCGAGAGAGAACTCTCGACATTACCTTTAAGAACACAGCGTTGTTGAGCTTTGTTGACGCAGTGGCTCTTAAAGGATTCTTGTACATGTGTATGAGCAAGGTTTATCTAATACTGTGTTATTCAATCCTGTAGTATTCCATCAAATGAAAGCATAGATTTACAATAAAACAATAAAACAATTGAGTAATAATAAACTAAAACTGGCCTTCCAACAATATATGAACACATAAAATAAAAAATATCAACATGCACCAATTTGATTTATACACAATGTGATATCATGGAAAGCTTCTACAAATTGACCTCCATATTATGTTAAAAGTATAAAGGCATCCCCTGCATACTGTCATCTCCCAATAGCACTCAATATGCAAATAATATCCTCATGATAAATACTAAATAACTTTCAATTCTGTACTATAAATCATTACCCAAAAATATTCATAAATGGTTAAATATTAAATTACCACAAATGATATGTTGATATGCATATGTGAAGATCTATGGTCAGGGACATCTTCCAATTGATGTATGTAGTGTTGCCTTTCTGAACATGGGAATGCCTTAAAATAGATAACCATTGCAAACCCAGAGTAAGAAATAAAGACAATTCAACAGCCTGGTACATTGCTCTATGTATGGCTTGTTTTTGAAATTTCATATAATTTCTTCAATCAATTCCTTAGTTAGACATTCGGCATCCATTTAAAAAAACTGTCTCTATCAAAATGGTTTAATCGAGGCAGGCATTTATTGCCATAATTCATCAAACGGAGAAACAGTTTTATATAAATTAGGTTTAACTGGCATTTATTTAAGGAAGGCGTTTATTATTTTAAGAAATCACTGTTTAGGGCATCTAATCTAAGCTGGCCTGCTATATTCCTGCCAAAGACATCAATAGGAAAAGTTTCCCTTTTGAATACTGTAGGAGATTTAACTTCCATCATTGCTGACTTAGCTCTGTCATGAAAATGATATAAGTTAATAAATTATTACTAAGAAACAACTGTAATTTCCAAAACATAAAAAAGCGAATCAGCACCACATACTGAATTATACTATTTTCAAGTTCAATTTCAGATGTACAGACATGCAAATAGCTATTTTTCTTATCCATATAAACAATTCATGAGGTCATAAATCCATAGTATAATGTCAACATGAGATCAAGAAACATACAAGAACAAAATATCTGTCATTGATGTAACTAAATGCATTTAAGTTCAGCGCCATTATTTTATAATATCTGATATTTGCTCTTTTTAAAATCCTTTCATACGAGAATATACTATGAACTGTGATGATTAACTAGCCATGATATCTGTAATGGGTGATACACGTGTATATGAATTGTTTCCCCATAAATTAAATAAATAATAAAATACTCCAAAACAAATCTGAGGTAAACTATTTGGACATTCCTATAATCATAAGAACATTACACATGTTACTCCAAAACAGCTTATTTCATAAAATATCTGTATTGGAAAATATGTTTGAAACTTGGTTCAGTAAACTAAAATCTGTGATAGATGGAATGTATTTTCTACAAATTTATTTTCTGTCATTCCTGTCATTTCTAATATTGGTAAACTTATGATTATCTACTGCCATAAAGTGAGACAATAGAGATTTGTATACATCTCAACATCTTGAAAAACATCATATTAGTTCATTTCATGGAAGCTATTTTGATCATCAAAAACAATCAAACAAACAATGCTATTTAACTATTTGGTTTAAAAAACATCATATTAGTTGTATCATTTCATGGAAGCTATTTTGATCATCAAAAACAATCAAACAAACAATGCTATTTAACCATTTGGTTTAAAAAACATCATATTAGTTGTATCATTTCATAGAAGTTATTTTGATCATCAAAAACAATTAAACAAACAATGCTATTTAACCATTTGGTTAAACAAGAAAATCAATTGATTTACTGATAAAGGGAGCAAAATGTCAAAGAGGCAAAATAAAAAATAAAAAACAAGCAACTTTTCTCTGGAATAGAAGGACAATTTTCTGAAACACTTCAGGTACACAGTGTAGTAGGGCGAGAGGCTCTACCTGCAACCCCACTGGATAGTATGCTATGCGAGGATACAGCATTCCGGTGACAGAAGTTTCCGTCTTTCAGAAATGGTACAGTATTGAGGTATGCAAGAAAATATCCACATTTTCACCCTTTTATATTTCAAAGTTGAGGGTAAAATTTGAATGCAATTTTCATTCAGGGAGATTCTGAATAGCATTTTTTTTCACTCGAAATTCACCATTTGTAAGGAGATTCTGTAAATCATTTTATGATGACAGAGGTTAACGACCTCACAATCTCATTGAGTCTGTCCTCCAGACGCTAAAGCAAAACTATTCAACTGATGACCAACCAAGTCTACTGAAGTATAGCAAGTCTAGATCACCCAGCTTTTTAAGCATTTTCTGGGCTCCCTTTTCATATAATACATGTATCATTAAAACATATTATCTATATTGACAAAAAATTCTTCCGAGACTACATCAAAGTCTACATTAGTCAAAATCTCATGTTGTTGTCTGACTAGACACACAGTTGTTCCAGACCCCCCAACTCTCTATCTCGTGTACAGTCTCAGGGAGGCGGCGGTGTCGGGTCTCCGGGAGGAGCAACACCAACCCTCCCCCCACCACCGTCAGCACACCGAACATCACGGGGGGCAGGATAGGCAGCTTTCTGGCCTGTCAACAGGGGGAACATGCATTGAATTAACAATGAAGATCACATGGAAGTTATGGGTAGTATTCTGGCCTGTTATCAGGGGGAATACGGATTAACTTAACAATTAAGTCACATGGAGGTTATGGGGTGCTTTCTACTATGAACAGGGAAAAGGTTGAAAGTTTCACAAAAGCATTGTTGAAGAGACAAGATAAGATCATCTTTATTGTCTCAAAAGGGATTTTGTTTTGTATAACTACAATTCACCAGCAATGTAACTCATAACATTAAACTAAACAAAATTATGTCAACATAGTTTATATACCGGGCACAAGCTTCAAAGCCAAAATTTAGTTACGTTTCGGGGAGCGTTAGCTCCCCTTCATCATTGGTCTGATGAAGGGGAGCTAACGCTTCCGGAAACGTAACAAAATTTTGGCTTTGAAGCTTGTGCCTTCTGTCTTTTATACGTTTGGCTTTCACCCCCCCTTAATTTTATTTTTCTAATGTCTTAACCGCATTAGCCGTGATTGCCCACATCCTTTAGTGGATCCATGTAAATTACAGTTACAGTAATCACTTTCTTCATAACCTCCGTGGATAAGCACCGCCCCATTAAGTTTATATACCGGTAGACTTCAATAGATATACCGGTAGTATACATGAAAGACATGATGCAACTTTGCACTAGTGTGAATTTATTTCTCTAATGCAGTGAGGAATGAATGATTGGCGGAACCTGTTTGTTTGATATATCGGAATATGCAGTAGGTAAAAAAAGTAATTTGAATTTCAGGAAAACTAGGATGTGAAGGATCACCTAATTTTTTATGTCCTTTTTTTTACAACTGCTGCTCGCAAAAACTGAAGATTGAGCATGATTTAGACTTCAAATGCATCCGTTACCATGGAAATTATTATGTAAGTTAGATTTTGAAGGCCAAGCTGTTTCAATCATACATTTATGGATTATTGCTGACACTAACAATAGATAAATTATCAAATCCTAATCTCCGCTGGAAATCAGACTCAGAAGAAGAAAAATTGCTTTAAAACTTCTGATAGATTACCCTTCAAATTGATTTGAATGCTTAAAAGAACAGAACAAGCAGATAAAAATACACTTCACTCACCGAGAATACTATGAAGGGTGCCGATATACTGCCAATGTTCTCAAAGAATGATGCAATGCCGACAGCTTGATTCCTGTGGAAGAAAAACAATGAACATTACCAGATACTACAAAACTGTTACCACCAATCTAGTGAACTTTACTGTAAATTTTCATATATTTTCAAGTTAATGTTGCCCTTATATTTAAAAAAAATAATTCACTACATAACATTGAAAACGCTTTAACTTTAGAATTGAGGAATGGAGAATGGCAACCTTATCAAAAACAATGAAAAAAACAATCACTTCATTATGACAATCCTCAATTACCATACATTAAAGGGGTAGTAGTATGTTTTAGGGGGAGTATAAGTTGATGTCAAAAAAATGAAAATAAGTGGTTCAAATTTAAAGACAATGTATTAAAACTAAATGAAGCAGTAATAAATCAAATAAATACATGTAATGTAAAGTCGGGATTCCTTTTTCTTACACAAAATGAATTAAAGGTGTTCACACAAAAATGGCTGTAAAAAAAAGGATGTGAATCTTTATAGTTCGTGTTCTGACTATGGATGATTGGTTTGTGTAATGATATTTTTGACAATATCAAAATAATACATTCTTGATTAACGAACAATAATCACTGACAAATTGAATATATAAAATTTTAAAAAATCGTGCTACTGCCCCTTTAAAGCACTACATGGAAGCAAACCAGTACCTGACAGAAGTTGGGAAGATCTCCGCTGCCAGGAGGTATATGGTGGAGTAGGAACCAGTGATCCCAAACTTGCCGATCATAACCAGCGTTAAATTTATTGCTGAAAGATCTGAAGCATACACAGACATCATTAATGCAGTGTCAAAAAACATGAAATAAATCAACTCTATTTTATTGCCTTTAGTTAAGGGTCCCAAATTTGTTCATGATATAGATTTTTTTTCTGGGTGGGCTGCGGTGTAAGTACAACAATTAAATGGTTGATTTTGATAATAAAATATGTGTCAACAGGACAATCAGGAATGATTTGACTAAAAGGACTGTCAACATTTACTATAATTGGAACAGACTTGGGTACGCATCTGCACGTCCTTTTTTTGATCAGCCAATGCATCTAATGGCGAAAGTTACAAACTGAAATTCCTTTTAGAAGAATTACAAGAAACTACTTACAACTATCATTAACAGAGGGCTAGTAACAAAATTTTGAATCTGCATCCCTGGATAGTAAATCTTAAATCAAACCAGGCAACAAGTCAACCTGTATTTCAGGCTTTTTGACACACTGACATGTTTACAGATTTACCAATGACTGAGAGAAATTATTCATATGTAAACTCACTTTCTGGCACAAATAAAGCAACAAGGCTTGAGACTCCACAAATCAACAGGAACACACACACAGGGATACGTCTTCCTCCCCTGTAGAACAGGAAATGTAAGGTAACCATTAGCCACATTAAGTAAAATTCATTTATTTCTATTCCTTATCCCAGTAAATGGACTAGGTCCTGTAAAGGACATTAACAATTTTAGTCAAGGTGCTTTAGGATAAGCAGAGAACTTATTTTTCTTTTTGAAATACTGACATCATTTTTGTTATGTAGTTGGTAGACAAGATAATAAAAAAATAGAGCCATTGGCTCTGTAGCTCATCAGGCTGTATATTTGATTTTGCTTTAGGGTGTGGCCAATGTGTTTCCCCCCTTAGTAGGGGCTACAGGGTCACAAAATCTACAATTATTAAACTTCACTAGTCAAGGAGTCTGTACACTATGTTTAAGCTTTCTAGGCCTTATTGTTCTGGAGAAGAAGATGAAAATAGGTTTTTAGGGTGTGGCCCTGTGGCCCTTATTAGGGGTCACAGGGCCACCAAAGCTACAATTTATAATCCTCACTAGTCAAGGAGTCTGTACACAAAGTTTCAGCTTTCTAGGCCTTATTGTTCTGGAGAAGAAGATGAAAAAAGCTTTTTAGGGCGTGGCCTCTGTGGCCCTTTTTAGGGGCCACAGGGCCACCAAAGCTACAATTTCTAATCCTCACTAGTCAAGGAGTCTGTACACCAAGTTTAAGCTTTCTAGGCCTTATGGTTCTGGAGAAGAAGATGAAAATAGGTTTTAAGGGCTTGGTCCCTGTGGCCCTTATTAGGGGTCACAGGGCCACCGAAGCTACAATTTATAATCCTCACTAGTCAAGGAGTCTGTACACAGAGTTTCAGCTTTCTAGGCCTTATTGTTCTGGAGAAGAAGATGAAAATAGCTTTTTAGGGCGTGGCCCCTGTGGCCCTTATTAGGGGCCACAGGGCCACCAAAGCTACAATTTTTAATCCTCACTAGTCAAGGAGTCTGTTCACCAAGTTTAAGTTTTCTAGGCCTTATGGTTCTGGAGAAGAAGTCGAAATTCCACAAAGTTTACGGACGGATGGACGGACGGATGGACGGACGGACGGACGGACGGACGCCGGACACCATGCCATGCCATAAGCCCATCGGGCCTTACAGGCCAGATGAGCAAAAAACGTAAACAAATAAAATAAAAAAGAAAACAAAGAAGAAAAACCTCCACCTCTCACCAGTTATTTATTAGCATGCAGATGAGGTATGCAGGGATCTCGACCGCTCCCATCAGGAATAGATTCAGGAACGGGTTGCCATGGAGATTTGGAGTATTGAAAGATATTCCAAAATAACTTAAACTGTTTACAAAGCTGAAACATAAACCAATTAGAGAGATTATTCATTTTGTGATAGAGAAGAATCATTGGTTCATTAATTCAAATTTAGATATTTGAATCAACAATGCTATGAACTACCTTCTTTGGAAGATGCTACATGCCAGAAGACTGTTTACAATTCTGCTTTGGCCTGTTTATTCAAGCTATCTTTCTGTGTCTTTAATTATAGAAATGATTGATGAATTAAGGTGTTTGCATATGACTTTGAACAAACCATTTGTTAAATAGAGCCACTTAGTGAAAAGTTAGAAAGAAAACTTGACCATAACTCGAAGTACAAAAATCTCTTAATTTTCACTTTTGATGAAAGGCATGTGAGTCAATAACAGCTGTAGAGACCATGACATGCAAACTCTGCATATCACTACTAACAATTGAAGAATATCAACAATAAAACCGAGACAACTTTTGAAAATTACTCACAAGAGGAACCACATGATGAGGGCGTAGAGCCTGATTCTAGGAGTGCGTACTAGATCCAGAGCTCCTGGGTTAGATTTGGGGACCACAGTGTCTGTATCTTCAATTGCAATAAATCCACTAGTCTCTTCAGCCATCTTGTTTTCTTCTCTTGACTTCTCCTCACTATCAGCCAGAGACACAGGAAGTTGACAATAGTCCGTATTTAAAGATATACAATAATTTAGATGATAATATCCACTCCCTTGCAATACGCTCTAGGGGAGACATTTGCCATGTGGTCAAAATTCTCACAAGATGGATGCCCTAGTTGAAAATGACTGATTGGTCAAATTCAAAGCAACTATGCAAAATTTTATAATAACAGATCAAAACTACACAACAAAATACAGTTGCGATCAGAGATCATAGTATTGAGTATCATGATAAAGTCTTATGATAAAAGAATCATAATATGCATTTTTTATTTAAACTTATTTTTAGCTAAAAAGTAAGAGTCTTTTCATTATTTAAAATTCAAATTAGGAAATATTATTTATGCTTATATTGTCCTGAGCTATCGTGATTCATATATAATAGGGTTGTAAAATGTCTGTATCTCTAAACTTTTAATACCCCTATAGCCACATGATCCCAACATAACTTAAATGATGTTACTGATAAAAACTGGTAAATACTTCATCAGAAAGATCAAAGATCAAGCCATAAGTAGAGGTTTTAAGGAGGTTGGATACCTTTATTGCTGAGCATCTGTAACGGTCAGAATGTTTATGGATTTACTTCATATTACTTTCAAGCTCTTTTTTTTCTTTCTGCATTGGTTTATTTCTATATGGCAATGCCGTAATAAGAAAACATGAAAGTAGCAATTATTAGAGGATATTTGTGTTTTCTTGACAAATACCATGTTTATCTCATCGAGTGAGAAAGTTTACCACGAGATGAGATGAACATGGTTTTTGTCAAGAAAACACAAAGTTTCTATTTATTTTATGATTTAATCGTTGGATTTCTTACAAACTTGAGGCGCATTTACGTTGAGTCGGCTCCAAAGAGAGCCCGTCGCCTAAGCAACAACATGACGTCATGAGCGTGTCATTGCGTCAGAGCATTGTTCGATGACGTCAGGTCATTGTTGTTCCATTGTTATTGTCATCAGTGACTGATAACACGGTTTATTTTCATTGATAGATCTCGGTATTTCATCGCCAATCATATAATAATATTTAAATGTTAACTTGTTGAATGTGAAATTATTTCATTTTAACATTGAATTTATTCAAGACATATTTTTCACAAAATAAAACCAAATTTAGGTATTTCTTAATACCTCAATATTTTGTATTGAACCTTCTTAACTAATCACCTCAGGGATGTGTAGGCAACTGTTTGACAAGCCTCTGCAGGACTAGCAGGTAGTTGTTGCTCTGTATCCACCACTCCAGGGCTACAGCTCCTCATCAGTTCCTCCGGGGAGTCCGGGAGCTTGTTCAGCTTCACAGCATACCTCACAACTTTCTTGGCTTCGTTCAACTTCTCCTTGGACAGAAGCCAGGGCAGGGACTCCGGTAGAAGCCTGAAGTATAGTTCAAGCATATATTATACCTGCTACATTGTTATTTTCATTTCCGATGTTTCTTCATCATGCAAATTTGTTAGACTTTTCAAATTATCAAATCAAAGTATTGAATATGGCAGGAAATATGACCAAGACAGATGCTGAGAACTAGCAGCTTTGGAAACGTAGATTTTTTTTTTCTTTTTGAAATAATAGTGCAGCTTTGTATCAGGTTCTGGAACAAATTGAGGGATAGTATACATATTGATATGAACAGAGAGCAATGGACATGTATTCTGTAGAATTTTCAGGGATTAGGAAGGGCAGGGGCCATGGGCCATTTGCACATTTTCTGAAAAAATGGCCCATTAAAACTTTGAAGTTTACTATTGATTTAAGGGCAATGGCCCCTTTAAAATGCAGAAAATTACTAAAAGCCATGAAAATGGCCTATTGTCAAAAGTGTCCTTCCCAATCACTGAATTTTATTGGGTTTAAAGTTGTGAAGAATAAGTTGAAACCAGAAATGAAAGCGCATCCAAATCAAAGAGTTCTCTGAGATACATTAACCCTGCAGAGTTTGTGATTGATACACCATGGATTAGCGAGTCATATTTATCACTGCTAAAGAGTCAATCTCAAATCTGCCCTATCCACATTAGCTACCACCCACCAGATGTAGGTGAGAGTGAGGAGGTTGGGTAGTGAGATGAGGACCTCCAGGTGTCGCCAGTCTCTCACACAGTAGGCGAACAACGACAACAACATCACGCCCAGACCCCAGAACAACATCACCGCAATGGAGGGCAGAGTTCGGTGACAGGACGGGAAGAGTTCTGTAATTGTCACAAAGGCACACAGCGATATTCCCTGTAAGGAAACAAAAACCATGGAATTGTATTGAGTTTGTTTAGTTTTGTCCGTTACAATTGGCAACAAAAAGGTCCATATTCACTCTGTTTAGCATATTGATGGTTGTCAGGATTCATAGGCCAACCAAAGTGTATATCTCTCTGAGGTGAGGTGAGGTGAGGTGATGTGGGGTTTATCACCGCTTTCAAGAGAATTTCACTTATATCGCGGCTGCTAGTATTATTGCAGGGACAAAGCCCGCAACACTATTGTGGCTATGTATTGCGGTGAAACCTGCGAGCTTCAGCTGGAACTAGCAACCATTAATTAGAATTAGAACCACAGACCTCCCGATCCGAAGCCGAAAGCGCTAACCACTGCACTATCCTGCCCCCTCTCCGAGGTAGATCACAGATTAATTAAACTGTTGGCCCATTTTGCAGTGTAAGCTCTAGGGGTGACTATTGAACCAAAAGAGACTATCGCAATAGCAATTGTTTATCAATAATTGAAAGGCAGAGTTTGCTTCTTTGTTTGTGATGATTTCAAACTAGATCTGTTTAATGTGTTCCAAAATTTTCCAAATGTCAAAAGATATGTTGTTGTGTGAATTTCCTCATAAATTTGAACAAAAAAACTGAATGGACAAAAATGTTGATACTATTGATAGTTGACTTGCTATCGATAGTATTTATCGTTTCTAAAAATGCCTATCGATAACTCTCAGCACAGCAACTATTGCAATAAGTCGATAGTTTGATCTATCATTACACCCCTAGTAAGCTCATTGTATTTTCCAAGTCTTTTTATATTTTCGCAGGCACTGTAAATGAATTGAAGCTAACTTAAAATATCCCCATTCTTCTATACAGCAATAAATCATCATAAACATTGTCAAATATTTGGAAAGCACTGGTAAAATGTCATCATAAATGGTTTCCATTACCCTTGTTTGGCTATTTCAAGTGAGAATGTGTACTACATTGGGTATTTTATTTACTTTGCAGTCTTTTACCCTTTGAAAGTGAAGGGTTATCTGTTTTTGACAAATGCCTTTAAGCATTGAAGAAAAAGTTGACAAGATACAAGCCACCCACCATATTGAGGAAGCCGATGACACAGCGCATGAGGGTGAAGAGAATGTAGCTATGTACAAACGCCACGCCCACCCCGAAGGCTGCCTGTACAATGAGACAGATAAGCATGAGAGGCTTGCGTCCAAACAGGTCCGACAGAGGGGTGATGAAAACAGCTCCTGCTGCCGTTCCGATCATGTAGATTGTTGTCGAGAGATCTACGAGATAGTCGTCATCACACACTATGTTCCACTGTAAGTAAAGAAATTATTTTTGCTATGAATTGGAGATTTACATGTACTGTGATGATTACAGCATTTAACGTTTTGATCCCAATTTACCAGGTGTCTCTTCAGCCGCCTAGATTACAGACTGTAGTTTCTCTTTGCTTTTCATCATATCAAGCTTTAAGGCTTTAATTATATTTACAACATAGCAGAGTTTTACTTTTTCAGAGAGTGCTTTATACTCAGAAATAAACCCTTGATCACCTAGGTCATGTTAAAGAAAAGGTAATTGGAAACCAAAGCACTAAGCTCATCAATATCACATTTGTAGAAAACAAATCAACCCTCAGAAGCACCTACCTCGGATACAATGGTGGATGTGTACAGTTCTGTACTGTAATTCCACGCCCGACACTCAGTTAGCTCAGTCTCGTTTCCAGCTCCTATTTCTTCTCTCAGACACTCTCCATTCAGAGTCGTATTCTCTGTGGTCTGATTGGCTGCCCACTGACACGTGAAGCCAGGTTTTGCCCCGAGGAACATTCCTCCGAAGGTGTGCCAGGCTCCCCTCATGTAGACGAGACCGAGCAGGGTGTAGACGAGCAGCTGGTAGCATCCACATCCTCCCAGTCTCTGCTGGAGTCTCTCTACGTCCACCATTCTGTACTCCTCTGAAACATCAGGAAAATGAGACATCGTTATGTTCATTATTTGATGAAACCCTTTTAATTTTGCACAAACGGCCAAATTCATGTCGAGTGGCTGCTTGGAAGAGTCCGTCGCAGTGGCAACAGTGTGATGTCATATGACAATTTGTTTCATTAGGGCATTGTTTCATGAACTTGACGTCACTGCAACCCAGTGGAGTCATGATAAGGGTATTCACCACTGTAGCCAGATAGAGGGCTTATTTCACTGATAGAACAGAGGATCTCATTCACAATCATATGATAAATGATAATCTCTCACCAAGCCATCCTGCTACATCAGCGGATATATCTCTGTGTTATGCTACAACCTATGATGTACAATCGCTGATGTAGCAGGATGTCACCAAGCTACATCAGAGTATTTTTGTTTCCACATAGCTCAAACCATAGCCTATTTGTAGTGCGTTGTTTTACCAAAACATGGTTCCTCCTGACTATTTATGGCAGATAATTTTTCAGTCACTATCAGTCAGGCAGTCTGAAGCAAATTATCTCAAGCTCTTGGATTTTTTCATATTGGTACTGGTTCTTTTGTTGGATGTAAGTCATTTCATCGGTTGATAATAGAGTAGAGGTATAACAATAAGGCAAAACAGTATCGTATCGTGATACATTGGTTCACAATATATTGTATTGTTTGAAGGATGTGTATTGTGATACATTACAAATGAATGAATTCTCAATGAAGATGATGAAAACTTATATAGAGATTTAAAAGATATTTTTTATGCAGACCCAATACTTGGAAGTTTGATGATAACAAAATACCATCAAACCAGGTGAACTAAAATTCTTACATAAAAAGAAAATTGATCCAAATATTTTGTGAAAAGATCATTGTGAAAGGTAGTAATGTGTATAGGGATACTTATCGTATCGCAACGCCTAGATTGGGATACGTATCGGTCCCGTATGGTAACATCTCGAACAAAGAGCTATACAAGCCCTTTGTCAAGGTTGAAGGTATCAGGGTATGGTTGGTGCTACATGGAAATGTCATCAACTTCCTTGCTATGTTCAGAGCATTTTGACCAATCTTTAGAGACAGATAAAATTTGGATGGAAAAATCCAGAGTTAAACTTTTTCTCATTTAGCAATAATTTAACCAGCAATTTCCTTTTCTGAAAACGTAAAATAAATTCTAGATGATTTACTATCTATTACTTGCTCAACTAAAAAACAATTACATGTATTGCATTGTATATTTGTAGAACATGAAATGACAAGTTTTTGAACTAACTTCTGAAAAGTTGATTTTTATATGATAAAGTAAATATGACAACAACATATGTCTCATGGTAATTAATTTCATTTGTAATGGAATACCAAATTTACAGCAGGTCAGCTTCCTTTATTTTCATGACTTAAATTCAATGACGTGAAGTTATTGTGATCATCAATTCATTTAAATTTTTTTAGTTTGTATGTTTGGTTCGAATTTTGAAGTTATCACTGTTATTTAAATTCAAAGTCAAATGCAAACATGACGTCAAACTTTAGCAAAAGTGATGGATGTTTTTTTTTCAGTCTCCATACTTTGCCTATGCAGCGGTCTAATTTGTTAATACACTCAAAATACACTAATTTATCAACAAGTCCTAGTACAACTTCGAGTTTTAAGAAGACCAGTCGATGAAAAGTCAAAGCTGCAGTTTATGTAAGTTTTGGAAACATTAGGGTTGTTTACGCGTTTTTATTTTGCGTTTGGACACTTAGTTCACAGACCTTGGCATTTTATGTAAGTAAAGAAGAGGGGCTTCATTTTCAAACTGACACTTATGTAAAGGATATAAACCTGTCCCTAGGGTTTAATTGAAATGTAAACATGAGGGGTGCGGGGAAACCTCGACCCCGAATGTTTACATTTCAATAAAACCCAAGGGACAGGTTAATATCTGTCATATAAAGCGAAGGAAAGGACGAAAAACTTGATAAAAATATTGTAATATATAATAACACTGAAAGTATCGCACAAATGCAGCCAATCCTTGCAGTTGTCTGTTTAACAGCAGCTATTCGCGAAAGACTTTAAATATACACTTTTAGAATCAATCATACGATTTTAGAATCAAATTTAATATATATTAACATTATGTATATAAAAATTACAGTGTCAGTGACGACACAACAAAATGAACATTTGCTGACAACAAGCCTCGGTAGCTTAGGCGGTACGAGCGCTGTTTAACAACATAGAGGTTGCGGGTTCGAATCCCGCTTGAAACGTTAAATCAGAATTTGTTAAACATTAAGTAAACAAAGTAAATATAAAAATTATTCTAGAATGTCCCTGGGATTATATATACATATAAGTTGTCAAAGTAAAAAAGTAGAAATTTCAAATTTTAAATTCATATAATCAGCAAAGTGATAAATGGTGTGTTTGATTAGGCACCTGCAGAGTACTTGGAAAACGCTGTTCAAAATACGTCAATCGACGTATGATTTTCTAGCTTGATTGAACTATTATATGTCAATGGGAAACAGTAGCGAGTTATCTTCTCCTGCCAAAATAGAGGGCGCGTTGAATGTATTGGTCCTTTACTTACTTCCGGGTTATCAACTTGCATTACCCGAAGATATGAATTAGAGAAAAACACAATAAAACAACGATCAAGATATAAAATTACTGTACGATTACATTGGAACATTTGGGAGGAATGTCAAAGTGAGTGAGTGAGTGAGTGTTTGTAGAAAAGATATTTGCGGAAATTATTCTGCCGTGGCTGGCAAACAGTGCAAGTACCGGTAGTTCAATTTTATTCAAATAGTTTAAGTGTCAAAAAGGTTTTTACTTTTACAATCAAAATGTATCAAAATTGTAACAGCATGCAAAAATTACACTGACTACTTGCGATTTCCCGACAGTTTATTATCATATTAAGATAAGTTGACTTAACAGCTTTATAAATTCAATTGAACAATCACACATGCAACAGGTAGGCGCATAGGGTTGAAAATACATGCGACATTTTTTGAAATCATGTGAGAATATCGCGGTCGCACCGTAAATTTGAAACACTGCAGTGCAGACGCAGTCAAAATTTCATAGTTTTTCGCATCGCAAAACTTTGAATGCGGACCAATACATTGCGCCACCTACACGCTCGCCCAAGGGAGGTAACTCCCCACTTTCTCCCATTGACATATATTACGGCATAATAATCACCAACTTTTAGAATTTCTGAAACCTGATTAAAGTTTCAAAGAAATATTTGATATCAAACTTGCGTTCCCCTAGTTGAATGTAAATCATTAGGACTCTTGCTTTGTTTTATAAATGTTTCAACCTATTTATTTTAAAATTTAAAGAGACACTCCGCGAGTTCTTGGGGGTCATAAATGACAGACTCTACAAATAGTGTCATCTGATCGAGAAATATCCATTATTACAGGAAGAATCATTTTAAAGCTAATCGATGTCGTCTATTGACAAGAAGAAGGTTTGAAGTCGCGATTATGATCGAAAACCGGACAATGACGCGCGCTAATCAGTCAAAACTTATTTTTGGAAACGTATGTAAAGCAGTCAGAATTACAGCTACGAGTTGGATTTGTTTCATAGGTTATATAACAAGTATTCGTGGAAATTATGCTTGTAATTTTGATTTCCACGGACTTATATTTACTGTTTTAAGATTTTCGTTGAAAACAAGTATTTGTCATATATTTGTCATTTGGGAATGAATACATGAGATGTTTTGAATTTATATAGCAAATTTTACCATAAAGGTTCGTATCAAAGCAAAACACTACGTGATCAAACTCACGGAGTGTCTCTTTAACATGTTTGCCTGCATAATAATTCATAAAAGAATCTGTTAAAACAAAAGACATGAATGGCAACCACACAAAAAAACATCTTACCGAGATCATACTTTATGAACCAACTGTTTAAATGATCATGACACTGTTGTAAAGCATCAAGAAACCTTGGAGGAATAAATTTCAAGGTGAACACATGCAATAATGTAACTGGTTTACAACACTCAACAGCTCATAGTTTCCTGCTCAATTACTGGTGAAAGTACATGTCCGCGCTGCGCTAGAATGAGCGTATTTTTAGAGCCCTGTCATAACAAACCCAGTTTGCGCAAAAGTCGCCCAGTCTAACATTCGGAAATTCGAGGTAAGAATTCCGACTCTAAACATTCCAAATGCAGAGCGAAGGGAAATAACTCGCAAATTTGCCATTCTGCAACCCACGATTGATATATTGGAAAACAATTTTGAATAACGGGAAATGACCCGTCAAAAGATTTACCTTAGGCTTATAGGCTCTAAATACCATTATTCTAGTATAATATTTAATAAATTGGAATCTAATTGAGAAGCTCTATGTTTTGAAAAAATAACTTGAATAATGTCAAGAAACAGAAGAAATACGAGTTTTACAGTATTAATTTTCATTACATCCTCCACAAATATAATTTTTGTCTTCCGATGTAATTTCGAACATAAAAACAACAACAGACGAATGCCATGCTATAGGGATATAATACTTGATGTAAAGCGCACTGTCGAATAATGTTTTGTTGTAAGATCGAAACGGTCTTTTCGTAGGAGGATCCCGTTCGTAGCAGTGCATTTTTCGTAGGAGGATCCCGTTCGTAGAAGGTCTTTTCGTAGGAGTGAAAAAAATATTTATTCGAAGGATTCTGCTTGGCGCTTTCTAGTAAATTTTATTCTCATAAGTCATGAATCATGACATAGAATGATCAAATAATACATTAAAGTAATACATATTAATAAAAGCCATATCGACATACAGAGCTACAGAGTTGATGATTGTAATTCATTTTCTCTCAATTATGCATAAATTGTTCAATAAGTAAACCTTTAGATTTATTATTTACATTTTTATTTATATTTAGTTTTATTCTAATATAGATATAATTGCTTTTATAAACCTCGATGATGTTAGTTAAGAAATGGGTTAAGAAAACATATTATAATCAATCGTCGACTACAATACCTTGTTTGTTAAGAAGACTATTAAATTGGATTGTGACAACTACTCTCAAAGTACAATGCGTAAGTTATTAAGAAAACTATTCAATCAAGACAGTTATAGATGTTTAGTCTGGTACGTACTTTAGGAATATCGTTAGGTTTCGCTAGAGAACCAGTAATTATAGGTTGTGAGATGCTTTTGATTGACAATTGCCAGTTACCTACCTGATTAAAGTCTTTATTAACAAAAACAACACTCAGCATTTATATAGTTCATTGAAATTTTCTACTTCTACGATAAGACCTAAAAATCCTCCTACGAAAAGACCGAAATTCACTCCTACGAACGGGATCCTCCTACGAAAAGACCTACACCCTTTTGCTTATAATTGTTTATCATTTTCAACAGAAGCTAAAGATGCGTCCGTAAAATATTTACAACACGCTCACAAATGTCTCGTTGTACCGATTTGAGTTATCAAGGCGGGTCTAAACTCCAAAGTCAATCATTTTCAATGTTAGAAGACAAAGTCACTTTGTTGTGCTTACTTGGAGCTGGACATGAGATATGATATCCTTTAGATATCTAATCTACATCGGCGAAAAACCATATGTAAATGTAAACAAATACAAGGTTACAATCTCATTGAATCTGATCGAGCCTATCACTTGTACCTCGCTGTGTTTCTGATTCGAGTATTGCTCTATAGGCCTAGGCTTCGATCAGGTCAATAAACCTTTTCTGGGACCTCATCTTCATTAAATTCAAATCGGCGACTTTACCCTTTAGCGCCATCGCTGACTGGCTAGTCTGTCCTCCAGACCCTAGAGCAAATATTCGATTGACGCCCAGCCCAGAAAAGTAAAGTCTAGATTATTCAGCTCTAGTCAGAAGTTAAATCATGTGCTCCTTTCTTTTATGATACATAAACTGTTTTAAATGATATTGTCAATATTAAAGCAACAACTTAAACGAAGCGACGTACGAGAATTGGTTTGGACTTAGTTCAACGAGATAAGCGATCTTCGAGAAGACCTTACTGCCATGATGACTGGCAATATGTGGTAGATGTGTATGTGTTCGCCATGAAGTAATTGTTATACTGCATGTGGTGTTCTGATTGAAGCTAGGTTATTTACTGAGGTCCGAAATTGCCTCGATTTGTGGCATCCCATGGTATGAACAAAGACAATAACTTAAAACAACTGAACAACTGAAAATATGCATACTATTTAATCAGACAAACAAGTCACACACGTTCAAACGTATGTACACATTGTAGTACTGATAATGATCACACAGAAATAACTGATATATCGCTGAATAAATCGCGACTTACAAAGTTCCGTTTCATTGAAATATTAGACTAAATTTCATTCTCTGAAATGAAAATACACATTAAATGCATCTTTCTACTATTAAAATTGAAAGGAGCCCACTGAAGCTGAAACTGCAGAGAGCTAGACTTGCTACAATAATATAAACTTGTGAGGGTCTTTAAGATATTTTGTTTCAGGGGCTGTTAGACAGACAATGGAAATATCTAACACAGTTGACAAGACATTGCTTGACCATTTTGTGATTTTTCCAGAGAACGCCGCATCGGATCGTTTAAGTTTTGCGAAAATATTTTGCTAATATATTAACTTTTACATTGGATAAGATACGCAATACAAAAAAACATACATAATGTTTTAATAACATTTCGCACTAGGACATTTGATTGACATTAAAAAGCTGGCTTAGAAAATTAAAGATTTACATCTCAACCTTTATTCACGTTTCAAATTGAAATTTGAAGGGACCCATCTCATATAAAGTTTAATGACATTTACATTGCAACATACAGACGATGGGAATAGGACTGTATGAATGACAGCAATGTGACGCAATCCGTGTCCAATCATTTTCGGATCGATCAACGTCATGTTAATGTAAAACATATATATCGATGTCGCTCTTCACGAGCAAATGTCAAAACAAAGCAAATCGTGTCGCTACTGTCTTTCGAGTCGATGTTAGTGTCAATTCCATGATTATTGCACTGTTTGTAAGTATTTTGATACCAAGCGAGACAGGCATCGTGCAATCTACACGTGCAATTAATCACTGCCGTCGCTAGCTGACGTTTAACCTTTACATCGCCGACAGCTGATCGGGCGACTCGCTCTGCCTGAAAGCAATGCCTTGTCAACTCTGTTAGATATTCCCTCAAAACGGAACTGATATAAAAGAGGCAATAGTATAGTATGGTTTTGAAAGAATCAAACAACAAAGGCGATCTATGATTCGTAATAATACGGAAATTGACTCATAGTAGAAAGTGACGTATTGTTATAATGTAACATTTTCAACTCGTTTGTCTATCGTGAAACAAACGTTCACGTTCGCTTTTGACCTTTTTGCATTTTTTTTCAATAAAGGAAAACCGCTTTTGTATGCATTTAATCAAAATATCTCCTCCGAAGTTCCCATCATGTTCCAGGGATAACTCGCTTTACGGCTTTAGGGCGGGATTACAAAGACGGTTAATGTGGTCCTGAAAAGGTTAATGATCGCTTGGACATTTATTTCAGTATTGTTCTGATAAAAGATTTATATTAGCAAGAGAAGAAAATATCAAAGATCAGAGGACTGGATGGCAATGTATTATTCAGGGCGCTGGACACATACTGGTATTAAAAGTATCAGCTTTTCGAAACAAATTCATCGGTATACATCGCTCCACGGCTTAGAGATACATTAGGGAATTGTTTACATTATCATTAATCATATTACGCCTTATATTCAACTGGCAGCTGTGAAGGAATCATCAGTTGTGAATTCCATCAACTGGGTTTCATGACGACTAGGCCCCTGAATGATTTATAGTTGATTTGAAGGTCAGGGGTACACTCTGTGTTACTGTGTGAGCTCTATTCTCTGCCCTTTGTTTCTCAACAGTTCACAACTCTCTTACACGCTCTCTCCTACTACTTTCACACTGGAGAACTTGTGTTTTCTCCTACTGTTCTTTATAGGTCTGTAGTGGGAAAAAAACCCACAGGCTTCGTCTTAAAAAGAAGTGCTATTTTCCGAAACACCTGTATATGTTCATTGTAGTATACAGCAGTTTTCATTAAAACACTTAACAAATACTGTATCATGTCAATTTTACTGGTATTTCTATAGCTTAAAATAAAACAGAATAGGTCAGTTGAAATGTAAAAATTGTTATCTCGGAATTGGCTAACTATAAATATTCTGTCACCTTCACTAAAGTTTGCAGCAATAATCCAGATATTCAGTTAAAATCTGAGAACGAAGCTCTTTTGCGATTGCTATGGCTGTAAGATAGGCGTTCTAGACATTCTGTATTATGATCTAACATGACAATGCCAACCAACCCACCTAGACATTTATCACGTGTTACTGGGTGAGTACTACAGCGTCCTATCATGCGGCATTGTCAAATAGTACCCAGGGCTCCACTGCCTGGACGCCAATCGTACATCGTATTGAGTGACAAACCAGGCATATCATTCACCTTCGCAAAGCAGGATGCGCGGTACAGTAGCACACTATGAACAGAGATATCAGCAATAAATCGAAAATACCTAACATTGTTCAACTGTAGAGCACGTTGCGTTCGTTGGGTATCGAGGTAAGGGTGGTCGGGGCAAAATGGGCAGACAGTGAACTTTAGGTTTATTCAAAAGCTAAAATCATTTGGCACATATTTATTATAGGTGACTCCTATCCCTCCAAGACAGCAAGAGACGGGCGGGAAGTACATAAAACTCTTTCAGGTGGGGCATTTTGCCATGGTAAATGTAATAATGCAAACGTTCATGTAAAACGGTGTCAATTAGCCTTACATCAATGAACGTTTTCATTCTTTGTCCTGTTTGTTGCATCTGGTGTCAATTGGGCAAAGTTGTGTTATCAAGATGTACGTTAAAGATAACAGAACACGTAAGCAAGAATAAAATATATTTCTGATAAAATCACAATATGTGAAACAAACTTGTGTTTAACATTAACACGACAGACTAAGTAGGACAATTTGATAAAAAACAACCAAAACCTAACCACTTGAACATTAACTAAATCATTTTTTGCAAAATAAATTTTGTATGCTTGAAAGGAATTACATGAAAAACGTTCATTTACTATCAACGATTTTACATTTAGATTAATATATGTATTAAATAGTAATGCATTCTTATACACATTTGGAGGCATTTTATCCATATGACATCACGGACATCAACGAAGAGTCTCTAATCACACAATCTTTAACCTTCTATGACGTAATCAGTTTATGACGTCACGACAATCAAACCAAGGCGACGAAATGGAGACATAGGAAACATGACGAGCCGAACTTCTGGTTTAACGCTGACCGGATCTAAAACTGGATATCGTGCAATCCTCAACAGGCGACGGTCCCTGGTCCGACCAGATGACCCAAAGAGTCAGAAGACACTGCCCCACATTGGGGAGTGCATCCTCTCGGGTCTGGAGACGCTGTGGAAACACAAACAGATGACGGACGTGGTGGTGGTGGCGGAGACAAAGACGTACCTGGCGCACAAACTGGTGCTGGCATCCTGCTCCGACTACTTCTATGAGAAGTTTACACGCGGCAAGGAGGCGGAGGCTGTGACGGTGGAGGTCAGAGATGTGAAGGCTACAGGTGGGATATCTATACAGATAATATTTAAAGAGGAAAAACACCACCCGCGGGTTTTCTTAAGATGTAAAGGCAATTCCTCGGGGTTTTGCCGAAGGCCATGAATCCGGTAGTTTTATATGCACGTATTATCAAAATACGAAGGCGGTGGACCTGATTGTTCAATATCCACGTATTATCAAAATGCGGACAATCAAAATCAAGTATTCAAGTAAGTAGGGGAATGTGTCGATCCTAGGGTAAGAATATATCTATAAGCCCTGTTTTTATACCATGCCACGTCACCGCAAAAGTTCATTTTTTTAGGTTTAAAACGTTTTTCCCCCTTGAGTAAAGATAGTATATAGGGAATATGATTGTAACTTTTATGACATGTGTATGAAGATTTCTTGACAAAGAGTAGGTATTCATACAGCCTAGGTAGCCTAGGTACAGCCTTATGTCAGTGCATCATATCGTACGTCCGATGAATTTGGATAATCTATTCAACATATCTCCTATAAATCCATATTAGCATAACAGTTCGACCAACTTACGATTTCATATCATTGTATTGTCATTATGATTAACCAATCAGCATTAAAATGATACTTTGAAGCATTTATCTCTTCTCTTCGATAAAATGACACAATTGATAAGCAAATATTACCTCACAATGTACAGAGTGTCCCTTCAAAGGCCATCTCTAACATCTCTTTCTATTTATTTTATGAGCATCAAAATGATTTTGCGAAACCAAAGCAAAATTAACTTTACAATCTGAGAATCGGAATCTTAGACAAAAGCCCAGCCGGACAAAAATCCCAACCGGACAAAAGCCAATCCGCACAGAACCCACACCAATGCCATCCAACTTCGGACAAAAACACTCCTTTTTTATTTTGTTGTTGCACGAAAAAAACATTTTGAAAACATTAAGGTGAATATTTATGAATATACAGCATCATCCTGTCTCAGGGTACGAACGTTACGCTTACTCCACTAATCTGTACAGATTACAGGAGTAGAAGCGTAACGTTCGTAGCCTGAGACAGGATGATACAGCACTTGCTTCATGTCAACTGTGTTGTTATTACATTTAATACATTTTGATATAATAATTCATTTCAACAATGTATGAATATTATAGCACTAACATTATCAAATCTTACTTCCCGAAAACAACATGAACATATAATGCTCATAACTCAGAATATAAACAAAGAAATAAAGGATTATCAAAAAGACAAGAAACGTCAATATAAATGCTCCTCCTGAAATAAATATAAAATGATATAATAAAAATGATACACTCAATTATCCAACTTTGCATTTGGCACTACCATTATATTTGACATATTCATAATGTTTAATGCACATTCACTATCTCTCACAATACATTCTCTAGTCTACAATTAGCAAAGTTCGGCTTTTGTTCCCATAAAAAAAAAATAAAAATAGATATGGGTCTATGTCCTATAGGATTTGGTACGCATGGGATTTTATCCGGGTTGACTTTTGTCACAAATCCTGAGAACATTCCCCTGCTACATAAAAGGTTGCTTTCGATGTCTCATTTGTCGAGTTTGTCTCATTTAGTCGGTAAGCTACAGATCACGACCTTTTTTTAATTAAGAGGAAAATACTACGATTGCCTCGTTGACTGTCTAAGGGAGAAGAGATGAAAATGAAATAAAGGTTTTAATCAAGTGTCACACAGCATATATGCACCGAATCGAGAAATAGAAAACATATTGCACATTCGTTTTAAAGAGGCCTTTGAGACATTAATATTACACAACTTAAGTGTCACCATGTGATAGAAAGACTCATACAATGTAGAACGATAATATGAAAACATTATTTCCATGCACAAAACTTCCCATAAGACTTAAATTCATTGTGTGCTGTATATAAGGATATTGTTAATTGAAATATACAGATGATAATTTTAATGGAAACAAAGTAACGAACGAAGTAAATACGGAAGTTCTGAAGACTCTCCTATTTTACGCACTATAAAATACAATTTCGACGAATTTAAATGCTACCATTTGGACCCACATTGAAACTCAAAATAATTTTTTTATCTTCAACAACTAGGCACAAATATAATGTATATAAACAACTGCCTTTTTACACTACTATATAGGAACTTTACATTCAGCCACTGAGGCAAGAAGTTGATCATCGTTTGAAGATGACTGAAGAAGTTTAAGTGAGAGTAAAGAGGGAAATCTGGTTTAAGTAAACCTTTCATCTAGATATTTATTTGCAATCAATTATCTTAGTTAAAGGACATTTAGCTTACTGAAGCAAACATAAATCTGAACTAATCGGGCTTTAAAAAAAAAATGAAATGGCCGCGTGGAGTTGCCATAGTAACCAAACTGTGAAGTATGCTAAGTAATTACATGAAAGTCGTTAAAGGGGCACTGATAATTGTAAGTTTATGCTAAATGTATTATTTTGACAGTGTCAAAAATCTCATGACACAAGCCAATCATCCATAGTCAGAGGACAAAGTATGAAGATTCACATAAAATCCATTGGCGGCCATTTTTTGTGAACACCTATAATTCATTTTGTGTAAGAAACAGGAATTGTATGGCTAAACTTTACGTTATATATTTGAATTAGTACTGCTTCATTTAGTTTAAATACATTGTCTTTCAATTGGAACCATTTATTTTCATTTTCCTGACATCACCCATTCTCTCCCCACAGAGGCAGCTCAGTCATACCCGAGTTAGCCTCTGTTCTATTTCTTATTGATCTAAAACAAGTTGAAACTGTTGATTATGCGCAAAAGCTGTTAACAACAAACAATGATGTTAATTTTTTAAATATATTTCTATTGTTATTACCGCTTATATGAAGTGAAAAAAACTTTTTGCTTTTCGGAAGACTGTAGAAAGAATAGTTGCGAAACTCCTCCTATACTGAGTCTAGAAAGGCTTAGTAGAGAGTCGCGTCAGCCAACATATCGAATTGACCAATCAGAACTCATCTTAACAAGCCACAATAGTCTGCCTTCGCACGTATAACGTTGGAGGGTCATAGGTCGCAGAAAGGTCAGCTGACGCGACCCTCTACTAGGCCTTTCTAGACTCAGGTTAGGAGTGAAACGGATAATATTGGGGCTAGGTTTACTTAGGCTGACGAGTTTTATGATTAATTACCATGTTACATTGTATACGGAAGGCAGACAGGCTACACATTTGAATCACCTCTCTCATGGGTTGTAGTAGTTCTATCATTGAAGACCTTACATCGCTGGTTAGGTTCTTATCATTTAGGCAAACTGTCTCAGATAAAATATTTCATACTTTCAAAAGTTAACACCAAGCGTTTAGAACATTGGATTAGAACTAAAGATTGTTTTAATTCTCAACAATATTTAATTGTTATGATATATACAGTAAGAATTTGCTTCAGATCATGTCCTTTAATCTACAAGAAACTTACATTTAAAGCCTGTCTAAGTAAAATTAAGATTCAATCTTAAGTTTACGATTTGTCCACTGACTGCACGAAGCGCAGAAGCTTTAACAGTTATTTCGTGTTGTTTGTTTGGCACTCGAGAATTTCTTAATTGGAGAAAACGGTAATGGCAGACAATCCGTAGTCCCACAAGTTTCATTCAACAATCTATCAATCAATAGTCTATTTCCGTGGGTATATGTATTATAAGCATACAAAATAGAATGCAAATTTTCTAAAAGGTAAACAATCAATCGTTTAACTGTTTATGAGAGACGATCTTTATGTGGTTCTTTTTCACTCGAAAGACTTGATGTGCAAGTAAGTTTCCAGCTGCATCGGAAAGTACACTGATAGTTTGTCTGTGAGGCCGTCCTCGGCTTTTCAGACTTGAACGGACAAATCAATCCCATTTCAGGAATGTGGATGATTAAGGGTTGTTTTCCAATTTCAACTGTATATGATGGAATAGTTGTTATGTCTATGTCAAAAGATACTTTTCATGATATGCTTCTTACTTGTATTCGGGAACTTTATGATGTGAGCAAAGACGATATATAGGAATACACGTGCATAACGTGCAAAATCAGAAAATTTATTATGAATGTATATTGCTTACATTATGTTATATACAATAAGGGTTTTGTCAATTATCCATGATTGAATCATATTTTTCGTTACATTTTGTTGTTGTATATAAGCTAAAACACGCTTTTTCGTATAAGTATGAGGACATTGGTACTTACTTAACCTTACATTGATGCAATGAAATACTTAATCTTTTTCTTATTGACCTCAAAGTAATCTTGAACAAGTTACGACGGCCTAGGTCATTGAGGATTGTCGAAAATCGCAAAACTATATTTGAACAAAGTGGGAAAAGATCTATTGATGAAAAAGGCTGAACTAGACATGGCGGCAACTTTTTGTTTTACCATGATCTCTTAACTGAAAAGAAAGATCACCATAATATATTACTTTTGGGGATTTTCTGCAACCTTACTGTTTCCACTATGAACCCAGCTAACACAAAACGTTTCTAAAACGTTTCCTGAAAGTTTCTGTGAGAAACGTTTCCAAGAAACGTTTATGCAACGTTTTAGAAACATTTCTGGAAACGTTTCTGCACAACGTTTTAGAAACGTATTGAAGAAACGTTCTCGTGACGTTTCTTTGAAACTTTACAGAAATGTTTTTCATATACGTTTTTGTAGCGTTTTGAAAACGTTTCGAATCCTAAGGAAGAAAACGTTGTGGAAATGTTTATAAAACGTTTCAGTTTTTCATTGAAAAATATTCATCAATAGTTTCAATCACCAAGCTAACATTAGTGTTTCTCATGTTTGTAAAAATGAGTGTGCTAAATAAGTCAATTCTATTACGCAAACTCGAGTTTTTTAGACAGAAGGTAAAAACATTCAATGAATTTCATCATACAAGTTGGCCGTCAAATACCGCAAGAAACGTCACTATGCATTATGACGTCATAACATGACGTCACACATTGACACAGCGATGGTAACGGGAAGGCGCACTGTCAAAAGTCAAGCTGAAGTCTGTTACAAGGTACAGCGGGTGGCCATATTATTACGTACAAGTGACGTCATTCCCATTGACTTGCATGTTAATTAGCTATTGCGAGAATAATTATCGTACATTTAGTTTAAATCAATTTACTGTAATATTTTGCAGGCAGCTTGGAAATCATCTAAGCTACATACACATAATTTCGATTTACGTTTTTGTTTATTATTAAGAAAACTGCATCTCATTTAAAAGCACTAATGCAACACACCCGCTATGTTTAACATGGCCGTCAATGGGAATTTCGGATCGCAAGTTGTACATGCAATGTTTCAGCCAGTGTCATTTGATAACCAGTTAACAGATAGGGGAAATGTTATTATGCATAAATAGCTGAGTTGATTTCCATGATGTCTGCAAAATATGACAGCAATCGGATCATTTCCTAATTTATAATAATTGTTCTCCAAATTGTTAATTTACATGCAAGTGAATGGGAATGACGCCGCTTGTACGTAATAATATGGCCACCCGCTGTACGTGTATTTCCTGCGTTTCTATTATAAATATCTAAAGGTAGCGGGACATATGTACTTTGAAAGTATGTTGATCTGATAAAAGAAGCCTATAGCTAACTTGTAACTTTAGTTGCAAGTGTCCATTGGTGTGTTGTTTTTCAAATATGTGCCCCAGGTATAATTTCTCATTTAAAATTTCTTTCATTATTCTCTCATTTAGATTCCAATTATGTTCCGATGCCGTCAGGTTTTCTGCTGAAATATCTGCACATCTATAATGGAGGATGAACCCGAAGAGTAGGCCTATACAGTACCGTAAGTTTTGTTGTTTATGCAGTTTACTATTCAAACCTCATGTTTACTGTCATGCAAAAGTACGATGTATTGGAATCTAATATTCGCGTCAATTTAATTCTTCTAGAGATGCCATGACAATGTTTTACCATATTTTTTTATGTTCTACAGTTTTCACTTGGGTCCCGATTCCCGATGTTCTGAAGTTTGTGCTGTTGATGACACGGATTTATAAAACGCTGACAATATGACGTGACTTGGAAACAGATCGAAAGTAAGCTTGAAATTGAAATTACATGTTTGTTTTAAACATTTACGTACTTCCCTACTCTGTAATATAACATTATAACCATTTGATGAGAAGTTTTGTTATCACTTGACACACTGGCCTTACTATAGCCTTTAGCCTGTCTACTAAACCTATTTTGACGTTACTGAAATTACGGGTTTTACGTTTAACCCCCTTGGTGCCAAAGCGAACGCACTTTGGACGGCCGCTTTCATAAATGACTGGATCGCGTGGACGCAGTTTATAAATATATACAATAGTGTGCCATTTTTATGTCAAAGTTGACGTTATCCCCGTAGATATTATTTTACTGTAGCACAACAAATCTGTTCAATTTTTGCACGATTATAACAAATCATCTCAGCTACAACCTAATAATTCTATGTAATTTTTCATTGATTATCTAGGGAACGGAATCAATTTTATCAAATTGTGTACATTAATGTGTACACTTTTATAATGGTGATCTATGGGACACGTTTCCATTTCTTCTATGTGCAACAGTAAGATCCAGCACGAACTTCTTTCATGAATATTATTTATGCTACACTAATTTAACACGAGAGTCTATGGAACAAATTTCACCGTCCGAATATAACTGACACTGATCTGTACATCGAACTAACAAGAGTAACATGTAAGTCTAAATATATTAGAATAACGTAAAATATGACATGATTATGGCACACCACTGTGCATGTTACATACCTCGATTTCACATAAAATATTCGGAAACCGTTTACCGGTTGCATTAGGAAAATTCAATGTCACAATTATTGTTTGCTAATTGTATCATCTTGATAGTGTCAAAAATATCATAACACAAATCAATCATCCATAATCAGAGGACAAAGTATGAAGATCCCATAAAATCCATTGGTTGCCATTTTGTGTTAACACCTTGAATTTATTTTGTGTTAGAAAAGAAATCGCATGGCTTTACATTATATATTTTAATTATTACTGCTTCATTTAGTTTAAATACTTTGTCTTTCAATTCGAACCATTACTTTTCATTTTGCCTGACTTCACCTTATCCCCTAAAAACGTGCTACTGTCCCTTTAATACACGACATTGAAAATTATTTATAAAGATCTCAAATCTCACATCTCATATCTTTATTCAATTAAAATCATGTAGATGTGACTAAATAGAAATACTTATTTCTCAACTTTGTAACTGCATTAGTATTTAGATCAAGTACTGAAATATTATCACTTTATAAACTTCTGTTTAAAAAGTCAAGTCAAATTATCGTCTAACTTTTTTAATGACACATTCTAAAGCCTCACCCCCTCAAAAAACAACAACAAACAAACAGCAAACAAACTAACGAACTAACAAACTAACAACCAAAAACCAAATAGAGTATTTTGGATACTTGGACAGCACCCAAAGGGTTAAAGAGAAAACATTGGAGACTCAACAGTCTTAGATGCAACAATGTTGTACATTCGGGGTCGCTCAAGTGTACGTCGACCGACACAAGCCGAGAATATTACGTGTGACGAACAGGCACTGGCTCGGATGTTATATGTGCACATCAAGCCGAACTCGCTGATTTCATACTACAATATTCCTAACTTCTATCACTTCAATGTATGCATATTTAAAACGAAACGTAATTATAGAATAAGTTGATTCTGTAATATGCGATTTACTCATTAAATAATCTACTATGACCGTGTATTTTATAAATACCGTAAAACCTACTAAAGAAATAACCTGTCATGAATAAAAGCCGTGTTTAATTCAACAATGTAATGCAGATGGTTGGGTTTTTTTCACTTTTTAATTATTCATATTCGCCTTACAGTCACTTGAAT